>OY796888.1:31656238-32337348 GCA_963680785.1 Diplosoma virens
GGTTTTGGTTTGAGCTTACCACGATATTATACAGTATATTTCAATTTAAACGCACGCATTAAAAACAGCTTACCGTTCATCACTGGCAGGGGTGCCGGAGTTTTTTTTGCCAGGAGGAGCAAAACTTAAAAAAGGGCACTTTTTTTGTTGAAAAGGCACTGTCAACAAAAGCAAATTTTGGTGGCCATGCTGCAATTTAAAATTTTGATTGACACGATAGAATTTCAGTTTGCACAAGACAGACCGGTATCTCGGAAAAGTTTTTCAATTTTTCGGCCAATGTCAATTCTTTTTAATAAACCTAGAGTTCAAAACCTTAATCTTAAGGTGTGCTGAATCCTGCAAAAGCCTTTAAGTTGACTCTGCCATGACCACTCACTGCGATAGCCGCAGTAATACCCAATTTTACACAAGTTTTTCTCAATTAGGCAAGACATTAAAAAAATACAACTCTATTAATTGGTTACTAAACCAAAAGCTATCCAACATAGGCTACCCACAACTAAACTTATGTCAAAAGCACCCAAGCTAATTTCGAAAACAGCATTCAACAATTGCGACGTCCATGCACGGCAGCCAAAAGCAGATAGATACAGATCGAATGCATTTTGCTTGGGAATATCACAAAATGTTTTTCACGTGCTAATTAGTGGATAGTCTTTAGTTACCCACAACAGAACGCTGGCTAAAACATTTACGCTATCAAGAATACCAAAGGTTAAAATAGATAGAACAATAAAAAACTTAAAGAGCTATGAACACTTGGGTAAAAGAAAAAACGTAATTACATGAGGATGAATGGCTCTTTAGATTGAGGTTTGATGTCAATTATTAAACGCTGCACAATTAATGTACCTGTAACTCAAAATAATTTATTAGTGTTTCGCTTGCTGGCAAAGTCTCTGCAACGGCTTGTAAATTGATATTGTCAAAAAAGGGTCAAATGAATACTTGCGAACATTCGATTATTGATACTGTTGTCTGTCATAGTGCTTTTAAGCCATGTTTTATTCTTCTCATGACACTGAAACTCCTTTCTGCAAAAGCTGAAACGAGAGCTACGCCGCAGTAAATTTAAAGCAATTTATGTATTTCCAAAAAGCATTTTTGCTTGTTGGCTTTTCGCTTAAAACTTTGCAAACTGTTGATATCTTTGTTACTTTTTTCAGAGAGAGAGTTTGTTTATTTAGCCAATGCACACGCGTACACGCAAAAGAAAATACAACTTTTAAAATAACAGAAAAAAAACACATTGAGGAGAAAATAAAAAAAACTTTAACATAAACGATGGCAATCAAAAGCAAGTTATCAAAATCCTGGTAGTTTAGGTATACTGATTGGTATACTGATTGTAGTTTAGGTATACTGATTGTTGTATAATGGCTATTTGCCATCAGTTAATGAATCAAAAATTGATTTTTGGCTAAGATATAATTCAGTTTACTGATTTAAGTAAAATAAGATGTTTACCAGAAGTTTAGGTTGCCTACGATATCAATAACTTTATATTGCATACGTTAAAACTTTTATCTTGCTTTTATTACTGTACCAGAGTCACAGTTGTCTTTGTAATTTTACAAACATTGTTGGATTTAATGGTGATTAAGATTATATATGTTAATTGTAGAGCATAACTAAAAAAAAATTTATCTGTAATACTAATTTTAAAGAGCACAATCTGCCTCCTATTCCCCGTTGTTTTAAGAATATTAAAAGACAGGGGAGGCAATTGCCCCTCCTGCTCCCCCCGCTTCCGGCGCTCTTGATCACTGGTGATATGCAGCTATCAAAGCAAAAATACGCATCAACTTTTTTTCTTTCTTTAATAGGACTTGACAAGGCTGAATTTTTGCTTCGAAACCCTGCCTGTTTTAGGAAAAGCAATTGAGGCAATAGAACCTCATATAATAAATGCACATGATAAGAAACGATTTCTTACCAAGGGTACAATTTTTTTCATATTTATATGGGCTGCGGCCTCGAACGTTTTTCAGAATAAAAAAAACGCTTTAAATTATAAGACAAAAAAACTCAATTTTAATCTGCCCAAGTTAAAGCTTAAATAATTACAATCTCTTTCGGGTTAAGCTTAGATTTCGTGTCCGGATCCGGGTTTATCTCTTATCAGTCATGAATTACTCGATCGCTAATTCGCTATTCCCTAACAAAGTTCCTATAAAACTTTGTTTCCTACAATGCCTAGTATGCTACGTAACTACGCGCCACGAACACAAAATTTGAAAACTATGTCAAACACCGGCCCCCTTCTCGTAGTTTGACCTGCGGAACTTTGCTGCTAATAGTCTGAAACACAAAACTATAAACTAAAGATAACCGAAATAACTACGACTTTTGTGTTTGCTTTTAGTTGACTTTTTACAGGTACCATAATACTGTGATAGTTTTTAAATTGAAACTTAAACATCTTTTCCTGTTTTTTTTTTCTGTTTGAGTAGACTTTTTATGGATAATGTCGCCATACTGTTTCAAATTTTGATCTGTATTTGTGTTATCCTGTGGTCTTTTCTAAAAAAGTTAGGTTAACCTTCTATATAAACTATAGAACGGTATAATATTTTTAGCCTACTGGCACTGTTTTTCGTAACAAACGGAAAAACGGTTAATGCGTTTAATTTAAAGAACAGCAATAGAGAAATTACTTCAATTTGCTTTTGCAAATACCAAGATATTACAGTTCATTAGAAATCTTTGAAAAATATACATTAAAAGCATTTTAAGATCCCACGGCTAAAATCGGGTCTCTTCAAAAAGTCACTGTAAACAATTTTTTTCGGTGAGACTAAGCTGGAATCTCCCACAGCACTAGGATGGAATAAAAAAGAAACTAAAAGGAAAGCAATATCTTCAAGAAGCTATATTAATGACAGGGAGGATCTGGGTTAGTTTCATGAACAAAAATTACTGGGTCTCTTCAATAAGCAACCATGAGAGATTTTTGTTGGTGAAACGAACCCAGAATCCCCTGTTGTTACTATCATTTCTTGAGAGATCATTTTTCTCTTGGTTTGTTTTTTATTGCCTCCTAGTGCTGTAGTGGGGATTTTGGGTTAGTTTCATGACAAACAACAGTTTTGGTCTCTCCTTGAAGAGACCCAAATCACTTATGGTGACTTCTTGAAGAGACCCCAAACATCATGGTAAAATACCTCTCATAAGACCACAATAACATAAGCTTAGTGTATCTGTGTAATAGTGTAGAGCAACCTTAACATAGTCAAGATTATTAACTAAAAATTACTTTTTAAAAGTTGACTTTATATTAAGAAGATTGTGCAACCATGCTCAACACTACTACACAGGTACACTCAGCTTATGTTTTTTAGTCATTATCATGATTGCTTCTTTGTCTAGATTATTTTTTAAAGAATATAATTTTTTTGTCAAAATTTGAATCTGCATTTTTTTTGTGGAAATTCTAACATGGTAAACATTTCCATAAGTTTACTTTACAGAAAAAAGCTAGATAAACAATAATTAAATTGAATTTAAACACATTTTTTGTGATTTGTAAAAAGACTAAAAGGAATTAGCTCAACCATGCCAATTACAGTCATTATAAAAGCCAAAAATAAAATTCAAGATGATGAGTTAAAGAATGAATTATATTTAATTCGTCAGCATATAGCTAGAAACATAACTTCATGGTTGAATTTTTGGTTCTTGTTCAATATTTGCCAAGTTTAGTTAATTTCCTTTTAACCCTGCAAGGTTAGCAACAGCCAACAGTGAATGAGACTTGAATTTTTTATCAATTTATTGTTTTTTAGATAAAGTTAATCAATTATTTTTAATATTTTATGTTAAAAAATGGCAAAATCTATAATTGATACTTCAGTGTCTAATGTTTTAACTAGTGCATCTAGATTGGCTTCTTATAATATGATACTTCAGGTAAAAATATATTTAACTTTAATGCTTTCTTTTTCATAATGTTTCTCTTGTGAACTCAGTTCTAATAATTTGTCTTGTGTTTCAATTTTTGTCTTTTATAAGAAGATATTGTAAAACAGGGTAACTTCGATCAATTTTGGAGGTTTCTAGCTTCTAACAACCTGACGCTGTCAACAAGAAAACTTTTTTCCTACTAATCATAACACTCTGCCACTGAGCTATTGAAAAAAATATATTGATGACATCATAACAGTTTCGCAGCTGAATGCTTTCAACCAAACTGCTGAACAAAGTTACCCCATACTTTGGGATAACTTTGATCACACATCAAAAACCAATGTAAAAATAGAGTGAACAACATTTGGATCACTGTTTTTTTAAATATTGTAAGAGTTCAAAAATATGGTTTTTAGTTGTTTGAAAAGATATGTAATTTTCCCATAAGTCGTTTTTCTGAAACTCACCAAAACTCACCAAAACTCGCCAAAACTCACCAATACCAACATTAATTTCAGCTAGGGTGTCATAGAACATCTGAGGTTTTTTCCAGCTCAGTTTTTTTTGACTACAAATCAAATATTATTGCCGTTACCTTAACTGATCAAAGTTACCTTGCTGAATAAAGTTACCCTGTTTTACGGTAGTTAGTTTTTATTATAATTTTCTGTTTTACAACAAATTTTTTTGAAAAACAGCCAAAAATGAAATTTATGTATTAAAATAAGATAAATTATAAATAAGGTCCAGCACTACTTTAGGCCATTTTTTGAGACTAATTTACTGTTTTTTTTGTGTGCTGAGAACAATTTTGACACTTAAAAGCATCGCAAATCATTTTTTAGGAGTGTTTCAGAGGGGAGACCCCCTGAAACCCACCCCAAATTTTAGGAAAACCTAAAAATTACTTTTTTATTGTTTTTCTTGGACACCCGCTCTATCTCTCCAAACAGCCAAATTTGTTTCAAAATGTGACCTTTTTCATGTTTTCTCCGAACAAGTAAAGTTTTGTCAATTTTGACAATATTTTTGTTTATTTAACTAACCTGGATCTCCCTGCGTTTTCTATCACTTCTTGATCCCTCCAAACAGCCAAATTTGGTTCAAAATGCAACCTTTTTTGTGTTTTCTCTGAACAAGTAAAGTTTTATCGATTTGAACAATATTTTTGTTCATGAAACTAACTTGGATCCCTCTGCATTTTCTATCACTTCTTGAGAGATCCTTTTTCTCTTGGTTTCTTCTTTATTCTATCCTGATGCTGAAAAAAGGATGATTAATTTGTGACAAATTTAAGTATCACCATGTTATTCAGCAGGCAAAATTACAAATAGAAAGTCAAGGTTTGAAGCATAAAATTGTGCTGGACCTTATCTATAAAAATACCTAAAATAAATCCTTTTAGGATTTTATGCAAGCCTTACAAATAATTGTTCAGTTGTCTTTCAGGATATTGACATTTCTACTCAATGCATTTGTTTTGCGTTTTGTGACAAGAGAATTGCTTGGTATTGTCAACGTTCGCCTTGTATTACTTTACAGCACAATTTTGTTTATGTCAAGAGAAGCATTTCGTAGGTATGTGTATTTAATGCAGCTTATTTCACTTTAAGTTTTGTAAACAAAAGGATTTATTTTTATGCTTAGTTAAGTCTCTTTGCTTTGCCCACTACATATTGATTAATTTGTACTTTTTATTGATTTAGAGCATGTTTAAGTGATGAGATTACTTCTGAGAATGCCAATCAAAAAGCTTCAAAAGCTCAAACTAAATGGACAAAAATGATTAATTTATTATGGTTGATGTGAGTGCTAATATTAATAAATATCTGATTGATATTAGTGCTAATCTTTCTTAAACATTTTTCCTTTCATATGATTATGTTGCATGAGGGCTTAAAACTTTTTAGTAAAAAAAATTGAAAAAAGAAATTTGATGATTTTAAAGCTGATTTTAAAGTAAACCTTATAAGGTAATGCAATACTTCTTTTTCTATTGCATAGGTTACAATTTTGGTTCTTATTGACTATTTGCCAGTTTTAGTTGATTACCTTTAAATTTTGGAAAATCTTGCAAGCATGTAAGGTTAGTAATGGTGAACAGTGAATGAGACCCACAATTTTTTGACTTAATAATAAAATATATTTATGACTTATCATTTAAGTGTGAATAGTAAGCCAAGTACAAGCAAGAATAAAATGCTCAAATTTATTTTGAAATACTAATTAGCTATTTGATTTTTTTCAGGATTCCTGTTGGATTTGTATTTACTATTTTTTTAATTTATTGTTGGATTAAAGTTTTGGATGTTCCTGATAGCGTTGCTCTACCATATTATCCTTTTGCTGCTATTACTTTTGGGTTATGTGCTTGGTTTGAATTATTTGTTGAACCCCTTTGGATAATAGGACAAACTTTTTTGTTTGTTAAGTTAAAAGTTATTAGTGAAGGTTTGGCAATGCTTTCCAAATGCCTTGTAACTGTACCATTAATAGTATATTTTCCTGATTGGGGCTTAATTTCTTTTAGTATTACTATGGTAAGTTGTATAATTTGATTTTGAACTTGCTATTTTATTTGGGTGTAAAAATACTGCAAAAGTTCTTGTCATTTATTTGTTAACTATAGTTTTATTCTATCATTTATTGAAATAGAAGATAATTTTTTTGACTTAAGACCACAAGAAGCACATCTGCTTTAAAATCTTATTCTTATTTTTTGTAGAAAAAAGTTAAGGTTTTTTTAAAATAGAACACACATTTTTTGTAAATAATAACTGAAAACACCATTTCAAGTGGCTATACATCCTGGTAAATGTAGCTACACTTCCTGTAATGCTAATGTAACCAGATTTGTGCAATGAAAGGGATTATTTGGTAACTACAACTTCACAGTATTGTGATTCAGAGAAACATTTTGTGACTACAACTCCAATTCCACCTAGACAGGATTTTGTGATTCCTACCCTTTCCAAAAATATTCAACTCTGTTGACTTCCAACTCCATACTCTTGCTATCACCACGCTTTCTAATGAAATGCTAAAAGTTGTGTTGTTTTTTAATTATTGATATATGAAAATAATGTTATTTAATTGATTTTAACCAGTAAAAAAGTTGGTCCTGAATATCTTAAAAATTATATGCTAATTAGTTTTAACATTCTGTAATTTTTCTCATCATATATTTTTTGTGTTGACTTATTAAAACAACAATCTTTGTAGCGAGTTGTAATAAAGTTTCTATACATAAATTAAATATTTACTTAGTAATTTTTTTTGGACTTCATCATTTGATGCTATAAAAGCCAATACTACTATGGTAGAGGCAATCATATTGCTTTATCTCATATTTTTTATTGAATTTTTTAGTAAAAGAATAGTTGAAGTTTTTACTATCAAATTTATATATAATTATTTTTCATGCATGCATGTTTTAAATTCAGGTAGTATTTTCCATTGTTTACATTCTTGTTTATTATGGTTTTTTTATCTGGTTTATTAAAAGTGGAAAAGCAAAAAAGATTGATGGTTTTCCATTTCAAAATGTGAAAGATATTTTTCCTAAATTTTCCAGCAATGGATTTATTGACAAGCAATATGCTTTTTTGACCATTAGCTTTATGAAACAATCGATTTTAAAACAATTTCTTACTGAAGGTACAAATTTTTTTTTATCATTTCAGTTTCATACTAATTTTTTTGCAATGTTCAAAATTTTTATTTGAATTGACTGTTTGTTCGTGTATGCCTTATGATTTGTAACCTACTTTTTAGCTTTTTGTACTTAGCTTTTGTACTAAAGGTTTAGTTTTTTTCCTGCAACTGTTATGATTTTGCTGGGACAAAGTTAATTTAATGTAGTTGATCCTTGAAAGTTTATTGACTAAGTATTTTATCGACCTACAGGGGAAAGATACGTAATGACCATTCTCAACGTTCTCAGCTTCTCGGATCAAGGCATCTATGATGCAATCAACAATCTTGGTTCTTTAGCTGCCAGGTAACCACAATCGAGTTGCGGTGTTGTCAAATCCAAACGATCTTCTTTTTGTAATAAACAGGTTTCTGATTTTGCACTTGTTGTGATATTGTGCAATAGATGACGTAGTGTTTTTCTTAAACGCTCTAATCTTAATCAGCGCCTTCTGCTCGAACAATTATTGGACGCGCGCATCTCCAAGCATAATTGTTAACAGTTAAATATGCGCCTTTACTTCGGTTCTACAGTCAGTTCGAAGTATCAAGCTACTACAGCAAACGAACTAAAAAGCATTATATTTCAATACGGTTGTTTTTTTGGCTAAGTACTTTTGTGAATATTTACTATTGTTTTTTAATAAACCTGTGTATTCGTGCAAAGATACAACAGGCAAAAGTGGCGACGAGGATTCAAGGAACTCAACTGCGTCAAGAAAGAAAAAAAGAAAATTTGTTGATTTTGCATTACAGCTTGAATTGTCGATATGAGTGAAATTTCTGAACTGATTTTGTTGTTAAATAAGCAACACCAAGAGCAGAACAAGCAGCATCAAGAGCAAATGGCAGTTTTACGCGACGAGCATCGCGAGCAGAATAAGCAATACCAAGAGCAGAACAAGCAACATCAAGAGCAAATGACAATGCTTCAAGAGCAGCTGAAAATTCTACAAAGCAGCTTGAACAACCCGCGAGAAAATGTTCCAACACCGATGGCAAGTTTTCAACCATTCGATTCCACATCTGAGTTATGGACTGATTATTTGGCAAGGTTCCGAACATTCGTCACTGCTAACTCTATTCCCGACAACAAGCAAGCACAAATTTTTCTTACCAACCAATCTAACTCCGTTTACAAAATGCTTAGCAACTTAGCGGCTCAGCAACAACCTGTCAAAAGCATACATGAGCTAACGATGAATGATATTCAGACGTTTATGGCAGAGCAGTTTGACCCAAAACGATTTGTTGTCAGAGAACGTTTCAAGTTTTGGTCTGACATGAAACGCAAACCTGGCGAAACTATTCCTGAACTGGCAAGCAGAATACGACAAGATGCAGCTACATGTGATTTTCAATCCATTAAAGATCCATTAGATGAAGCCTTGCGAACTAAATTTATCTGTTCGGTCGATAACGAAGCAGTTTTGAAGACACTCTTCAAGCTCAAGGACGATGAACTGAAGTTTAGCAACGCCATCAGAGTGGCTCAAGAAGTGGAAGAAGCAGCCAAGGTAGCAAAGGAAACCGTACACGGTCAACCTTCTACGTCGGTGCAGAAAGTTTATCACGCAAAGTCCAAAACTTCCAAAACGCAAGAAAAGAAAACCGCCTGCTTCAGGTGTGGAAATTCTGGACATTTTAGCAAAGCTTGTCCCCACATTAAAGCTATTTGCAGCTTCTGCAAGAAAACAGGTCATCTGCAATCTGTATGCATGTCTCGACTAAGAGATAATAAGCTTGTGAAACAACAGTTGGTGCACAAAGTCCAATGTTCTGTTTCACCCATCTATCAAACTATTAGACTTAATGACCACAGAATTAAGTTTGAAATTGATAGCGGAGCCAGTGACACATTTTGCTGTGAAGCGACGTGGCAAACGCTGGGTAAACCCACTCTACAACCTGTAACAATTCGATATCAAGTTGCTGAAGGTAGCCCGCTACCCGTCGTGGGACAATTCCAATCAACTGCAAGTATTGATGGAAAATCACCTGACGTGACCTTTCCTGTAATTGTCACTAAGGTGCCCAATCTAAATTTACTAGGTCGTCTGGCGATGATGAAGTTGAAACTCACCAACTTAACTGATCACTTCAGAGAAAACCTAAGTTGTGCTGAATCTACTGCAACGATAGAGCACGTCACTACAACTGGTCCAGAAAACTCTTTAGATGCGGCATGTATTCAATTATGTGGAGAGTTTCCTACTTTATTTGAATCTACATTGGGTTGTCTAAAAGATTTTTCACTGGACATACGGTTTAAACCTGAAGCTAAACCTATTTTCAAGAAGCCAAGACCTGTTCCGTTCTCAATCCTACAAGATTTAAACGAAGCCTACGAAGCAGGAATTAAGAGAGGTGTATGGGAGCTTACAGATTTTAACTCGTACGGCACCCCCGTGGTTCCTATTCGAAAGTCTCCTTTGCCAGGTCAAGCAAAAGCAAGCATCCGAGTTTGTGGAGATTATTCGGTGACTGTAAACTCGCAACTGGAAGACCATCCTCAACCAATCCCTCTAACAGAAGATCTTATGCGCAAGCTAGGACGTGGTTACTGCTTTAGTAAGATTGATCTAGCTAATGCATATAATCAAATCTGTCTTTCTCCTGAAAGCCAGAAGAAGCTGGCTCTCAGCACTCACAAAGGGGTTTTACTGCAGAAAAGACTTCCTTTCGGAATTAAATCCGCACCAGGGTATTTCCAAGAAATCATGGAACAGTTAACGCAAAATTTGCGAGGAGTTGCCGTGTATTTCGATGATATTTTGGTAAGTGGTGACAACGCAAAAGATCATTTGATGAACCTGCGAGCTTTGTTCAAAAGACTAGAAGAAAAAGGTCTTCGCTGCAACCGTGAGAAATGTGTTTTCGCCCAAGTATCAATTGATTACCTGGGTCACACTTTATCAAGTCGAGGAATTGCAAAAGGGTCCAAAGTTGATGCCATACTAGAAATGCCTACACCCAAGAACATTTCTACGTTAAAATCTTTTTTAGCATCTGTGCAGTTTTATTCTAAATTCTTACCTCCATATTTTTCGGAAATCACCGAGCCGTTGTACAAGCTTACACGCAAAGGACAACAGTGGAAGTGGGGTGAAGAAGAAGCGACATCTTTCAAAAAGATCAAACGGTTACTATGCACAGAGACTGTACTTGCGCACTATGACCCATCTCTTCCATTGGGTTTATCTTGTGACGCCTCAGAATGCGGAATTGGAGCGGTATTATTTCATCGCTTTGCAGACGGAAGCGAGCGTCCGATTCTCAATATTTCTAAAATTCTATCGGCAACACAAAGACGCTACAGCCAAATACAGAAAGAAGCACTATCCTTAGTGTACGCTTTGAAGAAATTTCATCAGTTTCTGTACGGTCGTAAGTTCATTGTGGTTACCGATCACAAACCTTTAGTGACCTTGTTTGCCCCTGATAAAGGTACTCCTGCAATGGCCGCGAATCGACTTGCACGATGGGCATTACTAGTCCATCAATATGACTACACGGTGGAATACCGTAGAAGCAAGGACCATGGCAATGCCGATGCTCTTAGTCGCTTGCCATTTTCAAATGACACAAGTTTTGATGGGGAGGAGATGGAAGATGATGTCGATAGCGTTTGTTTAGTTCGAACAATCAGTCGTCAAATCAATCCTGACAATCCATTGCTTGTGGTCAGAGAGACTGCCAAGGATCCAATTCTTTCCCAACTAATGCGATTTGTGAAGGAAGGATGGCCGCATGCATTTTCGGAAGAGCTTAAAGACTTCAAAAAGTTGGAAAATTCGTTGTCAACAGAGAATGGTTGCGTTTTTTACGGCATACGGGTAATAATTCCTTCAACCCTACGTAATCATATTCTTAAATTATTACACCTTGGACATTTCGGCATGCAACGGATGAAACAACTTGCCAGGTCAACTGTCTATTGGCCTAGAATTGACTTTGACATTGAGGATTTATGTCGCAAATGCACTTCCTGTGGCCAATTTCAAAATAAGCCGGATAAACCTTTAATCCATCCGTGGATGATGCCAGAAAAACCATGGTCAAGACTCCACTTGGACCATGCGATCAACTTTCTGGGAAGAAACTGGTTAGTCCTTGTAGACGCTTATTCAAAATATCCTTGCATTCATCCAACAACCTCAACGTCTTCGAAAAGTACTACTGCTATACTTGAACAAGAATTTGCTCATTTCGGATATCCCCACACGTTGGTGACCGATAATGCCACAACATTCATGTCTCAAGAGTTCCAAGCTTGGTGCAAACAACGAGGCATTGTACATCTCACCGGAGCACCTTATCATCCAGCAACAAACGGTGCTGCCGAGCGTTTGATACAATCGTTCAAACAGGCATTGAGAAAATCCTCGTTACCTCCAAAGGAAGCTTTGCAAGAATTTCTAATGCAATATAGAAGAATTCCTTTTGCATCGGGACTGTCACCAAGCGAATTGTTGAATGGAAGAAGAATACGCACCAAAATTGACACTTTGGTTCCATCCATTCCGCATCTCCTACAAGGAAGACAGTCAAGACAAGCGAGCAAGCATTCAAATGCTGAAGACTCGGAAGTGGTTTCGAAAGTCGAACATCATTACTCACTAGGAGACCCTTGTTACGCACTGTACTTCGGCCCTAGAAGAGATCGTGACCCACGATGGGTGCCTGCGATAGTTACGAAAGTCCATGGTACACGAAGCGTCAATGTACGAGTCATTCCTCGAGGACCAATTTGGAGAAGACATCTTGATCAACTTCGACCTCGATACGGTTCGGATCAAGATGATGATCCCTGTGAAATCCCAACGAGCGTTTTGTCTACAGAAACACTTCCAGCCGGGACTGACCACGCATCTAGTTCTTCTTCGATGAACCAACGCAACAATCCGAGACTACCAACCGGAGACGAGTACGGGCGACACAATCTACGACGATCAGCGAGAACAAAGAAACCTCCAAAAAAATATTGTTGCTAAAATGTATATATATATTTTTTGTCGTAGTTTATTTGGGGAGGTGTTGTGATATTGTGCAATAGATGACGTAGTGTTTTTCTTAAACGCTCTAATCTTAATCAGCGCCTTCTGCTCGAACAATTATTGGACGCGCGCATCTCCAAGCATAATTGTTAACAGTTAAATATGCGCCTTTACTTCGGTTCTACAGTCAGTTCGAAGTATCAAGCTACTACAGCAAACGAACTAAAAAGCATTATATTTCAATACGGTTGTTTTTTTGGCTAAGTACTTTTGTGAATATTTACTATTGTTTTTTAATAAACCTGTGTATTCGTGCAAAGATACAACAGCACTTATGCATAATTCTTTGTTTTTGGCTTGTTGTAATAACAAGTTAAGTTGCCTATTCGTTGTTAATTTTATTTTCCGGTTTATATGGCCTTGTGCAGCAGTTAACAGATGTATATGACCACTTACTCTTCTTGTTAGCAGTTTTTTGTCGCTCTATATGATGTTGTATCATTTAAAATTTCTTTGACTGTAAATAGCAAGGTCGGTTACCGCTTCGACATTTGCGAACTCTTTTTTGTGGTTCAACTTATTAATGGTTACCTTAGGAATGATCCCGAATAACCGCGTGGCTTAATCATAAATAATAAGCATGGCCTACTCGAAGAATACAGCGGAGTCAACGATTTCACCAACGATTTCTAACCGGTTTATCGTTAAAATTTGAAGTACCTTAAATTTTGAAGTATTATATATTAGCGCCATCTTAGAATAAATCTCACTCACTTGCTTCAAATTTTAACGACTTATTTTAGTCGTAAAAAATCAGAAAATGTATATGATTGATTATATTTTGATTAATTACGACATATTGGTTACTTGTTTTCTTTATTCAAAATTCGAACAGAACTTATGGGATGACCTGATACATCAAATTTTAACTTCTAATTAAAATCGCCATGATATAACCTATCGCAACGTCATTGTGCGTCTGCATATATGCAAACGTTTTCGGTGCACTCAACCATTTAGAATAATACGAAATCGTGTGAGTCTAAGCACTTTTTGTCCTAGTCTAGAATAGAAATCGCAAAGATAAAATTCAATACATGATTTTATGTATGAACTAAAAAAATTTAAGAACAAAAATTGAAAATTTAAACAATTACTTAAAGCAAAAATTACAAGGACATCAAATATGAAAAAGTTTTGAGTTTCTTACACAGCGCTCTCACAAATTGGTCAAAATAATTTTCAAACAATTGTAAAAGTGAACGTTAATGGATTTAATTCGGGTATTTCTTTTAAAATGTGTTACGCAGTTGTAACAGCCTCACACGAATTTTTATTGCTTGCTGTTGTCAACTAAAAACTTAATTGCAAAATTTTTGTAATTGTTATTGTGATAATCGTTGCAATCAATGTTGCACTCACCTAACAATTTATTGGAAATGTATTCAGTGCTGTCTCTGGTTGCATCACCAGAAAGAAACTGAATTCTAGAATCTGTCAAATTTATTACTGCAAAAGACTAAAACCATTATAAAAAAATTTGCCAAAGTGGGTGAAAGTATCGTTCATCTTCAACGTGAAAGAATATTTTAATACGTCATATTGATATCAATTTATTTTTCGGTAAATGATATTATGGATAAAGCATTCAAGTTTTTAACAATACTTTCTGTTGCTAGCACTAACAAGAAATCTCCTTTCGTTTATCTACAAATGCTGAATAAAACGCTTTTTAAAGATGGTTATTTTGAAACCGTCTTTAAATAACAGAGTTCAATCCTTTAGATCGCATACAAGGTTAGAATGACGTCTGCGGGTTCAAATCCAAGCACGAGCAATTTATATTTTTTTAAAAAAGAACATTCGTTTTGACTAATCTATGACCACTCTTTCATCCAATTTACAAAGGAACACAAAAGTCCAGTTTTACATAATTATTGACAAAAACACTTTATCATTAGATGCTTAGAGAATCGATTTCTTGAATTTATAATAGTCCACTATGAAAAGTAAAAAATCTGTTTTCGAATTTAATCTAATTTCTAGTAAATTTTATTTTTCCAAAGATAAAGTAAAGATTGACACTTTTTTTTCAGTACCGTTTCAAGATAAGTATCGTGATTTATATCCAAATACCACATATTTATCAGAATTAATCTATTTCCTAACAGCGAAATATCGCCGATTTTTTACACATATTTACATACTAAGGCTATTTATACAGTACCACTGATTTAGATAATTTAAAAAAAAAGTTGTAACCGTAAAAAGTTTTGGATTTATTGTTGCGGAAATCAACTTATACCTTGCATACACCTTGACCCACTAGCTATAAATAACTTCTATCTTAAAGCCAAAAAAATACACTTTTTTTCGCTGGCTGGAAATTTATCAATAGTATGACTTGTGCTGGGAAAACTCTCCAAAAAAATCCTTCTACTTTATTAGAGAAATAAAGTGGCAATAAATTTGTTTATGTCTAAGTAAAATTGCTTTTAAAACTTACTGCACAAAATTCTATTCTTCCATGTGCTATTTTTAAGCTTCAGAAAACTGTTTTATCATAATATAGCAAATAACCCTAAATAATCTTTTTAAAGGTCGAAATTGATCTTGCAACTTAAGTCTTAATACAACCGCTTTAACAATTCGCAAAATAAAGTTTTCTGAAATCTCTTTTGAAAGCTACTTAATGTTTGTTTAAACAATTCAATATGTTATGTATTTATCATATACATTACAATTACGATATGGTAAAATTGTCGTCACTTTTGAAAATACAGTAACTGAGACAACCTAGAACTTGCCACTAACAAGCTAACACATAACTAGCAATGCGTTTTTGAATTAAATTGCATTGTTTTACAGCTATTAACACTTAACACGCACGTAAATAGATTAGAAAAAATAAATTTGCATGTATGCAGACACACACTCGGGGTGCAATAAGCTTTCTCTCAGCGATTCTAATGGTTGGATAGAAATCGCTGTTTATCTGACTGATTAGGACGTATTCTTCTAGTGGCATCAACTAACAATGCTTTTTTTCACTCTGTGACATTTTTGTATTTATTTTGATTCAAGTTGGAATTAATTCGTTTATTTTATCAATTTATTATCAGAGGTCAAAGGTCAGAGCAAACCGCGAGCGATTACTCTGACCTGCTTTTGTTTTTTAGATTTATATTTCTACCTATAGAAGAAAGCTTTTATCTTTTTTTTGCCAAAACACTTCAGCGCGGAAAATCAGCCAAAGCTCAACCGAAGGTGATTATGATGTCATAATTTTTAGTTTCATTTATTTTCCTGACTCGCAGGAGAACGTCAGAGTCGTACTTCGGCCAATCGTCAAGTCACCCAGCTCCGCTATTGCCGTCCAGTTTAAATTTTCGTACATGTTTTTAGTTTTTGTTTTTAGAGATATAACTGTAGTTCAGAGCTGTTTGCTCCGACAGTCCAACAGAGGAAAGCAAGCGCGAAGCAAAAAAAAGGCGCGAATGGGTTTCGTTTGCCATCAATGCGTCTCTTATGCTCACTCGGCCGCACTGCCGTCGTTTGACTCAATGTTTTCTTACCGTTCGCGTACAAAATGTTGAGAAAGCGAACACTGTGAATCTGCTTGTTTTTGTTTCTTTGAAAAAGGAACTCGAACAAAACTTTACTGTTTGGTGATCACGGCAAGCAGACATTACTGCAACACTTAACCTGTCGTTACAACTCGTTTCGTATGCCCATCTCTGCAACATCGCGCATGCGCAATACAGCCACTTGCGCAATACTGTGGCAACGACGACGAGCAGTTGGCAAAACACGGCTCCGATTAGATGGACGCAGGTTGAAACCCGACTGCTTACGAAGTATATACGTATTCTCACTGAAAGGACATTTTTCGTTGTGTTGTAGGTTGTGTAATGGACGTGTAGAACATGATACATCAAATAGCTCTTGTAAATTTTTTGTGTTTCGAAACTTATCTACATGTTGATGCAGGAAAAGATTGTTGCGGTTTCAAGAGTGCTTTTTTTCCTTCTTCGATTTGTTGTATTAATTGGATTAATTATTCTCTCCTTTGGTTTACCTTTTTCTCATTTATTATTAGACATCTACGGAGGATCTTTACTAAGTACTGGTAAGTTTAGAAAAGATAGGATATAAAAATTCGGTTAAAATCTACGCTGTAATGTAGAATTAACGAATTAACATGATTTTTTAAAAATTATAAAAAATTGTTGATAATGATGAAAAAGCAATTTTGATGTACGTATGCAGTCGTCACATTATTTAAAATTGACACTAACTTAATTGTACAGTAAATCTGGTTAATCAAATGCGTGCTCCTGTGCGGCAAAAAAGTACTTGTTTAAAATTGTTTTTTACCTGTTGTCAATTAAAATTTTAAATCCGTCTTCGGCGACATGAAATTTAGATAGTTTGAACAGCAATGTTCTTGCTTAAATCAAAAGTTGCGAACAGACTTAACACCTTTAATCCCAAGGCCATTTTTGGATTGCTTCCACTCTGTACCAAGAAATTTAAGCCTTGAAAAACATTGAATCAGGGACTCACCCGTGAGTCCCATGGTACCGATTGAATAGGGCCTTGGGACTCACCAGTGAGTCCTATGGGATTAAACGTTTTAAGTGAAAACGCGATGGTACTTGCAAGTGATACTTTTCTCAATATGACCGGGAACTCTGCGACGTTCGCGGCTTATTTCGTCAATAATCTCCGGTCGATTTTTGTGTTTTTTACGAAGTCGTTGTTGCTCAACAGACTCCGGGCCCCGCTTACTTCAAACTTACTGCTTGTACGTGTTGGTGATTGCCATCAATGGAACGACCGAGTGCTTTGTCTTTGCAGCCATGAGCCAGCGGGACGTGGACAGGTGTGTTGGCTCGTTTTTGCAACAGGTTGTCAACGTCATCAAAAATTAAGTGTTCGGATTATTGATTCAATGCAACTTGAAGTAAAAAACACGTCAGACCTTTTGCTGAATTTGTTTGAAGAAAATAAAATTTACAAATCCAACGGGTTTACATAACTTGTAAATAATGGCAATAAGATTTTTAAAAAAGTTTACCATCCTGAAAGAAATGCCATCTGTAACAAAAAATAAGTAAAATTTGTCTACGGCTATTTTTTAAATGTTTTTTCTTAAGTGCATATCAATTTTTTTTACTATTTTCTCTTGATTTTTTAAGTGTTTTGCAGCTATAACAAGAAGATGTTGATTTTTTCCATTATATTTTTATTGTCGTCGTATTACCTTACTACGAATATTGGTTCTGTTGGATTTATATTAGCAAATTGTCTCAACATGGCAACCAGAATAATACACAGTATTTGGTTTATAAGAAAGTAAGTTAAACTATACGCCGTCGAAGAGCGTAATTGAAAAAGATTTTTCTGCAATGTAGCTTTTATTTTGATTTGTTAGGGTAGTTGCTTTAGTCATAAAGTGAAATAGTCGGGCGAAACTCGCCCAATTGAAAATTGAGTTTATAGCAGATCATCAACTTATTTGATTGAAACAGCTTTTATACTCCTATATTGAAATTCACAGGTTTTATCACGACTTCGATACGTCATCTCCACTGCTTGGTTTGTTTCCCAATCGAACCACCATAACTTCACTCCTTATTTCTTGCATTGTTTGCTCTTATTCTGAGAAGAGATTCTGTTGTAATTTCGGGTGGTTCTGGCGTTTCACGCACATCGGTTGTGGATTTATTTGCTTGTGTTGCGTCCTTGTTACAATGTGGTTCACCGAGAAAGACCTTATTCAATTTCTCAAGGGTCAATATTGGACCAAAAAATCGGATTGATTGCATTACTGCAACGTGCGTTTTTTGCTTCATTTATCGCTTTTGCAATGGTGGTAAAATAATGCTTTTCTCGTCATAAGAAAAGTTTATTGTTTTCTTTTTTTATTTAAATCTAGCAGTTATTTTTTATTGATCTAACGGTTGACGTGATAATTTTTCGTTTTAAATTTAGATCGTTGTTGAAACCTTCAGTTAAATCAGTTCAATGTAAACTGCCTCATCTCGCATCATAACAACTATTTATGCAGTCAATCTGCCGGATGACGTCAAGGGGTTTCCCCGACTTCTTATTACGTTCCAAGATCTTGCTGCCGCATTGACTGTTGTCGGTTCTTAAGTTATTTTAAAGTATTTTAAATGTGATCCAGAGATGCTTGTTAAGACTCCCAAGCTGAAGAAAGTGACGTAAAGTGTTTTTCTCGGAGACGGAGCAACATGACGAGGGTAGGAGTCGAATAGGAGAAAACCAGGATCGTGTCGGTTGCCGTCGCTATCAAAACGGCGTTTGTATCTCGGCCACAAATCAGACAAATTATTTAGGGCTCTAACTGTACTATACCAAACAAGTTAAGCTTCTTTGTTTGCTCGCTATTAACGATCAAACTTGTGTGTCTTCTCTTTTTGCTAAACAAATGAACATCTTATTTTTTTTGTCAAAAGCAGTGCTTCTTTTTTTTCAATTTCGTTCACCCTTTCCACTAATAGCCAAATTTTCTTGACGTATGTGCAAAATTTTTTCAAAGTAACATAAAATCATTATTCTCGTATGTCCGCACATATACAATGTATACAACTCTGGCCAGGCATCGTACAAATTGTGGCAATAAAACACTGGAAAAATTTACTTCGTAAAAATTCATTCAAGTGTGACAAAAGATATTGTAAATCAAAGCTAAAACACAAAAGTAGAAATTACTTTATTCCTCAATTCGTTCATTCTTGCACTAACACCCCGTTAATCATTAACTCCGTGGTGAATGATTCGCCGGATTAAGAAGCACTTGTCAAAGCAAAAGTTTAATTGCTGCTTATTTGATAAACTTTCTGTCTTGCCCAATCATCGATGAATTAATTTGCAAATTTTTTGTTTTGAAAGTTCGTGCTGAGTGCTTTAATGAAGGGCTTGTTACTGTTTTCAATACGTTGCCGGTTCGATTCCTGTATAAGACGCTTGTCAAATATTTAAGTGAAGCATTCGGTTGGTTTTCTCGCGTAAAATTCTTAAAAGAGCAGATTCTAATAAGCGTCATGTTAAGTTTGTAAAAAAAACTATGTTAAAAGGTTTTGTAGGGAGAACAGTGTATTTACGTTTTTTGATATAGGAGAGACCCTCCAATAGTGCGCCTTTGTGTTTTATCTTTTTATTCTTTCTTAAAATGACATCATACTTGCATGATTAAACGCTTTATTCATATATTTATTTTGTATTTGCAGAAAGACTATAAAAACAACAATTTTTTTAGAAAGGTTTTCTATTTGTTTAGAAGTAAAGTTAGTTTTTACTAAAAAATCTTAATTTAAGTAAAACCTGGTAAAAGATCGTTATCAATTATTGTAGTTTTCTTCTGAAACCTTGAGATGAAGTCAAATTTGCAGGGATTCTTACAGTGCGCCATGTTGGAACAAACATAAATTATTTTATTACAGAAAAAAAATATGCAGACTTTTTCATAATTAGCTTTGCCGTCAGCTTTTCTTTCGTTTTTTTTATGGCCACCAACTGTTATATTTTTTCATAATAAATGTAACAGTTTTGTTTCAAATAGCAATTTATTCTTGTATTTTATTAAAGAATAGAATGTAAAATAAAGAGACTACTCATCTGCCATAGCCATATTTGCAGTTTTATCATTTATAATATTTATATAGGACTACTCGTTATATCAAAGTTATATCAAAAAAAACAAGAACAAAAAAGTTTTTTTAACTTTATAAAAAAAACGCATTCATTAAAAGCTATCTGCAACTTTTTTGTAGCAATCAAAGTAAAATGTTACCCTTTAGGCACCTGGTTTAGGCTACGCCATATCAATTTCATGCTGTTGTATCCAAATAGTAAAAAGTGAAAAAGTAAAATGTGCTCTAAAGTTGACTGAGTTTTGTATTATTCACACTAGTTTTCGTGAACTTTTACTTACTTTGCCAGGTGTAACAAAACACCTGATAAATCTTCCGTTACACTTAACAAAAGTGAGCAGTAGTTAGCAAAAGCTTGGGTGATTAATAAAAAACTCGGTCAACCGTAGTGAACATTTTTGTTCCTTTTCATCATGCAATAAAAGTTTATCTTGTTAATAAATGAATCTTGGGATCGGTCAAAATCAACAAGCTTCTAATAGTGGCGAGTTAGCTCAGTGTGAAAACACTCTGACTTGCCAGCAGAAGTGCCCGAGTTTGATGCTTAATCTACCTGAGTGTTATCTGTTATGCTTTTCAAAAAGGCACTAAACAACAAATTTCTGAATTGTGTCACGCTGCTTATATACCTACGATGACGATTTTACTTAAAGGCCAATAAATCGAAAACGAAAAATTAGGTTTTAACTTCGCCTTTTTGTCAATCTTTTTTTATAAATAAAGGTTAGAAAATATTGCATTTAGTCGCGCACTGTTGGAGGCTCTCCCCTACTGTAATTTTAGACAAAAATATATTTTTGAGGGGTACGGAGAGAACGTATACAGCCAAAAAAATTTTTGGAGGGGAGGACAAAAAAATTGTCTGGAATTCTAGGATGAAGACTAAAAAAAGTCTTCTCTTGGAATCAATCTCAAATTTTTCAATTTTCGTGCCAAAATCATGGTGTTTTCTAATAAAGAAAAAAGTCTTCAATCAACCAAAGGTGACAGACATACGAGTTTCATGTCCATTTTATGTCATTTTTAAATCTTTATTCTAAAACTCCGAAATTCTGGACATTGAAGAATTTTATACAAAATTCCAGACGGTATGGCAATCCTAATCTTTGCGTTCTCCTAATAACTGGAGCCGGACTCGTAAAAAAAATGCTAATCCGTCGTCGAAGTTTCATCATACAGAACTGTGATTTAAAGACTTCATTATTGAATTTATAAGCCTATGATTAATCAACAAAGAATTTGTTCCATTTACAGCTGATCCTCGCAAGTTTTCACTGTTGTATTTGGAATTTCTTCATTTTAATTTGAACGAACATGGGAAAGTTGAAAGGAAAGAAATGTGTAAGGCAATGCCTCATTTCACCAGCGCGCCTACGCTGTTGCAAGCCAACTAGCATTATTCAAATCAAACTCTTCAATTTGATTTGCAATTGAAAATAGGCGTATGTTGGTTAATAGGTTTTTTGCGGCAAAGCGTGAAAAGATTTTTATAGCAAAGCAATAGTAACAAATTTTATTTTGACTCGAAGAAAAACGACGCAAGTGTTAAACATAAAGCGACCGTGAAACGACCATATTGCCATCTAGTAAAAATTTATTTTACCTTTATATTTATTCTCCCGACTTGCAGGAAAGCAACGGAGGCTCCAACACATAGGGTAAGCAATTGGCTCAACCTGCTTTCAGAGATGCCAAGATATTGCTGTCCGCTTAAAATTTAATAGAGATATTACTGTAATTTATAACAGTTTGCCAAGACCGCCAAGCAGGGGAAAGTGCCGTAAAGTGTTTTTTCCAAGGACACAACAGTACGGCGCAAGTAGGTTTTGAACCCAGATCATGTCAATCACAATCGACACGATCGCTTGAACCATTCGACCACGCTGCCGACTACTTAAGTTCGTAGTTTTATTGACATTTAAAACGGCTTTTCAATCAGAGGAGAGTTCGTAAAAGTGTGGCCGAACAGAATGACGAAAGCAAGAGTGAACCGAAGCGTGTCAAACGCGAGGTTGCTATTAAAAGACGCTCTACTCTGCCGAGCTGCCGACCGAGCTCAGAACGAAACACCTGTCTATGGAAGAAGCTGAAAATTCGAGTCTAGGATTATTTGAGGTATAAAGGGTTTTGTTTTGAAAGGGACACAACATAGTTGAAACGACCGACATTTTTTTCTCATTTCAAACAACTCTTTTTTGAATTTAACTGATTGTGTTGCTACCATTTACCCTGCAGCTTTGACGTAACATTGTGATCAAAAGCCGGCAGTTGAGCATTTAAGAATAGTAATGGAAAATTTCCTAGTTTTTATTATCAGCTTGATTGCGATAAAAATTAAAGAAATTTTAATGTTGAAACAAACAGACAATATTCACTTCGAAGAACTAAGTAGTGTTTACCTTGCTTGTTAAACATAGAAATTGCAAAAAAAGTTTGTACTTTTTAAAAATACAAATAATCATATTAATACTGCAATCGAAATTGACATGCGGCAATCGGCAAACAAACAAGTTGTGACGTTTCAAAACAAACTAATTCGTCAAAAATTTATTAAAAAAAAAAAAAAAAAAAAAAACTTGATCAAGGTCTCAAAACAGATTTAACTAGTTGATTACGTTGCATTTCATTTAATTAAGCATAAAAACACTGCATTCGCTCATCAAGATCAAATTCAAAAGGCAATAACTTTGCTTTGATGTAATTGGTCGGCAAGTCAAGGAAAAGCAAAAAATTTTATAACGAAATATAAAAACGCGCAAGATTTAAAAAAAAGTAGAAAGAAACAAAATCTGAAAAAGGGAGCCTAATTTTTACTAAATGCAAATATTCGGATTGCACAAACCAAACGAATTGGAAGAAAACCTTTGCTTAAACGACTTTCGGGGGATAAGATAAACTATTAAATTGAACTAAAACCAAAAAAGACACGGCAAATAGGACAAACATTTAAATAATACCAAGTACAAACAAACATAAAAATCGCCCCAAGACGCATCTATCCGTGTCAAAAATCAAACTAATGTGAAGGAAATTGTCCCGACTATCGAAACAAGCCGCTCGATTTCGGTTTTTGGACCACTGTCTTCTTTCTGTTAACCCCGCTGCCACCGGTAGTGACGACAGTGGCGTAGGTGTCACGTGGTTTCCGGCTCGATTGTTCACGATCAAACTCAAGGTCTTCTAGGCGCTGAATTCAAATATAAAACAGAAATTAAAAGTAAAAAGGAAAAGTTATATCATTGCAAATCTATGAAAAAGAGTTTATTAAACAAATTGACTTTAGCACGATAATCAAGCATAAAAATGCTCGCACAGACTCGAGCCCCAAAACATCAATTTGTACCACGTTCATGGTAGAATGCTTTTAAATAAAACAAAGAACTAAAAGTAACAATTACTTTATTCATTATACCGAAAACCTACTGTACATAGCCGTAACTTCAACCCAATAAGTCAACTACAAAGATTTCAATATAAAAACAAAAATTGGAACAAGAATAGGTGAACAGTTTGTATCAGGCCGAGATGAAACTAACAAGGCAACGACAAGCTTATTCCATTCTTGTTCGGACTAATCAGGATGCAAAAAGTTTAGCAGCTTTCTTTCCACTCAAAAGCGATTGCACAATGACAGTTGAGCAACATCAAAACGGCGCTTTCTACACGCCCCGCGCAATCGAACAATAAAACAAAGCACAGAACATCAACATCATCAATCAGCTGACCCCCACCACCAATTAGCTGACTCCCTACCATCAATCAGCTGACCCCCCACCATCAATCAGCTGACCCCCCACCATCAATCAGCTGACCCCCACCATCAATCAGCTGACTCCCACCATCAATCAGCTGACTCTCACCATCAATCAGCTGACCCCCTACCATCGATCAGCTGACCCCCTACCATCGATCAGCTGACTCCCCCACCATCGTCAGCTGACTCCCCCACCATCTTCAGCTGACCCCCACCATCAATCAGCTGACCCCCACCATCAATCAGCTGACTCCCACCATCAATCAGCTGACTCCCACCATCAATTAGCTGACTCCCACCATCAATCAGCTGACTCCCACCATCAATCAGCTGACCCCCACCATCAATCAGCTGACTCTCACCATCAATCAGCTGACTCTCACCATCAATCAGCTGACCCCCACCATCAATCAGCTGACCCCCACCATCAATCAGCTGACTCTCACCCTCAATCAGCTCACTCCCACCATCAATCAGCTGACTCCCACCATCAATCAGCTGACCCCCACCATCAATCAGCTGACTCCCTACCATCAATCAGCTGACTCCCACCATCAATCAGCTGACTCCCACCATCAATCAGCTGACCCCCCACCATCAATCAGCTGACCCCCCACCATCAATCAGCTGACCCCCTACCATCAATCAGCTGACTCCAACCATCAATCAGCTGACCCCCTACCATCAATCAGCTGACTCTCACCATCAATCAGCTGACTCCCACCATCAATCAGCTGACCCCCTACCATCAATCAGCTGACTCTCACCATCAATCAGCTGACTCCCACCATCAATCAGCTGACCCCCTACCATCGATCAGCTGACTCCCCCACCATCGATCAGCTGACTCCCACCATCGATCAGCTGACTCCCCACCATCGTCAGCTGACCCCCACCATCAATCAGCTGACCCCTACCATCAATCAGCTGACTCCCACCATCAATCAGCTGACCCCTACCATCAATTAGCTGACTCCCACCATCAATCAGCTGACTCCCACCATCAATCAGCTGACTTTCACCATCAATCAGCTGACTCCCACCTGCGTCAGGGCGAGTTTTTGGGAAATCGTCTTCCGGAGGAGCGTGTTGAGGGTGCGCTTTTCTTCCTCGGCGCTGGCCAGATGGCGCTGCATGGCGTCGAGTTGCGCCACGTACTCGTCACACCGGGCGGCGAACATCATGCGGAGTTGCGCGAAAGTCACAGCGTCTTCCTGAAATAACAATCGAACGGTTCGAAAACGGGGAAAAATCTTGTTCCGGAGCGGAAAACACAACTCGCCATCGAAGATTCGGGAAACTAATCGATCGTCGTTATCAGCGCTTTAAATGTTCGCTTTCTTAGTCAAGGAGTCTGCCGCCAATCAGGGGTCATTATAGAGGTCGACATCAATTGAGTTTTGCCCAGTTTTTACGAAACAGCTCTTCGGGATGCGACCGATATCTCGAAGGAGGAATATTTCCTGTTTTCCGGGTAAGACAGCGGATGTAAGTGTAATGATGATTCGTTGCAGGTGGATTTAAAGAAACAATACGAAGCAAACCATGCGATAACTGAATCGAATACTGAGCTGCAGTACAGAGCAGAAACATCTGTAAAAGTATTACTGCTTATCGAGATGCCGTGATAACTTAACAGATCGACTAGCTACAGAGTATAATACACTACAAAAAGGCGCGATGAAACCTACATTGCCAGCTTATCTATATTTTAAAATAAGACAACCTTTTACAATTTAGTCTCGTCTCAATTTAACACCGTTCAGTAAATTTTTTGAACTCAAAGCGTGGTCAAATATGACAAAACTTGTGACAGAAGTTTTTTTAAAACAATATTTACTCTTTATATAAAATGTTTTGTTCATTCTCAATAACTTTTTCACTAAAATGCCATTCAGACACGCAAGAGCGATTTTCAAAACAACAAGCAAGGATTCGAACACAGAGCCAACCGACTTTGAGCGCTTTCAATTCTCCGCGCAGCTTCAGCATGGTCTCCGATACAAATTTCTTTTCGTTCTCGTACTTGCTCTTCAGGTTCTGGAGAGCGATCTGCAAGACAAGACCGTCACGTCAGAGATTGTTACGTCACAGTGATGCGTGCGAGAATGTTCTCAGTTGGTGGAATTATGCACCATTTTTTAAAACCTCCTTTAAAACTCGTTCTAGCAAAGCCGCTGAATGAAAAAGGTACAGTTTGTTTCTTGAGACTTCAATTTGAATCAACTCATAGCTTTACCGAAAGTAATTAATTCGAGTATTTCAGTCCGCAACATGCACAGTATGAAGCATGCAGCGGTACGAATCGCGGAAAACAAAAAACTAAGTCGTAAGAACACGATTTCGAAAACCGAAAGCGTGGGCTAGTCTTTTTCAAAAAAAAAAAGCCTATGACGTCTACGTCCGAAAAGAAACAAATCATCGTCGACTCGTCACAGCGCGTCGAAAAAACCGCGATTTGCGGAACTGACCTCGGCGGTGTGTTTGTTTGCTTTCAAGACCGTCCGTAAGGTCGCGATCTGTTCGCGTTTCGAGCTCAACAGCGACCTCAGGCGGAAGACTTCTTCTTCAAGCAGGCGAACCTGAAACGAGTAGGAAATAAGCAATTCCGGGTCAGAACTTTCTAGAAGGTCGATTTAAAAACACTCCTTTATACAAATGACTCGATTGAGTTGTTTTTTGGGCGAAACTAACAAAGCCTCCGCAAAGACCGTTTCGTGGAAGATATAAAGAGGATTCACCGACCTGCTCCTGCGATTCCGTGAGAGAGTCCTGATTGGCCAAGTCCACTTTTGACGCGCCAGAAACGACCGAAGGGGACCAAACTCGATCGACCGCGTCCTGAAGGTAAGTGATCTGTTCCTGCATGCTGCTCAGCAAGGCCAGTGACGTCATCGGGTCAGAGGTAAAAGTTCGATCGTCTTTTGTGAGGGCGCCTCGAGTCGTTTCTAATCGAGATGATTGTTTGAGCAGTGAAAAAAGAGCGACAAAAAAGAATGTTCCAGAAACTGAGCTCATCATCCAGTGACAAATTGATTGCACGATTGAGGCTTGAGAGCAAAATTGTTTAAAGCAGCAACAAAACTCAATATCAGCAATGGGGCAATTTCAATTTACGACGAAAAATTAATGAGGCTTCCTTTAAAGATAGAATTCTTTTTCTAAAAAATCTTTTTTAAAAGTCACAAAAAAAATTAAAGGAAATTTTGCCTAAAAATAAGCGAAAAACTTAAAACTAAAAATCACGTGTTTAACTCACGGTCGCCACTAGCTTCGGTTTCATCTTCTTGGTCGGTTCCTGCGTTATCCTGTGAAACAAAAATTTGTTTTCAAGATTATACTTCATCTAAAAGCTGCTAATCGAAATAATAAAAAATATGAACACAACACATCTCGAGATATCGCTGGATGCCGAGGCATTGGCTTATTTGAAGATTTAAAATCAAGTTTCATTAATATTTCAAGGGTAGGAACCGGCTCTGACCTTCATATTTACTGTATTTAATCAATAAACATGCTCGCAAAAACCTTAATGGCTCGGAGATGATAAGTTGCTTTTATAAAAATTCAGAGAGGAGCATAACGAGAGTTTGTAAATTGCTTTGAAAGATTTAACCTTCAGCGCATACGCTGGACAATAAACATACATTAAAATATCGATGAGCAAGGCAAAACGCATATTAACACTAACACAACACCAACATCCATATATGAAACACCAACACTGACACGCAGGAATACAAACATTAACAAGCACACATACTAACACCAGTATACAACAGACAACACTTAAAGAAGCACACATATCAACACGACACGAACACGCACCTTGTTCTTGATGCTGTCGAGGACGACATTGTGCGGGGAATCCCCGGAGGCGATCGTCGCGCGGTAGTGAAGCCGAGCGAGGAGTTCGCCGACTTCCGACAATCGCTCCCAAGTCTGTCGCGCGTCGTTCGATCGGCTCGATAGCGCTTCCTTCAGCGACTGCGAAAAGAAAGCCTTGGTCGCGCGTTCGTCTCAATCGACTAATCTCATCGTCGCAGTCGATCGCGATACTGACGCAACAGGTCTCGAATTCAAATATCAGCGGAGTCGCACAAACGTGGTGTGGCGGTTAGGGTTTTTAACAGGAAATTTTTTGTCTATTACACTAAATACGTGTTTAAGAAATTCATCAAGCAATAGTTTGTTTATTGTAGTAGTTATAACAAGATAGAAGTTGCTTTCAACTTTTGGAAAACAAAAATCAATCTACTGTAAATCAAAATATTATTTCTGATTGTAACAGTTTTGTACCGGCAAAGACTTACAGTAACTTCTGTTTTTAAAACTTGATTGCGCTGGTTTAAGGCAGTTTGGTTTGCTTTCGCTTCCTTCAAAGAGGCTTCTGCTTTCTTTTTCGCTTCTTTCTTAACTTCTTGTTCGTCTCGGAGCTTCTTCACTTCATCTCGTAGCCGTTCCGCTTCATTGATCGCATCCTGATATCCGCTATGCAGCTGAAATCATAGTGGATTGATCTCTTAAGTCGGAGATTTTAATAATTTATTAAGCAAAATCACTACACCCATAAAGTCGATTCTGATTGGTCGAGTTACTCAAGCTTGACTTGACTCGTACAAGGTCAGATCGAGTCAAAAGCGTAATTAGTTTAAAAGACAAATTTTTCTCGATTATTAAAAACAAAAACCTGCTAGTGAAAAGAATCTTTTCGGGAAACAGCGCGCTCAAAAAGGTTAAAGCAGTTAAAAAATTCAATTTGTCGCGAAAATTAATATGACAAGATCGACTTCAATGAACTAAATTGTATGATAAGCAATACAAACTAGAAAGCCAATTTTATTTCGATCTCAAATAAAGCAAAATATTATTTGGAACAAAAAATATAGAAACAATTTAATAAGAATGATTAAAAAAGTCGTATTGCTACCGATTCACTTCTTGTGTTCAGTTCCTTCTCAGCCTTCTCCAAAAGACGACTTTGTTCTTTCAAACTATTCAGCAGCATTTTGTTCTCCTTTTCAGCTTTGTTTAGTAATTGTTTGAATTGGTTGACCTTCAAAAAATTTGATAATCTTTTCTAAAGAAAAAGTTCGCTATTGCAAGATTACAAAAATGCATTCAATCAGGGGGGGAAAACCTACAGTAATTACAACCTTAAGCCGCCCCCCTCCCCCCCCGATTTAAAAGATTTAAGAAAATTTTTATACATAAACACGTGTGAAACGGAAAACTTTCAAAAATTAATCGTAACGACTAAAAAAAGCAAGGTCACCACCAAACCGCAATGATGCCACTTCGATTTAATAAACCCAACGGGCTTCTTCTTCACATCTGCGGACGAAAGGTTTTCTTTTTTTCATGTTCGTATCCTTAACTTCAGCATTTTGATACAAGAGCGTTCACATATTAAGTAAGCTCACGATAGGGGGAAGATTTTAAACACTAAAGGATGTTTACAGGGAAAGCAAAAGGATACTTATGAGGAGAAATAGGGGGTGCTTATGGGGAAGGATAGAGGTTGCTGAGGTGATTGCATGAGAATCAATGCAGCAATTGCTTATGATGGCAATCTAATATTAAGCAGGATGATTTTATTTGTAACCAAGTTGGGGTTTTATAGAACACACCCAATCGAGCTGGGGTTTTATGGGACACGCCCAACCCATAGCAGGGGGGATATTTTATAGCTTTATAAAATGGCTATTTATATCACATAATACAGTCAATACATAGATGAAATACTTATGCGTTTTTGCTATTAATTGTACTTTATAATGTTTTAGTTATTTTTAATGAAAGTTGAACTTAGTACTTTGCCAAAGCAAAGCAATAAGAATTTTCAAATGCATTTAAAGGTGAAAAAACAATAAAAACAGCTTCTTTTATTACAAAAATAAACAAATTTTATTTATAAGTTTATGAAGAAATAGCTTGATGGAGATAACGTAAAAGGATAAAGTTATGTTGACCAAAATTAATTTTAAACATATTGGTTACGCAATTCAATTATTTTATTTAAAATCTTTTTCTCAATACTATACAAGAAAACAGCCAATTATTGCACACGGAATTTTTTGAACATCTGCACTTTAATCAGATCTCACCTCAGAGTGGCTGAGCTCGGTTAAAAGGTCGTCGCTCTCGCACTTCCTCATCGGGGTCGAGTGTAAAAGGTCAGAGGTTATATGACGTATGAGAGGATGGTCAAGTTCGTCGTCGTCGATCTCGCAATCACCACTGGAACATGAAAGCGATAAAAATCGTGTTTTTTTGTTTGAAAACAAACAAGATTTGCGAATTGCGATTTTAAACCAGCGAATAGTAGATAATTTTTAAATGATTTAAACTTCAAAAACCACAGCAGTTTTAAAAAGGAGTGACTCAAAGGAATAAAGGGGAAGAAAGCAGATCGTTAAGATCGTATGGAAAGTGCCGCAAATGTACAGGTGAGGAGGATCAGGAGAAGAGGACGTGGTTCAAGAATCAGAAAAACAAAACCGTGAGGTATTCTTATTTAGAGACAAACAGGGGTTTTAACATCAACTAAGTGCAGATTGCTGCTTAAGTACTCGACTTTATGTCAACTCAATGTTAAGTAGGGAAGTTTAAGCTTTTTTTTATCAATGTTTGCTGCTCATGGTTTATTTTGAATAAATAGTGTGATTTTGAATCTAGTTTGAGTCAAAAAAATAGTTACAATTGTGTTACCAATAATTAAAAGCTGGGGAACAAATCGGATCACGTCTAATATCTGCCCGGATTAATGATCAGGTCCAATGTCTGCCCGGATTAGGGTTAGGGTTAGTAATCTCTTATGGGGGTTGGGTGATAATTACTGAGTGATGGGGCTCAGTAATTATCACCTAACCCTAACCCTAACTTTTTTCGTTGCGAAGATCCAACAAATCAAATGCAATAAACGCAAGTACAAGTGCCTCAAGCAATTTCATCTTTCATCAGGGCTGCACCGATTATACGAAAGACATGAAACACAGACGCAATTCGAAGTAACGAGATCATTAAAACCGTCGCTGCTTAAATAATTCAACAAAACGGTTCAAAAAAATTGGCACGTCCTAGTCTTATTCGTGGTCGTATAAGTGCCTGTTGTAAATAAAAATCTATGTAAGTCTTCAGAGTTATTATTTGCTTCAATAACGCAGAGCATCAACTAATGGCCGTTTAAAACCTCACATAAATCATTAACGGCTACAGGGTAGAGTTTTTTGAATGAGACCTTGTTTTATTATTTCGTTCGTGCGACTTTGCATGTAGCAATTGCTTATGATGGCAGATCTCAAGTGATATTATGAAGCAAAAGATTTACAAACCACTCGAATTTGTTACAGATGTTGTTGATAGATCGTATTTGGGTTAAAAGCAAATAGAATTACATTAATTTGATTCCACTACCACCGTCACGGCTGGCTGCTTGAGCGCTGACGTCATTGAAATTGTTGAGGCCTTCGCGAAACGTCGAACTCGAAGAGGCAAACTGAAAGAAATTGACCATAGATGGTGGCAGCTGGTTTGTTCGATAAAAAGAAAAACGACCGTTTTGATCTATTCATAACGTTCCAGACAGTGATGTTGCGCTTGCAAATCAACGTTTGATACAATTGTCTCATTCGTTTTAAAAATAGAAACATTACGTCACTTCTCAATATAACTTTAATTAATAGCCCAATGCAAGAATTACTGGTAGACAACATTCAAATGACACAGGGGAGTCAGTTTTTTTTATCGTGAAATAATAATCGATTGAGTTTGTCAAGTGCGAGTCGAAGGAGATGAGAAACTCACCCCGTACGAACGGGAATTGTTGATATATTGCGCCAGTTCGCGCTTGACGGACAATTTCAACTCTCGTTCTTTGGCTATTGTCTCGTGAGCGTTGTCGAGCTGAACTTCTAACAGTTCTTTCAGTTTTACTGCTTCTTCAAGTTGACTGAAACAGATTTCTTGTCATTCTCAGCTAGCCTATGTGTTTTTGAACAACAGACAGGTTGTGAGCGTCGAGTTTGACATTTTAGCAAAAAGCGAAATTCGTGACGTCGCTGAATGTGACGCTATAATCAATCGGTGTTTGTACGGATCGTGACGTTGCAATAAATAATACATTTACTATAAATTTTGTGCAAAAACCTTATATCAAAGCGACAGCAAAAAGAAATGAAAGTCACCTTGACAGAATTGTATTACAATTTACTTTTAATGTAAAACAATTGCGATTGGAATTAAACAAAAAAGTGAAGAAATATGAAAAACTTTAGATCGGGTCTTTTGTTTTAATTACAATCGCTTTATATTTTCTGTAAATTAGTAGTTACAATACCATACTGTCAAAAAGATAAAGTAACAACACAGATGAAAGATAAATTCATAAATCAGAGATAAGATAATCTCGCACTAAATCTACACTTATCGAAGTAAAGCGCTTAGAAAATGTTTTAATTTCGTGAAAATTGCTGAGCGTGGGAAGAGAATGCAAAAAATTACTGGGTGAACTGCACTCGCAGGTAATGCGGGCGTGTCCTGCATTCTGGGTCACCGGTAGCGCACATGCTGTTTGAGTAAAAGGACAAACTTTTGATTTACGAATAGAATGACCTTTAAACAACTATCAAATATTCTATTTTATTAAAAGTCATGTTCTACTTTTTTTTTTTTTTTTTTACAAAACGAAAAATTTGAGAATTACTAAAAAACAAGCGGCAGTACTAGTTTGAACTATACGATCCTTTTATAGTAAGCATTACTGACTAGCTCTAACAAGAGCGAAACTCGAGTCTGGTGCTTCCCATATTTTAAGCGGCTTCTACGTTCCTGCAAGTAAAAATTTATGAAATTAATTATTGCCACAAAAACGGGAAAACTGCAATGGTATTACGATGCAAAAAAAAGGAATTAGTACGGTAGGTTGATTGTGTACACTCTGTTAGGTGATATATGGCTATGCATAGTTCAGACTTTCCCGGAAGGCTAACAAAAGTCATTATATCACAATTCTGGACTTGAATCGGAATCTATGACGCAAGTGCGATCATGAAAGAATATGCTTGCTAGCAAAGTAGCACTAAGATATTAGCCGATTTCAAACCAAGTAGATGCGCACCTGTTTAAAAACTCGACTTCTTCCTCGTATCTTCGAATTTCGTGTTTGAAGCCTTCATATTCGGCCTGGGATTGTCTCAACAAAGAAACCTTTTAAAAGACAATCGTTGCCAGCATTGTAAGGTGTTTGACATCATCATATTTGAAAATGTCACTCCATGCCGATTAAAGTGACCTTTTATAAGCTTTGCAATGTCATGACAAAGAAAAAATGTGTGTTTTACCCGGCTTATATTGCTTATTTTTATGATATTTAGAAAAAAGACTTAGATTGGGAAAAAATACACTTTTGTACAAAGATAAACGAAACGACTAAGTTTGCACACATGACATTCTTTTGATAAAGATAGACATGAAATAACAGTTTGAAGCCAATTTAAAAGTTGTTTCGAGTGACATAATCATCGCTAAAACACAATCGATCAGTTGATACAATATCACAAATATAAAATCAGGCAAAAGTTTATTAAAATGAAACAAGAAACCGCCTTTAATCGAAAAAATCAATAAAGCTTTAGCAATGGCTATATACTCGTAATCGATCTTTTTTTGAAGACATCAACTCTTTAATTTAAGAAAAAATAGCTTTACGAATTAATTTTTGAGTAAAAGATTTTTAAAAAATTTAGTATGAAAATTTCCGAACATAAATATGAAATGAAGACCTGTTTTTGAAGGGAGCAGTTTTCTTCTTCCAATTCCGAGTAATCAGACAAAAGTCTGGCTTCCCGCCACCTTAATTCTTTTACTTCCTTTCTCATAGTCGATCGTTGTTGTTCCAGCGTTTGAGTGCTCTTAAAAATAAGTTTGTTGCTTAGTCCATATTTTGTAAACACTAACCATTGAAAGTTTAATATTGACTTCTTATTGCTGGGTATACTTAAACCTTCATATTTGATAATATAAACTAGCATTATAATAAAAGAGACAAACAATACTATTAAAGAAGTCAATAAATAAAGCTTTCTAGTTTAGCTGAAAAAACGAATAAAAAAAAAACACAAAGTCAAAAAACAAAACAAAAACTAGTAGGTCTTTTCACTTCAAGCACAAAGCAAAAAGGTAAAAAGAGAAATAAAAAAGCTTACCAATGACAACTCATTGCACATAACAGTGAGTCGATCGACTTCAGAGAGAGCATTAGAAACGGCAAGCTGGCCTTGCTCTATTTCAGCTTCTCGTTCCCTTTCAATAGCGGCTAAACGTGCTTCAACCTCCTCCTTTTGTTTTTCAAGATCATCTTCTCTTAATTCCCCCTCACAAAAAGCTTTTTTTGTTTTATTCCGAGTTGTATGCAATGCCTGTAAAAAAATTACTTCATTTCAAGCCAAAAAACATGTGCTTGCTCTCGTTTCAAAAGTAAAAGTAACTCTAAATTTTAGAGATTTTAATATAAACCATTTTTTTAAAACACCAACACCCATAATAAAGAAATAATCACACCTTGGTAGTAAGATCAAAGTCTTGCCGAGCCCTTTCCAATTCTTGTTGGGTAATTTCTAAATGTTTCTCGAGTTCTTCATTGCGCTCTTGAAGCTTCAGTTTTTCAGCAATGACTTGTAAACCATATTCAGCGGCCTTTAATGCCAAATAAACAAAAATGATGAAGACTGGTACTGATAATAGAAACTACTTTAAGAAGTTTAATTACATTTAAGAAACAAAAATAATGATTAAATTCAGTTTCTTGCTTTTACTAAAAATCGCCGCTTTCTTCTATAATTATCGATTTTCTTCAAAATTGAGTTCTTGTTATAAGTTGATGCTTTCAAATATGAATATAAAGCGAAGTTTGCTTTAACTGTTTAGTGATGTTGCAAACATAGCAATGTTTCAATTATTACATACATAACTATGCTCATTAATCAATTTACTTTCTAGTTTTTATTTCATCAAGAACTTATATTTATTATTAAACATAATTCAATGCACCATGTTCCAGTATAATACTAAATTTCAAAAAATATCCAAGATAGCAGGTTTAACTCATTTCAATACAGATAACTGCATTTTTTAAAATTAATTTTCAAATCTAGTTAAATATCTTTTTTATTTTTGATCAACAAAAACAGACAAGCTCAACTTTTTCATTGCATAATAAAAAATGCCCTTTTAAATTTAGCAACTTATTCACAAATATTTAAAATTCATGCAAAAGTATATGAAAAAATGATTCATCACCAAAACAGATTTTAGTAAAAGTTCAACACCTGAACGTTTTTCCGTTTTGCATCATCTAGTTCAATTCGCAATCGATGAATAATTTCTTCTGAGCTTTCTTCTATTTCATCCATGACAACAACACAAAAAACTAAAAAACTTAACTTGCATTGCAATTTAAAAAACTAACTGAAGTGTATAGTTATTATAGACTTATGAAACAACAGCTCAAAGAGATTGGGCGTAAAAACAGATAAGTTAATTAATCAACTTTTGGTTGCAATATTATACAGTGCTTATGTCACGACTGTATATTAAAAGGTCATAATTTATATATTTTAGAAATAAATCAATAGACATTTAAGTAAGACAATTTTAATAAGGTTTTGCTTTCTATTTAGCAGTATAGGCAAGCAATCCTAGGTCAATTACATGGCAGTATGAAAAAAAAGTTGAGGTTACTGAACAACAAAATTTAGGCTCAACATAAAACCTCAAATACACAAAAACTTGAAATAAACCCTCAAAGACAAACAATAGAAGCACATCACAACATCGATATGTCTTTAAAAAATATTTTTTTGCATAACCATTACTTTTAAAGAAAATTTAGAGCACTTGATCTGAAAATGAGTTCAAAATGGGCAAACCAGATCTGGCTACTAGAAATATATCTTTTTACAATTTTATTAATAGAAGAAATGGGTACTTTCTTGTTATCACCCCATATATTGCTTCATCTATTGCCAGGGGATCCAGGTCAGTTTTACAAACAAAAATCAGTTGCAGTGACTTCTTGAAAAGACCCAAATTTTACTGTTATTGCCCCACCACCCCAAAGTGTTATTAAATAATGTATTAATGCACACAAATGTATTGAAAATAACAGGAAGCAATAGATGGTGAGGCGATAACAGGAAAGTACCAAGAAATGGTTATCTTCAAAACTAAAAAAAAAACTGTATTGAAGAAAATATAATTATAAAAAAATACTTTTGATGGTTTGATTATAAAACTGGAAAAATTTTTCAGTTATTAAGCATAAACTTAATTTTGATAATTTCAATAGAAATAATCTAGTAGTATTAAAAATCTAAGTTGAAATTAGATAAATTTAATACTGATAAAAAATTATTTTCTTAAAACAAGGACAAAAAATTTTAGTTTACTTTTGAAAAATCCTATTATGCATATTTTTAAACAAGACATAAAAGATAAAATTTGAATTTTTATGAAGTGGAACTCAAGTTTGGTAATTTTTAGAAGGTAGTAATCTTCTACCATTTTTTTACATCTTGTTAATAACTTGCTGATTAAGTTTGTAAAAAACTTGCTTTTTGTTTAGTATTGTAACTTGTTGAACATACCAATTTATTAACAATAATAAATGACTTACTTTTTAGGGCTTTAAAAAATATACTTAGCCTAATTATTAGATACCAAATTGTGACAATTACTGTTGCAACACATGAGTGGCCATGTTGCACAAGCACAACATCTGTTCAAAATGTGACAGCCTATGAAGTGGGTTCTATTTTTTAAATCAAACAAAAGTTATATCTGTTAAATAATGTATTTAAGTCTATCTACAAATGTTATTTTTAAAAATCATATTCTAAAACTTTCAGCTAAAACTGTTTATCAGAAAGCTTTTATAGTTTAAAAAGATTGGGGATTTAGGAAAACTTGTTTTTACGAGGTGCATTCAATAAGTTTCCAGACTTTTTTTGTACAGGCATTTATAATTGCCGTAAACTCGAGATATTTCAGTATGTTGTTACTATACTCCTTATGAGATGATTGACCAATTTTTTCTTGTTTAGGTGCAAATTTATAGCTACAGTAGGAATTAGAGTACACCTTACTAAATCCTGATTGTCACAGCCGGTGAATTTCAAAAATGCAATCTGGACGTGAGGACACATTAGAAGAACGATATGCGATCAAGTTCTGTTTTAAACTTGGAAAAACTGCCATGGAAACGTATGGTATGCTTCAGACTGCTTATGGACCATCTTGCATGAATCGATCATCAGTTTTTCAGTGGCACAAGAGATTCAAGGAAGGCAGGGAGTCCTTGAGGGATGATGAGAGATGTGGGAGGAGTAGGGAAGTCAGAACATCAGAGATGATTGGCCAAATAAACGATTTCATGAATAGGGACCGTCGTGTTTCTATAGAGACACTAAGCGCACAGTTTAATGTCAGTGTGGGAGCTGTACACAAAATTATTCGTGAGGAACTGAAGATGCGGAAGATTTGCACGAAGTTCGTCCCAAGAGTGCTCCGGGAAGATCAGAGAGAAAGACGTTGCAATGACAGCAAGGAGATGGTCGAGCTCATTAATTCAGATCCCCAAGTTCTTGATGCCCTGGTAACCTTCGATGAAAGCTGGATCTATTGTTATGACCCAGAGACCAAGAGACAGAGTTCCCAGTGGAAGCATGCTGGATCTCCCAGACCCAAGAAGGCCAGACAGAGCAAGTCCACCCAGAAACTCATGATGATCCCTTTTTTTGACAGCATGGGCATAATCTACATTCACTGGGTTCCCACTGGAATCACAGTCAACAAGGAGTACTATATTGAAGTTTTAAGGGAGTTCAGGAAGACATTCCATCGGAAGAGGCCAAAACTCTTCGAATCAGGTCAGTGGCATTTCCATCAGGACAATGCCCCAGTCCACAAATCCATCCTCGTCACAGACTATTTGACCCAAATGGGCATCAAGACGGTTCCCCATCCTCCCTACAGCCCGGAACTTGCTCCCTGCGACTTTTGGCTATTCCCAAAGCTCAAGGAAAACCTCAGAGGCAATCGTTATTCCACAATTGAGAACATGAAAGAGGCTGTGACGAGGGTCCTAAACAAGCTCACACAAGAAGACTTCCAGGAATTTCCAGAAGTTGTTGGAACGGTACAACAAGTGCATTGATGTCGGAGGAGAATACTTTGAAGGGGACTAGAGTTTTTTGTGTGTACGGTTAATAAAAGTGTCCATACCAAAAAAGTCTGGAAACTTATTGAATGCACCTCGTATGCAGTGTTTTTTTTAAGGTTTGGCTTGAGAAACCTCTAAGCAATTTTGAAAAACCGCTAATTTTTTTCCTATTGTTCCTGAGCATACTTAGCTTTGTTTACACTATTTTAGTAGCAGATTTTGAGAGACCGCTGGACAATTTTGAGAGACCGTTTCGGTTCCTCAAAACGCCTTAAAAAAAACACTGCTCGTATGTATTGGGCAATAAAAAATTTTTCTTTTCCTCAACTGTATTTTATTTCCTAGAGCAGCAATGTCAAACTCATGAGCACATGCAAGATACATCAGTAAAATTTTAATACAAAAAATTTGCCACAGACGCAATCGTGTTAAAAAATAAAATGATGTTTTTTTGGTTTTTCACTTGGACTTCAAATGTATAATATTAAAATTTTCCTTAATGAGTGCTAGAATTTGAATCTCAGACTTACTTCTTTTAAAAATTTTACAGTAAAGCCAAAATGAGGACTAAAAAAGTCTTTAATTTAATTGGGTGGCAGATGAAAAATCTAGGCTAAAAAAAAGTTGCGCAAAACTTTTTTTGAGCTTTACCTTGAAATCAAAGCAAAGACAGAGCATCTAATCAGATCATTCAAATAAATCAATGTTGTTTTTGTAGATGAAATTTATTTAAAATTAATTAATATTGTGATTTGCTATTAAGATCTGATTAAAAATTGTTTAACAGACTACACAGGCTCAGAGTTCAACATGTCTGACCTAGAGTGCTTTTTGAGATGCCTCATACCATATCCAGCACACAGAATTAATTTGACTTTTTATTTTTTTTTATTTTTATCGATTGCATTTCTTAAACTAAAAAAGTACACTACTGCAATATTTATTCAGCAGTAGTCAATATTTGAAAAGTATAGTATTTACCAGTATATTATAAAATTTCTAAATTGGCTATTTTCCAATTTTTTGCATTGTTTTCTTATACCCACTCCAACTACCAGCATATTACAGTTTACATTACATTTACATTACAAGTTAAAGGTGAATAAAATAAACATGCAAGATAAAATAAAAGGGAGTAGAACTTAAGATATTTGGCTTTTGATAAAAAATTACAACTATTATCTTTCAACATTTTTTTTACATTTTTGAAAAGTTTAATTAACTAAAATTGACAGTTTTATAAAACACAAACATAATTTACTAAATAAAAACATTAATAGCAACTATGAGGGGCATTCAAAAAGTAATGCAACTGATTTAATTTCTTGCAGCATTCATTTAACTAACATTTGATTCTTTTACAGATTATAGATTGGTAACTAAGGTTTACAGATTTTGCAAAAAAATAGGGGTTTGAATTACTGCAATCTGCAATTCAAATTTTAAGCAATCCCTCTATGTCTTTGTTAGAAGGTAAAGCTGGCATGATTACCCCAAAGCAATCTTGGCAGAAGCAAAGAGTTGTTATTGAATTTCTACTGTCGGAGGGAGAAACAGCTCAGAACATAAGCAGAAGGCTAAAGCAAGTGTATGGTAATGGTGTGATAAACTACAGCAAAGTGACAAGGTGGGCAAAGTGAATCAATGATGGACAGGAAGAACCTGCTGAAAGTGATCTTTGCGATAGGACAAAAAGTGGTAGGCCATCTTCTGCTCACAGTTCTGCTAACATTGATCAGGCAGATGAATTGATTAAGGAACAGACACATCACTATAAATGAGCTTGCTGAGTCATTAGAAGTGCAGAGAGTGCTGCAAAGATCATGGATACCCTGGGTTATTCAAAAGTGTGTGCAAGGTGAGTCCCAAGCTTGTTTTGAATTTCTGGAGTATTACCATAGTGACAAAACCTTTTTGCAGTGAATAGTGACCGGAGATGAGACTTGGGTTCACCACTTTAAACCAGAGTCAAAGAATCGATTGAGTGGTGCCATCCTACCTCACAATGCTCAAACAAGTTCAAACCTCAGCAGTCTGCAGGAAAAGTGATGGTGACTGTGTTCTGGGATAGTGTTGGTATGATACTGGTAGACTTCATGTCCAAAGGATAACAATCAATTCAGATGTTTACATTCATACATTAAAAAAGTTGAAAGCAAGAATACAAAAAGTTTGACCTGCTTTGGAAATGTCTTTTTATTAAGGTTTTATTGCAACATGACAACGCTGGGCCTCACTCCAACCTCAAAATCCATGAGGTCATCAGCTCTTTTGGCTGGACAACAATTTCACATAGCCCATATTTGCCAGACCTGGCACTGTCTGACTTTCATTTGTTTGAGCCCCTCAAAGAAAGTTTGAGGGGGCAACATTTCTCCAGTGATGAAGAGGTCAAAACTGATGTTAAAAAGTGGTTAAAAATGCAGTCTGTAGAATTTTATAATGAAAGAATACGTGCACTTGTTAAAAGGTGGGAAAGGTTGTTTGGAAAGTGAAAGATTACATTGAGAAGTAACTATAAAATGCTAATGCTATATACTTTCTTGTGATGCACAATTTGTGTACTTTTAAAACTCAATGTCATGAAAAGAAATCTGGTTGCATTACTTTCTGAACGGCTCTTATATAAATTCATAATAACTTGAATATATCCATTTCTTTTCAAAAATATAAATCTTAATAAAAAGTTTTAATTTTCAATTTAATTGAAACAACCCTTTTATAATAAAAAACTTTTGTCTCTGAGTTAGGACATTTCATCCTAAATCTTTCTCACATAAAATTAGGATTAGATGTCATGCACTGCATAAACAAAGAACTTTTTATCAATCAAATTTGCAGAGTAGCCAAGCCATCAACTTGCATCTGATTGGTCAAGAGAGGTAACCAATCAGAAGGGAAAGAAAAAGAGCATTAATAAATGAGTTTTAGGCTGTAAAGAAATTTCTTGTGTCAACATAGATTAGGTTGAAAAAGATTGATAAAAGTAGCTTTAAAAGCAGAAAGGTGGAAAGAAGTACATCCTCAGGCACAGATAGCGTGTCACTGTAATGGCTGGCACAGTAAAGGTTTTCCAAAAGATGCTTTCTGGTAGTAGAGTCATGGTCAATAATTTGGTAGGTGCTGTTTGTCTTGCAGGGACAAGAAAGATTAGAGCAGTCTTGAGAAGAATGATGGTTTCTGAATCAAGTAACACATTTTCAAGTAACACATTTTCAAGTAACACATTTTCTCTAGAAGAGAAAGAAAAAATATTAAATTTTTAAGCTGCAGATGGTCAAGGCCAACCACTTGGAGAAAAAATAAAAAAATTTAGAGCTGCAGGTTGTCGACCACTGTTCCATACAAACAAAATTTGCTAGATTCTGTCTTTCCACTAGCTGGCAACACAGCCCAACAACTACATAAACAATTTTTTGCATTTAGCATTATAAATTTTAATGTAACTCACATATCAATGTGAATTACTTTTTGCTTAACAAAAGCATGTCACAAGTTTAACCAAGAAAATTAGATTCTATAATAATATAGAAACTGTAACTTCAAAATAAGTCAAATGAGTCTTTTGTGTGAAATAACTGCTATTTGATAAAAAAAACAATTAAATTAATTAAAATACAAATTCATAGCTAGCTTTCAAATATGTATTTCAACACTAGAATGGCTGGAAAAATTTTTTAATTTTGTTGGCCGTGGTGTTGGTTTCAACACCACTTGACAAATGTGGTCTTTATTCATTAAAGCAGAAATTTGTCTACACAGTTTCAACTTGTAATGTATGAATATTGTGAAACAAAAATAATGTTTAAAAAATTTCATAAAAATAACCTATATAAGCCCTTTGAAAATCTTATTCATAATTTGCTTGGTGTCGATTTTGACACTGCGGCCATTCTAGTGTTAAGCTAAGAAAACAAACTCAAAAAATGTTAGTACTTTATTTAATCAAATGCCAATTTTAACACTTTAACTTTAGCCTAATTTATACAAGGTGGTTACTTCAAATTATTGCCCTAGATTGCGTTTTGATAGAAATGTCATAACAGTCAATTTTAAAGATATTTATTTAAAAAACAGTATGAAGGATATGATGTCAGGAACACATTTTACTTAATATAGCTGCCATTAGCCATGATCCTGGTCTCACAGGATCTGCAGGGCTTTTTCAAAACCTCTCTGTCCATGAAGGTGCAGTGTTCCTTGGTAGAGGTGATGAGGGATTTCTTGGTGGCATAAGGGCATTGGTTAGTCCAAGTTTCCAAAATGCCCCAGAAAAAATAATCCATTGGGTTTAAATCTGGGCTACAAGGAGGCCTTTCATCCTTGATGAGGAGGTCATACCAGTGCTCCTTTAGCCAGGTGAGAGAGCATTTGGAGACATGGCAAGGAGTCTTACTGTCACACCTAGGGCCTGTCCCCAGCCACCTGCTTGATCCAGGGTAACATCACAGTCTCTATAATTTGTATTGGCTTGAGGAATATGTTCATAGCGTTTTTATATTTTCTTTTATTTTACAATGATTTTTTACTATTTGGCAAAATGTATATATTCATTCGATAAAGCTCTTTCTACTGTAAAAAACTGTGCTGATCGTCTTTTTGAGTATTTTGAGATTTTATTATTTGTTAGGCTTACATATGGAATATCCAGGGGGTAAAAAACAACATTTTTGACACCTGCTATTCTTTGCTTTTTATCAAAGCCAAAAAGCTGCTGAAGCAGCCCAGGACATTTGCATGATATATGGGGAAGGTTTCATAGGCAAATCTACAGCATGAAAATGGTTTGCAAAGCTCAAAAATAGCAATTTTGACATTGACAACACGCCCCACAGCAGAAGACCTTCTGAATTTGACGAAGAGCATCTCGAAGCATTTTTGAAGGAGGAAAGTTGACAAACAAGTCATGAATTGGCTGAAAAATAAACTGTGATCAAAAAACGATTCTCAATCATCTTCATTCAATAGGATTTGCCAAAAAATTGGGAGTCTGGGTGCCTCATGAGCTTAGCAAAAACAACAAAGAAAATCGCCTTTAAATTGCTTCTCAACATCTTGTCCACCATCGAGCAACACACGGTCACAAACAACGCTTTTTGTATCAAATCGTCACGGGAGATGAGGAATGGTGCCTATATATAAATATGAAGCAAAGAAAGGAATGGGTGGCTGCTGGAGATATGCCAAAGCTGAGAGTTAAGCCTGACCTCCATCCAAGGAAGACCATGATCTGCGTTTGGTGGGACTGGGAAGGTATGGTGCACTGGGAAATGTTCAAAAGGAATGCCATGGTCAACAAGGAGCTCTACATAGCCCAGCTACCACGTGAATGAGGCTATTCGACTGAAAAGACCCCATTGACAAGGCCAAACCATACTTCTTCACAACAACACCAGGCCTCATGTTGCACAAGTCGTTTAAGTCGCACTCCAAGAGCTTGGATGGGAGGTCCTTCAGCATCTGCTGTATTCTCCAGACCTTGCACCCATGAATTACTATGTTTTCCGCCTTTTGTCAAACCATATGAGAGGCATTACCTTCGACAATAAAGAGGACCTTAAAAACTGGCTCAACAAATTCTTTGATACCAGACCCAGAAATTTTTGACAGAACGACATTGAAAAACTGGTCAAGAGGTTGGAGGAGATCGTAAACAGCAATGAATAGATAATTTATTAATTTATAGCCTGAAGTTTTCATTTTTGTTTAAATAAAAATCTTTGATAAAAATGCTACAAACATATTCCTCAACATAATAGATAGATCTTAGTATTGATTTTTAGACCTGTCTCAAAGATGTGTGGCAGCATCACATCACTATCAAACTTGATCACACAAAAGACCATAATTGTGGTGGGAAACTTGGTCTTCATCACTTTGAGCATGTCCTTTGGGCATATTGCAATCCATCTATATTCTTTTGTTTGTTGGGCCTGGTTTTGGCAAAAATATTTTATTAGTAAAAAACCACAGCATGTCGGACTTCTTTGGGTGCTTCAGCTTGTTGAAAAATTTAGTGGACTTAAGCATCCTTCTGTCCTTAATTGCCTGGGCCAAAATCTGACTAGTTTTCATTCTGTAACTTTTCCAGTGCAAATCTTCTTTTACACAACATTGAGTTGTTTGTTTATCAACCTTCGGTTCCGCAGCCATGGATCTCATGGACTGGAATAGGTTGTTGTTGATCATCATTTCAACCCTTTCAAAAAAATCCACATTTCTCAACTTTTGTTTATCCTCCAGAAACTTTGGACTCCTTGTGATAACTCCTCAAGAGTCTTTACTCTCTTCCTACTTTTTACTAATACACTGGATGGTTTTCATTTTGACCGCAAGGGTGCTAGCAATGGTTCTGTAGTTGACTTTCACCTTGTTGTAAACCAAGGCCATGAGCACAGTGCATCTCGCTTCTGACTCAATCAACAAAACTTCAGATAACTCCGCATATGTTTCTTCCATTGCTCTTAGCTAAACACTGCAAAAAGCTGATATATGTAGCTTTCTAATGATGCATAACAGTTGATAATCTGAAATATTAAACTCAAGATATCAAGATCATGAGACGATGACAATTTGAAGTCCCCACTGTGTAGTTTTTTTGGGTCTCTTAAAGTCACCATAAGTGATTTTTGTTGGTGAAACTAACTTGTAAATCTCCCTTACAGCAACAGGAGGGAATAAAAAAGAAACCAAGAGAAAAAGGGTCTCTCAAGAAACAATAGTAACCACAGGGGATCCAGGTAAGTTTCACAAACAAAATTCACTTACAGTAATTTCTTGAAGAGACCCATTTTTTTTGCCAAAGCCTAAATAATTATTAAGTTAATAAAATAATTGAAAAGGCAGATAAGTGTGCTATGATAAAAAAAATCAAGACATAATGACAAGAAATTGCATTACTAACAAAATATAACCACACACAAATCATAATTCTTTAAAACTATTTACAGATCAATGTAGCCAAGTAAATATTAACAGAAATGCAAAACTTTAATACAATTAATAATTGAGCTAGGCAATTAAGCTTTTTATGGTTCAACAAAAATTTTATGTTCTTTTAAGTCAAGTATTTAAATCAGAAATGAAAAACACAACAAATATTTAAAAATTTTTTTAAATAATGCAAATTGAATTGAAAAAATTGAAAGGTGACATTTTAGTCAGGGTGTCGAACCGGACCCGAACCGGACCCGAACCGGACCCGAACCGGATCCGTAAACCCGTATTAACCGTTATTATTTTTTGAACCCGAACCGGAACTGAACCCGAAAAAATAAAATTTGCTGAACCTGAACTGGAACTGAACCCCTAAAAATAAAATTTGCTGAACCTGAACCGGAGCTGAACCCGTAGAAAAAAAAATTGCTGAACCCGAACCTGAACCGGAACTTTATTTTAAATGGATCCGGTTCGACCGTTTGATGCTCTAATTTTAATTTTAAAGTTATTTGTAGAAGAATCAGAATTACAATTTTGTTTTTGAAGTTGGCGCAATTTTTTTGGTCACGATACTTGTTGTGTGGCAATACAGAAACGTTATAAACGACTTTTTAGGCGAGAAGTTAAGGCAAAAACATGTCACTTGCTAGATAAAGAAAGCGAAATCTTAAATATATGCTAAAGCAGTTGTTCTTAAGCTTTTTACAGTGCCATACTATTAAAAAAAATACATATTAATATAGAGAGGTAGCAAACATAGTGAAACCATCGTTGGTGAAGCAAAATTATTTGACGCCATTAAAAAATCAAAGCTGCACAGTGCAGGCTGTTTGGGAGCCACTCGACTGAAATTTAGTTGCGTGGAGAAGTTTAATAAAAAAAGCAGTGTAAACTTATCGAATGATTCGAATTCAGTATAACTTATAGTTGCCTCAAATGGTTTTCACTAGCATGATAGTATCCCTAACAGTCGAGATTGAGTAAAAAATATTGTTGAGCAAGCAATGCAATAAAGTTAATTAATTTTTGATTTTTCAAAAAAACAAAACTTTTTCAAAAAAAAAAAAAAAAACGTTTATCTAGCGTGCTTTTTCATTTATCAAGTATTACGTTAAAATTAAATTTTTGTTAACTTTCAGGCTTACCAAAATTGTAGCAACAGGACAAATAACTTTTAATACAAGAACCACATATTTGCTGGTTCATTACAAAAGTTTTGCGTCAGTTATCTTTATGTAGAATGCAACCGAAAAACCATAAGCAAATTACATTGTTGTATAAGTTACCCCTGCAAACAAAATTTAGTAGCACAATTTGACTTTGAGTTAAAACTAAATAGTTTTGGTCGCCAATAGTTAGCTTGGCAAACAAAACATTATGGAGGAGTCAGAGTATTTTTCTGCCAATATCAAGCTAGTGTTTATCAAAAAAGTTTTTAATCAAATGCTGAAAAACCATTTTGCTGGTTTTACGAATTGAGAAATGATTGTCTCCCGTAAATTTAAATTTGCTTGAATTTAAGACTTTTTTTAAACAATTGGACCCACACCTAATTTTTACCCTTTCATCGCTATACACTTATAAAAATAAAAAGCAGCAAGTTTTTATTACCAGTTTGTAAGCAAGCAGTGATCAATATACAAAATTGCAAAGTTTGATTTCAGTTATCTTAAGAAAAAAAAATCTTATACAACAAACTAATTTAATTTTTAATTTATTACTAGTTGTAATTGTTAAATCAAATGTTACCGTTTGAAGTTGCCACAATTTGTTTGAGCACTTGTGTGCCAATAAAGAAACGTCACAAACGACTTTATCAGCTAAAAAATGAAGAAAAAATATGTGCACTAGATACATGAACGTGCGCCAGGAGAACCAAAAGGGGGACTCGCTTTTTCAAATTTCAAATTTTACAAAATAATACATAAATATGCATTAAAAACTTCTAAAAGTTAAGGCTCGTTTCCACTACGAGCGTGGAATAGAGCATTCTTTGTTTCTTTTGACCATCTTTCCGCTCTTAAAATCTAAGTGAGCACATAAAGTCAATAAATCAAGTAAAGAGTACAGTGGCGAACAAAAAAAGTAAGACTTTTTTATTTTTTAAGATTTTTTAAAAATATCATTGTTAAAATTGAAATATATTAATATATATCAAGTAATATATCATTAAAAGAGCACAAAAAATTATATTAAATCCAATATTAATTTATTTTTTTTTTAGAAATATTATTCAATTGCAACTATAGTGGAACCTTGGTTGGCGACCACCTCGATAACACGACCACCCCGTTATCAGGACCACTTCAGTGCGGTCCCAAATAATTTACTATGGTAATGCATTGCATTCTGTTTCAATAATGCGACCACCCCGGTTTCCAGACCAGGACCGCCATATTTTGGTCCAAAACTGCAAATTTAACTCCGCTAAAGCGACCACACGTGCTCAATAATTTGCTTTTGTGACCAAAATAATAAAATTAAATTTCTTCTGTGATCAAAACAATAAGATTAGATGAGCGCGTGCACACACACAAAGAAAATGCAATTGCGCAATGAATGATTAGTGTGGCAAACAGAACTGAATTTTATAAGATAAACTTCAGTACTAACAGTTGTTTAAATTCATTCTGCAGTATCTGATAAAAATAATGGCACTTAGTAAAAAGAAACCGAGAGAACTTTCAATCAAAGAAAAGGTTATGGTAATACAACAAAAAGAAAGTGAGAGAAAATCTCAGAGGAACTTGCTAAGATTTTCGGCGTTAGCAAGACTCAAATAAAGAACACACTTAAAAGAAAGGCAGACGTTTTGGCTGCATATGACGACAACTTATCGAATGACCGGAAGAGGGTTAGAATCTTTCAATTTGAAGGAAATATCGATTCACTAACTTTCCGATGGTTTCAAAGAGCTCGGTCTTTAAACCTACCGATAAGTGGGCCTCTGATTCAAGAAAAAGCTCTAACTTTGCTAAATCTCTGAAGAAAAATGGCTTTAAAGCCTCAAACGATTGGTTAAACAGGTTTAAGACACGACATAGCATTTCTCAGGCTGTTATTTGCAGAGAGAGTGGCTGTGTTGACGAAAAAGTCGTGCAGAGTTCGAAATCACGCCTACCAGATATTACTGCGGGTTACGCCACTTGTGACATTTACAACAAACAATTGCTACAAACAGGATGCTCCAAAGCAAAATTCGCTAACACGACCACCCCGCTAACGCGACCGCTTGATGACGGTCCCGTAGGTGGTCAGGTAAGCGGGGTTCCACTGTAACTTATTTTTAAAAAATTTAATTTAATTTAAAATAAAAAATCTTACTTTTTTGCTCGCCACTGTACTCCATTCCACGCTCATAGTGGGAAAAGAGTCTTTATGCGTCAATTTTTTATTATTATAAACTTGAATGACTAAATGTTTTATTTTTTTAAAACTTTAAATTTAGATTACGTAAGATAAAGGGCCGTTTCCACTACCGGCGGCTTGAAACGAAGTATTTTTTGTTTTATTAATTTTTTTACTTCTTTCCGCGCTTAAAGGCAAAACGAAGCAAAAAAATCATTAAAAGAAACAAAGAATACTCCAATCTACGTTCGAAGTAAAAATGAACCTTGATGACGTTTCATAACTAGTAAACCTTCTGCGTGAGGGCCGCCACTAAAAAATTATCAAAAAATTCTTAGACAGGTGTATCAGTGGCTAGTCGAAGAAAGATCTATATATAAACTCATGTAAACGCAATCTATAAGAAAGTTTTGAGATCACAAAACAACAAAAAACTTCCGTTTCCGCTTTTGGCGCTCGCATTGATAAATAAATTTATTGGTAAGATTTGGTTTTTACAACCAAGACCCATGCCGGTGAATTAGTTTAATTTAATTTTTTAAAAACTTGTACCAGAATTTTTTAAAAAACCCTTTTTAAGAATATTTTTTGTGTTTCCGACTGTTTGCCATCACTCCTCCAGGAAGCGCGTCTACGGACGCCCATGATAACATGAGGTAAGAAATTGTGTTTACAGTCCTAACGCTTGTCAGAAATAGATGAAAAATATATATTCCGAACCCGAACCGGAGCTGAACCGGAACTGAACCCCTAAAAAAAAAAATTGTTGAACCTGAACCGGAACTAAACCCGAAAAAAAAATTTTTGCTGAACCCGAACCGGAACTGAACCCGAAAAAAAATTTTTTGCTGAACCTGAACTGGATCTGAACCTTTAAAAATAAAATTTGCCGAACCTGAACCTGAACCGGAACGTTATTTTAAACGGTTCGATTCCCTGATTTTAGTACCTACCTACATCAGTTTACTAGTATCAATACTTGTTTATTTGAAATTCTATCAACAAGAGCTTTGCCACAGTTTTACTACCAATAATAACCTTGTCCAATTAATTGATCCTATCTTTTATTTATTTTATTTATTTATTTATTTTCATTTTTCTCACAATCATTGATAATTAGATATTTGGCAAGTATTTGAAGCAAAACGAGGTTGTAAACCGAAAAAGTCCACTGACTTTCTTAATTTTACTCCAGTTTACTAAACCTTAAGCTTCAATTTTTCAAATCAAATTAGTTAAGTGATTTATAAGCCAATTCACAAAAACAAGCTAAGTATATTTCAATAAAACAAACAAATGCTTTTTGGATAAGCATTTTTTCTGGATAGTGAATCCCATATCAAAATCACTAATCACACATCAGTTCACAGTGGGGTACCTGCAAATACTACAGGAGCCACATGGAGCTGCATAAAGCCACCGTATAAATTTCAAATACTACAGTAGCCGCATCGTGATCCTTTAAATTAAGTCTAGAGATGCATGGAGCCGCATGGAGCCACCGTATAAACTTCAAATACTACAGGAGCCGCATGGACACCCTTTTAATTAAGTCTAGAAATGCATGAAACCGCCGTATAAACTTCAAATACTACAGAAGCCGCATGGAGACCCTTTAAATGAAGTCTAGAGATGCATGGAGCCGCATGGAGCTGCATGGAGCTGCATGGAGCCGCATGAAGCCACCGTGTAAACTTCAAATACTACAGGAGCCGCATGGAGACCTTTTAAATGAAGTCTAGAAATGCATGGAGCCGCATGAAGCTGCATAAAGCCACCGTATAAATTTCAAATACTACAGGAGCCGCATGGACACCCTTTTAATTAAGTCTAGAAATGCATGGAACCGCCGTATAAACTTCAAATACTACAGAAGCCGCATGGAGACCCTTTAAATGAAGTCTAGAGATGTATGGATCCGCATGGAGCTGCATGGAGCTGCATGGAGCCGCATGAAGCCACCGTGTAAACTTCAAATACTACAGGAGCCGCATGGAGACCTTTTAAATGAAGTCTAGAAATGCATGGAGCTGCATGGAGCTGCATGGAGCCACCGTATAAACTTCAAATACTACAGAATCCGCATGGTGACCTTTTAAATTAAGTCTAGAGATGCATGGAGCCGCACGGAGCCGCATGAAGCTGCATAAAGCCACCGTATAAACTTCAAATACTACAGGAGCCGCATGGAGACCCTTTAAATTAAGTCTAGAGATGCATGGAGCCACATGGAGCCACCGTATAAACTTCAAATACTACAGGAGCTGCATGGACACCCTTTCAATTAAGTCTAGAGATGCATGGAACCACCGTATAAACTTCAAATACTACAGAAGCCGCATGGAGACCCTTTAAATGAAGTCTAGAGATGCATGGAGCCGCATGGAGCTGCATGGAGCTGCATAGGACCGCATGAAACCACCGTGTAAACTTCAAATACTACAGGAGCCGCATGGAGACCCTTTAAATGAAGTTTAGACATGCATGGAGCCCCATGAAACTGCATAGAGCTGCATGGAGCCACCGTATAAACTTCAAATACTACAGGAGCCGCATGGAGACCCTTTAAATGAAGTCTGGAGATGCGTGGAGCCGCATGAAGCCACCGTGTAGACTTCAAGTACTACATGAGTCGCATGGAGACCCTTTAAATTAAATCTGGACATGCATGGAGCCGCATGGAACTGCATGGAGCTGCATAAAGCCACCGTATAAACTTAAAATATTACAGAAACCGCATTTAAACCCTTTAAATTAAGTTTAGTACATGGAGCCACATGGAGCCACCGTATAAACTTCAAATACTACAGGAGCCGAATGGAGATCCTTTAAATTAAGTTTAGAGACGCATGGAGCCATATGGAGCCGCATGAAGACCCTTTAAATGAAGTCTAGAGAAGCATGGAGTCGCATAGAGACCTATACTACAGTAGACTACTGTAGCCTATATTTAATACTAGAAAGGCGGCAATTTTCACCTACCTGGAAGAACGGAGTGCGTCAATTGGCGCAAAATTTTAGAAAGCTGCAAAAATAACGTTTTTCGCGTATAAAAGACACCCTAACTCCAAAAACTCTTTTCAATCCGAAAATAGTTTTGATGTTTTATTGAAATAATGCAATCACTCTCAAAAAATAAGGGTTCGTTTTTGATAACCAGTGAAGACTAAGTCATTGTTGCTCAAACACATGACAGTATTTATGCACACAATTTGCACTTTCTGGTGGCACATCTCCCACACATTGGTTTGTTACATTCTTACATTCATGTCAGTGGTCCGATTTCTGCACTTTGAAGTTGAGCAGGTAAGGCGGCGTTTTACAATAGAACTAACGTTTGTGTCATCGGGACTACAAACTTCTTCAGCACGCCGTTTACGAAAAACGGTTGGCGCACTTCCAGTCAGCTCTTCTGTTACTCTTGGTATGAATTCTTTGCGGCTGATACTGCTTTGGCAGACCAGCTTGTAAAGAATCCAATTGTTGATAAGAGCCATGTCAACTACATTGTAGATTACATGCACGGGCCAACGCCTTGCTGCTTTCACCGAGTAAAGCCTTGTCATTTGGTCTTCAGTCCACTCCCACTTTTGTTTTATTGTAGTACAATACTGAATCAGGTTTCTTTTTTTGGATTTCCGTCGCTTAAAACAAGGATATCCGGGTGCAAGCTGCTCAAAACTGCCACGTTTTTTGCTGCTTTGCATTGGTAGGATGTGAGTGTGATTGCCGTTTGGCCATCATATCTAAACATTTTGATTTCATGCAGTTCCTTTCTCTTCTTGCATTCCTCCGGGACTTCTCTTCTATTCTGGCGCAATGTCCCAACAAGACCGCACTTTTTCTCTACTAATTTTAAAGCAAGAACAAGTGAGGTAAAATAATTGTCACAAGTGACATTGTAACCTAGGCCTACCATATTTTTGTTGCCCAAAAAGAGGACAGGTTTCGCCAGCAAGCAAAATGCAAGTAGGATAAGACCATCCCACTAGGCTATATTCCGCAAACGTTACGGCGAAAAAATAAACACTAAAACAAGACAAATTTATTTGTCAGATTGAGCCCATGAATATTTTGCAGTTCCCTTAACTTTTTTCAATAAGGAAGGATCAGCTTTAACGTCATCATAAAATTGCTTACACGAAATATGATTGGAATTGTATATAACTTTTAAGATGTTACAAACTGACTCAACTAAAAGGCTGTCTCTTTCCTTGCACCATTGTGTCTGCATCATAGAAAATATGCATTCTACATTTGCATTATGAGCCATAATGCAGAAGAAGAATTGGGCGATTTTTAACAGTTCACTATAAAACTCTATGGTTCTGCAATGTTTGAAATATTTTGCCCATTTTTCATGGGCCTTCATTTTAGAAAACGCAACTTCATCAGTTTCAAGCGGGCTTTGCACAAATTTGCACAAGTTTGGGTATTGATCGAACAGTTTAGCATCATCAACGTCAACGTTTTTCTCTGCCAGATACCTCACGCATCGTTCAACGTTATCCCATTCTTTAATTTCAGACAAGAGCATCCAGTCAAAACATTTGAATTCGGTAAATGAAGTGGTCCATTCATCCAAGTAGGCAACACAGGAATCGTACAATGAAGATACATCGGACATGAATAAATCACACTCCTGCTCTTTTCCCTCTTCTCTGAGTTCTGCCAGTTTTGATTTAACTTTAACAGATACAAACATCTGTCTTTTCCTTTGGAGAATGATTGTCTTTACGGAGTTGAGATTAGCAACAACTTCAACAAGAGATATTTTTGATTGTTCAATGTTTTGGACGTGTTTATGAAAAACATCTACAAAGGATTGCAGATGCTTCAAATAAAGTTCACTCAGCGAATTTTCAAAAAAATATTTTAGAAGAACAGGTGGCTTGTCAATGGATAAGAAATACGACTGAATAGCAGGACACATATGGATCATTCTAGAAAGGCTAGGATAAAGTGAAAGCCATCTGGTCACGCTGTGGGAAAGGAGTTTCTTGAACTTTATTTCCACAAATACACAGTAATCTTTCAACTGCTCTGTACGAACAGTATAAATGGAAAAATGCTGATAGGTCTTGTAAATAATATTGTACTTTCAAGATCAAGACTTATTTGATTTACACCGTGGTGTAAACAGTTGTTCAGAATAGGTGCTGGGCAACCAACCCCAACCAAAGCAGGTACCTCACGTTTCAAATGAGTAAAAACGTTGTTTCCTCTCCTTCGGCGTATACCACCAAAATTGGTGTTGCAATTATCACCAGTAAAGGAAATGCATTTGTTAAAGAGTCTCCTTTTCTACAGTGTTTCCTTAACTGGATTTGCAATAGTCAAAGATGTTTCATCTTTAAGGCTTCTGACATCAAGCAATTTAGACTGCATGCCTCCATTTTTCCAGTCAAAATATTATATGACAATAGGAAAAAGTTTTGTAGATTTGTGATTACTGCCATCAGTAGATACTCCGAGATACATGATCTCATGTTTTTCTATATCATTCAGCACACATTAAACAGACGCTGGAGCAAGTATGTTATTTACGATGGCTTCAATCTTTGTGCAAGCACAAGAGAACTTCTTTGCAGTGCTGGAATCAGAAAATATCTTTGCCATCAAAGTGGATGTGCAGTCGTTAGATTTATAGCTGTAATGGTGCTTAACAGTATGAAATGCCATGGTGGCTTCGGCAGCTGCAACTTCATCTTCTGATTTCGTGCCAGGTTTACAAAAATAGTTAGTCACTTTAGAAGATGAAGTTTCACCTCTAATTGCTTGTTTATGTATTGTGGTTTTAATATGGTCATCGAGGCTAATACTGCCTTTGTTTGCCACAGAAATAAATGTTCCATAACCACAAGTAATGCATTCAGCTTCAAAGTTGCTACGTTCTTTTTTGAAACAAGGATACTTCTGCCGTAGTTCATCAGAAAACACACTTTTTCTCTTTGGCATTATTAATTAGCTTTATTTATTTTATCACAACTCGTTTACTTTATCAGAAAAACCTACACCCTACAATCACTGCTAAATGCTCTCTCAACTCAACTCGTTTGTTTTTCTTTCTCACAATTACTGTTCTTAACGTCTGACGAGCGAAAGTTACTCGTGAAAATTTAAATTGATTATTACATTTGTGAGGTAACAACAGAACGAAAAATTATCAATGGCTGTTGTTACGGATTTGCAATAGAGCAGTATAAGAAATAAAAATCTAACTTGTAAAATAGAGTGTATTTGGCTACTTTTGAGTGTCCTCGGAGGATCATTCATTTTTTTTGAAAAAAGAGGACAAATCCTCTTAAAAAAGGACGTATGGTAGCCCTATTGTAACCCCGTTGGAAAAGCGGAGCCATGAGCTTCAGCACAGTATTGTCACTGTTTCTTGTATCGTCTTTTCCTACGTAAGGAAAGCCGTTGAATAAGTATTTGTTTTCTGCATCAACTGCAAGCCAAAATTGTCTGAAAGAGTTGTATAAAAAGGTTAATTGATCCAGGATTGATCTGTCATGTTAAAAAAAAGATTCTATCGATTCCGGATACAAAAAAAACACTAACCAAAGCGTGTTGCAAAGTTAACTGACGTTTTTGTGAGACAAAACATTTATGCCCACTTGACTTTTAAAAATCCTTACTTAGTCATACCGTTATGTCCTTAAAATGTATTTTAAATATTTTCCTATTTGCGTTCTTAAAGTAGCTTGAATACTTGCTTACTATAGTTATAGCTGAAAATTAAAAATAAAATGTTAATTGGACCGCAACAACTTGGCATGTTTAAATATTTTTTTTAGTAATTATTTGCCGATTGCCCGGGCGTCAACGTCAAACTGGTCAAACCGTTTAAAATAATGCTTAGGTTCAAATTCAAGCATGTTTAGCAAATTTTATTTTTATAGTTTAAGGCTTACATATTATAAAACTCGTGTCTAAGTTTGATTCGGGTTTGAAGAAAACAAGCGGTTTTGACAAATTTTTTTGTTTGCTTTTTTGAAATAATAGATCAAAATATTTTAATGGTGGGGGCGAAACAATTATGCTCAAATTTAAGGAGACTATTGCTAAAATCATAATTGTTCATAATGCCACAAAAGCTTAAAGAAACATAAAAAAGTATTTAGGCTACACAAAGCAAGTTACATTGTCAGCCCAAAAACCTTATTGCCCGAAAAATCATTTTATGAGTAGCCTAAGTTTTGCGCACTGCAATAATCATGTATTCAGAAAAAAAATACTTTTCGTGTTGAATCTTAATTTTTAGTGTTGCATCAATTTAGAATAAACAATGTGGGGATAAAATAATTTTAGAGTTAAGTTAAAAATATGGTTACGGGGCAATAAATTTATGTTGGGTTAAACATGCTATATAAGTGCTCGAAAAAGCAATATCCTTCCAATACTGCTGCGGTTCATACGACTGTAGCACAGTTGTAATGACTCGGGTCCATTTTAAAAAATCTCAAAAAAATTTAACTCGACTCGTGTTCTCAAATTAATCAAATCTGAAAAAAAAAACTCGAGTCACTACTCACAAAAAAAACTATTACGTCTCAGATTATTAGTTTGTTGACCCAGATGGTAGATGCTTTCTCGGAGCCTGGGTTGTGAGTAAATCTTTTTATTGGTGTTAAAGATGACAGACCGACACCAAACCTACCAAAATGGAAGGGTATCCACCTATTCCGATGTTCAGTGTGGGTCTGCTAATCGGTAAATGTCCTTTTCAGGACGGGGCAATGCCTGTATAAAATTGCCCTTTTCAAGGCACATTGCCAACAAGTTCCGAAGATTCTTCAGCTGAACATCAAAGGCCTCACTGCAAGCAAGATGAACGTTCTTCATCACCTTGCTATGCAGTCTGAGGCACTCATCATCCTAGTGCAGGAGACCCACTGCACTGATGCAGAGAAGTTGGTACTTCCAAACTACCAACTAGCTGGGTCTTCTTTAAGCAGGAAGCATGGCCTTGCCACGTTTGTCCACGAGCAACTAATTGGACCAACCTCTACTGACATCGGAGATGGAGTGGTTGTGTGTGGACGTTGATGGCTATAAAATAGTATAACCTAAATATAGAGATTAAAATAAAATAAAATAAAAGCAGTCAACGTCTACAAACCAGTGCCAACGCGATTGCGAACCCTGGATCTCCCAGTGTTTCCTCACCCTTGTCTTTACGCTGGCAATTTTCACTGTCGTCATGCTGACTGGGGTTGTGATGACAACAGTCCGGAGGGTGAGTGTTAAGTTTGCTACGTGTATCGTCAGCAGCCGCGGTCTATTTCTTTTATCAGTCTATAGCTGTCGTTATTAACTTACTTTACGTATACATGTACTTATATCGTACTTAATCTTTAAGCATATGAGAAAATTTTATTGACAAGGTCCAAGTGAAGGCAATTCAGAACAAAGCACAGCTAAATAAATCAATTTTTAAAATATTCACTGACTACGCTACCGACCACGTGCATTACAAACTCAAACCAAAACTAAAAAACACAGAGAAAAATTCAACACAGTTAGATGAACACGGATCAAGCAGAGAGTGATAAATGTTGCCATTATACAAAATGAAATTGCGTTTCTATCAGTGAGTGCTTTGCTGGCTGGGCAAATATTAATTGTCTTGCCTTCCTATATAATGTCAAGGACGCTGCCAGTTTTTATTCCGGCCGCTGGAACACTGGCACCAATCCAGATCTAGCTTTTGCTAGCGTAGGTCCAAACAGTCGCTTACCGGATAGACGTGTCCTCGAAAAGTTCCCCAGGTCACAACATCGACCTTCGCTCATTACACCACCAAGGTTTGCTATGGCAGTGCCAAGCATGCCTGTTAAGCGATGGAACTTCCGCAAGGCCAAATGGAGTCACTACATTGCTTTGACGAATAAATTCGCAAAGACTTTGTTGCCGCCTGATTCACTTGACCAGAGGCAATTCGTAGTCTTTTCCTAGTAAGCAATCCATAAATGGAGCAAACCAAAACCTTGGAAATTATCGTGCTATTTTCAAATGCAGCATAACAGGCAAATGATCCTTCTTTGATTATTACAAAGTGTGATAAATTTTTTGAACAAAGTTCGGTTTTAGTATTAAGATAAAAATTTAGAAATGACAGGTAAAACGAACAGCAATAGCTTTATTATTTTACTGTAATCCCTGATTTAACTAAATAAGTCTTTTTTATCGATTTATACATTATTTCTTAACCAGTGTTTTAATAAAAATCGCCATACCACTAATAGTCTAATAGTTCAAATCTCTGTTAAAACATTTTCCTGATAATTGTATTTTGTTAATTGCTTTTAACGAAAAATGGTAATTTATTTTTTATTTTTTTTATTATCAAAAAAGACGGAAAAAGTATTAATAAAGACGGAAAAACTTATTAGCTTATAAGAAAGGGTCAGCTGTTTAGTTAAGTGTATGCTGGCTACATTTTGTTTTTAATAATTTTTCTTTAATATTAATCTATGCTGAAAATAGAAAAAGAATGATCAATTTAGATACTTGAATTTAATAAAATATGATTACTATCAATTTGTTGCTTTTAAATAAAATCAGCTCTTTTTGCCTTGGCTAGATGACCATTTTATGGTCTTTCATTGTCTTGTTTGTTTAACAGAAACTAAAATAAATTTATATTTGATCTGCTTTTTTTAATTTTTTTCAGGTGGTCCATGTAGTGTATTTATTGAAAACTTTTTTGTTGAACAAACAAAAATAAACTTTTAAGTGTAGCTGATATTACTCATTAGCCATAAGAAAATTAATTAATATTTTTAATTAAAAATTGTTCAAAACTATTATAGAAAACTGAAATAAGTGTGTGATTGAAATTATTTTTGTTGTAATCTTAGTATCAATTTACAGTTATGTATTTGCTACCAATTTGAAAAATAAGTTTTAATTATTGTTTAATTAGCCTAAATATTGCAATTATTACAATGGATATTTTTGAATAATTTGCCTTTATGTTGTAAGTCCAATATTGTTTGTAATTTTTATTCCAAATATGGAAGAATCTTCTTTCAAAAAATTTGTGGATAACAGTTTTTCTAATTCTTTATTGCTTGGTATGAACAATCTAAGAAAAGATGGAAAGTTTTTTGATGTTGTTATATCTGTTGAAGATAAAGATTTTGCATGTCATAAAGTTGTGCTTGCTGCAGCAAGCAATTATTTTAGGTAATATATTTGTTGTACATTTTTTTTAATTGATTTAAGTTACTCATTAACACATTGCGTGCCAAAGCATTTCCATAAAATTTCCCGTGGGGCCAATGAATTGTTTTTTATATTTTTGTTTGTTTTTACTGGGAAACACCTTCTATCATGCATTTAATTACTATGGAACTGTAAAAAGGTCTAAAAAATGAAGTTTTTGTGTCATTCACATATGAATGACGCGGCCTCACAGTGCTTTTATTTTCGTTCTAGGCCACGTCATTCACATGTGTATGACAGTTAGTTTTTATTCCATAACTTTGAACTTAATTATACAAAATAGTTTGGCAACTCTGACTGTTTAGAAACATGGGGATTACGCAATCCGTCGTACCACGTGGTTGTAGCTTCGTCAAAACTCGAAAACACCACTCGTCTTGTAGAAAAAGAATTTTTGACGTAGCTGGTGTTAGTTGATAAAATACAGTAGCTGTTTCTGTGTATTTACGGTAGAAGCTGACTGTGCTGTGTAACTATTCATTTCAAAGCAACTAGTCTTAGCCTAACGTAGCCTATTGAACTTCTACGCCGTTTAGCTACCTAGTTCCAAGAATTAATGGTCTGGATTTAGCGAACTTACACAGGTCTTCTTTAGGTATAGACACAGCGTGAGTAAATTTGATAAGCGACAATAATTGACCATGAAAAGAAGATCATCGACTGCAGAATTGAATAAAATATCAGCAGCGACTGAAAGGCAAGTCTATGACAGCGAATCAGAGTTTGATTCTGATGATTCTCTTAAATACCCAACTTGGAAGCGTCCAGCTTCTGAAGACTATTCAACTGATGAATACCTTTCTGATGTTGAAGCAGGTGATGTTATTGGTTTTTTGAATGACTTGGCAATAGAAGAAGCAGAGGAGGAGGACGAGATCGTAGATGAGGACGATGAACTTTCACCAGAAAATAACAATAGCCCTTGGACAGATTATACAGGAAGGCAGAAAACTTTTCCATTTACTGGTCAAAAAGATTTGCAAAAGGCAGTGCCACCAGATAGCACTCCACTGGATATATTGTTATTGCTTGTAAATGATAAAGTTTTGAATCTCATTGTATCGGAAACAAACAGATTTGCTAACCAGACTGTTGCTGCAAAGCAGCCAAAAAAATATGCTCAAATTAATAAATGGAGGGAAACCAATGCCGAAGAAATAAAGCAGTTTTTGGGAGATGGGTCTGGTAAAACTCAGTTCTTTGAAGGATTATTGGGCAAAAGATGGAATTTATAAACAAACTATTCCCCAATCTGTCATGGCACGCAACCGTTTTCAACTATTATTGAGCTTGTTGCATTTTAACGACAATGACACAATTAGGACTGGCGACCGACTTGCAAAAATTCAGCCTTTATTGGATGTGTTGGAACAAAATTTTAAAGAACTGTTTTGTCCTGGTGAAGACATTGTGATCGATGAAACCCTCATTCCGTGGAGAGGACGACTGATTTTTCGACAATATATCCCTAACAAAGCACATCACTATGGCATAAAACTATTCAAGTTATGTTCTGTCAATGGATATACGTGGGGCTTGAAGGTTTATTCAGGGAGGTCTGTTACAGGAGAACGCGAAGTGGGCCTTGCGAAAAACATCTGCCTAAACCTAGCTGAACAATTATTGTATCAAGGAAGAACTTTGTACATCGACAACTTTTACACAAGCTACGAGTTGGCAAAATGCTTTCTTGACAAAAAAACTCACGTTGTGGGCACTCTCCGAGCGAACAAAAAAGATATTCCGAAGGATGTTCTTCACGCCAAGCTCAAACGAGGAGATATGATTTCTAGGGAAGATGAAAATGGAATCGTCGTTTTGAAATGGAGGGACACACGTGATGTAAGAATGCTGACAACAAAACATGCTCCAGTCATGGCACCAGTAACTGTTTCACCATTGCTTTCACAACCAACACCAAGCATAGATGAACCCACCACTTCCAGAAGATCATCTCACAGAGTAACCGAAAAACCTTTACCTGTATTGGCCTACAATAGCGGTAAAGCTGGTATTGACTTGTCTGATCAAATGGCTTCTTATGTCACAACCTTACGCAAAGGTATAAAATGGTACCGAAAGCTTGGTTTAGAGCTTTTGTTAGGAATCTCTATGGTCAATGCGTGTGTAGTATACAAACACGTCACTAAAAAAACAATCAAAATTCGCACATTCAGAGAAGAGGTCATCAAAGACTTGTTACAAGTAAGAGGCTCTAACGAAGAGCCGTGTGTTGCAAGGTCTACATCAAGAATACACCATCTTGTACAACGAATTGATGGGGAAGGTAAAAAGATGAGGCGGAAGTGCAGTGCATGCTACACTAAAATGCAAAGAGAAAGTGGTCGTGAAGTGGCTAGAAAACAAGCAAAGATGGTGTATACGTACTGTAGCTATTGTCCTGGCAGTCCACAAATGTGTTTGGAATGCTTCAACTTAAAGCATTGACTTTAAAGTTTGATTAATAGACTTTGTGCCTTTTAATTTCGTTAGTTTCGCATTTCTCGAAAATTCGTGACGTAAGCAGCAGTTTTTGCCGATCTGACAAAACCAATTATACGAAAATTTTCAGCAGGGGCCACGCATTTTGACCTCCGCACTGTCATCCATTATTGAATGACGCGGCACTTACGGAAAATTTACTGTCATTCATATATGTATGACACGGCACTAACGGAAGCATGCCCGTCATTCACATATGTATGACGTGGCACGCAATGTGTTAAATTATAATTCAAAATATTTATTGTTGAATTTAAAAATTAAAAGATTTATCATAGTTTTATTAATAGTTTAATTGTTACATGAAAAGTATATAAACCATCATCTTGACAACTTTAAGTGATCATTTAGCATATATTTTGAAATCATAATTTTTTAAACAATTACTTTAAAAATGCTTTTAATTTTTTATTGCTGTAGTTTGCAGTTAAAATTTTTTGAATAAGTTATTTTATTTTTAATTGTTTTGCTCTAAGGGAAAACTTGTGCTGCTTTGGCTAATTATCTACATGTCACCAATCTATTTTGTTGTGATATCCACATTGGTCTTTATTTTTAACATTATTTTGTTAATTTCTTCTTGTGTTAGATGGGTTAAGTTGCAGATAATAGGGTGTCTTATAGTTTTCTAGAAGGCTTTAATATTTTATAAAGTTAATTTTAACTAACAACTGCCAGTGAGTAAGATAATTTTTATGTTTTCCATATTTTATTGCATAGATATTTCATTGTGTAGATAACCAGTCAAAGTAGCACTGAAAAACCTTCATGTGTAGACAATGAAATTAGGAGTATTTTTAAACCAGCAATTAAGTCAAAATGCCTCCAACCATCCTAGTATCCAGTTTCTGTTTCACCCAGTTTTTGTATTACAATGGGATGTAACACAAGCCTAAAAACTAGTCAATGATAAAAATTATAATTCAACTTTAAATATCAATTTTGAATTTAATAGAAGTATAAGAAAGATTTTATAAGTATAGTAATTTAATCATTGCTTTTAAATCTTGTTTCTTTTAAAGTTAAGAACCATCAAGATCAGCAAAAATTTATTTTAAAATTGAATTTTTTTGTAGAAGTATGTTTGCTGGATTAATGCGGGAAAGTTTTACCAATCAAGTGACAATCTTTGATGTCAAACCCAATGTTATGGATGTTCTGATTGAATTTTGTTACACTGGAGTTGCATTTATATGTGAAAACAATGCTGTTGATGTATTAAAAGCTGCAGATCTTTTTCAGGTTATTTTAATGTCTGTATTAATTTTGTTGGATGCATTATTAAAAATGATAAATACATTTAATATCTAGAAATCTGATGACATTAAAAGCTTATATGTATATTAAAGCATAGTGAATAAAATAATTACTGCACAGGGGTAATAGAAGCATAACAACACAAAAACTTACAAAAGATGATTAATATATATCAGCATCATAGTTTAACATGACTCTTATATAAGCAAGCATTTTATATAAGAGAAAATTCATTGTTACCCTCCAACATTTAAGACCAGGTATAAAGCTCCAGGCCCAGATTTCATCTGCCCAAAGCTTATAATCCATACTGGAGCTGTTTTAAAATCCAGATTATGCAGGGTTAGCAAAATTCAGGGTTTTTTTGAAAAAACCCAGTCCAGCAGGTTTTGAGTTTTATTAATTTTTATACTTTATTGTTACTTAAATTGTTTTTGAGACATTTACTAAAAAAGAAGCATAAAAGTGACTAATAACATGAGGAATAGTCAGTAAACTCAAACAAATATTAATATAAATTACAAATAGGCTAATATGTTTACTTTTTGACCTACTGATGTGGCCATTAGCTACAGCCTATGTAATAAACAAATATTACCGGAAAATTTATCAAACTTGCATTCAGATTTGTCCCACTGAATTGTATTGAACATATATTTATAATTCTCACTGTATATTGAGAATTGGGCATGGTGTGCATCAGTTTTTGTTGCATCTAACTAAGAATGATTATAATCAAAGAGTATAGGTAGCTTGATGCCTTGATGCCTATAGGTAGCTTGATGAGTGTTAAGTTAGGGAAGCACAGCAGATTCACTAGTGTTTATGCAAGAGCAGCCAAACCAGCAATGTACATCATTGTCCATTGCAGTTCAGTATAGCGCCAGAAACTATAAGCATTGAGTGTTTGTTTATTGCATGTGTCTGCAAAGTGAGCCAGAGATATTTTGGTCACTACTCACTAGGCATACTTTATTTAGTGATCCATATTTCTATTTAGTGGCAGGAATGAAGAAATAATATCAATATAGTTATTAGAAAAAATTCAAATAGCTTCTACTTAAATTTTATTTCAAGAAATTAGTTGCAGAAGGCAGGCTGTGCCTTGTCACTGCCCAGCTTATTCCTTATCTTAGACTGGACAAGTTCAAATAATGAGAATACTCTTTCGATTGATCCTGAGCTAGCAGGGCATGTTTTAAGTTTTAAAAAGAATTTACAGAAAAGCCTAATAAAACCAAAAAAAAAACCTGCTGGATTGTTTTTTTTTTAAAACCCAGAATTTCGCCAACCCTGGTGACAAGGCACAGAAACTTGTTAAAATATATAGACAGTATAAAAATTAAAAGCAAGTCTCCATTTCTCTTTCCAGTTTTTAGCAATTTTTTAATTTTTGTTGCAAATTTCTCTTATATTTTTCATAATAGGTTAAATAGGAACATTTATTATAGCCTACTTATTTAACTAGGGGTAAATGCAGTAAAAGGCTTGTTATGATTTTTGTGTCAACTGTAAACAAATTCAAGAATTAAAGTGAGGCTGTAGTTTTATTTCCATTCTCATGACTGACATTATTTATCAAGGTCACATTTATCAATTGGTAACATTAATCAATTATGAAGGTATCCATAGATAATGTTAGTATATTCATATATTTTTCTACTATTACAAGGTGATATGTTTAGCAATACTAGTACTATTAATATAATTGGTATAAAATGCTTTTAAATACCTTAAAACATGAAAAATTTAAAAAAACCCAAAAAAAAACACTTGAGTCGGGTTTTATTATTTTTTTTAGGTGGGTTTTATTGGATAATTTTTATTGTTTTTTTTGGGTTTTATTGGATGGTTTTTTTTTTTTGGGGGGGTTTTATTGGATGGTTTTTATTGTTCTTTTTTGGGGTTTTATTGGATAGTTTTTATTATTTTTTTGGGGTTTTATTGAATAGTTTTTGTTTTTTTTGGGGGTTTTATTGGATGGTTTTTATTGTTTTTTTGGGGGTTTTATTGGATGGTTTTTATTGTTTTTTTTGGAGGGGTTATTGGATGGTTTTTATTGTTTTTTTGGGGGGTTTTATTGGATGGTTTTTATTGTTTTTTTTGGGGGTTTTATTGGATGGTTTTTATTGTTTTTTTGGGGATTTTATTGGATGGTTTTTATTGTTTTTTGGGAGGGTTTTATTGGATGGTTTTTATTGTTTTTTTTTGGGTTTTATTGGATGGTTTTTATTGCCAACCCTGAGATTGTGTGACTTCCTTTCTTTCTCCTTCTTTGACTTAAAATCCCCAAGATCTGGAGAAGAGAACTTGTAGTCATGATCCCAAATTTGATGATGCCCATAGATGACCCAATGAATTATCATCTGATATCTCTGCTCTGTGTCTTCTACAAGATCCTCAAAAGGCTTATCTACACCAACGTTGAACCAGTTATTGATCCATTGCTCCCTCAGGATTAGACTGACATTGATACAGAAAGTCAACTATGCATCAAGTTGTTCTGTACACACAAAGCATTAAGGATTTTTTTTGAGGCTGAGAAGATGACTAATGCCATATTTGTCCATCTAGCAGCAGCATATGATGCTGTCTGGCACTGTGGCCTTATCTGCAAGCTGCTGAGACTTTTCTATGACAAGCGGATGATTAGATTAATCATGGTACTTGTCCGAATTGCAAGTGCAGCACCACTATACAAACTGTAGACAATATCCTAATATCATGCCCCATACACACCGCATGCAGCACAAGGTCTGACAGTTCTGTATGATAAAACCTGATGCTGGCTCAACACCACCGATGCCAGCATGTGATCCAGGCAGTACAGCTGCCTGGGTAGTAAAAAGTAAACCCTTGGCCCCAGTCCTGTTTGTGCCTGACTCAGAGTGGATGTACAATGATGATGATAATGATTATGACTCTTATATAAAGCCCTTGAAATATTTTGATGTTTAAGTTTAGTCTTTGTTGATATAGTTACACCTATTTATTAATAATCAGCAATATTAAATGTGTAACTGTGTATTTGTTGAAGAAAAATTTATTTGTGCTCAACTTTAAAATGATTTATTACCATTATTTTTGTATCAAAAAAAAAACAAAAACAAAAGACTAAGCTGCAATTTTTTTAATGTGTCACTTGTGTTAAATGTGCAATAATTTCATTTTGTGATTTCAAAAAAAGATCCACCACTTTAAATTGAAAATACATTTAAGTCATGAATTTAGAATTTAAATTGCTTTGTGACCAAGAGACAGATATTTATTTTTAAGAGATATTCAAAATTGAGCAGTAATTAATTCTTCTTGATTGCAATATAGAATCAACATAATTCAAACAAACTTTCTTTTTCACAAGACTATGTCTTGTTGGTTCCATATTAATTCTTCTATAGTATAAAGTGCTGTTGCTCTTTCTTAAAAATGAAGAATGACTTTGTATTAATATCAGACCCAACTTATGGTCAAACAATCATAAAAGGCAAAAATTCGTGGTCAATGAAAAATTAACATTTATTATAAAACAACTTTATTAAAACCACAAAGTTGTTTGATAATAAATGACAAGATTGTGAATGAAGATGAGATCTGCCCATTTCTGCGAATCAGATAAGTATAAAATGAATTTTACAGATCATAGAAACTTTGCAATGCCATGTGAACGGGAAAAAAATTATGTAGACTGGCAGTTGGAAACCACTGACCTAAAACAGTCACACCTTAATTACCCTCAGCATGTGCAATTTATTGCCTGTTTTGTAGAGTAATTTTTCGACGGTTTTATAGTGTTTGAAACACTTTTAAAGTAGATAGTTTGATTTTTGTTTATTACCATATAATGGTTGTAATACATTACCATAGTAGAAAGAGAACAAATTTTTTAAAAAAACATATCACAATTACTTTCTTGACTATACCAAAAGAAAAAAAATAAATAGCCGGAAAGTTTTGAAGCTGTGTTTGCATAACTTTTTTTAATGAAATTTGACTACTGTATTTTTTCACCAAATGATTATCCCTTGCAGAAGCCAGACTAAATTAAAGATTAGGTATAATTTTGAGAATGTTTTAAAAGAGTTTTACAATTACGAAGAAACTGTTGACTTTATTTTAAGAATCTATCAACTAAGATTTCTATTTAATTAATGTCAAAAAGTAATATTTTTATACTTTTTTAAAGATATTAAATTTGATTTCATACATTTGTCTTTCATATGTTTTTTTTTTTCAGTTTCCAACCATTTGGAATGCTTGTTGTGATTTTTTGGCATCACAACTTCATCCTTCAAATTGTTTGGAAATTATGGATTTCGCTGAAAGCATGTCTTGCCATACTCTTAAAAAGAAAGCATTTGAATATACTTTAAAAAATATTGTAGCTGTTACAGGATTTCCTGATTTCAGTAATTTATCTTTTAAAACTATGAAGCAGGTAAGTTGAATTTTTAAAAAACCTGTACTGTTTTTATTTATTTTAAAACTTTTATTTATCCCGATTTGAGGATGTTCAAGTTTGGTTTTCTGAACAGTTTCTTTGTCACTTATCCCAGTGTTTCTCAACCTTTTTGCCATCGAGGCGAATTAAACTGATATAACGCAATTGTTACGGCCCACTATCACCATCGAGTTTCGTCGTTTTCGTCTGCAAAACTAGTGTAGAATAAAGTAGAAAAAGTTTTGTATATCTTAGAATCCTTTTAAATTAAAGTGGCTCAGTAGAAAGTGCATCGCCCACCCAAAAGACCTTTGCGGCACTGATTTCATCTTTATCTGATTTGGTTTCACGACATTTTTTACGGCTGTGAAAGACTGCGATGTTCAATATTGTTTACTACAAACTTTTATTTGATTTTATTTTGACCGTTTTATTGCATTAGTTTGGACTGTCACTTTCAAGAAAGTATTCACTTTCAGGTTATTTAACTTTTTTAAAATTTTTTTAAATACTCAGTATTCCTTGTATACCACTTAATTTAATTTGTTCAAAAGGTTTTATCTCTTCACAACCATTAAATGAGGTTTTGAAAACGCGAAATACGTTCGGAAATTTGCGGCTTTTTTATTTTACGATGGCATGAAGTTGGTGACTTTTTTGTTTTTCTTGTAAAAAATTTGTTTTGAAAAGTGAAAAATTGAAGTTAAGAGTTACACAAATATTATTTGTAATTACTTCAAGCAAGGCTGGCCTTGAACTATCGAACACGATCATCATGACCATATTTAGTTAGTAAAACTTTATAAATTGTAATTCAATTTCTTCGCGCAGTTTTAAATCCGTACTTTCTAATCTGTGCCTTAACTACTTATGATATCGTTGAAATTATAGTTATTACTAGAGCTTTGTTTAACTGATTTTGGTAGCGCATCCTGTAGGTATAATTTGTCAGCTTTTAATATTGTCTTCGTTCCTAGTTGATCGTATTAAAACTAAATGTGTTCTTGTTTTATTATGGTATGCTTCTTTTCTTCATGACCGTGTTAGATGGATTGGTGCTTTTTTTGAGCAAATCACCATTATGGATAAGCGTGAACCCATTTAATAATTGTTAAGTGCCTTTCCTAGTGGCGCGACTGAAATCAATTTGGCAGATCGAGCATCGAACTCGCATCTTTCTGCTCGTACGTCAGTGTGTTATCACACTCAGCTGTCTCGCCGACGAAACGTATTTTCTTGCGCTAAAAAAAGAACTTTGCTTTGTTACTTTGCATATTGACAGATCCACACAATCTGCCTTGCATCGGCATTGTCAGATATGCAAAGTAGAAATCAGCTGTATATTTGCGGTAAGGTTTTTCTTTTATATCAGGGGAGGGGGGTCTTATTTTCCTCGCGGGCCGTATCTGAAAATCAAAACATTGTTGCGGGCTGCATAAAATTTAGTAGTATAGTTGCAGCAATATAGTTTTTTCCCAAATTTTATAGACGTTTGCCCGAATCATGACCTTTCTAGCACTTACGGATACGAAAAGAAATTGTATCCTAAATTTATGGTGAAGACCTAAAAAAAGATTATCACTTAAAATCTTTTCTGCTTTCTTGATTTTCGTGCCAAAAACATAGATATTTAATATAAAAAAGGTCATCATTTAGAATCTGTCTCTGATTTTTCGATTTTTTTCACGAAAAATTGTAATTGGTTTTGCTTCGTTCCAATCACGCGAGCCGCATGAAAAAATCTTGCTGGCCGCTGGTTCCCCACTCCTGTTTTATATCAAAGTGTGCTGATGTATAGCTAAATGCATTTCCGTTTATTTGATTGTTCCTGAAATTCTGTAAATCTATTGCAGAAAAAGAAAACTGTGCATTTACCTTAGTGGTTACTATGCATTAGCACAACTATAGATTAAAACCTTAATACAATGGATGTCCCTGAACAATTTAAACTTTATCTGAACATTGTTTGTTAAAATCGCTGTTAAAACAATTCTTTTTATTTGCTTTATCGATTGTCTTAAAGGCAATGTCAAATTAGTCTTTGATTCGATACGTTTTAACAGATACTGTCTCACACGGATCTTAATATTGACAAAGAGGAAAACGCTTACGAAATTCTTCTCTATTGGTTAAAAAAAGATCTCTCTCGCGCAAATGAGTTTTGTCGGTTGGTATATATTTTCATGTTGCAAATTACACTTTCATTTAAACGATACGACCGCGCATTTACTTGTTTTACAACATTTTTTGCGTACCGCTAATAGAAATTGACTTGAAATTCATGGCACTAATGACTTAAAAACAATTTTTTGCCAGCCGTTGCTAATTCGCGAAAGTGTCATATACAATATGTGGCAACACTTGTTATTCTATGTAAAAAATAAAAAATACGTCAACGTATTAGTTACCTGTTTTTATTTTAAGTTTTGCATCTGTTAATTTGTTTTCTGATTACAAGATTTTTTACTGATAGTTTCTTCAACATTTTCTATGATTGTTACTTCTTCCCAGGTTCATTTTGAACTCGTTACTTTTTTTTGCTGTGATTGAACAACGATTTTAACACGATCAAGCTGTTGTTGAGTTGCGTTAAAAACTTAAGCCTCAAGTACAGTGTCGTGATGACAATAAACACCGAGCCTTTTATAAAACAGCAATTGAAATTGCAGACCATTGTCAAAAGTAGATTTAACAAAAAAGAAGGATCGCGTTTCTCCATATTAGTACAATACAGGTCTCATTGGATGACACCGCTGTAAATCAAAGTTCAATGAACTGATGATCTTTTTTTGTTACAGTTTATTCGAGCACGTTCGGCTGCCGTTCATCCGACGGATATATCTCCTGTCGAAAATCGAAACTAATCCCATTGTTCGGAATTCCGCATCTTGCCAGCGAATCATTAAGGAAACCCGGCTCTTCCACACGTGCATGCTCGATAAAGAAAGCCACTTGTCAGTGCGCTTTCAACCTCGGCCTTCGACGGGTGAGATTTGTGGCTGGGTTGTTTGAGCCATTTTCGCTCTGTCTGTTTCATCTTTTCGATTCTTTTTCGAGTCGGATCAACATAGTTTTGCAATGACGTGAGGTGATGTCGTGGTTATGCGGCCAAATTTGCAGAAATCTTGTCGAAATGGCTTGCGCACGTTTTTGAGAAATATTATTTTTCAAAATTCCGCAACATTTCATAAAAATAATGATTTATTTGGTCGATGTAACCATTTACATCGCTTTAGGCTCATTTTCTGCGTTTGCTATGTACATGATTCCTAAAGTTTTTTTTGGATTTTATCCGCTTTTTGTAAACAACTCTGTTTTATTTAAAACTAAAAAAACTGGAAAAAATAGAGAAAATTATTCAAGATATATTGCTTCTTTTGATGATTAAAGTAGACTTGTACACAGTTTTTATTTATTTTCATTTTATCTTCCTGACTCGCAGGAAAGCGACGAAGAGGCTAATACATATGGCAAGCAATTATCCCGACCTGCTTTTAGAGATACCAAGATATTGCTGTCCGGTTGAAATATTTTGTTTTTTTAGTTTTTATGAAGATATGACTGAAATTTAGAACATGTCAAGACCATCATGCAGGGGAAAATGCTGTAAAGTGTCTTTCTCAAGGAAACAGCAGAATGGCGCGAGTAGGTTTTGAACCGAGACCATGTCGATCACAATCACGGCACTCTAACCACTATACTACACTGCCGTTTTTTAGTTTAAACAAAGTCCGAAAGTGAGATGGCGTTAAAATTAGTCAGTCAAAAATGTTTTGATTAATTTTGCAAACCGATATTTTAAATAATACTGCACGTTAGTATGTCCTTGGATTAGACTTGTAATTTTAATTGATTTTTTTCTACGTGTTATTATTGCTGGATGACATTTAGCAACGTGTTTATGTAGCTCATGCGGTATTGATTAATTTTTAGAACTTGTCGTCATATGATTCCAGTTTAAGCCAGTCAAAATCCGACACGTACGCTCTAAATATAATCGTGTGATTGACGGGTCTGACATCCTCAACCACTTTCTTCATTAAAGCTGTCACTTAAACGAATGATTTTATCCAGTCCCAGTTGAAACAATATCGTTTATCTTGCTTTCACTTCAACTAAACTGGCGTCGCTTTTTTAAAACAAATCTGATTAATGTTCTTGTGTACGCTATCGTTTATTAAAGTTACAGTATCATGCTATTGTGGTAAATTTTATAAATTCTATCATGGTTCGTAGTTTGTGTTATCCTGTTCCAGTGAATGACTTAGCAATTTCAACTTCATGAAATAAAAATTCTGCTTCGATTTTTCTGAAAATTTTTTACAACTGTATATTTCGGTTTTTAGGAACGTTTTAGAATCCCCCTTCTTAAAAACGAATAATTGACGTTTTAACCTATAATGGTGCTGTTAATTTAAAAAAAGCACTTGGTTTAACTGTTAACTTCAATAAAAAGAAATTTCAAGTAGTTTTGGTCAGCTGTAATTCCCACCAATACAAATTTCTCATTCGCCCGTATCGTTTACATTTAAAAAGACTATAAGACAAATACTTGCATATTTTCTGCCTTGTTTTTTGCATTTTCCTTTTATATAAATGATTACACGTGGAAGAAAATAAATTTAAATTCAAAAATTTTTAAGGTATCGCTGAGCTGCTGGTAACAGTGGGTGGGTGTGATGAAAACTGTGATGAAGCTACTGCTGTCGAGAGCTATAACCCTCTGTTTGGCCAGTGGAGATCTCTTCAACCGTTCCCTGGCAATTTAAGGGGAGGATACGCAACAGTGAGCTTGGGGAATGACATTTACATTACAGGTGAGTAACTTGAATTATTAGGGGTTTAGTCAGCCAATGTTTTTTTGTAAAAGATTTTATTTTTGTATCGCTATATTCTGCTTAAAACTGTACTAAAACGTTAAAAGTTGCAAGAACAGCACGTTTAAAACAACGATATTAGACAGCTGCAATATAGTTATCCATTAACTTCAAAGCTTGAGGCTAAAAGTATTTCTCGGAAATGAATACAAGGAAAAGTTACCATATCGCGTTTACCTAGAATCTTAGTTATTGACTGCAAGAAACTAATTGTTGAAAGTTTTAAAGCCAAAAACAAATATTTTGAAGAAAACAATCATTTTGGCCTTTTGAAAGTTTTATAATTATAACTTGGTCGTATTTTTTATAATAAGGGTCATTCTGTCAATAATTACAAGCAACAAGACCCCAAATTAGACGCTGCTGGTTTAGACATTCAAAAACGCGACAAGTTATGTTTTATCTTTCAGATTTTTTTTTGTCTTTTTGGCAGCAGCACGAAGCTTCTTCACGAGCTTGCTCTAACAAATTTCTCTACGAGCATGCTCTTCCCAAAAGCTTAATGCAAGCCTTTAACTTAGTCAGTACCTGTTGTGATTGTTTACAATCGTAACCGTAACCTCTCCCTTACAGGCGGTTCGGACGGAGCCGTCGTGTACAACCGAACGTGGAGGTACAACTCCCAACTCAACGAGTGGTCGGAAGTCGCACCCATGCTGCACGCTCGAGAATACCACGGCTCCGTTGCCTTAAACTCGTTCGTCTACGTCGTAAGTGTGAACGATTACCTGCTGACGGCGTAAAAGAGTAATGTAGAAGCAAATATGGTAGAACAGTAGTTGTAGATGCCTGTAGGAGAGTAACTCTGGTAGCGTTTTAGCTTTGCTTAAAGCTCAGCCTGTCTACCTGACGTGTTCGATTGCTCATAAATTGTTTAGCTGGATATGCTGTTACATAGAAAAACAGACAAAGTTATGAATCCTGATCTAACGGTAAGGTTGAGTGAAAATTTATTACATCCTTTATACTTGGATGAGATCAAGTTTCAAAAAACATGATAAGCCACAGTTATGTATACGGATCTTGTATTGGTGAAATCTCAAAGTCCCCATACGCCGCTGTAAAGTACCCAATTTTCTATCGCCGAATTTCGAATCGCTCATCTATGGCTGTACTGGTTCAAATAAGAACCTTGATGATGTTGATCATACCCCAGACAAGGCTTGTCACTATGTCGCTTTGTTATGGTTCTCCGCCCGATTCTTTTTGTATTACAAAAAGTCTCTTTAGATCGGCGCAGAAGATTGCGAGTGCTATGACGTCATGTCCGATCGATGGGTCACAATTGCCCCCATGCCCCAGAAAGTGACCAATTGCTCGGTGACCGCTTGTGGGGGAAAGATATACGCAATTGGAAGTGCTCAGGGCTCGGAGGAAATCATCATGCAAGTTTACACCCGACAAACAGGTGACACGGTCTGATGACTGCTGCGTATCGCTGCTTTTGGTCTGGGTTTGTTTTTAGTTTGCAGTCACTTCTTACTTCTCCCTTTCGACCCGCTTTGTGTAATGGTTTCGAATAACAGGTTCGATTCTTGGCCAAATCTGTCACGCTGTTGCCGAAAACACGCCAATGCTGTAACACTTTGACGTAAGCAGCTGTGTTGCGCATGCGCAAAGTTACGGAGACGAGCACCGTGACATACTTCGGCAAATAAAATAAAACGAGTTTAATGAAAGGGTTTGCCTTTCGGTTTTATTTGTACATTGACTGGTTTGAAGAAGTCGTAAAGAAACAAGACGCGACAGCAAAGGTGTTTTTACTTTCGCAAATTGCTACATTCGTTCACATTTAACGGCCTTACGTCATATTCGTCATATATTCGAGCTGAATGTTTAGATTCATGGGAAGTCCTCTCCTGTTTCATTCCGAAAATGGCGTTTGTTCCTCACATCGTGTCACTAAACGCTATCCTTTACTTCATCCGTGAAGACTCAACCGACGTACTAGCTTATGATCCAGAAAGGTTAATTATTCATTAAAACTTTTCCATTTCGAAACGGCATAAATTATAGATCGTTCGTTTGATAGATTTTTGATAAGGACCACTTCGTCAAATATCGCGAGTTTTTTTTGAATCAATAACTATTTAATTTTTGATTGATATGCGACTGCTGAAGCATTTGAAGATTTTTCAAACTAACGCTTTATTTTTCGAAAGATACAGCTGTTACGGAATGTCTTAATATCGAAAAACTGTCTAAAAACTTCTTTTTAAATACTGTTTATCAACAAACGCGAATGCACAACGATATTTAACCTCACGACAAAGTTTTGACAAAACTAAAGGAAACGAAATCGAACAACCTTTTCTAATACTTCTCTTTCTCTGTCTTTCGCGTTCTTCATTAACAAATACCTAACCTTGCAATCGGTCTTTTTGCTTAATTGTTGCGTCTACTGAACGAAAACCGAGTAATCACCGATTTCAATGCCTTCATCATTTCCCAGTCTCCCCTCTCTTACTCGGCACGATAAGCAATTGAGTCTTTTTAGGATGAAATGGATCAGTGGGACTCCCCCGATGCTGCAACTTCATCTCGGTGGAAGCGTGACGCTACTTGGGGGTAAGATCATAGTGTCCGGTGGCTATGATGAGATGTTCGGCCTTTCGGGAGCCATCGAGGCCTATGACCCGGCCCGCAACTCGTGGGAGGTCATCGGGAAGATGAGGCGGCCCATGTTCTGGCATGGATGTGTTAGTATCTACAGGTAGGAAAGGGTGCAAACGTTTTGCCGCCGTCCATTTTCAGTTACGGTCTTTAAAGCAACTGCTCGTAAGATTTTTGCCGCATTTCTTTGCAATTTAACGCAAAACAGCAATTTTATTTCCTTGTTCACTGGTTTTTAGTTATAATGACTTAGCACTTTTTTATCAAGACTTTTTGTTGTTTCTTTAGCGTGAAACCGTCTATTTTCGGAATGTCCGCGTTTATCATTATTTGTGTCAACACAAGATTGCTAAGCTTTTCGGCATTGCCGCATTTCATGTTTCTTATTCAATTGGATTTCGAAAGAAAATTCGCGCTGTTCTTGCTCGATTTGTCCGAAGAAGAAAACAGCTGACGATCGTTGCAGAATTTTAAAAATTCCCACGGGGCCTTGCAAGCGCGTGATTTCACTGTGCGACTTTTAGAATCTATTCTCACTCCGTTTCGTGTCGCTAACGTGCCAATTACTTTTTATAGGTTCGTGTCCGCGCCAACTGGTGTGAGATTCAACGCAGATACGAACCTTCACACGATTTCCTCGTCTTGAACGTAAAAAAGGCATCTTGGACTGAGTGGAAAAGCGCAAAACTCACTCAATTCACCTTTGAACGCATCGTTTCCAAAGCTTCGTACGTCGGCGCCCGTACTTTTGGTCTCTCTAAATTTTATTGGCCTTGCTTGCTGTGGAACAGTTACCTATGAGTTTTACTCTTGGCTTCTGCTTCGCCGTAAATTCTTGTTACGAGCGTGATCGACGTCGATCAAAAGTTTCACGTTTGTTGTCCGAATTTCTCGCGTCACTATTCGCACGAAAAATTCTTGTCGATCGTTTGTAACTGTTAAATAACCATTGACAAACATGTATCTTGAAATAGTTCAATTTTTTTCAGTTTTATTCTTTTATCAAAACGTTTGTAACAAAAAACATGAAGCAAGTAGCTTCACCATGATATAAAATTCATGATTAACCCATGAGTCAACAAAAGTTTTCTATTTTCTTCAGACAAAATATTGACAACTGTCTTAATGCTAATAATGCTTAGTTGCATCGTCGATTTGGTCTTGGTTTGTCGTTAAGACGCGTTTTCACCAACTATGTTGTTCGACGTGCGCCCAAAAGCTTTTTTTTTGTTTGTGATATTTCGCGCTAAAAAACTACTTGCCTTGATCAAAGCAAAAATTAATTGATAAACAGCAAGAGTTCTTTGCCCACGCCGAGCAACGTATGTAATGCAAACAATTTTTTCGTAACTTGGAAATGTTAAAGTAATTCTTGGATGTCTTGTTAAAAATAATTCTTGGAAATGTTTTTCGTAACTTTAAGCAGTTTCTTGATTATTATAAAAAAGTGTGTTCTTATGCGAAATTGTTTAATGTGTTTGTGGACTCTCTAACACGGTGGTTTTTGACCTCTTTTTCTACTACGCCTACCTTAGGTGATTTGCGCTCCGTGATTCAGTACCAGGAGACGCACCATGCTTTATTCCACCGCAAAAAAATGTTGCGTTTTATCTTCGAAAGTAAAGTGATAACCAAAAAAGTTCTTTAAACGAAAAACAAAAAGCTTAATATTAAACGTCAATTCTCAAACACAAGCTTTATTAATATCAATTCGGCACAAAAAGCGACTTTAAAGTTGTCCAATAAGAGGCTTTCTTGAAGTTTTTTCAATCTTTTTGAAGGGGAGTATCTTCTTGGTTAAAGAACCATTTTCAAAAAGCAATTCTCCAAACATTAAAACGTCTTCTTCTGTGAAGTAACTTCTGTAAACTTCATTCAATAAGTTTTGCACTGTTGTGTCGTTGCACTGTATTTGTTGATATTGCATAGTATTTAAGTGCTTAGTTTTCGCTTTATTGATGATTTGAAATCAAATCTAGCTCAGCATCATAGCCCGATCGTTAATTCGTTTTTGTTTCGTATCTGATTAGTGTATTTATTTATTTGACTAGTTTCATGAAGTCTGTGATTTTAAACGTTAAACAATTGTTCAATCAATTATCGTGAAAATGAAAACCAAGGTATTTTTTTTCAGGTCGTTTTGTTTTATTTGATTTAGATTCAAAGCTGATTTAAATTAGCTAGCAGAACAAATCAAACGTATTCACTCTAAATCCAATCAATGGTCGATGATTTTCCAATTCGTTCAAATGTTAATTTTCTTTCTGTAATACAGAGCTTTTGTACAAACATACCATCTCTTATTGCCGTTTTTTGTGAAAACAAACCAAAGCGCGCTCACAACGCATAAAACAAAAAGATTATTAATAAAATATTGGAGTTATACCGATCGGTTTTATTTGCGCTTGCTACTGATTCAGCTTATTTTGTCTGTCGCCAATTTTTTTGAGCACTTTTCTTATGCTTCTTCTGTAAAAAAAAGCATTTTGTCTCTTTTCTCATTCTTTTCTCTTTTCTCATTTAAAAGAACAGAGGTTCGAAAATATTTCAAAACTAATTTGCGATTTTTATAACGGTTAATTCGATTGTTTATTTTGGTTTGTTTATCTCTGTGACAACCGTTGTTTTCGCCGTCATATGCCAAGATACTAAAGGCCTTTTTCTACTACGAGCCTGGATTAAAAAATTCTTTGTTTTACTGATTTTTTTCTTTCCGCGATTAAGCGCTAAGCGAAGCAAAAAAATCAATTCAAGAAACAAAGACTACTCCATTCCACGCTCGTAGTGAAAATAAGCCGTTATTCTAATTTTTATCAACATGCCAAGACATTTCGCAGTCATTTGATTATTTTTATAAAAAGGAAGAAAGAATTAGATTTTGATTGGTAATATGGTGGTGACTTAATGTCAATTAATTATTCCTTTTTTCGCCTTCAAAAATAAATCTTATTTTTCGTTTCCCATTTTCAAAGCGAACCTCTACTGTGCTTACTTATGTTCAAAATTGAAATAAGCAACAGTTAACTGGGTAGCAAATGCTTTTTTTGCCTCATTAAATTTCTCAGGAAAGTACTCACATTGCAAACTCTTAGGTGTATTTATAAGAAAAGCAAGGTGTACAAATTCGATACATTTGTTGATCTTGTTGCATGACACCAGTTTTTTTTGTCTATCATTTTCCTAAGACAATCATTAAATTTGCGTATCTTAATTTTTTTTTAAGTGATAAAAGAATTTTCTTTAATCGTGTTGTGACTGTTTGAACTTAATTACCGTCACAAAAAACTAGTGTCTGTTGTTTAGTCATAATTCCTTTCATCAATTGCAAATGTTGCGACGATATTCTGTTTATTTTTTATGTTCGCCTACTTTCTAAGAAAATAGCTTGTTTAGTAAGCGTCTCTATCTTGTAAATCCCATGACAAAATGGAAATCTCATTTCACACTTTCATTTCATCAATCTCAATCTCATTTCACGACAAAAGACTCGTTTCCACTACGAGCGTGGCATGGAATATTTGTTTCTTCTATTGATTTTTTTGCTTTGCTTAGCGCTTAAGCGCGGAAAAAAGTAAAAAAACCCTAAAAACAAACAATAGAGTGTTTCATTCCACGCTCGTAGTGGAAACGAGATCAAGTGCTTTAAATGTTAAATCGATTACCCCTTTACCTTCATTACAGCTTCACTAATTCTCAGTGCTAATTGATCGGCTTTTGATGATGATTGCGTAAGTTTCTTACCTTTTATTGCTTACCTGTTCTGTGCTATATTGTCGTACAAATTGTATAATTATACCTTTGATGTGTGTATCAATTGTTTTGTCGCGGTTTTAAACGTTTTATTTTTAAATGTCGAGTAAAACAATTGTTTTTGTGAAACGCTTCGGCTAGTTTATTTCAATGCTACAAGTTTTTAAGGTAAGGCTTGCCTAGTTTTTGCAAGACACAGTGCCGTTCAAAATCCCAAATGACAAAATCTCGAATTGCAAAATTTCAATTATTAATATCCCTAATGTTTTGACAAAAAATTTAGGAAAAAAGGCATAATTTTTATTTAAGTTATTTATTTGCATATATAATTACAAAAAAGAGTTTCAGGCTATTTTCAAGACATAAGACATTAAATTAAAAATTTATATTAAAATATTTATTAAAATGTACAGGTTATTTTTAAGGCATATTGTTTTGAACTAGGCTACTTTTTTTAATATTATTGCAAAATAAATTTAAAAAGTGCTCCCCCTTTTTTTCTTGCACCAAATACTTCTTTTGCTAAGTCATCACTGGGTCTAAGTGCAAGAATATTTTAAGGCCGTTAGACATCTGTAAATACTGATCTTGGCATGCATTTATTCTTCACTTAAAATTAAGAGCATAAAGTTTAGCACGCTTAACTAATTTCAGAATAAAAAATAAAGCCAATCCAATTGGAAACGTAGTTTATTCAGAACGTTTCGGAATTATAACTCATTTCATTTCATCGTCGGCAGCGTGGTCGAGTGGTTAAGGCGCCGGGCTCGTGATCAACACGGTCTCGGTTCAAAACCTACTTGCGCCATTCTGTTATGTCCTTGGAAAGACACTTTACGGCACATTCCCCTGCTTGGTGGTCTTGGCAAGCAGTTCTAAATTACAGTCATATCTCTATTAAAGTACAAGCGGACAGCAATATCTTGGTATCTCCGGAAGCAGGTCGGGGTAATTGCCTACCCTATGTATTAGCGCTTCCGTCGCTTTCCTGCGAGTCAGAAGGATAAATATAGAGAATAAAATAAAAAAATAAAACAAAAAAATTTTTAGAGGCTCGAGACACGTTTTTCGAAGTCTCGTCTCGGTCTCGGACCGCTGTTTCTCGAATCCAGGTGGAGACATTGCAGCTATGAGAGCAAAGTTTACAGGTGTGGTAAATATGTCATGATTTTTGGGAAAAATAGATTATTTTTACGTTTTTTAAGCCATTCGGGCATCATGGCCCTCTTTAAATTTGCAGTTAGTCACAGTACAATTGAACCACGGCTATCAAGAAGATTGGCAACCGTATAAGGTGGTCGAAAACTTATAGAACTGTTTTATCAACATTTAAACATCTTCCATTTCATATTTTCGATAACAAATTTTGGTATCTCGAAATGCGGCAATATCACAATGCTTTTAACTACAGTCAATACTATTCTAAATCATTATTAAAGGTTGCACGTGTGAGCATTAAGCAAATGATACGATTGCGGTTGAAAGCCTACTCGCTTGGTTCTTTGTGTTCTTGTGGGAAAATACTTTACGGTACTGCTTTTGCACAGTAGCCTACTATTGATATTACAAAAAAAATTTAAAATACCTATTATGAGTTATAGGACAGATGGCACTAAAGAGTACCGTCTGTGGCATTGTGCGTCACGCACGCCGAACCAGACTCATTTCCAAACTCTTATCACCAACAGTCTACATAACCAGGTTTTACCGCTTCTATCAGTGCAGCAATGCATCTGGTAGAAACCCACAAATCTTTGATTTTTCTCTTTATAAATCCCCAGCTCTGCCACAAAACTTGATTAAGCAGACTGTCCCTAATAAAAATTTAAAACTTAAAACCATGATCTGGCTGTGAGCTCGGGTTCGACGTGCGTGATGCACAATACCACAGATGGCACTCTTTAGTGCCATCTGTCCTATAATTCGATATATATATATATATTCAATGGTCTGGTATGGTATTCAACAAAACCATGGTCTGGCAAGCTTTATCGGTTTTGAAACCATGACTACCGCGCTCTTCTTCAGATTTAAAAAAATTGGAATAGGCATAAACAAAAAAAGAAAGTCATGTACGTAACTAGGAATTAAAAGTGATTCCCGCATTGGTAATAGCACATAGAATTAGCGGCCGGAGCTTTAGGTCTATCTGGCAGCGGCGTGCGGTAATCTCTGAGGCTGGTCATGCAGTTGGTATGGAAAAGCTGGTCATGCAATGGACATGCAATACTTTATTGGTAGGAAAAAAATTGTGTGGGATTCTAAAACGAAGGCCAATTTTTGTCTCAAAATCATGGTGTTGTCTAAAAGACAAAAAAGTCTTCTCTTGAAATCAGAGTCATTTTTCTTTTTTTTCGTCCCATAATCATAATGCTCTCTAAAAAAAAAGTTCTTCGCTTCGGATTTTTCTAATTTCGTCCCAAAACCGTGTTGTTCTTTTTTCAGTAAAAAAATAACGGTCATCACACAAAATTAGTTGGTCATGCAACGCAGGACTTGCATGCCCTAACCGCACGCCACTGCTATCTGGTTTTGAGTATAAAAGGACAGTAGGAAATTTGCCGTAAAAAAATAGTTGTTAGACGGTATAAAAAAACTATCATTTCACTTGACACTGCAGAAATTCCATCGTCTAACTGGCATGCCTGGCACTGACAAAGCCAAACTTGTTAATGTAAGCCTAATAGGCGAGGGTTAATGTTTTGACTTGGGAAACTTTTTTGCGATTTATGTTGAAGATATTTGAAGCGAAAAAAGTTCATATATTTTTGTACTTATTGGTTAAACTACGGTTGCGGAGTCGGATAAATTATTTTATCAACTCCACCAATTCAAAGTTTTCCAATTCCGACTTCACGAGATCTAATGATACGTTTCCAATTTCAGCACATGTAAAAAAGGAGTCCTAAAATATGCGGCTGTGGCAACTCCGAGTCAACAATATAGTTATAAGCAGGGTTTCGGAGTCGGAATCGCATGTTTTAGAGCGGAGTCGGAGTACTTTAAAACAGCTGTGGCAACTCCGACTCAACAATGTAGTTATGAGCCAGATTCGATGAAATCGTAGTCACGTGTAAGAGTCGGTTTTTTAGATTTGGTGGAGTTGGGAATAAGAGCCTTTATTGCTTTTGGAGACTTTAATTTACGCTAAATTGTTTTACATTTTTATATTTTATCTCTATATATTTATTCTCCTGACTCGCAGGAAAGCGACGGAGACGCTAATACGTAGGGCAAGTAATTATCCCGACCTGCTTCCGGAGATCCTAAGATATTGCTGTCCGATCGAAATTTTTATTTTGTTTTTTAGTTTTTTAGAGATATGACTGAACGTTAGAACTGGTTGCCGAAATCGCCAAGCAGGGGAAAGTAATTGTCGAGTGCCGCAAAACTTTCTTTCCCAAGAACACAACAGAATGGCTCGAATAGGTTTGGAACCGAGACCATGTCGATCACAGCCACGACGCTTTAATGCGCTTTAAACCACTCGACAATTAGGCGTTTAAAATTGTAAAATCGGAGTCGTTATGCTCACACGTTTTAGGATAAAATCGCGGTCGTTTTTTCAGATCCTCTATTGTCGCAGTGAGAAAATTTTTTTCCGACTCCACAACCTTGGTTATAAGTCACGCTTAGCAACCCAGGGACAATCTTGCAGATAAGGAGCGACACCCCCTTAGAATTTTCAAAAATACAACATTAATAATAGCTTTTAGTAATCGTAATTACTACTGCAGAGTTAGTATTTCATAATACCTTTTCTTGTCTGCAATAATGTACTTCGTTTAGTCGCTGCTTCCTTATTCACAATCTTTATTTCTATATGCATTTTCATGTTGATTGTGAGTAAAAATGAAAATAAATAAATAAAATAAATAAATAAAGAGTAGATTAAAATTGAAAATTTTTTATTCTTATTCTAGTTACACTCAATCGCTGACAAAAGCACTTTTTATATGTATTGGAAGTGATAAGAGATTACAAGCGATAGCTTTAGATAGCTTTACATAGCATACCTTTAGACATTTACAATGATAAGAGCCCACAATTCTTAAAGAATCCCGAGATTTTAGAAAGGGCTGAATTCAATGAAGACTTTATGTTTATTTTTTTACTTGACTTTCAAAAGCGATAAGCAATGAAGCACATTTTGACGCATTTTTTCTCATAAAAATCTTTGTTTTGGGTTTAGTTAGTTTATGGCGAAACTCTTTCCGCGCTGAGCTTGATTGACAAACACTTCGATTTCTATTTTGTACTTGTAATCCTGTATATAATATATAAATCATTGTAAATGGGTACTACGAGAAAACTTATAAACAAGCCAAATAAAAGTTACTTACAGAAGTTTAGGAAAGTGGAGAGCCAAAATAACTTCAGTTTAACGATCGCAATTCCGAAGTTTAAAGGATTAGTTATACTTTGGCCAAAAGTTTTTTTACCACTTAAATGAATGAATGTTTTTCTCTTGCGTGCACTATTTCTATTTTAAGAATTTCTTTTTTTATTTAATATGTAAGTTTAAAAAGAAAAGGTTGAAAAGAAAGAAGTTAACGAGAAGCGCCAAATGAGTTCGAATAATAAGTGACAAATTATCGTACACGTGTACTGAGATAATAAGCCATTACAAATTGATCACTCTCGTAAGTCTAAAACTATTTAAAAGTTTATGTATGAATCATTTCAAAATAAGAATCGTCATCGGTTTGAAGCCAAAACAATCTTTTTTTAATCTTCAGTTGAGTTTTTCAAAACAGCCCCCAAACCGAAACTTCAATTTAATTTTGCAAATAAAAAGCAAATTTGCCCGTCAAAATAAAGCCAAAATTGTTTTGAGTTTGCACTTTAAATTAAAATCCAGAATGTGACCTGTCCAGTGCTTGCCATATTTTTGCTTGCTTATTTTGGAATCATTCAGATTATATAGATATGACTATAGCTTACAGTAATTAACCAAAAATCGGAGTCGGACTGGCAAAGAAAAATACGAATTCCATACTAACTCCAGCACATCTAAAAAAGCAACTCAAAGGCTTCAGCATATTTTAAAAAACTACTTTAGTTTTGACTTCAATCAAAAACGTGCGACTCCGACTCCAACGCAAACTAAAACAACTCATGAAAAGTCTCGTGTCTCGTCTCGGTTTTGAATCCACCTCAGCTCATTCCATCAACAATTGTGTTAAACTAATTAAATAATTGCAAATATAAATACTTAAATTTAGATGATTTATGATGTAACAAAAAAAAACATTGCAAAAATATACGCATTAAATAAAATAAAGTTATCTGCGCGTAACTTTACTGGGTTACGCGCAGAGCAAAAGCAAACCAAAATATGCAATGTTGTATTAATTTAATTTTAAAGTTACGCGCAAGTAACTCCGTTTTATTTACATGTAATACGTATATTTTTGCAATATTTTATTCTGTTACTATCTAAATTAAAATACTTATATTTGCAATTAGACCTAATTAATTAGCTTAAGGCAGTTGATGATGGAATGAGTTACAATTCCGAAACGTCCCAAATAAACCATGTTCCCAAATATATTGGCTTTACTTTTTATTTTATTAAATTAAGAATTTTGACATTTGGGATTCTAATTTTTCTTTTAACTTACACCCGTTGTACGTAGCTTAGTTTTAATCCACGCACAAATGCTTGAAAAGTATTGTAAGACTTCGTTTTACAGATTGCTCTTCAGTATCAACAAATTTTGGACCAAAGCGATAACACTGCGAGTGCTTCCCATTATGATAAAACTCCAAACCACCATATTAATCTATAGATTAGCATTTTGGTTTCGGGTTTTCGGCGGCGTAGGACCAGGTTCGATTTTTGGTTCCGGAATAATCTGATGCCAACAATTCGCCGCCGCGATATAATACCAATGAGGACGGATGAAGGCTTGGCATGTGGCAGTGTCGTTTTGGACATGCGGTGTGAAATTGCAAAACCGAATTTCGATGAATTGTGGGCTAGCTCGTCTCTGGCTAGTCGCAGTAATCCGTTATCGAGGTAACTGACAGCTGTTTCCCTACCGCTTCGTTTGCTGCAGTAAAATTACGTTTAGATTGGTCATTAGGGTTTGTGGCGGTAACTTGGAGGAGTGAAAGTGACCTGCAATTGCATGTGATTAACGATGATGACAGATCTACGAAGGGCGTTCAGAAAGCAATGCAACTGATTTAATTTCTTGCAGCATTCATTTAACTAACATCTGATTCTTTCACAGATTATTGATTAGTAACTAAAGATTTACAGATTTTGTAAAAAAATAAGGGTTTGAATTACTGCAATTCAAATTTTAAGCAATCCCTCTATGTCTTCTTTGTTAGAAGATAAAACTGGCATGATTAACCAATCTCAGCAGAAGCAAAGAGTCGTTATTGAATTTCTACTGTCGGAGGGAGAAACAGCTCAGGATATAAGCAGAAGGCTGAAGCAAGTGTATGGTGATGGTGCGACAGACTACAGCACAGTGACGAGGTGGGTGAAGCGAATCAGTGATGGACAGGAAGAACCTGCTGAAAGCCATCTTTGCGAAAGGCCAAGAAGTGGTAGGCCGTCTTCTGCTCACAGTTCTCCTAACATTGATCAGGCAGATGCATTGATTAAGGAAAACATACGCATTACTATTAATGAGCTTGCTGAGTTATTAGGCGTAAGTGCAGGGAGTGGTGTAAAGACCATGGATACCCCGGGGTATTCAAAAGTGTGTGCAAAATGGGTCCAAGGCAGCATACAGAGGCTTGTAAACAATCCTGCCTAGACGCTTGTTCTAAACTTCTGGAGTATTGCCATAGTGACATAGCCGTACCTGCCGGGGGTGCAGGGGGGGCAATTGCCCCCCCAAGTTTCTAAGATTTGGGCAAAATTAAGGTTTTTCGGGCAGTGAGAAGAAAATATTTGGGTAAAACCATAATTTTTCGGGCAGCGATACGAAAAATTTGGGCAAAGTCAGGAAATTTAGAGAGGTGACGATGATGAATTGCAAAAAATAATAACTCAAATTTAGGTGAAGACCTTTTTTTTTTTTTAGAGATCACCATGATTTTAGGACAAAATTGGTTTTTCGTCTGAGAATCTCAGACAATTTTTTTGTCATATCCGAAATGTATCATAAAATCATGATTTGGGCAAACGTCGCAAAATTTGGGCAAAACTTCATTGCCCCCCCAAAATTTTTTGGGCTGGTACGGCTATGCATAGTGACAAAACCTTTTTGCAGCAAATAGTGACCGGAGATGAGACTTGGGTTCACCACTTTGAACCAGAGTCAAAGAGAGCATTAATGGAGTGGCGCCATCTCACCTCATCACGCTCGAAGAAGTTCAAATCTCAGCAGTCTGCAGGAAAAGTGATGGTGACTGTGTTCTGGGATAGTGATGGTGTGATACTGGTAGACTTCATGTTCAAAGGACAACAATCAATTCAGATGTTTACATCGATACATTAAAAAAGTTGAAAGCAGGAATACGAAAAGTTCGACCTGCTTTGGAAATGTCTAAGGTTTTATTGCAACATGACAACGGCAAGGCCTCACATCAGCTCTTTTGGCTGGACAACAATTTCACATCCCCCATATTTTCCAGATCTGGCATCGTCTGACTTTCATTTGTTTGGGCCCCTTAAAAAAATTTGAGGGGGCGACATTTTTCCAGAGATGAAGAGGTCAAAACTGCTGTTAGAAAGTGGTTAAAAACGCAGTCTGTAGAATTTTACAATGAAGGAATATGTGCACTTTAAAAAGGTGGAAAAAGGCAGTTCGGAAAGCGGAAGATTACATTGAGAAGTAACTATGAAATGCTCATGCTATATACTTTCTTGTGATGCACGATTTGTGTACCTTTAACTCAATGTCATGAAAAGAAACCTGGTTGCATTATTTTCTGAACGCCTCTCATAGTTTCGCAGTTGCAAATAAACGCTGCTTCAACGTAGCCTTTGCATAGATTCTTGGTCGGGGCGAGTGGATAACTACCAATCTATCACAATACACCCAAAAATCATTGGCATAGCCAACAAGTCAAAAGGTTTAGCTCCAAAACAAACTCTTCTCTTATATTGCAGCAAGGGCAAAAAAATTGATCATTACATTCAAAGCTATCGCTTGTCATATTTTAAAATATGCAAACACCATATGGAATCCTATAAATCAAACTCTAATACGGAAAATTTAAAATTAACTCGGAACACATCTCTGTGCATTGCCACCAAGTGCACATGACATGCAATACTCAACACCAACACGACAAAAATGTCCTTCCAATGGGCACTCATTTTCAAACTAAAATAGTGACACAAACACAACCTTGAAATCGTCTTAAATGTACATTCACATCCACCAAGAAACATCAATCCCATAATCTTTAACAATGATTACACTAATACAATCATACTATATCCAAACATAACACCTGAGGAATGAAAAAAACTTCAAACATAGCACACTATCATCACTTCACAATATCTCAATTCTAACAAAAAAAAACACACATACACACTCCCTATTCAGCTTTTGATTGCAATAAAATACTAACACACACCACCAGTCTGTAGATAAATCAGCGGATAAGCAGCAAAGGTCATCCAAAATTGGGAATCTGTGTTGATTTTATCAGAGGATTACGGGATGACTCCTCCGAAGCTGGAATTCAAAGAAAAGCAATAACAATAAATTTGCCTTTAGAAGCTTGTCGATAGATTAAAAATTCCGAAGTTTAACCTTGTACTTCATTGTAACTTAACTAATAATTAATTCATAACAACTTCAAACTTTGAATATAAATTATAAAAAAACATAATCAAATAAATACACTAAAAATATAAAAAACACAATGAACCAAAACAACACAACATAAGAACTGCATTAAAAATGAAACTCGTTCAAGAAAACTGATTTTCTTCACTACATTGGTGAACGTCTTTGAAGAGATTACCAACTGCGGATTTGAAATTGTTGATGTCCGATTCAAGATTCGAAACTTTATCAACAATTTCATTCAAGTATTGCAACTGAAACATCAGCAAAAGCTATTCTAATCGTAATTAAGCAAATTAAACCGTAAAATACTAACCTTCACTTGAACTTCTTCATTAGTAGTGTGATGACGTTCAAGAAGTCTTTTTTCCAGCTGTTCACACATTTGATCTACCTGAAATAGAAAAATGAAGAATCACGCTTAACAAAGAAAGTCGAAAATAATTGGGATAGATGGGCGCCACAGAAAGGTATCGAGATGGAATAAAGCTTTTCGTCCCTTATTTCGGGACGAAAATGGATGACGATGGGCGCCACGGAAAGTCCATCATCACAGCCAATCAAACGTAAAAAGCGAATGGATATGCAACTTGATAATCAATTGCAGCTACAACCTGTCGTATTTTGAAACACTTCATCGAATAGGTTGAACAAATTACAGAAAATTTTTTCCATAAACTCATGATGTCAAACGTTATTTCGAACCAAGTCGGAAACTCAAGATGCGATAGTAAAAAATTTCACCCGACGAATGGTTACAGAAACTCTCAAAGTACAATTCATAAAGCAATAACTATAAACTAAGTATACTTTCTATTTCATTTTGAACGTGTGCCGCAAATTCTGCGACCTTACACCAAAACTCTAAATACAAAATTTTAAAATTCGAGACAATTTCAGCTCTTACATTTACGTTAACGATCGAAAATATCAAAAAATAAATACTAAAAATGAAATTAAAAATCAGAAAAAATGCTTCTTCATATTGAACATACAAGAACCACGGTTTTGACATGCCTTATTTTGTTTTGTGACAAAGTGACTTTATATGGCATTAACTTGAGTCTTTTTACTGACTTAAAGGATTGCTCTTCATTTATTTTGGATAAAATTTATTTTAGGACATCATGTACTGCTCCCACATTCGGTTAGAAAATGTTAAAAACAACAATTTTCCTTAATTAATGATCCTGTAAACCACACTGATAATTTAGTATTTGGAATTCTTTCACCTATGTACAAGTTTTTGGTTAAATCTTCCGTCCGCAAAATCTGATCAAGATTTTCCAACGCCTCGTCACCGCTGCAAAAATAATCTGGCCGTGGAACCACGTAAAGTGGCTGGTTTATCTAGGCAGAGTGATTCGGAAATGGGCATCCACAAACTAATTATACGTTTTGCCGTTGAAATAAATAGCGTGAAAAAGCAAGTTAAAATCTTTCGTCTAATATGTTTCAACTGTGTCAATTTGCCGTTCTGGACATAAGTTTCTAGAAACGCGTTCTGTACAATCAACTGTTAAGTAAACATTTCTACAAAACTGTGAACTATCAACGAGTTATCCGACGCGGTCCCATCGTAATTGAGGTTCTAAAAACAGTTCGTTTGATACTTAAATATATCAAAAAAACTGAACTGTACTTTTCGGTAATGCGGCTTCATATACTGAACGCATAATTAAAAGCAGGCATTAGCAAAATCTTAAAAAACGAATTAAAATCCAATATGGCTAACAACAAATTGAATTTTCTGTTTATATGTACCGAAATTATTCCATAACCTGGGTTTCTGTTGATTTTAAATAATATCATAGCAGTAGAATTATGTCTGATCATGTTTGCCTTGAAATTCTATTCTCATATGTTTCGTGGTGCAAAACATCCACACAACGATGTCAGATGGTCAGTAAATGTCATACAAGAAAATTATTAAAAGCAACCAAGTAAATTGTTATTGAATGCAGCTCAGTATCATCAAATAATTTATTGAAAAAACTGTATGATCTAAAGATGTTGTCCCGAGATTTCTTAAAATTTTTCACGTTGGGTTTGGAAGTAAGCACATTTTGTGTACAACTACATGTAAAAATGAAATTGAAAATCAGTAAAAACGCTTCATCATATTGAACATACAAGAACCACGGTTTTGACATGCTTTAATAACAGTAATGCAGAGACGCATTTCAAGAACCATCACTATCTATCATCACCAAGTTTTAATGAAAATTTTTATTTGAATCAGGGTACTTAAAGAACTCAGCAGAATTTATTTCAATAAAGTAACTTTATCATTTTTAAATTGCACAAACTAAAAAATATTCAAGTAGGCCAAAGTATGCCATAAAAAAAGTTTTTTGCTTCAGAGGAAGCTAGAAAAAACAAAAAAAAATTAAAACATTCATCAGTACAATTAATAACAACCACATTATCACCTGTCACCTAAAACAAAGAAACACTATACCAGTACAGTGCAACAATTACAACAATTAACACTTAAGCAAAATAAAACAATGCAAGATTAATCACAGAAAATTTTTTTCTTTAAAAAAAACAAAGCATATTTTAACAAACCATAAGCTGAAGACGTGACCGAAACTCTTCAAGCATTCGTTCATCTGCTTTTCTCTTTGCTTCCAAGTCACTCATCAATTCTTGCACCTTCAGCATGACTGAATCACGCACAGTGTCAGTTGCTTCTGATGCATAAAACAAGTTATAATGATGTAATTACTAACAAAAGAATGCTACTATTGTGATGACATGACAAATGATGACCATCAAAGACATTCAATTAAACTGCAAAATCATCAAACATAGCTAGTCTAAGTTAACTTTTACAACTAATTAATATTTTGATTTAATGTTGAAGTTAAATTGAGCTAAAGAGATTTATATACAATTAAAGCAAAAAAAGCAAGTGCAGTTTAAATATATAAAGCACAAACATTATTTGAAAATTAAAGAGATGATTTTTAGTGGTCTTAATTTATACAAAAAATACAATAAATATTAGTTAATAATATTTGAAAATATTTTGATTATCATGAAACATTACTGTTGACCACTAGAACAGATATTTTATAATAGCCTACAGTATTATTGGAATAAAAAGACAATAAATTTTAATTTTAAGACACACTTATTACAAAGCTTAATGAACAGAAACAGGATTTTGAGGCAAAACTAACATTCAGATATCTAATTTCAAGTATAGGCCTTGCAAAAAAATCTGATCGCATAAAACTTGAGAAACCACGCCATGGGCCAAAAATCAAAGCCTTATTATTAACTGTGATTAATATTAAACACTGAAATTCTAAATAAAAAATAATAATAAATTTGCTTCTTAATTTATTAGTAATATGTACAGTAGCAGTAAAAACCTTTTTCATTATTTGTTGATGAATAATGTAACCCATCTCCTCCAGGACCATCAAAACACTGATGCATTTCATTTTGCTAAAAAAGTTCAGTCAATTAATCTATAAACCAAAATTACTAAAAAATAAACTTGATACAATGTTAACTAAAAAATCAAAAAAATTCTTCAAAGTTTGAAGCTAAAATCTTAAATTAATAGTTTTTTTACAAATTAGTTTTCATAATCATTCTTTGCTTTATAATCAAGCATCAAACTTAAAAAGAAAACTACTGATAATACATATTAAAGCACCCTTTACTACCGTCAAACAAAACACAGTTAAAAAACCCAAGCTGTTTAACAACCAGTGTATATAAATATTAATGTTTTATAAACTGTACTAGAGAATGAAATAAAACTAACAATTATGTGATAGCAATAAATGGACTATTAAGAAAATAATCAAATCAAAACGCAGATAAAAAATACTTCATTAACGTCAGATTTATAAAAAAAATTTTTATCAATATAATAAATTTGAAAGAACTTTAAAAACCTTATCTTCCTTCCTGTCAGACAATAACTCTTCCATTTCTACTAATGCAATCCTTGTTATTTTAAAAATAATGAGTAATATGCAAATATTTGTAATTATTAATCTAAAAATTTTTTAAATCAAAATTAAGTAATGGCATTTGAAAGTACAAAGTTTGACGAATCGGGTCTAGGTCTATGTTGCATGTAGACACGACCGAATAAAAAAAGAAATCCGCTCGTGATTTGTGGTTGTTTAAAAAGAGATCAATGGAAATCAGTGCAAACGTAGCGCCGTACGAGCCAGGGGGCTGAGTAATTGCCCCCAAGTTTCAAATATTCGGGCAAAATCAGAATTTTTCGGAAAGCGACAAGTAGCCTAATTATTTGGGCGAAACTAAAATGTTTCGAGAAGCGATATGGAATTATTTGGGCAAAATCAAATAAGATTTGAAGTAAAACCCCCTTTTTTTTAGTCATCGCAAGATTTTACAAAGAAAATGTATGGCATTTTTTAATCTTTAGAAACACTACAAGATCTTAATTCGGGCAATCGTCAATAAAATATGGGCAAAACGGCATTGGCCCCCAAAATTTTTTGGCTGGTACGGGTGACTAAACAAGAGTAAAGTTTGAAAGCGCTGATAGGGTCCCACTAATCGATGTAAGTATAAAAAAAGCAAAACATTAGATCTAATGTAAGTTACTGGATTGTGAAGGAAAATAGGGTCGAGCTAATTCGAAGAAAAACCGATTGGAGTGAGAGTTAGTTTTAGGAAGATACAAGGATAGTTTTGAAGAGAAAGATGTTGATTCAAAAGAAACTAAGTTTTTCTTGAGCATCTTGACAAATTTTTAATAATTCAAAAAATTTTGGGCCCACTTTGGGCCCGCAAGAACAATTTGCGCCGCGTATTTTTTTCTTTTTATCTCTTAAAGCAACTAGTTTTGTTTCTTTTTACTCTCACTCCAATCGGTTTTTCTTCGAATTAGATTTGACAGGAAAATTGAACCAAAACAATAACATGCGTGAGTGACCACTGAGTGGTGCTATATTTTGTAGTAACCCAGTAGAGGTGAACTCGAGACACGAAGTTTCGAGACCGAGAAATGATGAGACTTTGGAGTATTGAGACCAATGACATACACATGGAGTGTATGTCGTTGCCGAGACCGAGACGAGACACGAGACTTTACATAAAAAGTAGGCATAGCCTATCATATTTCCGAAATGGTGAATCGGCACGTTCGTAAAAAAAATTCGTCTCTAAAAAGCATAAAAAGTATGTTCTCCAAAAAAAAGAAAAGTAAAGACTTAGGACGAAAACCAAAAAACTGGAGAAAGATTTTTTTTCGACTGGCACGTCTATGCTTACATGGCTGCAATGTCTCGAGTTGGACTCGAGACGCAGAGGTCCGAGACCGAGATAGAGACAAGACTTTGGGGTTACGAGAATGAGATTTTGAAAAATGTGTCTCGAGACATCCATCTCTGTAACCTAGGTGTGCTACAACCCTGCTACAGAGCACAGAGAGTCAGAAAAAGATTAATGCATGATGAAAGTTCCTCGAGAATATGCATATGCAGAATACACCAAAAAAGTTCCTATAAAAGACCTGTAAGAACTTCGCTACAGACTACAGCCCAAAGATGAGCAAATTCTTACTTATTTAGGAACTCACACAGTTTATTCAGACTTTATCTATTCAGCAACACGGATACTACCATGTAAATAGCTCATGTTGAAGCTATACACTTAAATAGTTTTTTTGGAGTAAACACAACCGAACAAGCAGATCTTTTCTGGTTAGTGGTGCTATAATCTAACTAGTTGATCATGTAGTAACCAATAACAGAATTTTCAAACTGTGAACGGCAGCATATTAGTGTGCCACGAAAAAGGGTTTTGTCTAATTTAGGGTTGCCATATCTAAATAGGCGGAATTCCGGACAGACATAGGCGTACCAGCAAAAGAAATTTTTGGAGAGGCGGACAAAATAAAATTGTCTGGGATTTTAGGATGAACCAAAAAAAAGTTTTCACTTAGAATCAGTCTCGGATTTGTAATTTTCCTGCCAAAATCATGGTGTCCTCTAAAAAAAAGGTCTTTACTTGAAATCGGTCTGGGATTTTTTTATTTTCGTCCCAAAACCATGGTGTTCTCTAAAAAAAAAGATAAAAAGATCTTCACTTGGAATCAGTCTTGGATTTTTTAATTTTCGTCTCAAAATCGAACATACAAGTTTCATGTCCAAGTTCTGAAAAATAATTTACTGGATGTTAAAATTCCCGACATTTGAGTTTTCTGACCAAAATTCCGGACGGTATGGCAACCCTAGTCTAATTCGAAAAAAAACCATTGGAGTGAGAGTAAAAAAAAACAAAACTAGTAGCTCTAAGTCAGTGGTTTTCAACCTTTTCTGTACCGTGGCCTATTTTTCAACCCAAGTTAACTTCACAACCCACCATCCCAAAATCATAGTGTTCTCCAAAAAAAAGGTCTTCACTTGGAATTGCTGTCAATTTTCCCTATTTTTGTCCCAAAATCATAGTGTTCTCTAAAAAAAAAAGTTTTCATGTGGTTGACTGCACAGGACGCCGGAAAAATGCCTAAAAAATGGGACGGATGGCAAGCCTAATTATACATATATATTATACATATTGCTTTCATTTTGATTTATCCTCCATGGCCCACTAAAAAAACCACTGTGGCCCACTACTGGGCCATGGCCACAGGTTGAAAACCCCTGCTCTAAGTGATAAAAAAGAAAAAAAAACGCCTCATAAATTGTACTCGTGGGCCCAAAGCGGGCCCAAAATTTTTTTAATTTTCTTTAATTTGTTTAGATGCTTGGGAAGAATTTAATTTCTTTTTAACCAACTAGTTTCTCTCCATAAAACTAACTTTAACTCCAATCGATTTTTCTTTAAATTAGACTTGACCATGAAAGAGATTAAAGCATAGTGCTATATGATTAAAGTGTGTCGTGACATTTTTATGCTTTGACAGAAAGCAATTAGAGTTTTCGTCTAAATAAGACGTCCGTGTTTCATGTAGCTATGGCATTGCTGAAAATGCTGCTTCAGTAAAAATGTAACAAGAAGGCTCTACATGCGTCAATTTGTTTGTTTGCCGGACGTGTAAATAAGCAACTTTATGCAAATAAAGTCTTTTTTACTATATCACTTATGCGGAGCAGCCAATAGTAATGATGTTAATTGTTGATTGGTATTTATATTATATTACAGTGTTATTATTTGATACAGGTATCAATGTTCTTAAACTTTGGCAGTAACCAAACTAAATGCTGATGCAATGAACAAATAGGCTAGCTTGTAGTTTTTCATTGCTTTATTTTTTCAATTGTTTTTTACCGTAGGACTAATTGCGTTTGTTGCTATTCTGTAAAATCCCCATAAGGGTAGAATGTGTAATTGAAAACGTTCCATATTTTAGTTTTAATTATATATAAAATTGGGAGGCTAGAATTGGTGTCAATTACAAAAAAAGTTCTTAATATTAATATCGACTTTAAAATTAATTGATAACATCCATATTTAACTTGTAAAACGCAGTAGAAATATATTTTCATTTTATAAAAAAAAGAAAGAACGCAAGTGTAAGCGATGAGGGAGTGTTAAAAAAAAAGCCAAAACTCAACAATATTTTCATAGTTATTCACAATATCGCTTTACCATGGACGGAAGATTTTAGTCTTCGGTTGTCACTATGACTAGTGTAAGGCATAAGTTGGCAAACGAAGTGATGGTATATTAAGTAAACAAATTGTGCACGATTGTAGTTGCAACCTTCTTGTTAAATGTGACTGCTGTTATGAAATAACATCAACATTTAATAGGCTAATTGACTTTGTTATTACTTGAGTAAGGCCTGTATAGATTTGTAGGCTAGAGTGTATCAAATTTACTTGAAGAACAAAAAAAGATCTTCACTTTCATTTGTTACACCGTTTACATTGAATGCTTCTCCACCATTGCACTAGACAGATAAATTACAACAAAATAACAATAACGCTAGATAGCGCCATGCAGCTGCTAGACTTGAGCACCAAGCAATTTTCGGCATCGCGTTTAAGTCTTTCTTTAAGTGCACTGCGATTCTGATCAAAACAGCCACGATTCAAAACCTATTTGCGCCGTTATGTTGGGTCTTTGGAAAAGACATTTTATAGCACTTTCCCTTGCGTGATATGCAGTTCTAAATTCCTTTTTCAGTCATACCTTTATAAAAAAATAAAAAATAAAATAAAAAACGAAATAAAAAAATTCAACTGGACTGGACAGTAATATCTTGGCATCTTGAGAACCAGGTCAAGGTAATTGACTGTTTCTCTATGTATAGTGCCTCCGATGTTTTCTAGCAAGTCTGAAGAATAAATACAAAGATGAAATAAATAAATAAATAAAATATAATTTATTTTTAGCCTATTTCACTTTATGAAAACAACAAATTTTGAAAGTGTTTTTGAATTTTTTTGCATAAATTTAATCCCATAATTTGAAATAATTATTGGCTGATTGATAAAAAATATCTACATAATTATAATTAATTACATAATAAAATTTATTACCGCTCTTACTTGACGTCATTCAGCGCAAGATCAACCAGAAAAATTTTTTTTGTAAAAACTTATGCATACATTAGTTTATAGTAATAGCCAATTTTTCCCTAATTTTTAATGTAGTAAACTTATTTTGTTTTTGTTGCTTTATTATTAATGTTTATTTTTTGTGCATGTATTTGCGTTCATTGCTGCATTGCGCAGATCAAGTATTTAGGCTAAGTTTTTCCACAAATGCTATTTTTCCATAACCTTCATTTACACAGTGTCCCAAAAAGGTATATACACACTTTAAATAATTTTAAACCAGTTGTTTATGATTATTTGTCTAATTTTCAACATGTAAAAGAAATAAAAAACATCATTCTATCGTTTTGTCATTGCCAGTTCTCAAACTCATGTTCGTTCTGGTCCAGACACCAACGGTAACGCGAAGCGATGCAATAGCACACATCATAAAACAATTCACTTGGGTATTTGTGTGCATTTACGTTCAATAGCTATTCTCAATTCAGCGATTGTTGTAGGTTTCATTGCGTAGACGTAGTTTTTTAGGTATCCCCATAAGAAGAAGTCTATTGGTGTGAGGTCTGGTGAACGTGGAGGGTATTCAAAAAAAATCTCTGTCCAATCCACCGGTTCGGTAAGGTTTCATCAAGCAAGGACCTAACATCTTTTTGGTAGTTTGAGGGTGCCCCAGCTTAATTAAAATAAAAATCATCTTCTTCAGAGTGTTTACTAATGCGTGGCATGACAGACTGTTGCAGTCAGTTCAAGTAAACAGGGCTAGTCACAGTAGTATTAAAAAAGAACGGTCCAATTAATCCTCTTGAATGGTTGAAATTGTTAGAAATTAACTTACAGGTTGATAGCATGATGCTTTATTTCTATGCTCAATTAAACATTACTTTGGTGTTCTGTTTATGATTGTTTACTACTTGTTTTGTGCATATTGTGTGAGTGTGTGTGAGCGTTCAGGGTCAGCGACCATGCATTTTTAAATAATCACTCTTATAACCTTTAATTGACGCATGTTTCAACGTATATCGTTTTGTTGCTGATTCCTTTTTTTTCGACCACATGTGCGCATTTTAATATGATTTTCTGCTGTGTAACGAACGAAAAAAGTAAAACCTTGATTGATTGATTGAAAATCTCTTAACGCTAAGCCGCACCACACTATAATTCCTAGTTAATTAACATGATAGTCGTCCATAACATGTGGATTCTCAAGTCTCCAGTAAGTGCAACGCAGAACTGGCAGTGACAAAACAATAGAATGATGTTTTTAAATTCTTTTGCATGTTGAAACGTAACAAATAATGATAAACACCTGGTTTACAATTATTTAAAGTGTGTGTACATCTTTTTGGGACACCCTGTATTTGCTGATTCGTTAGAGCAACGTTCCCTCTAAGAGCTTGCTTAGTGTGCGCGGAATGAAAGGCTGTGTGAGCAGTGGTGAATATTACCTGAGGCAAGGAAGTTTTGGTTTTCTGTCCCAAAATAAAGGTGTTCTCTAAAAAAAAAAAAGGTCTTCACTTCGATTTGCTCCCCAATTTCTTGATTTTATTCCCAAAATGAAGGTGTTCTCCAAAAAAAAAAAGGTCTTCACTTCAATTCCTGGATCTTTGATTTCCTATTTTGTTACCAAAATCAAACCTTGCCAACGCTCATACAGCGAAAGCATGTCAAGCATGTCTTGCCAAAACTTACGCAGTGCGCGGCAAAACGAAAGTACTGCGCGTGGGTTCCCTCGTTACTGCGCGGCCGCGCAGGCGCGCAGCTTAGAGGAAACCGTGCGTTAGAGTATTTTTTTCTTAAACTTAGCAAACTACAAATAAATCAAAAATTCATCTTCAATTATTAAGTCGCAAGATTAATTTGTTTTCTTCCTTTTTTGTTTTTTGTGATCCCGCCTTAAAGTAATTCATAAACTTTCTTGTACAGTTTTGTTGTATTTTGATAAGGTGTTGGACCAGGGATAAAAGAAACCTAAACTAAACTCGATTTAGTTTTTTCTTTTTCTTTTATGCAAGATCTTTCCTTTCTAATCACAACTTTATTGGCTAACGGGAAAAACCGGAAATCCAGTTTTTATGCTAATTTCAGGTGTAGTCCTATCATTTAGTAAAACCATATTTTAGTCAGTTTCAGTTGAACTTGATCACTCTTGGCGCAATAGGCTACTAACTTAATTTTGTTAGTAGGCTAAATCAAATTGATTATTTCGTCAAGCTAAGTGCATTAACAAGCACGTTGCAACGTCATTCGCAAGCGGTTGGAAATAAGAAATATTCATCATTTTCAATCGGCTACAATATATCTTCTTGCGTAACAAAATAAACCTAATTGAAAACACATGAAAACAGAAAACAAATAAAGAGTTTTTAAAAAAGATTTAAAAAATTTTTTTTATATTCTTACCGGGAAGCTTCTTCTCCGTTTTTGTCTGATTTTATCAAGGGAAAAACCCCTTCGGCTTCTCGTTACGTAATCAAGAAACTGAAATGCCTTTTGTCTCAAAAAATTCCAGAAAATTTTTAAATCTTCTTCTCTGGACTTAATTGCAAGTGACAGCCATGCGTGTGATCAGGCTTTATTGCATCAAGGTTTTAGTTTAATAAGAACACGCCTTAAATTTTTCAGATGTTTTAAGGCTTGTTGTTGTGCATTTAATTAAATATTTTGCAAATTTGCATTAAAATAAGTTACAAAAGATGATTGTGTTGTAGTCTTTACACAATTTTTTTAGTTTTCTAAAGCTCAATGGCAAACTTTTCAAGGAATGGCAAATAAAAATTAATAGGAGCTTACAATCAAGTATTAGTCTAAAATTAAAAAAAATTAAAATATTTTAACTAAAACTTTTTTTTGTTTTCTACTTTCGTTAATTCGACCATGCGTTGCCGCCATCAGCCAAAGCCAGATTCTAACGGTCAACCGGGTTTAATTCCGGACTGATCAAGGTATTTTTAACCAAAACAAATAAATAGCTCGACAATTGTTTTAAAATTTCACCGTTTATTAGTTCAATAGATAATTAAATCAAGGCCAAGAAAAATAAATTTTTAACGTAATAATATCAACAACAGCAATGTTAGTTTTCGCACTAATGCAAAGATTGTTTTGTTTTTTTAAAATTAAACACAATTTAACCCTGACAAGTTTAAACCTATAATATCTAACCCGAAATCAAACACATGTTTTGGCTCTTTAAATCGCTTTTGTTGAAACAAGCTTGAAATTATTTTTGAAGCGTAATGCTCAATACGTGGACAAAAATTAAAAAAACGAAACAAATTTTGATTTCAATAATTGAATTTGATTGGCTGATATTGCAAACATTGAATCGTGACCTCAATTCAAATTTCTATTCACGTCAGATTAGCTTACCAAAATATTTTAGCTATTTCAGTGTAGCAAACCAGCTTTCTGGTCCATTTTTACAAACACCTTGTTGTTCTAAAGTTGAATTTTACAAAATTTTGTAGGAATTCTTTTCGGTCATTAATATTAATGTTGACGTGGCAGGCACGGATTTAGAATTTTTTGGGACTGCGTGATTTTATCCATTGTTGTTAAAATTATAAAACATAGTGGCTGGAAAATATTCTTTTCTAGTTGAGATTATAAGTTGCAAAAAGTTTTACCCTTGCAAGAGCAATACCTGCAAAAACATTGGACAAACAGCAACAAACAAAATTTGAAACAAAAATTATTGAAGTAAAATTTGTCAGTTAGTTTTTTTGAGGATATCTGGTTGTTATACGAGCAATTTTTCCACACAAAAAAGATTTTACTAGCAAGCAAAACTAGGGAACTGACGTGTCCCTGCCCACACTTATTATTATTATTATTATCGCCATTCTTCTCCAAACTCGCTGGAAAACATCGGAAGTATTCTACTTATAACAAACTTTAAGCAATTACCCCGACCTGCTTCCGCAGATGTCAAGATATTGCTGTCAGTTCAAATATTCTAGTTTGTTTTCTAGTTTTTATTTAGAGGTGTAAATAAAATTTAGAACTCCTTGATAAGACCCAAAGCTGAGAAAAGTGCCCCAAAATGTTTTCCCAACGACACTACAGAGTGATGCTATTTTATTCTGTTTGGGTGATTGTAGTGGGCAACGTGGTCGAGTGGTTAGAGTTCTGGGATCATGATCGACATGGTCTCGGTTCAAAACTTACTCGCGCCATTTTGTTGTGTCCTTGGAAAAGACATTTAATGGCGCTTTCCCCTGCTTGGTGGTCTTGGCAAGCAGCTCTAAATTTTAGACATATCTTTATACAACTAAAAAACCAAAATAAAAAATTTCAAGCCAACAGCAATATCTTGGCATCTTTTATTTATTTTTATTTCATTTCTATATTTATCCTCCTGACTCGCAGGAAAGCGACGGAGGCGCTGATACATAGGGTAGGCAATTACCCTGACCTGCTTCCGGAGATGCCAAGATATTGCTGTTCGCTTGTAATTTAATAGAGATATGACTGTAATTTAGAACTGTTTGTCAGGACCACCAAGCAGGGGAAAGTGCCGTAAAATGTCTTTCCCAAGGACATAACAGAATGGCGCGAGTGGGTTTTGAACAGAGACCGTGTTGATCACGAGCCGGGTGCTTTAACCACTCGACCACGCTGCCGACAAAGTATGTCGGGGTAATTGCTTGCCATAGGTATTACGCCTCCAACGCTTTCCTGCAAGTCAGGAGGAGAAATACAGAGATAAAAAATAAATAAATAAAAGAAATAATAAAAAAACTATGCTTTAAACTGCGACTGTGTCGATCAATACCGCGTTTACCACCAAATGGCCCCCCTACCCACTCGGGCACACTACCGAAACGTAGAACTTACTAATGTTTTAAGTCGTTTAAGAGAACTAAACGTTATTTATGCAGTGGCGGTTGTTACAGAGAGAGTACCAATTAAACGCAAAGCTTTGCTGATACTGCTGAAAAAAATTAATCTTTTGTTGCAATAAGCCTATTTTTCAAATCAGACTTCGTTTATCGATCTTGTCTTCTTGCTGAGAAGCACAAAACAGCGTTTAATTCCTGCTGCAGCATTAAACTTCAACACCAAGGCATTCTCAACTCGCCTTCTCCTTTCTGCATTAATTTTTTAGGTTCAACAAAATAGCGTGAAATTGCTGTAGCTGTTGTGCAGGTATTGCCGAGTGGATTTAAAATTGTGATTGCCTTAAATGTTAATTGACTTTTTTGCAATTCTTGCACTGTGAACTATTACAACCTCGCAAACTGTCAATCCAATAACAAAGAGTACCGTAAATTAATATTGAATTGCTGACAACAGATCCATACCTAATGCAAGAAATGCTGAACCAGCTGCGATTATTTTTCTGAGCACCGTAACAGCATCGTGTACTTGTACTCAGTGTTTTTTTTAAGGTTTGGCTTGAGGAACCTCTAAGCAATTTTGAAAAACCGCTAATTTTTTTCCTATTGTTCCTGAGCATACTTAGCTTTGTTTACACTATTGTAGTAGCCATAGCCGTACCAGCCCAAAAAATTTTGGGGGGGCAATGAAGTTTTGCCCAAATTTTGTGACGTTTGCCCAAATCATGATTTTAGAGTACATTTCGGATATGACAAAAAAATTGTCTGAGTTTCTCAGACAAAAACCAATTTTGTCCTAAATCATGGTGATCTCTAAAAAAAAAAAAAAAGGTCTTCACTTAAATTCAGTCTCCTAATTTTCGATTTTCGTCCCAAAATCAAGGTGTTCTCTAAAAAAAAAAAAAAAAAAAAGGTCTTCACCTAAATTTGGATTATTATTTCTTGCAGTTCCTCATCATCACCTCTCTAAATTTCCTGACTTTGCCCAAATTTTTCATATCGCTGCCCGAAAAATCTTAATTTTGCCCAAATCTTCGAAACTTGGGGGGGCAATTGCCCCCCCTGCACCCCTGCCAGGTACGGCTATGGTAGTAGCAGATTTTGAGAGACCGCTGGACAATTTTGAGAGACCGTTTCGGTTCCTCAAAACGCCTTAAAAAAAACACTGCTTGTACTCATCGTGTGGGACATAATCAAACTAAATGGTATTTTTTTGTTTCATTAGAGTAGGATCGATTTATATTCCTTCCAGGTTTTGAGCTTTGATTGACAACGATTCGATCATTGTCACGAGTTTTAGCTGAAATTGAAATATGTTGTCAACGGGTGCAAAATCGCGTGATTTTGACAAGAATTTGTTCAATTTACGGCTTGAGCAATGCACTGGATATGTAAGAAGGTTTTCATTTTGAATAATGCTTGGAAATTCTTTCAATTTACTCATCATGGTAATAACCTACAGTCCAGAAACTTACTTTTTCGACAGCGTGGCCTAATAGATAAGAGCACCGTATCGAAGGCAAAGTGATCGACGCGGTGAGGGTTTAAAACCTATTCTCGTCATTTTGTTGTGTTCTTGAGAAAAACATTCCTCTGCTTGTTGTTAAAAAACATTTCTCTGCTTGTTGCTCTTATAAGCAGCTCTGACTTTCACTCATATCTCCAAAGACAAAGTAAAACTACAAGTGAAAATTTCAATCGGATAACAGTACTTCGGCATCTCATATAGTAGACCGGTTAAGCTCAACGCCTCGGTTGTGTTTCCTGCGAGTTAGGAAGATGAATAAAGATGATACTACTATTAATAATAACAATACAACGGATTAAATTATAACTTGTTTTAAAAGATTTTTTTGGGTGGGGGTGGCCCCTTTTCCCCTCTCTTAAATCCGCCCTTGTGACGTGGTAATCTTTTACAATACGTTTTGCACTGTTTAGTTTAGTTCAGTTATGTATATGATGACATAATGGAACAGCGAGTTTTTGCAGATTGCGCCAAAAAGCACAAAAAGCATTTTAAAATAATATCGGTCGGAGAGCCTATCACAGAAAACATGCAATTTAGAAAATATAATTGTTAAATTCTATTTTATTACAGGTCGATAGAAGTAGTTTTGAAAAAAAATTAATCATTATTTTTCAAAACAATAAATAATGCAAAACATGTACTTTTTAGTCTTCATTGTTTTAATTTGTTTTCGTTGATAAAGAAAACAACAAAGCAATTTGATATTGTACGTAAAGCAAAATGTTTGTAGACTGTATTCTATATCAGTGGTTCTCAACAGCCGGTCCGCAACAATTTATTCTAATTTCATACTTTAAAGAGGCGCTACCAGTTCGGAATTAAAACAGTGTCAAAAAAATATTAACAGTAATTATTGATTTCGTTCAATAAATAAATGCAAGGTCAAGGCTTAAAGTAGATTAGCGAAGATGTGTTGTAGTCTGAACTGACAGAGCTGCTGGCATGGTTGGTTGTCCTTCTGGTGTAAGCGCAAAAATAAGAAAAGTTACAAACAAAAATCTGCTGTCCTACTCATTGCATAATTCACCTTGAAAATTTATCTGTTCAGAAATTGTCACCTGAATTAAATGACGTCATGATCGGAGCAGCTAAGATTATCAAATGTATTCGTAACCGTGTATTGCATTTAATGGGTTACAGTGCTATTGGCTAATGGCATACAGTGCCTCAAAAAAATGGGTTTTTGAGGCACTGTATGAGCGCATCGATTTATAACATCACCATTTCATCTTTTATGCAGAAGTGATTCGGTTTTCGAGAGGACACGTTCTTGCACGTCTTTTTCATTTGAGAAAAGCAAATAAATTTTTACGCGAGTGAAAATTCCCTATTAAAAGAACTTTGATCCGAAAAGATGTGGATAGGCAAACTTGCATACTTAGCAGATATATTCAGCCGCTTGAATGATAGTAGAAGTTCTCTTCAAGGTTATTGCATCAACATATTTATAGTGTGCAACAAAACTTTCAAAAAAATTTGATTTTTTTGTAATAGATGATTGCAAAAAGGCGACATTGACATGTTTCCAAGTTTGCAAAATTTTGTGGCAAGTACCTCTGTTGACAATAAAGAATTATTTGTTATTATGAGTCAAGACTTAAAAGGGTAAGCCATTAATTTTTGCCTATTTTTTTCGAAAATAAGATCCTCAAAAGGGAAATTTTTGAATTGTTAATCCCTTTACAGAGGATATAAAGTCGTGCAATCTTAACGCTGCTGAAAAAGAATCGCTGATTGAACTCGTTTGCGATACCAAGTTAAAGATTACATATAAAAACTTACAACTTTCACAATTTTAGGCTTCACTTAAAAACAAATATATACCTCGTACAACTTAATAGCAAAGCAATTAAACTGCTGATAATTTTTTTCTACGGCTTATCTATGTTAGAAAAGCTTTTCGGCTTTATCTTTTGTCAAAACCAAGGAGAAAAATTACGTGGATATTCACACTGCACTTCGTCCAGAGGCCACGGAACAATTTTTGGGGGGGAAGGTCAAGATTTAAAAAAAAAGCACCTTTTTTTGGGTAAATGGAAAAAATTGTGGTCAAGGCTTCAAAACTAAATAGAATCGTTCGAAATTAAAAGTTACGTGATCGAAATATACTTGAAGACTAAAAAAAAAGGTCATCACTCTGATTTGCACTCTCATTCTTTCGCAATGACTGCAATGATCACGCGATGAGTAGCAAGGGCGCAAAATCAAGAAAAAAAAGGCACTCATTTGGTTGATGAAGTACTAACCATAAATGTAAAATATGAAAATCTTTTTGTATGTATGCAAGAAAACCGAAAGTTCATTAGGTGAACGAACTTCCGTAGATAGGAGACAAACTTTCTTTTTTAGTCTTCAACTAACTTTCGAGGTCATGCATCTGCGTACCTGATCGAAATACAGTTGAAGACAAAAACAATGTTGTCACTCTGATTTTACCATATATTCTTTTTTTGTTTTGTTTTCAAATATTATTACTGGTCCGCAAGCCTAAAAAGGTTGAGAAACACTGTTCTGTATAACGAACAAATATGAAATCCTCAACAATGCTTATTTTTTAAATTAGCTCAGTGTTTTTTTCCTACCGCACAACAAATGAACTACGTACTTTCGCAAATTTTGCAAAACCTTTATTAGAATATATTAAACAAAAACCAATAGAGAATACTTAAAGCTATCGAAACGTAGTGAGTGTTTGAAGGGACTCAAGGGCTCCGTGAAACTTTGGTTAAAAACGTCAGTCTCTACTATTTTATCTTTTCAAGCCATTCAGTTGATTCGTTCGTTAAGCTGATGTAAATTCACAATGATCTCGTGTTGGGAAACAATTTTTTAAATAGCCTAAATTAATGAAAAGCACATTAAGAGGTTTTGAGATGCAGACTAAGGCTATGATATACGTATGATTGATTACTAATTTACAACCTGTATATCTAACAAATTTTTAAAGGACAAACCGCAAAGTAATTTTACTAAATGTTGATTTTTACAGAGAAATGTGGTATCTAAGTGAAAATAGAATACTACACGGCACTATGATATTTAGGATCACGGTCACACTTAATAATTTAGGATCTTGCTGCTTACCAAATATGGTGACTCCTCTTAAATCAGAAACTTGCTACCAGGTCAATGTCAATTGCCCATACAAAGAAAAATACGCTGAAAGACTTCAGACAAAAACAGTAAAAAACTTGGTTTTGTGGCTGCTTTTGTTTTTGTTTAGTTGCCGCGTAGGCAAAAGTAACAGGATGATTTGATAAAATCAAACTGGTTGAAAAACAAAAATTAATGGCAATATTAAAAAATAAACTTAACAATTTTTAAAGCCATTTGTGAACAATGTTTTTTAAGTTTTGACAGCTTTTATCTTGATATTTTGTGTTGAGGTAAAAACAAACTTTTTTATCGACACAATTGTCTTGAAAGCTGCAGACAAAAAAACAAAAACAAATTAATCTAAATGTAAAATTATCTTTGAAACAAAACAAAAAGAACGGCAAGCAAAAAACAAGAAATAATGCAATTGTTATCTTAAAACGTTAAATTTATGACTCACAAAATTGTAACGTTTAGGTTAGTTTTCCTAGGTTGAATCAAAGAAAAAAGATCTTTTTAATGAAAGAAAAAAGAAAAAGTCGTTTCATACTTCGAGAGAGAGAACAACGTTTTCATTGTTGTTTGACCTAAAGCATTGTTAACAAAGTGAACGAGATAAATCATTTACGATTGTTTTCGTCTGCTATTAAGATGTCGAGAAAAAATTCTTGCAAGCGCAGTTTTTGTTAAAAAACAACAAGTCATTTCAAAATGTAACGTCAGTTTGTAAGAAGGAACGACAGGAGATTTTATCAGGATTTTACTTTTTAAATAGCAGATAATACGATTATATTTTTTAACTTTAAAATTTTACGAAAGTCGTCATTTATTTAAGATTTTCCAAGAACTTGTAAACATAGACGTATGCTGGGGTTTTGGGGGGTCAAAACCCCCGCGTATATGAAGAGTGTATGCGGACCATTCGAAAAAGAATTATGACATGAAAAAAGTGAAGATCAAAAAAATGGTTTTCACTTTATCTTAACTACTAGTAATCGTAATTTCGGCTTGCGAAATCCCCATGACAAATGTCTGCATACGCCACTGCTTGTAAATGTTAATCTTTTTTTTAATTTTTGTAAAATATATTTTGTTGGAGAATATTTTTTGTCTTATTAAATTATTTTTTATACAAAGAAGTGATAAAACTTATTGGTAGCAGTTACTGCAAATTATTAGAAAATATCAAATAAGTAGGCTGTTTTTTGGCTCCCATTCACTATTCGCTCAGTTTAGTTGTTTCTCTTTTAAATTTTAGGGAATCCCCAAAACCTGCGAAGTTATTAACGTGAACGGGACTTGTTTTTTCCGCACAGTAGAACTACAAAATTTTATAATAGCAGTTGCCATAATTTTTTTCTTGCTTAATGATTGTTATAACTATATCACCCTCAGACGTACGCTTTGTTTTTTATGGGATTCGAAAAAAAACAATCCAGCTCAACAGATTAAGGCCCAAAACAACTTCGATTTTGAGTAAAATTTTTTTTAGTCTTAACTTAATTTTCCAAGGAAAAACACTTTTTAAATTGCAAAGAAAAAGTTTTTTAAATACTGAATCCGCCACTCAAAGGGAACACAAGGTTTATTTCATAATCCCATTGAATGAGAGGGAAAAACAAATCGGTAAACGGTTATGTCAGCCAACACCTCCACTGTTGTCCTTTAATTAAAGAAAATCAACCGAAGATGTCAAATGATGAAAACTTTCTAACCTTAAAGATGAAGTGATAAAAATTTTTTAATGTTTTAATAAGTTTGTTGCATGGCCGAACGAGACTAAAATATAGGAAGAGAAATTCTTAGCCGAATTTTGCACAATTTTGCAAATATTTTTTAGATCCTTGCTTCCAAAATCTTTCCCGCGAAAGCCAAACAAAAAGCAGGAAAAGTCTTCGGCCAAATGAAGTGGAAAAACCTGCAGCTATTAAATGTTATCGCAAACTTTCTTTTTTAAGTATTGGCATAAAAGTTTTAAACAGCGGACAAATTGATTTTTGTCCTTTAAAATTAGGTAATCATACCAATTTGGCGCGGAGGCCTGGGTTCGATTCTCATGACGGTCAAATCGGATGAAGATGCTAACTGCTCACCATTTTTGCGATGGTTATCCGCTAGTGGTCCGTGTTTTGGTACAATATTGCACATATGGGCAGCGTAAACTCGTGACCCGTTCAGCCAATGTAATTAATGCAATTCCCGGCTTGAGGACCTCTAGATTGATTCTATTTTCCTGTTCCAAAAACAAGAAAAAATGAATCGAAGTATCGATGTATAATTTTGTGAAACTAGAAAAAAAAAGAAATAACTCTGTTGAACGCTTGCTGAGGATAAATCCAAGTCGCTATATGAAGTTGATAATTAATAAATTAATTAATAAACTTGTGGGTAACCTGTTCGTTGTGTCCTTAGAAAAAACATTTTCCGACAAATTCTTACATGGGGTTACCCTGCCTACCTTCAATGTTGACTCCATTTAGAGCAAGAACCTGGCCAATGCGGCCGTACGAAGAAAAAAATCCAGTAAAAAATGTTAAAAACAATCCCTCTGCTCTCGTATTGTTTTTTGTGGTACTTTGATTTCTTAATGTTTTTTGGTACAACTTTAAACCGTGCTGAATTAGGGCTCGTTTTTACTACGAGCGTGGAATGTAGTATTTTTTGTTTGTTTTATTATTTTTTTTGCTTCGCTTAGCACTCACTTAGATTTTTTGCGTGGAAAATAACAACGAAAGAAAGAATGCTCCATTCCACGCTCGTGGTGGAAACCAGTCTTTAAGTTAGTTGGATTATCGATTTTTCCCTTCTATTTCACAAAAGATCCTGGTCGGACGAGAAAGTTTTTGAATATGTTTCATCATAATTCAATAGGTTGTGTCTTTGCTTCGCTCTTATTCGTTCCAAGTACGGCTAGATATGTAGCCCATGCTACAAACTGTTACTTCGAAACGGGAGCTGGGGCTTAGTCTTGTATACTTAAGGCCCGTTTCCACGACGAGCGTCGAATAGAGCAGGGCTCTTCAAACTGGGGGTCGCGAGATTTTAAATTTTGGATTTTTAGAGATTACGATGATTTTGGAAGAAAAGTAGCGAAATACAAGATTAATTCGAAGTGAAGACCTTTTTTCTTTTTTTTGTTTGGAGAACACCTTGATTTTTGGGGAAAAATAACGGAACCAGAAATCGATTCTAGGTGAAGACCTTTTTTTTTTAGAGAACACCTTGATGTTGGAGAAAAATAACGGAATCAGAGATCAATTCTCGGTGAAGACCTTTTTTTTTTATAAAACACCTTAATGTTGGGGGAAAAATAGCGGAATCAGAAATCGATTCTAGGTGAAGACCTTTTTTTAGGGGTCGCGAAAAAATTTGGCTGTGCAAAATGAGTCTCGATGAAAAAAGTTTGAAGAACACTGGAATAGAGCATTCTTTCTCTTATTGATCTTTCCGCGCTTAAAATTTTAGCGAGCGCTAATCGAAGCAAAAAAAACATCAAAAAAACAAACAAAGAATGCTCCATTCCACGCTCGTAGTGGAAACAAGCCTTAAGTAGTTTCCCGAGCTTACTTGATTGAAAAGAAAGTAAGTTGAAGAAACACATGGCAATACCTTACTTTTCTCCGGTTGCTCTGTGTATTAGGCATAAAGTTATAGACATAATGAAAATAATGAAAAACATTTATATTTCGGTAAAAAAAGGAAGAAAAATACGTTTAGGCTTAACTAACTTCTTGTCTCTTATTTCCTTTTGCTAATAGTTACTATTTTTTGTTTAGAGAAAGATTTAGTACAATTTTGACGCTTTTCAGCGATCTCGTGATTAAAAACCGATTGATTTCGACTTGGAGACTTCTATCTCGCCGTACAATATTGTTAGCGAAGAAAGCTTTTAATAGTTTTGGCCTGGCTTGCTTTTTGACCTTGTAAAATCAAAAGACAACGCATTGAAATGTGTGACGAAAAATTAACGACAATGGAAGCCTTTGATGTTCACTGGGATTCCCCAAGTCCTACCTTATCTGAAGGAAGCTTGAGCAGAACAACCACTGAGTCAGGCCACGTAAAACGGCCAATGAACGCGTTTATGGTCTGGTCACGTGGTCAAAGAAGAAAATTGGCCCAAGAGAATCCGAAAATGCATAATTCTGAAATTTCTAAAGTAAGTTTTTTTTCAAAAGAAAAACATTGCTTTGTAAGAACCGATAGATATGTACTAAATAAAATAGAAAAAAGTGAGTGATTTGTTATTAAAAATTTTATTTTGCTTTAAATTTTTTAATTAATTTGTAAACCTGAAAACAGGAAATTTTAAAAAATTTTTGAAGAAAACATTGTGCAGCACATGCATAATTTCATTGTGTTAGCTATTTTGCTTTTTTTATTTAGAAAGATCAAAAAGCATTTTAACGACGCCTTTGTGCGATTGTACGAGTTGTGTCAACATCAAGCTAACATGAAACCTGTTTAGAGCGTATTGTTTACTGTTGAATTAGCCCCTGGGGCACAATAGTGTCGTTTGGATCCTATGCACATTAAAGTACAGTATCAGGATTCGGTCGATAAGCCTCAATTTCCGCTTTGAACCAGTCGCCGCTGTTACTAATGACATAAAAATTACCAGTTTTACAATAACCTAACTAAGGATTAATCAACAGAGGTTGGGCGCTTCCTGGAAAGTCCTATCTGAGGCCGCGAAACGGCCGTACATCGACGAGGCAAAGCGACTGCGCGCTCTTCACATGAAGGAGCACCCCGATTATAAATACAGACCCCGGAGAAAACCAAAGTCTCCTACCAAAACAAAAGATCGCTACATTTATCCGCTTTTTCCGGGCTCGCCGTGTAAGACGGAAAGTCTAAATGGGCAAGGTGAGAACAGAAAGCGAACAGAAACGCGATTTCGGCCCACTACTCGCCTCAACAAGTTTTTGTTGGTTCACATCAGTCAAGTACAATCTTTTGAAGTTCGAATTAATATTTTGTAAATAACTTTTTAAAGCGTTTTTCACATCGATTGTTCCTTGGACGTAAAATAGAGCGAATCTATTTGTTTGTTTAAATAAAGCAGTGGTTCTCAACCTTTTTCCGCCTGCGGCACATTCTGGGACTTTTTCGTAATTAAAAGGTCGCGGATCAATAAACTAATGTTTTTTAAAAAGTTTCGCGGTTCACTTGGGAATCTCTTGCGGCGCACAGTTTGAGAAGCACTGAAGTAAAGCAATTAAATAAACTTTAAAAACGCCAACATGGTTTTTACACTTGGCTATTTTTCCTGTTTACAGCTGCTGGGCCTTTATCTGTTGATCACCTATCAGTTGAAAAGGTTCGGGCCGCCGCTGCTGGTTTCTTTCCAACATCTCAATCTTCTATCAGCAAAGCGCCGCTGTCAAGTTTGAACAGCTTAAGTCTTTCTCCTCCAGCAAGTACTGCTAGTCTCGCGGCAGCCTTGACTCAAAACCGTCTCGTGGCGGCGGCCGCCGCAGAAAGTTTGAGTGGATCTCGGACGGTCTATCAATCGTCGATGTTCCCGTCTTCGCATGCTTCCGCTCCAGGTTGGTTTCTTGGTGGCAATTTAACAAACACTGACTTTAAACTCCAAAATATTTCTATTTTTTTTATTGGAGCTAATGGCCATAAAAAATCAACCTTTTTCGTCAAGTGTTTAATAGAGCTAAATTATCCCCAAAAAGCGGGGGCCCTTGGGGCTCAGAAAAACCCTCCATATGAAATTTAACGGCATCTATCAACCGCGTATAACCAGCAGTAAGAAGTAATTTTAAAATGGGACATTACTTTCAGGTTAAAATTTTTAAAAGATCACTTAGCTATTTCACGAAATTCATAAGCAATAAACTAGAACAGCTGAAAAATTAAGTAATAGTCAGTGGGCACCTTAGTTGTTTGGCTTTTTTCCCTGCAGATAAGAAATAAAGGTAATGAAGCGTGTGGTAAACTGACCATCTAATTATTGAATAAGATAAAGAGGGTCATGATTGGAACCGGATTTGAACCCGCGTTCTCGTCAAACAAGCTAGTTATTATTATTTTATTTCACGCAGTTAACTAATAAATTACTACTATATGTTTGCTATTTTTTTTCTTAATTGAGCTATTTTGTTGTTAAGTAGCGATCGTGCGCATTTGGATCTTCATGGACCACAAATCACATAATTTGTTAAACTCTTTATCTAAAACTTTTGCCAAATAACGAAATGATTACTGAAAAAACTTATCGATTGAAAATAATTGCTGTTCTGCGTAGAGTTACTTTACTGCCAGATATACGAAGTCGACAGATGTCGTATAGTGGGTCTTTTTACACATCAAGTCCCCCGCTTTTCAGGACTCATAGTCGCGCGTTGCTGCGGACTGCCATAAAAATTTTCCAAACCTCTATTGTAATCGCTGTTGTAAAATGTGCGTCATTATTATTTTCAACTTTAATTACGGATTCGCAGGACCTGCTTCTTGTGGCGGTGGATTTCTTCCGAATTCCTCTACTTCAGCCGCTGTTGCCGCTCTCCTCAACAGGAATTACATGTTTCCTGCATCCGGGTCTTTTTCCGGTGGTCCTACCGCTTTCCAGAACCCATTCGCATACATTTTATTCCCGGAAACTGTAAACCCCTATTCCACCGTAAAACCAGGAATAGACTATTTTAGCCCTCTTCCTTTGTCTGCTATGTAACTGGTTTTTTGTTTAACCTTAAATGTTTTGAGTCTCGTTTCATCAAATTTTTATTTTTGTTGCGGACAAACTTGACGACTTTCTTTTGAAAGAAATTTTTAATTGTGATGACGATTTAAATATTTTTTCTCAAATTGTACTTTAAACATTTTTTTTGGTAATATTTGTTTGCTTTTTGTTTTCTCATTCACACGGCCAACTGCACTTGTAATGCACAGTCGCTTACACTTACAGCAATAAAACTGTGCTAAGATCGCGTGAAAAATGTTTTATAATAGCTATTTTATTGTATTTTTGTTGCTGCGCTATTGACAAGCTGGCTTTAATGCCTTTGAATCCCATAGACCTGGCGCGTTTTGCTGAAGTTATTTTTTTGCGGTGTATTGCTTAGATTTTTGCATGCTCTAATAATACTTCTGACAATTGCAGATCAACATTCTGTACGCTTGCAATTTTACGCATGAGCGATCGAGCGTTTAATCTTTTTTAATTAATCTCGTGTTTTCTAATCCGTGAACGACGGCTTGCAATGTGCAAGCAAGAAAAATGAACAGATGATATATCTTTGAAACGAAATTTTGTGTTTTGTAAACTTTTCTTGCATTCGACAATGGTACCAGTTACTTGAGCTAGAAGATGCGTTGAAAAGTCTATTGTGACATCACAAAGAAACCACTTACTTTGCCTCTAGGCATTAACTGCTGTTTATTTACTTGGAGTCGTACAGGTATAATTCTTAGAACATAAATATTAGTTGGAAACTTTAATTACATCGCAACTCGATTTCTTGATTAGATCTTTTCTTTACTTGTCTTGTTATTAAGAACATTTGGCAGTAATCGATCTAGTTGTTTTGTCAGTTGTCACGCGAGTATTATTCGCTGGTGTAAATTGTTTTGGTTAGTGTGAATATCACCTACAACCATGCTAACGACTCATAAAACAAATCTCCCAAGAATATTCCAAATCTTTTATTTGAATAATAATAAAAGGAAATAATTGCATTTATTTTCTGCAGTAGTCGATTCTTGAAAGAAGCAGAAGAAATATTTATGTGCAATACAACATTATAAAAGAAAAGTTGAGGCGTGTTATAATACAATAGCTTATTGTAAATTTTCCTGATTCAAATAAATAAAATTTATCGTATCTTTGCGAATTTGACTTTTTTTTATCCTAATTCAACGCACTAAACAAATTTAACTGTTGATACTAAAATATCAAAAGAAGCTAAAAAATACACTCAAGAGTTTTAATTTTTTAATAAATTATTTTTTTGTAATAAAGAAGATAAATTCAATCACAATTATTGATGTTTATTTTGGAAACGGAAAAGACAAGGTGATACAGAGTGCAACTTTTGTCCCGAGCCTTCATCTCTCAATTTCCACCCAAAATATCTCACTTGAAGCTTTAAAGTAATAGTTCTACTTTATTAAAAAGTTGATTTTCTTAATTGCCACTTCAAAAGATTGCGATATATAAAGAAACAAAAACTAAAGGCGGATAAATCGTTGTTTCGATTCTTGTGTGATCGCTCCGACTTTGTTCATTCACTTTTCGAACAAATTATCTTCAAATAAATGAAGGCGTTGTTATCAGCTGTGCGTTTGATTTGACGTTGTACAGAAGAAACCTTCTAATCCGATCAGTTTAATGCCACAACAAAGAAGATACGTCGATTTCGTGATTTAAAGCACTTATCACAGTACCACCACTTTAAAAAAGATTCATTTGCTTTTGCGTGGTTTAAACCGCAAAATGCGATATCATTATCCACGGCGCGCCAAAAAAATTCGAACTTTCTTAATCTCGTCTATTTAAACTTTACTTTATCACTCTTCTTCATATGGTCAGATGCAATCATTTATATTTATATTGATATTGACTTGGTGAGGATTCCCGTTTTAAGTGTCGTGTTTACAGTTAACTAGCCCGACGTCACGATTCCATTTCAGAATTTGATAAATTTTCTTTCTCAATGAAATAACAGAAATAACCCAAGTAGACTGAGAATCGAACTCCCGTCCTTCTGCTCGCAAGTACCGTGCTAGCACATTGAGCTCTCCAATCAACTTATCATCACATCAATGATCCAATTCCATAGCTTTAGACCAGTGTTTCTCAACCAATCACTTCTAAAATTCTGATCTCTGCCATTTGGTGATACATAGCTGTAACTTCCGAAAAATATTTGAGGGCAAAACAGTTGGCCTAAAAGACTACTGAAGACAAAAGAAGGTCATCGCTTTGAAACTGCCTCTGATTTCTTCATTTTCGCAAAGACTTTAGCGAAGGCTTCTGCTCGTGACCTCCTTGTATTTTTCCACCAAAATTGGTTTGTAATGTCTTAAATCTCCACGCCCCACCAAAACTTTGCAGGTTTCACGTTGAGAACCACCGCTTTAGACTTTCTATTCGATATGATGCCCTTGTTTTTAGTCTTCAGTTGTCCCTCACGGCATAGAAGTAGGCAAAACGCCCCTTTTAACAACCGATTTAAAGAGAATACCTTTTTTGATCTTCAGTCATGTTTCGCGGCCGAAATTGTAAACAAATTGCGCTTTTCAATCATTCATTATTTCAGACATTCCTCATCTATATTGCCTAGTCAGCTCAAACGAACTAACGCTTTGAATTGCGAATTTGCTGCTCAGATTAAATGAGTGATAAATTCTTGGCAAAAGTAAAAGGCGTTTATGACAAGTTTTTGAGTATGATCATGCTCTTTACTTGCAGTGGTCAGTCCACTTTTAACCAAATTAACAGTTGGGTTAATAAAAGCGAAATAAGTAATTAGATTTGGTTGTACGAAGAAAATCTATTTGGACGCTTTCAATCTTGTGCGGTCAAATATTGGATTTTTGAAAAGTGGCCCCTAGTCTGAAGAAAAATTGGAACGACACTGATTAAGTTAACTGCATGAATAAAAAAAGTATCTTAAAAATTTATACATTTCTACGAAGGTGACTGTAATTGAATAATACGTAAATGTAATTGAATAATAAAAATTTGTACATTAAAAGATTGAAAAACATAATTCCAAAGATCAGCCTTTAAATAGTTTTTAACAAAGCAGATTAAATTTATTATTTGATTTAATTTCAATGAAAAACGCCCTCGTAGCCTGATAGATATAATAATAGCCTAATTGCTAGTGGTTGGCTATTATGTCATTAAATTACATTGAAAAGACTTCAGCAAATTTGAATGCGTTTAGAGCAGGTGTTGTCTAGTATTGAAACGATTTCGCGTGCCAGCACAGAGCCGTGACGCAAATACTTGAAGTGTTAAATTTTTCGGCGAAGAAAATTTTCCCAAGTAAAATCGCTCGGTAAAAAGTGGTTTTGCAGTTGTTTTCTTTGAAATTTAAAGGAAGCTAAGCAAAATTGTCCTTTTTTTTGTGATTTTAGCGAAAACACCTGTAACACTTGGATAGCACCTGTCACGCCGCGGAAAGACGAAATGCTTGGAAAATTGATATAAGCAATAAACTTAGTCGAAAAAAATCCTATCAAATTATTGTTTGAAAGAGTCGAATTGGACGAAATAATATGACTTAAAACAATATACCTAGAAAATTTAACAGCTTATGTTGTTATGCTTCTACGGTGTTAGTGCCCTACGTTCCTTTTTAAGGTAATAAAGCGAACAATGAATGTCGCTTTGTTTACAGTTTTTACGCAATCGAAGTTAGGAACAAGTTGCTCCATGCGACATAAATTGAAAAAAATGTCAGAGAAGGTTTTTGCTTTGTTTAAGTTTTAAACAAAAACAGTTGCTTACGCACAGGGGTTGGAGTCATTCCCCCTTATCAAGTGGCGTACCAAGACCAGTTAAATGGTATAGATTTATACCGGGGGATCCAGGCTTAACTTAATGAATGCAGGGTAAGTAATTATTTCGTAAGTAAATAATACAAATTAAGAAAAATTTTGCAAATCTTGATTTAATAAAAAGTGTGTAATAATTTTAAACTGCGCCGTTGAAAATTACTTACTGAAGTTAGTTGTTTTACAGCCGGATCATTGTTGGTTTGTCGCAATGTTTTTGTGCCGATAAAATTATATTGAAAATTTGTTTAAATTTATTTACATGCTCATCATGGGGTCCCAGGATTTTAACGTACGCGAAAACCCATAATACTGTTAGGCGGTATGGACAGCACAAATAAAAAATTAGCGTTAATACTTCACGTTACCGAGAAATCATTCTGGTAACAAGGACAATTTCAAATTTGTTTTTTCCGAGTGCTAGCGTCATCTTAGTTGATAAAGTAGTTCTTTACTTGATCCCCAACAGCTTCTGACTTTTGAGAATTCCGAACTTCCTCTTTGATAAGCGTCATGAATTTTAAAAAACCAATCACGTGACCTAGTCTTGATTAAATTCTGATTAGTGACGTCGCAGGAGCGTTGTTTTCTTAAACCTAGCAAGTTGTTTTGGCTTCGTTTATTTATTTTGCATTTTTTTTATTTCTTGCTTCCGGTGTTTTTTACTTATGCTAAATATCTAAATATCTAAATAAAATTTGTCCAGGTCGTTCTCTTAATTCAATGCTTACTAATATGTGATTGATAGACCCATGTCATTGCAATTCATTTCTATAGTTTTATTCAAGTTACGTGTAGGTGTGACAAGGTTTGATGTTTTCATATCTTGTAGCCTCTTTTGATGCTCTTTACTTGAACATGAAAATTAAACCAAAATTATTTCTCTTATCCTATTGATGAAAACTGAAAGCCTCCTGGTTCAAAATCATTGACATCTGTTTTTTTTCATTGTGAATAGTCGATGCACTAAATCAGTGGTTTTCAACCTTTTTGTAGGAGCGGAAACCCCATGAAACATTCCAGAGGCTCGAAGAACCCCTGTGCAATAATTTAATTGTCTTGTGCAACAAACATCATTTGATTAATTGAAATGCGTCCAACGTCAAACAGCTGGTGGTTAACTTCATTGATCGCTGTGGCAAAAAAGAGTAATAAAGAAGCAAAGCATAGTGATCAGTGAAGAAACCAACCGACCCCGATTGTACGCGCATCCACCAACAGCGATAAACAAGCCCGAGAACATTTTAATTTAAAAGACACAGCAGTCAATCGTACAATTGCAATACAAAGTTTCAAGCCAAATTAACTAGTTAAGAAAATTCTAACTGTTCACATTAAAAAACTTAAAACCGGACGCAAATTAAAATTTTTCAATTACAATCTAATTTTTTATAGACTAAAGGGAAAGAATTGCCGTCGTTTCTAATAGTTACACTTGATTTTGAATTTATAAACCAACTTTCTACAAATAACCTTTTATTTTACTCAGTTTCAACTTTTAACATAATTGTTTTCCCAATCTATCTTGTGGTCCATAATCATTGAGTGCTCACAAAGCGCTGATTGATGGGTCTTTGATAGTTAATACAACGTTGATGTTCCGTCAACCTAGATTTTATACTTCGTTTCGTTTGAAGAATAGATCAAAAATCACTGTACTTTTTAAACAATATGCATATAACAATAAACTAGACTCGGGGTTTGAATGTAAACTTGCGGAAACTCTGGACTGTACTGGCGGAACCCTGGTTGAAAACCACTGCACTAAATAAATAAATTTGATTGATTGATTGATATTGCAAAGGTTCTTTATGCTACTGAATCAAGTGAGAAAAAGTGTAAATTATAGCCTAGTTTTCTTGATGCTGCAGTATGAAAAAAATCAAGCAATTTTTGGGTTTCCAATTAATATAACCTATCATTTCTTCAATAGGAATCGTTTTATTTTCGTAAACGTCTATTTATTGCGAGTTATAATTTAGGTTTTCGCTGCTTTATGATAAGCTCGGAGGTTATAAGTGATAACGTAAATAGCCTAACAAACGCATTAAAATTTATGTTGGCAACAATGCACTAAAATATTCTTGAAATTTTGTTTTTTTCACAGTTTTTTTCGTTTTATTAATTTTTTATTATTATTATATTCACTTGTATTTATTTTTACATTTAATTTATAATCACTCCTTTTTTATATATTTTTTTTTTTTTCAATGATCAAACAGCTATGCAATCGTTCAATTGTGAAGTTGGATGTTAGCTTTGCTTTAACTTTATATTCGCGATGGAAACTTTATTTCATTTCATCTCATGTTTATCCCTCTGACTCGCAGGAAAGCGTCGCAGCCGCTATAAGAGCAAGCAATTTTCCCGGCCTGGTTTCGGAGAGGCCGAGATATTGCTGTCCAGTTGAAATTTTTTATTTCGGTTTTATAGAGGTATGATTAAAATTTATAATAGAACTGCTTGCCAAGACCGCCAAGCAGGTGAAAGTGCAATAAAATGTCTTTTCCAAAGACACAACAGAATGGCGCGAGTAGGTTTTGAACCTAAACTATTTAGATCACAATCACGGAGCTCTGATCATTCGATTACGCTGCAGATTAACACCTGAAGCTGAAAGCATATATTTTGTTTTGCCGAGCAGTGGTCAATAGAAAGACAATTCACATCCACTTCAAATAGCAAGTACGTCCCAAAATAGCATCAGAGATTAAAAAAATGAAAGTAAAGTGTATTGTCATTGTTTCCAAACAATGGTTTCTATGTACTAATTAGCTTTTATTTTTCAGTCTTTTGTTCATAAACAATTTAGCCGAACTTGAACCTAAACTTGAGTTTAGAACAAGGTACTTATGTAACTAAATTCCAATAATTACTCTTTGATTCCTTATTGAAAATAGCACCAGCAAGTGACCGAAATAAGCGTTCGTAGGTGGTTTAAAATATTTAAAATAAGTTATATAATTAACTTACAGACCACAAAATTTTTTTAATTTAACATTAATTTTATTTGCCCCAACAGACTGTTTCGCCTGCCTGGGCTCGTCAGGGGGCGGTTAAAAATCTGAAAAACAAAATAAATAAATAAATAAATAAAAAAATTAAAAAATACAGTTTAAACGAAGCGCTTGAATTCCGGCGAAAAAGCGTAAAACAACAACAAGAAAAAACAAGAGAAAAACTACGGTTGTAAGGTTAATCGATAAATGAATTTTATTGCCAAAGAAAAAGTGTTTTTTACGTAGCTTGCTCTATTGTTTGAAAATAATGGGTAAATATAAAAAGTTTGCATTAAAAATGCGTTAAAATTAAATTAAATAGTCTACACATTGGAAATACGATAAACAGATGCTAAAGAAATGCGTTTAAAATGACAATTATTAGGATATGAATTAAAAATTAAAACAGTAAATTTTTTTACAGGGTATAATTTAAGAATATTTTCAGTTCGATAAGTATGTAGTGTAGAGATGGATTGATTTGTTGATCAAGTAAGTGGACAAAGGTGTGATGTAAAAATAAGGTAAACCGAGTTTGTAAATATATTTATTAACTGCCAGCGTAAGTAAAACTTCGTAATTTAAATTTACTTCGATGTCGACATTTTGAGACCAACTCCGAGCGTTTATTTAGTAATTTATTTGGGTCAGCCTGGAATATTTGTAATTTTTCTGATAAGCACAAGTTGCATGTTTTTGAACCACATTGGTATGGAGTTGCGTGTTGTACAATTTTCCATCTTATTTCTGGCGATAGTCCTGATTGTTTTAATTTCCAAACGGCTTTAGATAGTTCGGTGGAGTTAATTTTTTTACTGTCTTTAAAAGATTGGTTATGGTTATTGTATCGGAGTTTAAATGATGTTTCGCAGCTGCCGTAATAAAACTTGTCAGTTTCATCAGTTTTCAGGGAGGCTTTATAAACTACTGAGTTTCTGCAACATTTTCCGTTAAGTGGGCAGTTTTTATTTGATCTGCAATTGCATTGTTTGGCGTCTACTTTGTTGTCCGAGTTGTTTAGGCGTGAAGTGTTTTGCTTATTTATCATAGATTTCATATTTGGCATGCAACTATAGCTCAGTTTTATGTTGTTTTTGTTAAAAATTTTGTGGTATTTATTGCTTCGTGGGAAGTGTTTATTGAGAAGGGTAAAAAATTCTTTGCCAATATTAGTGGTGACTTCATCATTGAAAGGAGGGTTGAACCAAATAATCTTTCTTGTTCTGTTTCTTGATCGGTTTTTTGAGGTTGAGTTGAATTGATCTGTTTGTTTTGGTTCTTCTTTTACATAAGTTAATTTTTCTCTGTATCCGCTTTTTTCAAGGGCTAGTTGATATTCTGGGATTGTTTTATCAAATTCTTGTAAGCTGTATGAATTTCTAGATAAGCGTGATGATATCATTTTGGGTAATTGTTTTTTTATATTGGGGGGGTGATTCGATTTTGCATTTATATAAAGGGGTATGTCTCCGGGTTTGCGGTATGATTGCGGTATGATTGCGGTTTGCCCCCTGACGAGCCCAGGCAGGCGAAACAGTCTGTTGGGGCAAATAAAATTAATATTAAATTAAAAAAATTTTGTGGTCTGTAAGTTAATTATCTAACCGCTCTGACTCGACGTCATTGAGCACTTTCCTGATGAGCACCGACCAAAAAATTTTGAAAAATTTCTAAAATAAGTTATAAATATTTAAATTTAAAATATATTTTAAATATTTAAATTTCTAAGTTATAAAAATTTAAGCAATGACGTGAAAGTCAACGAGAAACCTAAAAAAAGACTCCATTGTAAATGAGGAAAAATTTGTAAAATTGTTAATAACAGTCGCCTTTCCGGTTTATATTATTCACTTAATTTTATCAAGATAAATAAATAGTTGTTATAAGCTTAAAACTTTTTAAAAAAATCTTTAAAAAATTTACCTGTTATTTCTAGTGCTATTTTTCCTATTTTGCTTTTGATTTAAACTTTATACTCCAATTTTAAGTTTTTTAAGGAAATATTTACTATGAGCAAAGTTGTTTCAATTAAGGCTTTACAAATGCGGTTCCTCAATTGAGTTGCTAGTTTTTGCGCAATAGGCTTAAGTAGCAATTGCACAGTCTAAGCCCGTGGTTCTCAAACTTTTTTTCGCCTGGGGCACATTTTGAGATTTTTTTAAAATTCGCGACACACTTGGATCCGATTTCTTTTTTTTTTTACCCTAAAAAGTAGTGTTTTGTAAAAAAAGGTTTTTACTTTAAATCTGGCTCGAATTTTTTGATTTTCGTCCCTAAAAAGTAGTGTTTTCTAAAAAAAGGTCGCGGATCAATGGACTGATATTTCTTGAAAAGTTTCGCGGCACACAGGTTGAGAAACACTGGTCTAAGCACATTCTGGCCGCATAAAAAATTTTTGCGAGTTGTTACACGATGAAAAGGCTGGCAATGCGCAGCCTAATAAAGTTTTTGAAAAAGTAAATTTTTGTCTTGACAAATTAGGGAGTCCCTTGGGAAATTGCTTATTTTTTTTTTAATTAAAATTCATATTTCGAAAAAATTTTGTGTAAAGCAATCTTGCCCAACTCATGAGCGTATGCAGGCGCAATCGGTGGATGAGCTTTTTTTAGGTCTTCACTTGGACTTTAAGGTAAATCTTAAAATTCCTCGTAGGCCTACTCGGTTCCAGAATTCGTATTTCAGGTTTCCCTTTTTTTTACATTTTAATGTTGAAATCAAAATAAAGGCCAACAAAAGGCCAGCATCCAAATAGTTCTTCCAAAAAAATCCATGTCGTTTCCGCAAATGAAACCTAGCTTTAAAGTGATTAATATTTCGATTTTGCATTGAACACCTGATTAAAAAATTCTTCAAATGATCTCGCGGACCGCACCAAAAGACTTTGTAGGCCGTCAGTTTGACATGCCTGGTATTAAGCATTTACTCTGGGAATTTATTCAAATCATGAGGACGAAACATCCTTGTAACGCCTTTTTTTTACGCGACAAAGCGACAAACTCTTTCAACACGCGCTGAACTCACTATCTCTTGATTAAATATCGTGGGAAACGCTGGTGAGTCACATATCGTATGAAAAATATTTTTTTTCGAAAATTGATTACCCGTTCTTTTCCTATAGGTATTATTAGTATTTTTAAAAGCATAAAAGGCTTCTATCCAACTTGATGCAGTATTTGCTCGTCTTTGAATTTTGGTATCATTATTATCAACATCCTCTTCATCATCTCTATTTATCTTCCTGATTAGCAGAACAGCGTTGTAAGCGTTAAACTTTGTGCAACCGTCAAGCGATATTCTTTTGTAGATGCTAAGATATTAGTGTTCGGCTAAAAGCTTTTTATTTTGATCTCTTTGTCTTTATTTAGTGAGATAGCTGAAAAGTTGAGCTGCTTGCTAAGAGCTTGTTTCCACTACAAGCGTGGAATGGAGCATTCTTTGTTTGTTCTATTAATTTTTTTCTTCTTTCCGCTCTTAAGCGCTAAGCGAGGCAAAAAAATCAATAGAAGAACAAAAAATATTTATTCCACGCTCGTAGTGAAATAGAGCCTTATGACAACCAAACAAAAGAAACTGGGGTTTAAATGTCTTTTCGAAGGACACCACAGAATGAGAAAAGTAAAAATTGAACCGAATAGCGCACACGCCTTCTGGTCATCAAAATTATTTCCGATACTTGGCCAATATTAGTTGAGCTCCCCATAAAAATACATGGGGTGGTCAACCTTGTATCTTTGGTGATTAAAATTTCCACCGCAAGTGGATGATGTGATTCGAAATGGAAACAAAACAGATAAAATTCATTTAGGCTAACAATTCTATTGCTTAACATCAAACAGGCTGGCTACGAAGTCGAATACTAATTGTAACGGTTCTTTAGTTTCATACTGTGAACAATTGCGAACAAATAACACAAGGGATTCCTGTCTTCTTCTAATCACGCACCGCGCCACATTGACCAGATAACCATTTTTGAACGTTAGAAACTTAATTTTATAAATTTGAAATCGATAAATATCAGACAGACTGGCGCCTCCAATAACTTTTTTTTTTTTTTTGCGAAAAGTTTTTAAAAATAGACCGAAAGTGCAGCCTAGCGACGAATCTAGCACATTAATACGTAGCGCAAGGTGGGACTTGCAATGATTAACTTTGGTACTTGTCCTAACTAAGCATAAGCAAACTGGAAAGTTGCTAGAACTTGATACGTTGAGGGACGGACGCATGATGAGAAGGACATGAGTTCGGTTCCCCGGCTGCATAAACACTTTCTTGCATTAACAAACAAACAAAAACTGTGGTTGAGATTTAAACTAAGAGAACAAAAAGCAAAATTGAAAACGTAACAAAGGCTGACGATATCAAACAATTAAAGTAAAAAGTAGAAGCGCACAACAAAGAATCAGCAAGGAACCCATCGATTTTGGGCGTTGTACAAGAAACTTTGGCGCCCCGTCTTTTCGGGTCTGTACGTTGAGGGCCCGGGAAAGTCCCTGGTAGGTAAATGGTCCAAGGTCCATCTTGATGTATTGGACACAAACACCCCGGATGACATGTAGTGCTTTGAAGGTCCTTCGTAGTCCACCACTTCGTACGCCCCAGGGCCGGGATTAGGTAAAGTGGGGGGGAGGGGCATCGCCGGGGCACTGATGCAGAGGTAATGCTTGCGTCTGCAATAATATCATTCTGTTGGAAACATGGGCAAATGACCTTCAATACCGAATTGATTCTATTTTTATGTGTAAACGAAAGGATTACACGAGGTAACTTACGGAAACAACTGCTTTGGAACAGGATCAATTGCTTCGTGAGGTTTGTAGGAACCAGGACCGGGATAATGTGTTGGTTTTTCAAGAATTTCTCTTTTGGTTTGCGAATGAAACGAAGACATGGGTCCTTTGTCGCGGCAGCTCGATTGTATGTTGTAATGACCTGAAAGGCTGCATATTTAGCTGCTGTGACGTTCAAAGCGTGCTTGTCCGCAAAAGCAAAGATAATAAAAACAGAAAATGGCGACTGAAGTAGTTTAGTAACCCTTAGAAAGTTGTACACCCACTTGCTTCTTTTATTGTAGTTATAAGAAAAAGTTTTTCAAATTTTTCTTCTTTGATAAAAAGATTCTAAATTTGTACAGCTAATTATTGCTGGTGCAACACGATCTTACATAATATGTGCAAAATAAAAAAAAATCTATCCAAAACCGACTTATCAAAAAAGCATTTAAAACTTATAGACATGACTCTTAAGGCGCGTTTACAGTCGTTTACAGTACTTTTTTCTTTCAGCGCGATTTTGGTTTGTTTTATTGACGCTCAAATCCACTCATGTTTTCGAAAAAAAATGAGTGGATTTGAGCATCAATAAAACAAACCAAGATCGCACTGAAAGAAAAAAGTACTGTAAACGGCTGTAAACGCGCCTTTAGAAAAAACTACAATAAAAAAATGAAAATAGAATTGCATTTTTACCACTCTAAAAATGGTCAAGTCTTTTAGAGAGTTACTTTTAGAGAGAAACTAGTTGGTTGAAAAGAAACTAAGTTCTTCTCAAGCATCTTAACAAATTCCAAAAAATTTAAAAAATTTTGGCTCCATTAGTACAATTTGCGCGGCGTTTTTTCTCTTTTTATCTCTTAGAGCAACTAGTTTTGTTTCTTTTTTACTCTCACTCCAATCAGTTTTTCTTCGTATTAGACTTGACCTTTAAAAATAGGCTACTTAAATGCCTGAGTTGAATTAAAATTATGACGCAAGCTACAAACTCACAACGAACAGAGTAGCTGCATCGGTAGTTATAATCTTTGACAAGACAAACAAGCTAAGTATTAGAGCGGCTTTTTAAGTCTACTAGGAATCATTGTTCTTTAGTTTCTGATAACTTATTATACAGTTGACGTAAAAACACAAAACGACGCACTTGGTGACGGCACCCGAAGGTTACCAACTGGCATTCCTGCCCGCTTTGTCTTGGATTTGAACCCAGCCTCCGCTGTTATTAATGAATTTTTACCAGTTTTCACTTTTTCAACCTGCAAGAAATGATTGTTACATTGAGTCACTTTATCGAGAAATACAATCTTTGATTCAGAGCAAACTGGTTTTGTTTGATTTGAGCTTTTTCAATTTAACAGAAAAATTACAAATATTGTTGAAAATTGTCATTTTAAAGCAGCGTAATTGGTTTTTAGTTAAACGTATAAAATCAAAATGCAGAACTTGAAAATTGCAAAGTAAATAGTTCAACTTTCAATGCTGTTTGCTTGAATGATTATGATTGGAAATTGCTACAAGATAAATGATAGAAAAAAATTTTGACGAAAACAATTTCTAATCTTTACCCAATAATTGCAATTTATTTTTACTTTTTCATTTTAAAGATAATCCTTTCTAGAGGTCAGAAAAAAAATACCCTTTTGCTTTTATGTCATTTCTTCATTTCTATTGTCTATCGTTTTTTTATTATTATTATTAGTAATTACTATTACAGTACATGACTACACGTGATTTTCTGGATCGCTTTTTGGTATATTTAAAATAAAATTAGTACACTTAATTTGTTAAAAAAAACCCAGTGGATCAGTTTAACCCCACTGGATGAAGACCCTAGGACGATTCAAATGAAACGCATCTTAATTAAAATTCTTCAATTAGGCAGACGAAAATCAGTCCAAAACTTGTTAAATATATATTAACTATTATATATTAACATGTTGGAGTCATGGTAATTTACCAGGGCCACGTTATTCGTATTGAAATTTTTTTAGTTTCATCTCCATATTTATCCACCCGACTCGCAGGAAAGTGACGGAGGCGCTAATACATACGGGTAAGCTATTACCCCTGACCTCCTCCCGGAGATGCCGAGACATTGCTGTCCGCTTGAAATTTTTTTGTTGTCCGCTTCAGTTCATTTCATCTTTATATTTATCCTTCTGGCTCGCAGGAAAGCGACGGAGGCGCTAATACATACGGGTAAGCTATTACCCCTGACCTGCTCCCGGAGATGCCGAGACATTGCTGTCCGCTTGAAATTTTTTTGTTGTCCGCTTCAGTTCATTTCATCTTTATATTTATCCTTCTGGCTCGCAGGAAAGCGACGGAGGCGCTAATACATACGGGTAAGCTATTACCCCTGACCTGCTCCCGGAGATGCCGAGATATTGCTGTTCGGATGTAATTTTTTATTTTGTTTCTAGTTTTCAATTAGGGATATGACTGAAATATAGAGCTGCTTGCCAAGACCACCAAGCAGGCGAAAGTGTCTTTTTTAAGAACACAACCGAATGACGCAAGTAAGTTTTGAACCGCGACCGAGTTGAACACAATCGCTTTTTTCTTGTAATTTCTAAGGTTCAAACAAACAACTGGCAATTTAATTCACATTCATCGAGCTTTTATTCCAAATCAGAGTCTACTTCGCTATTGCGAAGCCGTCCTCACGAGACATCGACATGTAGCGCTGCACATCGATTGTAAAACCTTTTCTTTGACTGAAAAACCAACTTTGGCTGAAGAGTTCTCAAAGCAGGGTTGCCAGATCAAGGTTTCAAAAAAGGTCAGACAAAATGTCAAAAAAGACCAAATTGTTTTTTCTGTATTCACGTCCCAATTTTAAGCTGAAGACTAAAAAATCATCATTTTTAATCAGTGTTTAAAATCTCTATTTTTATTCCCAATTTAAGAAGACGATTGATGATTAAGCAAACAATAAAAATGTGCCTTTTCTATGTAAATGTACGCCGCCTATCTAGATCACTATTTTGGATAACTGGACAGGGTTGCCAGATCCCAGTGATAAAATAAAGCCAAAAAAGGAAATAAAAAAAGCCAAACAATTTCACCAACTAGAAAATATATTTTCGTCCAAAAATCATGGTGTTCTCAAAAAAAAAAAAGGTCTTCACTTCCATTCCATGTCGGACTTCCCTATTTTCGCCCCAAACTCATGGTGATTTCTAAAAAAAAAGCCTTCTTTTAAAATCTGCTTATAATCTCTCCATTTTTCTCCCAAACCCATCCACCCGGAAGCCATAAAGAAAAAAGCCAAACAAAATTTTTGATGCCAACCACATTGAAAAAAGCCAGATTTTGCAAATTTGCCAAAAAAGCCAAATTTTTCAAATTTGGCGTCAAAAAGCCAATCTGGCAACCCTGTAACTGGATCATTTTGCACCGAAACTTACAGTATAATTCCAACTCTTTCACCATGGGAAGGCCATTCGGGCTCATGTCACATGACTCAAAGTGAGCAGAAAAACAAACTTGGCAAATTTTTTTGCCTAAACTTTCTGAAAAACCATTGTTACGTCACAATACCCCAGCAAATGCGCAAGTCCTTTATACAGTATACGGCTGTGCGTTGCAACGAAGTCAAAAGTTTCAATCAGCAAAAAAATTTAATCAGCTAGAAGTTTTAATCAGCAAAAAAATGATTGTGACGAAAAAAAGCCGAAACTTTTTTTCTTGATCAAAATCGAAGTGCGCAAAGCTCATTTTATAGGGCTGCTAGTGGACAAATGCCCCGTGGTGAAAAAGTTAAATTCAGAGAATTTTGTAAAGTTAACATGCTAGTTAAATTTTAGCATTGAACTTAAATAAATAAAGTTGGAAAAAGTTACAAGTCAAATCCTCACATCGAATTCAAAACAAACCACGATCTTGCGTTTTTTTGATCAGAAATAATTTTTTTATAATAATACAACTTGATTTTTTCTTGATAACATGATAAGCTTAATCTTTTTTAAAATATATTTTCGGTTAACTGGATCAAAAGCTCTTTGCCCAAAGTGATCCAGTTAAGCGGAGTCTACTGTAATAGTGAAACCTTTTTTGGATAGCTTCATTGCGTATCACCAAGATTTCAGCAAAAAAAACATTCAATTAAAGCTTAATAAAATTATTTTACTGGTTGGGTTGCCAAAATTATTTTTGACAATATTTTTAACAAATCAGTTCACTATAAACTGTCTAACAACTGCGTCGGTGGGATGGCTCGGCGTGATAACATTCTGATTTGCAAGCGAAAGGACGTGAGTTCAATGTTCGATCTGTCTAAGCCAGGAGTGTTCAACTTTTTTTGATTCGAGGGCCATTTTAGCTCATCAAAAATATTGACGGGCCAAGCAAACAATACACTTCAATTTTCGTCCCAAAATCAAGGTGTTCTCTAAAAAAAAAGTCTTCACTTGAATTCAGCTTCATATTTTTTAATTTTCATCCCAAAATCAAGGTGTTCTCTAAAAATAAAAAAAAGGTCTTCACTTGTATTCAGCTTTATATTTTTTAAGCTAAAATGAGGTCTGCACATGGAATCTGTCTTCGATTTCTGGCTGGATTTCTGCCAAAATGGGAGGGCAGAGCTCTTCAAAAAATCTTGCGCGGGCCACTTAAAACCCTTACGCGGGCCACGGGTTGGACACCCCTGGTCTAAGCGATTTATGTTATGGCCTTGAGGAAGATACTCGAAACAAAATTTTTCAATGGCATTATGCGGCTTACCAGCAATGGGGACTTTGCTTGGAACAGAAAACAACATGCAGGTCAATTTGGCCACACGAAGTATAAAATTAACTGCAAATACATAGAACCTGTAGGCTAGCTAATTAAATTGGAAAGAGAATCACCTTCAAATGAAAAATGACACAAGTTTTTCTTACTTTATATTGATTAGGAGCTGGTATCCGTTTAGGACCCTTGAGAAGATTATCTGTGTTTACAGCGATAGGATTTTGAAAGGAGCTAGTTGCAGTTGATCGATTAAACTCTTTACGAGTTGATAAAAGCGATGGTAAGGAGTAAGAAGCAGCACCTGGATACGGAACGGAATTCGGCTTTTTACTCCTGGACGCCTAGAAATAAATGTGTCGTTAAATTCGTCGCCTTTAAGCTTTGCTTTTCTTCAATCCTTCTAACAAGTTTTGACGCAACGTTTATGTTTTCAGCTGAATAAAAATCGGTAGATATTAAAAAAAAAAACCGAAAAGAAACAAAGCTGGTAGAAGTTCTTGACGAAACGCATTTGACTGAATTTTGACTAAAAAAAGAACTTAGCCGAACAGCGAGATTTTGGTATTTGCAAAAGCAGGTCGGGGTGATCGCTTGAAGGTTGCGCCAAGTTTAACCCCTCCGTCAAGGAGCGACATGTAAGGACGATAAATTGAGATGATGATGGTGATACTGTTACGTTGTACGCGTAAATATATGTGACGTAGGTAATCGCTAGCGGGTTTCGAACCAATGCGCCTTTCGTATGAGTGCTGCTTAATCAGCGCTGCTTTTTAGTGCGTTCTCACGCGGCTGTTAGACATCGAGTGATGCCACGTTGTATTGGGCAAGTGTTGTTTGCCACTTTGTATTTTGGACATAGTCTTTCCTTGGAACCAGTCAGAGGATTTTTTTTATTTTTATCTCTATATTTATCCTCCTGACTCACAGGAAAGCGACGGAGGCGCTAATACATAGGGTAGGCAATTACCCCGACCTGCTTCCGGAGATGCCAAGATATTGCTGTCCGCTTATAATTTAATAGAGATATGACTGTAATTTAGAACTGCTTGCCAGGACCACCAAGCAGGGGAATGTGCCGTAAAGTGTCTTTCCCAAGGACACAACAGAATGGCGCGAGTGCGTTTTGAACCTATTCCGTGTTGGTGATGAGTCCGGCGCTTTAACCACTCGACCACGCTGCCGACAAATTATCGTAGGGATAGATTGAATTTTAATACCCGAACTTTATACCTATTTGGTTCCTACACTTTTTAAGTCCCTTTGGACATTGGCTACATTTGGTAGCACTTTGGTATCGTATTGATATTTTGATTTGCTCATCCGCCCAACATCATCGGTGAGTCAGTGGGAAGTGCGTTTGCGCGTTTGAGTTAATTTATGCAATATTTTGTTTGTAGGAAACCGTTTCCGACTAGCGCCGCAATTATTGTTTTGTTTTAGTAAAATAAAACCGTAAAGTCTGGTGCTGGTCGCGAAGCGCGTTTGTGAGGTGCTGGAAGGACGAGGCAATTTTGCGACTCCGTCACAGATACTATCAGATTTTTGCTTTAGGATTTAAAAAAACTTGGGATCCTTGGGTCGACCAAGCCGCTTCCCGTGTGATGATAGTAATGATGATGATGATGATGATACTCAATATAAGTTTGCAAAAAACAAGGCGTTTGCTTCGTCTCTTAATTAATTGAAGCATGGTCGAGTGGTTTAGAGCGCTGTGATTGTAATCAACATAATCTCAGTTCAAAACCTACTCGTGCCATTCTGTTGTATCCTCGTTAAAAGTACTTTACGACACTTTCCCCTGCGTGACGGTCTTGACGAACAGTTCTAAATTTCATTCATATCTGTATAAAACTAAACATCAAATAAAAAATTTCAACAGAACAGCAATATCTTGGTATCTCTGAAAGAAGGTCAGGGTAATTACTTGTCCTATGTATTAGTGCCTCTGTCACTTTCCTGCGAGTCAGGAGGATAAATATCGAGATGAAATAAAAATGAAATAAAAGTTTCATCAAATAATATTATAAACCACATTTTTTTAAGAAAAAAAATATACTTTTTTCAAATCACAGAGGAATGTTTGTACTTTGCAGTTGCAAAAAAGTTAAACTAGTGATACATGACAATTATTACACACACAAATTCAATACATTAAATAGAAGTTAAATTGTCACAAATTTCACCGACTTTGGAAGCAAATCCACCAGTTCCTTTTTTAGAAAATGAAGTCGAATGTTTTTCAAAGTCACTATGAGAGAATTGGTAATTTCCAGGACCAGGTGTGTCTGTCTGCAAAAAACACAATATCGTTAATCTGGCAGATAATAGTACAACAAAAAATATTTTAAATACTACATTTATTTTGTCTGGTAAGTTCATCTGTATTTAGAAACTTTTATATTGGATTTATTAGATTAAAATAGTCATCACAAGTTTTAAAAAGCTAGCCTAAACCAAAAAATAGAAACATTGCAAAAACAGCTTAATCTCAATCAATTAGTTATGCAGATTTTTATCACAATTATAGGCTATTCAGCGACACTAATTCAATTATACCAAATTAAAAGATAAAACAAAAAAACAATAAATTACCATAAACGTTTTTTACTTACACCAGCCCTTATCATAAGCCAAAAATGTTCATGGCAGTTTATTGTTTTTTATTTCATCTTTTATTTTAGTATAAATGGATTAGTGTTGTTGAGTATAATTGTTATATAAAGAAAGTATACTCTCTCTCTAACTAGTATTATTTAGATCTCAATTTTAAAATTAAGTATGCTAATATTCATTAACCTATGTTGCTATATCTTGGCAACATTATTATTAAACAAAATAAAAAACAAAATAAATATCCAACCATATAAATGTCACTGGGAAATCTTTTTGCTTGACTTGAGAAACCTTTTTTATCAGCATTGCTAGTTACAAGAGTTTGAAATTTTGTGGGTATTGAAGTTGATGCAGCAACCATTCCATGTCCTTTATGCAAAATAAAAATAATAAATAGGCCTACTTAAAAAAAGATTAACTTTGCTATTTTTCATATAACAGTTATATTCTTGGGAAGAGTTGCCTATATTTTTTAAAAAATCTAGTCATGCACTGGTTATTTAATTGCTCAGTTTGTTTAATAATATTATTATTATTTAATTTTTTTTATTTTTTATTTTTTATATCTTTATCTGATTAACCCTTTGCGGTCCAATTTTTTTTACCGTATCCGGCCCACCAGGTCCAAATTTATTTTATTGCATAAATCCCTTGCAATTAGCCCAAAAGTTGGATTTCTACTAGTTTTTGGGAAGTTGTTGCCAAAATTAGCGAAAAATTCTGATTTGAAATATTAGGGGTTTTTCACTTTTCAGGGGGGTCAGGCAAGTATGTAATTAGCAGGTTGTTTGTTTTCAGATGCTTTTGTAGTGAACACGAAATTTATTTACAACTTCAGGTCAGTCCTCCAGGATCTCCAAGTATCATTGTCACCATCATCATCTCCCTCGTCATCAGACTCGTCACTACTTTCCAAATCGGTTTCAGGCAGTGTTTCATCTTCATCACTATCCCAGTCCACTTCTTCATCATCTGAAATCGGAAAGTCTGATTCTGATGATTCTCCCTCGTCATCAACTTGCATCAGCACTTCATCAGTAGATAAGAATCTTCTAGCCATCCTAAAATACCCTAATTTCTGAACTGAAAATATTAATATTTGTCATAAGATAAATAAGTTCATTTTGATGGTTTACGCAAAAATACCCATGCAACTGTTCCAAAAATCAATAATAACTCAAATCTCTAAACATATACTACTGCTCCCACTAGTCTAACTGCTCCCTCTAGCCTAGCCAATTAGCCCAGCCATTAACGTAGCACTAACTAAGATCAAAATCTCTAAACATATACTACTGCTCCCACTAGTCTAACTGCTCCCTCTAGCCTAGCCAATTAGCCCAGCCATTAGCGTAGCACTAACTAAGATCAAAGAATTCTCCTAGCTAAAGCACCGTCAGTTTGTTGTACCACAGAAAGCTACAACTTCACAACGAACAACACTAGCTTTGGTACAAAACCACATTGATTCCGTATCCTGCTGCCACACTAACCTCCCAGCAATAAAAAACCTAACTGCTTTGTTTTCAATCACCACGTTGTTATCAGCAAAATTTGTGCTAAAAAACCATCCAAGCGTAGCGTCTGACTGCCGAGATGCACAATGGAAAAAAGGAATACGCAATGACGTGAAAAAATCACTCCAGAGCGAACCTTGGATCGTCTACAGCAAGAAAAACAAAAGATCATCTCTGAGATGACGTTGGACTGAATTACATAATTTTGTAAATCATCTCTGAGATGACCTTGGACTGCAAAGGGTTAAGGTGTTGCAGCCATGCTTTCTACTGTCTTGTTATTTCACTTTCTGATTATCTTATGCATGTTTTAATGTCTGACATTGTGCTGCTTCTTCCTTTTCTTGATCTTTTCAATATTTATAATTTTTGTGTTAAACTGTATAACAATGATCAAGAATAAAAACGAATGAATGAATGCTTTTTTTGTTAAAAACTGTTAATTCAGAAAAGCCTTGATAGGAATCATAATAAATTATTTGAAGTTTTATAGAAAAATAATTATGTGAAATTTTAAAAATGGCATAATTTACTTCAGTCTAAATTTCTCAGTTTTTTGTACATTTTAAATTATTATTATATTGTTTAAAAAACCTAGAGGGTGGTGTACAGGTGGCAAAAAGCCATGGGTTTCACTAACATATTTTTATTACTTCATTGACATCTCAAATGCATCATAAAGTAAAAAAATTAGCAAAACTATAATATTTGATATGAAAAATTTTAGCTAGTAACTAATAAAAGTTTTCAAAGCTACTTATTTTTAATACACGTAAGAAAAAGAAAAATTAGCAAAAATACATTAATGTAGTTTTACAAATTGAAATTTGTGCACAGACCTATAAGACCTAAAAAAATAGCAGTTTACATCATTATATCTCATGCATTTTTATTTCTAACATCAAATTGTTTTGGTGAATTTTTCTATTTCTTTTGATTAGTAAGAATAATTAACAAATGTAACATCCAGTTACACTTAATTTTTAAGATATTTTTTTATTGTTTATATATTTTTGAACTTAAAAAAAATTAAGCTTTGCCACTGTCAAAACAGTTATAACTATTTTTACAAAATACATGTACTAATATCATTAAAGCAAAAAAAAATAAATACAATTGCAGTACAAAACAGTTTAAATTTGCAAAAAAATATTACTTCAATTAGGATAAAATTGAAAATGATTTAAAAAAACAAAACTGAAAGAGTATTTAATTTCAGGTTTTGATATTTCAAATTTTTTCACAATTTATGAGTATTTATAAGAATTAATTAGTACAGCAATGTCTAATACCTTTGTGAAGTTTTCCTACAGATCGTGAATGAATTCTGGTATGATTGTCAAGTGTACGAACACTGTCACTATTCTCAAAAATCATTATATAAGAATTAAAACTTCATAAAGTCTTATAGTATGATGAAATTCTGTTAAAAAAAATTTACATTATTTATAAAGCTAAAATAATGTGTAAAATAGAACCTATAAGATTTCAATTAAAACTACAAAGTATATTTGTCAATAGTATGTTTTTCTTGATCTTAACTAAAATACTATAATCTATCCATAACATATAAGTACTAAAATCATAAAACCTAAAAATTTTTCTTAATCAATAAAAAAAATTTTAGCAAAAATACTGCAGTACACAGGTACCACTGGAAATAAAAAAAAGATCATAATAAAAAAACGCTAAAAAAATATTTCAAAGCTTTCTTAAATGGTCTAAAAAGTAGGGTTAAGATACAACAATAATTAAAAGAAGTTTACTTACACAACCATTGTCAATAACTAATATATAGAACAAATTTTTGATGGAAATATTTTCATTAAAATAAAAATTCCTATCAAATCAATGTGCTCCAAGTACAAGAGGGTTTTTATTGGAGCTCTTTTTGCAATGTTCAAATCTCAAAAATTTTTGCTATAATATTCATTAGGCTGTAACAGTCGCCTGGCAACAATAATTTTCCTAAAACGCTTCCTAATGACTGGTGAGTCGGCAGCGTGATGTAACAATTAAAACGCCCGGGATTTTATAAACATAGTCTCGGTTCAAACTTACTCGCGCCATTCTATTGTGTCCTTGCGAAAGAGACTTCACGGCACTTTCCCCTGCTTGGTGGTCTTATCAAGAAGTAGTAAATTTTAGTCATATCTCTATTAATTTTCAACCGGACAGCAATATCTTGGCATTTCCGCAAGCAGGTCAGGGTAATTGCTTGTCATATGTATTAGCGCCTCCGTCGCTTTCCTGCAAGTCAGGAAAATAAATGTATAGTTAAAAATAAATAAAGTTATTTTTTGTGATCGGGCTTGATCAAGTTAAGAACGGTAACAAAAGTAAAATTTCTATGCGAAGATTTGATCGACAAGAGAAAACTCCGGTTTTTGGCTACAACAGCATGTAATGTATGTCGTTGGTATACACAAAACCTATTTTATTTACTTATTGAAATTTTTTTTAGTCAATTTTGGTAAATTTCAGGTCTGCACATGCGGCAACAACCTTTTTTTTGCAAGTAGTTATCTAAAAGTATGTTGCTAAAATGTGTAAGGGAAAATACGATAAGTTGAACAACTTTTTTTAAAAGTGTTTTGTGAACACAAATAAAACTTTATATGAGAACTATAGTCTATGAATAATTCTAAAGTTATCCACGTTTACTCTTATTTAAGAGAAATAATTTCTTATTGTTAGTATTTTTTTTATGATTGTATTGTTTTGTAAAAATTGCTCAACTTACCCAACCCCTTTTTTATGGTTTGAGTTGAGATGGGGGTAAATTGGGCAACAATGACACAACATTTAAGTTTTAGTTTAACCCTTAAAATTCAGTAAACTTTGCTATTGACATAGCTATGTACTGTATAAATGTTAATAGTTTTTGTAGTTATTGTTTTGCAGGCTAAAAAGTGGCTAGAAAAATTTGTTTTTTCAGTAAAAAACAACTTTTTGAATACCTTGGTACTAAACAAAAGCCCTTGCAACTTTATTTTAACCCTCAAATAGTTCCAAGTGGTAATGGATTTTGAAACTTATAAAGTGTTTTCCTTAAAATTCAACTAATAACAAGCAGTTGAGCAAAAACTGTTCAATTTACCCCAAGAGCAATTTCCCAACTGCCGCATCTAGAAAATTCTAGATATCCCTGAGTTGGACCTATCTAAATCATAAATCAAATTTTAGCATTGTTTATAGCGTTTAGCACAAAACTTTTTTATTGTTATCAACAGGGCCGGTGCTAGGAATTGTGGGGTCCGATTAAGAAACTGATGGCGGGACCCTTACTCTACGTAGTAAAGTTTGTGGATGTTTACATTTTACCTAAAAAATGGATGTTCTGATTTTTCGCAAATGTGCGTCAAGAACAGGGTTAAACTTATTAACCAACTCCATACATCCTAAAAAGTTTTTATTGCGTACACTCTTATTACAAATACTTTCTTCAGTTCCTCTAAATCCTAAACTTCTCTTAGCAAAAACTGCACTAGTCTATAGCTTCTGGTCTTTTGAATATTTGCTGCAATCGTTTTGCAGCTCATTGATGATTTTTTCTTTCTCGTTATCAATAGTCTGTCCAATGCAAAGTCTTTGACATAACTCCCAGAAACTCCGTGTGGTTTCCATATGGTTCTTTGATTTTTTATGCTCTATAACCTTGTATGAATATTGGACCAGTCGTTAAATCCATTTGTTGATAATGAAATGGCTGTATTCTTTAAAAAAGTTTGCAATAAAAACAATAGATTCTATCAACACACTTAAAGTACTGTATATTATCCAAAGTCTTTCAACATCCTCCCCATTAGAAAGTTTTCTCTTAGGGTTTGCTTCTACTACAAGCGTGAAATGGAGCAATCTTTGTTTATTTCATTGATTTTATTTTTACTTCGCTTGGCGCTCGCTTAGATTTTAAGCGCGAAAAGATAAATAAAAGAAACAAAGAATGCTCCGTTCCACGCTCGTAGTGGTAAAGAGTCTTTACAGTAAAACTTTTACAGTAAAAAGAGTCTTCGCAGAAAAACATAATTCCTCTCTATTTCTTGGAAAGCTTTTGCAAGGGATATTAGGGGGACCTTTCATTGTTAAATAATCTTTTACATTTTTATTTATATCTGCTGACCAATTTTCTGGGTCATCATTCGTTATAATTACATCTGTATTCATGGATGACTGCATGATGTTTGGCCTTGCTTTTTCCTGACATGATTAAATTTTCTGCTTTGGGACTGTATTCTGATGAATTAAAATTGTTTTTCATTTGATTAACAGCAGCGCTATCTTTTTCTACGTCATCATTGTACTGATCAACTGTAATTAAATTCATGACTATATTGGCAATTCTTCAATAGTTTTTGTTTATTTCATTCCCATGTGGTGAATTGAACGCGCATCAACGTTTATACTATTTCGAAACGATTAAGGTATTCAAAGAAAACTATATAAAACTTGATTTTTGAATCAAAACACACAGAACACGAGGAAAGTGAAAAGAACAGAGAACACAAGGAAAACGATGAAGATGTCAATTATATGAATAACAAAGAAAAGAAGTTAAACAAGATGAATTTTCTGTTGGTCTATTTCGGGACAAATCTTTAAAGAGAACTTTTTATTTTTCAGCCAGAGACTCAATCTATTTTAATAAGTTTATAGTTTTGTTGCATGATTTTATCTGAATAAGTGATTCTGTAAAATAAAGATTAAATTTTAACATGTGTAATAAATGTAAATGAAAACCTATAAGAAAAACCACACTGTTGGTGACCCCGATTTTAACAAAGACCACACCCAATCCATGGGCGCTTCAAAGATAGAGGGCAAGGAATTTTTTGATAGCGCCTCAGTGTTTTTCATCTTCAGCTACCTTTGCCTTGGCCAATGCTGGTTCCTTATAACCATTTAAATACTTTCGCCCTTTATCTCGATCTCTGCTTGTGCTTGCCATGACGTATTGCTTTTTAAAATAATAATTACTTTTGCTTGTGCTTGCCATGACGTATTCCTTTTTAAAATAATTTCTTGTCGGCAGCGTGGTCGAGTGGTTAAAGCACCGGGATCGCGTTCAACACACGGTCTCGACAACACGGTCTCGGTTCAAAACCCACTCGCGCTATTCTGTTGTGTGCTTGGAAAAGACACTTTACGGCACTTTCCCCTGCTTGGTGGTCTTGACAAGCAGTTCTAAATTAAAGTCATATCTTTATTAAATTACAAGCGGACAGCAATATCTTGGCATCTTCAGAAGCAGGTCTGGATAATTGCCTACCCTATGTATTAGCGCTTCCGTCGCTTTCCTGCGAGTCAGGAGGATAAACATAAAGATAACAAATGAGAAAGAAGAAAAGAGTTTAAAATTGACAATCTGAAATTAGCCACAACAGTATAAAAAAACTAAAAAGAATATTACATGCAAGAAAAAAGAATATATATTATAAAAGCAGATATGACTGATACATTGCTGAAAAAAGCATTGTCTGTGAGAGTTTAATTGCGCCAAATGATATTTTAACTTAGTTGTTTTGCTAATACAATGGTTGCGCAACTTGTCCCAGTTGCTCAACTTACCTCATCTTCCTCTCCGTGCTTTATTGACTCAATAGGCAGTCAAAAATTTAGGCTAAATAGTTTTTTTCTGGCGACAATTGGCTTGAGAGGCAATTGTATATTGGCGAGAGTGTTGGTCACTAGCAATTTTAAAAATTTACAAAATACATGGTTTAAGATTATTATTAAGAAAAACACCCAGATATTTTACGTTATTTTAAAATTTTACTACATTGTTGCAAAGAAAGACTTTTGGAACATTTGAAAGTGAAAGATATTTAGGCAAAAATAATACACCAACTGATTTACTACAATTAAATGTAATATCATGTTCAACGGCGGAGTTACTACACACATTAAGTAAATTTTGTAGACCATCTAAACTAGGAGAAAAGCAACATAAATCATCAGCATAAATAATATGATTAAGTCGCGAGTTGCCAAGAAAGCAACCAGCTTTTACACAATTTAATTTAACTGATAAGTCATCAATATATAAAGCAAATAGGTATGGACTAAGCACACCACCCTGTCTAAGACCATTTAATACAGAAAAAGGACTAGATAAACAGTTAGCCCATTTTACTTTCATATTTTGTTTACTATACCAATAGTATAAAATTCTAACAAAACAAGTAGGCATATTTCTCTCTATTAGTTTTTTAAATAACATATTATGGTTAACCCGATCAAAAAATAAAGTTTACGTACTTTTATAGGATAAAAACGGACTTTAATAAATGGAACAAACAATCCTATTCATATTCCACTCACCCTACTTCTGAAATTCTGTAAGGTCGGTAGAGGAAGTACTTCGATAGGATAATCGTTGATTTCTGAGAAATGGTTCGAATTGCTTTAAAAAAAGTTAAATACTTCTCTTCCTAACTATGTTAATGTTTATGGTTGCTGCAATCCCACAATAAATTAAGAATTTTAGTATCGTTGCTGCAAAATCAATCTATATATTTACTTGGACAAATTATAAATGTTCACAATTTTTTTTAAACGGATTAACATCGAAATATTTATTAGATTTTTAGATATCAAAATTTTTTAAATATTTTAGTCGTAAAGTATTTTTGTTTTGCCAATCTTAATTACATTGTATTTCACTTAGTCAATGTCATTCATGTAATTATTCAGATTTTATTAAATTTTCTGAATTAACACTCTTAAAAGTTTAAGAAATGTTTTTTAACATTGCATTGTTGCATGCAATTTTTAAATTTAGATATAAACTTATTTGTTTACAATTGTTTAATAAATTAGTTTTTGTAATGTAAATAGTTTAAAATTGGTTACCATACCTTTGATATTTATAATTTTTGTTTATGTTTTTATGCACTTTGTATTTGGTGCTGTTTAATATATACAGTTATAAGTTAAACAGATAAATAATACCCTAAAAATTTCATTGTTTATCTTGTTTTTTATAATTATGCCTTATTTGCGATACAAAATTTGTTGAAGCAAAAAAAAAATTTTCATAAAAATCATTTGCTCAATTCAAACACTGATTTTTATCTGGTGATATTTTAATCACCAAAAAGTATTATTAGATGACTTAATGATCAAAATTTGCTACCAATTTTTAAAGTTCTCAATAAACTTTTTTTTACATTTAAAAAGTAATTGTAAAGTTTTTTTGTGATATGATGCTTAATAGTTTTGTTTCAAATAGTAAATTTAAATTTTCATAAAACAATTTATTAATATCTATAACTGCATTGTGCCACAATAAAATATTTTGTTTTATACATACATTTAATTCAATTTTTATAATTTGTTCCATTGCATTTTTCTGTAATATAGACTATGTAATATTAAATTAAATTATAAAAGCCACATAAAGAATTTTACTAAAACCTCAACAGTCTGTTTTGCCTGGTACTGCTTACTTTCCCATGACAATAACAAATTTTTAGATGATGTAACCTTTTTGCTGCTCTATTTTTTTTTTAATTAAAAAAGTTTATATAAAATGTGATTAATTTATTTTTAGCTATCTTGATATATTTTAGATCATATGACTCAAGTAAAAATAGTGATTTGAAAATTTGTTACGATCACATCTTCAGCAAAAAATGCTTGTCAAAAGCTTAAAATGAAAGTAAGAAATAAGGTTGAAAACAAGTTGGTGACTTTAAATTTGAGGTTGAATTTTTGGGTCTTTTAACAAAAATTGTTAAAATTGCATCAAAATTGTTAACATTGTTAACATTGTTAACACTTTTTTGGTGAAACTAACTTGGAATCCCTTTTTCAGCACCTGTATGGAATAAAGAAGAAATCAAGAGAAAAAGGATCGTTCAAAAAGTGATAGTAATTACAAAGAAGATCTGGGTTAGTTTCATGAACAAAAGTCACTTAGAGTGACTTTTTAAAAAGACCTGAATATTTTGGGTTGCAGTTGCAAAAAATTAAAAAGATGGAGTCAGAGTTGCAAATTAATTTTTATGATTCCACAACCTTGTTTGTGATAATGAGATATTAGAAATGTCAATATCATACATGCATTCTAATTAGATTATTAAAAATTTGACAAAACATTATTATATTGTTGTAGTGTTGGTTTACAACAAATTAGTCATATATATATGTATATTAATTCTGTGATACAGGATTAATAACTTCAAATTTACTTTTTATAAATTCTGTATTTGTCTGCTTATAAGCTTACTGTTTTTTACTTATTTTGGGGGTAATTCAACCAAGTGTAAAAATTTTCGAAAGTAGGCTATACAACTCTTATTGAGTAATTAAAGAGTTTTTGTGTCTACATATTTATTTTTGTTATGGCTAACGCATTTCTTTTTTTAAGATTTAATTTAAAAAAATAATCTTCAATTACAATGAGCATAATAAACTACATAATTTATGGGCTATTTCTTTCAAGAAAACCATGTTTCTGATATTTTTAGAAGCTTTGTGTCAGTTGTTTTGGTGTGTTTATAAAGTTTTAAAATGCCTTAGGTCGATGAGATCTGCTTTTCTAAAAGTAAGCAATAACTGGATTTGAAAAAAAAAAACAAAATATTATTGAAACCAAATTTTACCAGAAACCATCCATAGCCCATGTAGTAAAGTTACTGACAGATTAAATGTTTTGTGGAAGCCAAGTGTAGATATATTAAAAAATAAATTTGATTTGATTTCTATATAACTATATATGATATCTTTGTAAAATTCCCATCAACACACTTTTAAAAAAGTTACCTGAATAAATATTTGTCTGCATTTGGTGTGATTACCCTGTATAATAATGTAGCTGCTTTTGATTAAGTGATAATCAATAAAGGCAAATATTTTAAGTTGGTAATAATAAAAATAAAAGTTGTTATCATTTTTCTTTATTGTATGATTATTGTTACTCAGTTGCAAATTTTCAACTAAAATTAAAACAATTGTGTAAATAGTATTTATCATTATTACTGAAAAAGTATACAATAATACAAGGTGTCCATAAATTAATGTTACAATTTTCAAAGTTTGTCAAAATTTTATTTTTTGAGATATTTTTATTTGATTTGTTTTACTTCTTAACAGGTACTTGTGGAAATAATTAGGCTTAAAATTACAATTTATTTAGTGATTAAGCAGAATATTTTTGAATTTAGTAGCGAAAGTAGAGTTTATGAAAATGAGCACTCCTCAAAAAAAAACCCAGTGTGTTTCCTGGTTTATAGAGACAAAGTTGGACATCCAAGCACAGCAAAACTTTAGATGCAAGTATTGAAGAAAGTCAGAGACATTAATGTTTTGCAACATCAAATAATTGAAGCAATTAATAAAGTTACTATAGATATGTTAGCAAGAACATTACAAAAATTGAATATTGGTTGGATATCGTACATGCGACTGATGGTGCACACGTAGAGATGTACTAAAGCATCTAACATAAACTTAAAGCATTTCCCTTTACTATAAAACAAATCAATTGAAAATATCTTAAAAAATAAGACTATAGTGAATTTTTGAAATTGTAACAATAATTTATGGACACCCTAAGTTTACAAAAATGATTTAAATGTATTAGAATTTAGCAATATTCAACTTAAATTTTCATGGAATTGTTAAAGACTAATATGATTTTTATTGACTTAGTTTTAATCTCATCAAATAAATTAGAATCCATTATGATTACTTCACGTTAACAAAGTTCTGTCCCCTTAATTTATATGCCTCATTTTATAGTTTTCTTTCATTTTTGCTTGTAGAAAGAAAAGTTTTTATATGGCATACATAAGCATAGGATAAGGTCATGAAAAGAATAATAACTACACTAAATTATAAAAAACAGTTTTTTACTACGACATAGTGAGAGCAACTTTGAAAAAAACACTTTCAGTCAGAATTTTGCTTTTTTTTTATCAACAATATAGTTGGTTTATGTAAATAAAAAAAAATAGCTGCTTTAAAAAACTTGAAAAAATCTATTGGTCAAAACTTTACTGTGTAATTTAGTTCAGGTGATTTGACTTAATGAAAGATCATTTGTTGGCAGTTTTCATTTCAGTGTTCATTCTATTTCAATCCAGTTTGCTTTTTCTACTTCAATTCTGACTCTGACTTAACACATCTAAAGAAGCATCTTTGACTTTACCTTAAAACATGCCACCCAATGACTCTGACTCCACAACCTTGGTTATAAGTTTGCTTTTTAAAATGACAGTAGGTAAAGATCTAGCATTATATTTTAAGGTTTAGTGTCTATTTATGATTTCCTTGTTTGCTGCATAGCAAAAATTGTTTAGTTGCCATTTTTCTATTTGCAAAGTTTGCTCTGTCTTGTTTTCAGTCATTGGTTACAGCTAAAAGCCATGAATGTTAAGATCCAGAAAGAGCAATTCTTTTTTACTAGTTTCAAAAGTGCTATATAAAAGCAGCTTTTAACAATTGCAATTGTGGTTGACATTTCATTTATTCTATCTTTTTTTCTTTGCGATTTACACCAGATTCAAATCATTTTATTGTTTCACACTCATGGCCAACTCAAGATTTGGCCAGACATTTTACATTTCCAAGCTAAAAGTTGGAAGGGCTATTGTTGTTCATAATGGCAATTGTTTCATCGTCTTCACAATAAAAGTTGGGAATTTTGCAGTCAGTTTTTACAGTTTAAGGTAGAGAATAGTTGCATATTAATAAATTAGTGTTAGTTAGAAATCTATGTGGTATATGTTAAAATTACTGTCAAAACATGAGGCTCCAACAGGCAGGATTGTCAAGTGGATTAGAGCAGATTATGATTGACATGGTCTTGTTTCAAAACCAACTCACATAATTCTGTTGTGTCCTTGGGAAAGACACTTTCCAACACTTTTCCTGCATGGCAGCCTTGGGAAGCAGTTTTAAATTTCAGTCATATTTCCATAAAACTAAAAAAGCAAAATAATAAATTTTAAATGGACAGCAATATCTTGGCATATTTGGAACTTGCTTGTTCTATGTATAGTGCCTTTGTTGCTTTCCTGCAAGTTAGGAGAATAAAAATAGAGATGAAATAAAAAATTAGTATACTTAAATTTTGTTAGATTTACTTTCCTATGTTAGCTGCTTGCTAATTGCTAAACGCTGGACATATGATCTGCAATAATTTATAAGTTTTACAGATGTGATGCTGCACTGCTTTTCTATTGGGTTCCATGTAATTTTTTGAAGATTCTTCAAATATAAAATCATTTGAAAAAAATTGTGATTTGAATCACAAGAAAAATAACATAGGAAGAAGTTTTTACAAATAGTCACAATGCTGAAAACAATGAATAGTAAAAGCAAAATGTTCAAAGCATCTGACTACACCTTTTGATATCTTTTTTTTTTTTATATATATTTTGCTTTGTAACATTTGCTTAAACTGTTAGTAGGTAAAGGGTGCTAATAAAATTTATTTGGTTACTAGATTAGTGTAATTTACATGATTGATCTACTTGAAATCAGAAAAGGCATAAAAGAGTTATGCATTGAATAAACTGACAATAATAGTATTATTTTCAAAAAAATTTAGCTGCAGTAATTAGGGAAAAGAAATTTGGCTATTTCCTACCATTATATTAATATTAGTGTATAAAAAAGAATTGCATCAAAAAAATATAGTTAAAGTTATTTGAATGATAAAAATATATAATGATTTTAAATTAAAGTCTAGTAATTTTATTTGGCTTGCATAAATTTGGTTTTACTGTTTTAATGTAAATGGCTTTTAAGCAAAAAATAAAAATATCAAAAATTTTTTTCATCTTTGAATACTATCAGACATTTTTTAGCATTGAACTTATGATTTTTGTGAAGACAAAAAAATAAGTGGTTTTGTAGTGACTTAGATGTTTAGTGCAATTTCAAAGTTGTTTTCTGTTAGATTAAAATTGTTTCTAAAATTATTCATGCAGCCTATGAAATATTCTATTCTAGAGACTATTATGTGTTGGCTGAAACTTGTAAATATTATTTAAAAGAAAACTTGCTAAAGCTATTTTCAATGTTTTCTGTCAGTAAGCAGCAAAATAGCATATCTTTAGTCACATTGTATTTTTAAAGCTTATTTATGTAGTTGCAACACTCAAAGCTTTTGTTCAGAAAAAACTGCAAATTAAACCTGAGTATAGGTAAGGGCTTGTTTCCATTACAAGCATGGAATGGAGCATTATCTGTTTATTGAAATTTTTACGTTCTGCACTTAAGTGCTAAGCAAAGCAAAAAAAACTCAATAAAACAAACAAAGAATTTTAATTTCATGCTTGTACTGGAAACAAGCTTTTAGGCATGTGAGACATAAAATTGGGTTTTTTGGTAATTGATTTCTATCATTCTTGGTGTAGTGATGAATTAATGCCACCCAATTTACAATTTTTATTAATGATAATCAAGATTGACCTTATTGTGTAATTTTTAAAATAAAATTGCTCAGTTATACTATTAAGTAGTTTATCAATGATTTTATAGCTAGAATTTTGTTTGGTGAAGTAAAAACAGACAAAAGCCATACGATATTACCCATTCTGTAAGCTGTTGTGCTTGGCTGTAGTAATTAACTGCTATTGTTTATTACAGTGGTTCTCAAACTTTTTTTGTTGTGACATCTTTGAAAAATTTACTGGATTTGCAATGCACCAGCAATGAAAATTTAATAAAAGCACATAATTAGGGTTACTATATTTTTAAAATAGAGAATCAAAACACTTGTTGAAAGCATTTGAAACCAAGTGAAGCATAACTGTAGCAGACTAAAAATTTTGAGGGGGACAATACATTTTTTCCCAAATTTTTAAAGAATATCCAAATCATGATCCTGTAGTATTTCTTGGAAAAGCTCAAATGTTACTTAGATTTGATGTGAAGCCTTTTTTGGTTAGGTCTATTAGCCAGTTCTCAAATTTTTTTGTTCACAGAACTCCCCTGTCTTATTATTTTAGCTTATGGAACTTCTAGTTTTATCATTTTAGCCAATGGAACTATAAGTCGTAGCTTCTCTGATTTCTCAAGCTTAGCTTCTCTGATCTAAAGAAGTAGTGATCTCTAAAAAAAAGAAAAAGGTCTTTACTTCAGTATTACTTTAGTGTTTACTCATACTTTACAGGTGGTAAACCTATGAAAACTGTCATGTTCATAGTTCACTGAAACATTTTACTTAAGTAACAAGTGCTTTGCGGAACACAGTTTGAGAAACGCTGCTATAGGTTACAGATTTTGTGCAATGCCCCTAAGAAAAATTAAAACAACACACAGTTTGAGAATCACTGATTTATTAGGAGGTACTAGATGCTGACTCATTCACATTATGTTTCATTACATAACTGTCTTAACAATGCTTGGAAAATTAACTATAAAACAATTTGTTGTAAAACATTGCCTAAAGTTGATTTTTACCAATTTGTTTTTCTCATAACCCTTGCAATGGTTTATTTGTAACAAATTTTATTTATAGTAAATTGTCTGGTTATGATCTATTAGGTTTTAGCACAAAGTTTAAATTTATTTTTCTCTGAAATACTGCTTTGATTTGCTAAATGTGTTGATTTTTTTTAGATAAATATTAGTTTTTTTATCTTCTAAAATTACAAATGCAGACATTATTTGGCAATATTTTTTAGCTAAATAATATTTGAATTGATAAATGGATTAATGCAGTGGTTCTCAAATGGTGTGCAAGAGCACACTGGTGCGCTCTAGAAGGTGGCCAAGTGCGCTTTTGATCACAGAAAATTTAATCTTTATCTGATTATATTTTTAAAAAATCATATGACTTTGATATACTTTAGACATCATGAATGTTGTATCCAAGTCAGTTAAGACCCACGGTGGGCAAATTGCGGCTCGCCAACATAAATTTTGTGGGTCTTGTATTGAATCGTAATATTACAAAAAAATTAAGATTATACTTTATTGTTAAAGCATTGACCTGCGTAGTGTTCGTTTCATTGTTCACTTCATTTAATTAATTAAGATAATTAAAAATTCTGTTCGTGGCGCCATTCCACTTTACAACTTCAATGCACTTTTATTATGTTGTCTCGGGAGTTTAAATTTGAAAGGTACTTTGAAGTTATGCGTTTGAACTGAGACTTTGAAGTTACGCCTAGGAAGTGATATAAGAAAGAACTTTAGAACAGTGATTATTATTGTGTTTTGGTGTTTGGAAGAAGAACTGCCGGAAAAAACTGTTTAGTAAAAACGCCCTTTTGACCGCTTTGGAGTGGCAGTTTGTGTTTTGTAGCTGGTATTTACTGAATTGCATGAAATACATTGAACAGGATTATTGAGTTTTTGTTTTTTGAGTCGAGAGAGGGTAAAGTTCTTGGAGTTTCCCCAAGAAAACATTTCGATTATAACTAAATTCCTTCTAAATTTCTAACATTTATTAATATTGTTTTAATTTATCGATGTATTTTAGAGTGGTAAAACAAGTATATGTTTTAATATAATACTAAATATATTGCACAATTTTGCAGCTCGCTGCTGTTTATGGTTTTCCGCAAGCGGCTCTTTCTTTGAACAACTTTGCCCACCCCTGGTTAAGACTTTAATGAATTTGCCTTCCAGTTAAAAATGTACTATTTTTTACAGCTCTCGTTCGATACACTCAGTGAAATATAGTGTTTTTTTTAATTTCTTATCTATCATTAAAAAAATTGAATTGCCCATACAATGGATAGATTTCTAAGCAAGAAACGTACCAGTGAAGAACTTTCTTCTGTTAATGAAGCTACTCTAAGTGGCATAAAACCTCCAGCTAAGAAAAAAAAGAGCAGACCAAATCGTAAATATGACAAAAGTTATTTAAGTTATGGTTTCACGTGGACTGGAGATGAAAATCAGCCTCAGCCATTGTGTTTGGTTTGTGGGTGCAAAATGACAAATGAGGCAATGGTTCCTAGTAAATTAAGTAAGCATTTTCAAACATTACATCGCAGTCTTTAAGACAAAGATGTATCTTATTTCAAAAGATTACTTGAAAATCAAACAAAGCAAGCTGTTGGTTTCAAAAGTAGAGCAACGGTATCTGAGAAAGCTCAAATTGCTTCTTATGAAGTATCAGAAATGATAGCTATTAAAATGAAGTCACATACTCTTGCTGAATCTTTAATTTTGCCTGCTTGCAAAAAGATGGTTAAGACTATGTTAGGAGACGATGCAGAAAAACAAATAAGCAAAATTCCTTTATCAAATGATACTGTTCATAGGCGCATTCTGGAACTGTCTAACAATATTGAAGAAAATGTTTGCATTAATAAACTTCAGGATTCATACTTTGCTCTCCAAGTTGATGAATCAACCGACATAACCAATAAAGCACAACTACTCACCTTTATTCGCTTTATTGATGCAGACAATATAGTAAATCAGTATCTTTGTTGCAAAGAAATGCCTACCACTACTAGAGGTGAAGATATTTTTTATATATTAAATGACTATTTTAAGAAATGGAATTTATCCTGGAAGTCGTGTGTTGGGGTTTGTACTGATGGAGCCCCATCAATGGTGGGTTCTATTAAAGGTCTTGCATCGTTTGTGAAGCAACAACATCCCAACATCATAACAACTCATTGTTTCTTACATAGAGAGGTCCTGATGGCAAAAACACTGGGTACTAAATTGAAAGAAGTTTTTGATCAAGTTGTGGAAATGGTGAATTTTATTAAGACTAGACCAGTAAAAGCTCGTGTATTTGAGCTACTTTGTGAAAACATGGATTCACAGCACACACGCTTACTATTGCATACAGAAGTAAGATGGTTATCAAGAGGTAGGGTGCTTTGTCGAGTGCTTGAACTTCATCAAGAACTATTGGCATTTTTTGAGAAAGAAAATAAAAGTAAATTTTGTGGACTCTTGAAAAATGAGTTTTGGGTTTCAAAGCTGAGATATCTGACTGATATGTTTCAGCATTTTAATAATCTGAATTTGTCCATGCAAAATGGGAATGAAAATCTTCTCTCATCTACCGACAAAATTAAAGCATTCCAGAAAAAACTAGCTATTTGGAAAAGAAAAGCCGGTTCAGGGTGTTTAGAAATGTTCCCTTTGGTTGGAAAAGACAATTCAGATGGTTTAATCCCATTAATAGTGGATCATTTAACGATTTTGGAAGATAAAATGGATTATTATTTTCCATCAATAAATACCGAGCAATACGATTGGATTCGCAACCCTTTCATTGACATTTCAACTTATGATGCTGGCTTTTCGTTAATAGAAGAGGAGGAGCTGGCTACTATATCTACTGATCGAGGCTTAAAGATCAAGCATAAAGAGACATCCATCGAGCAGTTTTGGATTTCAATCAAAGGAGAATACCCTTCAATAGCTAGGAAAGCTTTGACTGTTTTATTGCAGTTTTCCACATCGTATCTCTGTGAACAAGGATTTTCTGTGCTAACTAACATTAAATGTAAAAATAGATCAAATCTTAAATGCATAGATGAAGAGATGAGAGTATGTTCGCATATAAGGCCAAATATTCACAAAATTGTAAAATCTCACCAATCTCATGTTTCCCATTAAGATATTTGAATGTAAAACGTATTGTTCTAAAATAAAAATGGTTATTTCAAGTAAATTCTTTATAATTTTCCTATTTCTAAAGTTCATCACTAATTTTGCTATATAAATAACAATGGTGCGCCTCAAAGTTTTGGTTGTTTCATAGGTGCGCTCTGGTGTACAAAAGTTTGAGAAACACTGGATTAATGTGATAAATTCACAGCTTAATTTGAAATATTTAATACATGGTTTTTTTCAACATGCTATTGAATAAATTTAAGTTTTTTTTTGGCCTGGGTTAAAAGCAGATACTTAAGGTGTAAAAATACCAACAGTCAAAAAGACTGTTAAAGATTTAATGTTTTTTGAAAAAAATTGATATTTTGGTTTCAGAGTTTTAGGGTGGCTTAAATCAAATAATTGTTAAATTTTTTTTTGTTATAGTCACTTTACTTGTAGTGGATAGCAATGAATGTAAGTATATTATTTTGAAATCAATTTGTTTTTTAGTGATTTAGTTATATAAACAATACTATTTTGCTGCATTCTTTTGTTAAAATTTCTTCATATCAATCTTTTTAGAACATGTAAGTGGACTGCAAAAAGCATTTGATAACTGGGTTCCAACTTGATATTTTTTTACTTTTAGCTATATGGGCAGGTACTAAATAGATGGATAAAGATTTATCATTGTTCACTATCGATTTCAGGATAGACAATTGGATTGTGCTTTGGATTTAATGAGACGGTTACCTCCTCAACAAGTTGAAAAAAACCTTTCAGACTTGATCGATCTAGTCCCTGATTTGTGCGAAGAGCTCCTTGCGTCAGTTGACCAGCCGCTACGCGTTTTGCGTGACAAACAGACTGGAAAAGATTTTCTATTGTGCGATTACAATCGTGACGGAGATTCTTACCGGTATGACACATAACTGGTGTTATAAATTGCCTGTTTTGTATTTGGTTAGCTCCATTGTTCGTCGTAACAACAAACAAACTTTTCATTGTATCTATTTCAACGACGAAGCATGGAGGGTGCTACTTCTCTTCTTTGAACCATTGCAACGAAGTTACTTCCGAAGTACTGTCACAGTATGGCGAGACGTTGGCAAAAATTGTGTCAAGTTTGGCCAGCCGTGGGACCAAAGCCTAGATCTCTTGCTTCAGAGGCAGAAACGTTAACCACTGGACTAAACGTGCGATTTTAACGACATCTGATAATAACTATGACATCATATCATTTCTTTGTACCCCTGACTGTCGTAAAGTGCTTTTCCCGAGGATACAACTGAATGACGCTTGGTAGTAGAACGTGTCGTTGACGATCGCTGTCAAAATGGCATTTCTACCCAGCCGGCCACGATGCCGAAGGAAATTATGATTGGTTAATTAATCAGATGCTAATTTATGTACTTGAGCTTGATTATTTAACAAATACTAGTTTTAAAAAATCATAATAGAACAAATTGATATTTTTAAAAGCGTTTTCAAACGCTCTTTTTGCGTATTTCTGTCAAATTTATCAAAATTTCAAATCTACAGTATTTCGATTTCAAATCTGTTAATTAAACTTGATAAATGTACGCTTACTATGATGAAAGATATTGACTTATACAAATGATGTACTAACAATTATTTGTATTGGCGCTTTTATTGATTATTATTGTATTGATACGGTAACTCAAAAGCTTCTCTTGAATAATTGTTCAATCGATTTGTTTTAGTAAATGTAAATCAATAAATTATTTAAAATGTATTTTATTATTGATTGAGGGTTTTTATGTCGTGTTATTTAATGACTTAAACTTTATTATAGAAAAGAAGTGAATGCCGATAAAAATAATTGTTACGGTATCATTTGTATATGTCAATATTATTCATTACAATGCCCGTATATTGATAGCTATATACGATTTGTTTCATTAATAAGCTGCTGTTTAAAAATGCATGCCTTCATATTTTTTTGTCGATTGCCATTTATTTTCCCGGCTGGCAGGATATCATCAGAGGCATAAAACTCAGAGCAACTGCCAAGCTATTATTACCTCTGGCTCCTTTCAAACATGTCAAGATATTGCTCGGGCTCAAAGTTTATTTTTTGTTTTTACAGAGTGATATGACTTTTGATTTAAGTTTTTTTAAAACTTATATACATCAAAAGTCATATCACTCTGTAAAAACAAAAAATAAACTTTGAGCCCGAGCAATATCTTGACATGTTTGAAAGGAATGTGTTGATTATTGTATCCCTCAAAACCAGGGCTGGGGAGTAGGAGAAGGAGTAAGAGGAGTCGAAGTTTTTCCAAGGAGTAGGAGTAACAAAAAATATTCATTATTCCTTACTCCTCTACTGCATTATTGGTTTGCCATACTATCTGGAATTTGTAGAACATTGTAATTGAAAAACCGAGACTGATTCCAAGTGAAGAATTTTTTTTTTCGACAACTCCACGATTTTTTCACGAAACTGGAAAAATTTGAGACTGATTCCAAGTAAAGACCTTTTTTATTTTTTAGAGAGTACCATGATTTTTTCACGAAAACGGAAAAATTTGAGACTTATTCCAAGTGAAGACCTTTTTTTTTTTTTTTAGAGAGAACACCATGATTTTTTCACGAATATTGAAAAATCTGAGACTGATTCTAAGTGGAGAAACTGTAAAAAGAACTTACTTTGGAGTAGGAGTAGGATTAAGAAAAAACATTTTACTCCGGAGTAGGAATAGGAGTAGGAGTAAAAATCACCACTACTCCCCAGCCCTGCTCAAAACTACGTTTCTACACTTTCGAGCAATGAGCATAGTGCGGAAACTCAATTTCGAAAAGCAACCGTAAAGTAGTATTTGTAATTGCTTCTTGGTTGGTTAATATTTAATTATTATCAAAAAGGTCTCCATGGAGCAACACATATGACCCCCCACTGAGTGATGGGGCCAAGCCTTCCGACCGTTTACGAGAACTTGAGGTCAACGCAAATTCTGCCTTTGATTCGTACCGAGAATTGTAAGTGTTGTTCTTATCGACTTCTATGTTAGTTTCATATTTGTATTAGTTTTTCAAGAAGCGTTTGGGAAACTGAATTTAGAAAAACCAGAGATTCTTCAATGATCCTAGTCAATTTTTCATAGTGTAGTTATATTTTGTATGTTCACTTTTCATTCATTAGCAAATAAACTTATCTTTTTTTTATCAATTGATAATATAATTTGTAAGTGAAAACAAACACCATTTTCGTTTGGCTGACGATATATGTTGTTGTTTATCTTCAAACATCAAGAATTTCTGAGCAATTTCAATTTTGCAGGTACTATGAAGGGGGAATCTCCTCAGTATATTTTTGGGATCTTGACCATGGGTTTGCTGGAGCTATACTTATCAAAAAGGCTGGCGATTCGTCGACTAAAATCAAAGGCTGCTGGGATTCAATTCATGTTATTGAAGTGCAGGTCTGTAACGGGCTTGTTCTATGATGTTTTAATTAAAGAAAGAATGTTAGTATGTTGCTTATAAGAATAACTCTAATCAATTGGTGTACGTCATTGCAAACTTTTGCTTTGTTTTTACTGGTTAGCGTGACTATTTCAAGGAACTCGGCGTAGTTGTTTTAGCTTCATCCAAACGGAAGTTACGTTACGACGCAAAGTCGTTATCTTGAACCAAACAGAGAGGCATCACAATGTTAAATTCGACACCATTGAAGTTGACTTTTGAATATCATGTTGTCATCCACCCTGACATAGCAGTGAACTGGCGCCCTTCAGACGTTTCATTTTTTAAAGTAATTCAATTTTAAAGAAAATTATTCAGTTTATCGAAATCAGACAGTGTTATCCGCTTTGCAATTTTCAAACGTCATCAAGTTTTGTTTTGTTTTAAAAAAAGTTTGCTTTGTTGCAATTTCGACATTGCGACTTTCAGTTGCTCGTTAAACCGTGGTTGGACTGTGCTTGGATCACCTTTGCACTGCGTTGTGCTTACTGCTTAAGCTTTTGATTTTCAAGCACCCAGTCCTAAAAGAAAACAGTCAAATCGCTTACAACATTAAGTCAATCAAGTCGACTTGAACCGCGGTTGCAAACCTGCTATACCCTGACAGATCAAACATGGCGGTCGATCACGTGCCCGCACAAGCGGCCGTGTTATTGGGTAGCCGTCCTGACGTCATATCTACTCGTTAAAATTTGCTCTTCAGGAAAAGTCCGGCGGCAAAAATGCACACTACAAGCTCACGTCCACGATTATGCTGTGGCTGCAAACGAACAAGGCTGCATCCGGGACAATGAACTTGGGTGGGAGTCTCACCAGACAAGTAAGCTTAGTTCATATTTTAATGCATGCTATCACTGCAAAAGTTGTTGACAGTTTGTAAATTCCTTTTCTGGTTGAAATATTAGATGTAAAAAGATAGCTAGAAATTCGACATGAGATAGGTCTAGCCATCTTTTGCTGAATTTTCTTTATTTTTTTACTATTCTAGTATCTTTGATTTGAAGCGACAAAGTTGAACTCTATTTAGTTTTTCATGTTGTATATGGTTAAGTAGAAACATTCGATTTGCAATTAAAATTATCAAAACGATTGCAATAAACTGCTTAGTAGGTCGAAACCTCGTCGGTATGAAACAATTTTGTTATAATAACTTTAGTGGGCGGTTTAAGATTAAGACAGTTAGCTTACTGTTTAAATCAAGAAAGGATGCGCATTCAACGTTTTTTCTTTTTATCGCGGAAGTCTTACCTCAGAGATTCGAATTGTTTCATAAGTTAGATTGACTTCAAAATTGGCTCTATCCGATATTGCTCTATTATGTTCTCACTTTTTCACTGTTGAGTTTATTTATAATGATTGTTTGTTGACAATGGCAGTTCCCTAAGAAAAGCTTTAACTGTTGGTTTTTAAATTGCGTTCAGAGTAGCAATAGAAACGGCCAAAAGAATGAACTGTGCGTCAACGTATTAAAGACTTAATTTTCTTTGATACAGCTTTAAGTTTAAAAGTTAAACATTAACTAAACAAATGAGCTGTCTGCAGTGTATAGCGTGTTGAAACTGTACGGTTAAAAACGAATTATTTCGTCTGCAAAGTTCACATTAATATTTAAAGCTTTTTTGAACATAATAAACATTAATTCCTACTTTAGTTGCCTTGGCTACGTTATTTATGTAGAACTACTTCGGACTAACCCTATCTCTAAATAACGCCTTGCCCTATTTTCCCCCCAAAATATATACCGTATCTAAGTAATTTAAGTCAACTGTACGGTTCGAGCAGAGGTTGAGCAGAGCAATTACGATGCGTATGCTTACGTTGTTGACATTGCTCATTTGCATATTGTCTAACACGACACATGCAGAAATGATATCGGCGTGTTTGTAAACTCAAGACTTTTTCTTAATTGAATGCAATTATTTAATTTAATCTTCGCAACCCTACCAACAAGTTCAATTAAAACCAATTTAAAGATACAGTTTCATGTAATTGTTTTGATCGTTCTAGTTCAGCGACGTCATTTCCGGTCGACGGTGTCGTCGCACGTTTAAAGCAATTTGAACTTTGCTAGTTAATTTTCTAACGAATCGACATGTGGCCAGCGTTCTGTCACCGGCCCCTATACCTCAGAAAGTGATGTTACTTAAATGGAAACCGTCAATTTTTTACACGACTCGTCGTATGAAGCCAGTAGGCTATGATACAGATCTAGTTTGTTGTTTGGAAAAAGACAGGTTTTCAGAGACGTATTATTGTTGATTTTTGACATTCTTTCACACTAGCTTTTTAGCTGCTATTTTAAACGATTTTACTAGCACTGCAGAACAACATTTTGTCTTATTCGAATGTTATGCACTTGTGCATTTCTTAAAATTAAAGGCCATAGGAAGCAAATGGCTAATTTTGTTTTTATTTTTCTGTGGAAGTCAAACCCTAAAAGCTTTTGTAAGAAATGCCTCTTCACCCTTTTCTAAGTTGAAAATCAATGAAACGAAATAATGACACTTTCTCGTAAAGGTTTCTCCGGATATTAAAGTTGTTACTTGCGGTGTTTTAATTAACTTGCACGATTGAAAAACATGAATCTTGATCTAATGGTGCAGGTTGAAAAAGACTGTGCCCTGAACGAAGCGAACTCACACATCGCCAACATCGGCCGGCAAGTAGAAGACATGGAGAATAAGATGAGAAATACGCTAAACGAGATTTACTTCGGCAAAACTGGAAATATCGTCAATGATCTTCGGTCAGTGTCCCTCTGCTTGATGCATATTATAATTGATAACATGGTTGAGTGCTGTGGTTGTTCCTGTGTCTCCGATGTTGTTGTTGTTCCTATCTCGATTCCCGGTGTTGCCGCCGCCGCAAACGTATCGCTCCTGTGTTGCCCGAGCGCTATTTTGCAAAGGTTTAAGCGGCGAAGAGACACCGAGTTTCTGTGTTTCGGCGAGTATTGTAAAAGGCTTTTTGATTTTCGTGCTTTGTTCAATCAGGTTTATAAGCTTCTGGATTCAATTTTCCTGCCCAATTGATAATTAAACTGTTGATTAATTTGCATTTGATACGATGTTTATTGCGTTGTTTTGTTTTGTTTTTTCGGCATACTTTTTGAACAGAATTTCGATATTGTCACGAATCTGTCCTTTTTTTTCATTATGCGTCATCTTGTCAAGGCATCCTATGTTTCCACGTTTTTTTTCAACTTTTGAACTGCCACACTTTATTTATACTGTCGTTGATAGAGGAACATTTTTCAAAATAACTTGATTTTTACAAATAGACAAAACTTTTTTGATCGGAATCGAAAACCGACTAATCTGCATCGTTTTATACCTTTTACTTTTTAAGTGTCGCGGTCCAAAAACACTAAAAAATTACTGCGGAAACACTTTCTATCGAAATGCGCTGACGTCATAGTGAAAAAATAACAGATTTGTAACAGGATTAAAAGTTATTAAAAAAATTAGAACCGAAGGTTTTGAAAACATTAATTAAACGTAAACATCCTCGTGTTCATACGTACTTTGTGTGTAGGGCAGTAGGCATTTATTGATTAAATGTTAAACCCAATGGTAAGCAAAAATTTTTCTTCCGCAAATGAGTCGAGACTCACTGCGCAAAAAGACCCAAAGTAAAAGTGAGTTTTTGTTGGCGTGGCCGAATGACCCCAATTTAAATGGGGGCTGTAAACGATCATTTCCTTTGGCATGTTATTGTGAACTTCAGACTTTCTTAATCATGCTCCTCGGCTTTTCGGTATCAGCAAGCAGTTGCAAATTACATTCATATGGGAAAATTAATTAAATAACCAAATAAATAACTTTGAATCGGACTGGGCGGTTGCCCGTAGCATTCCGACGCTTGTCCGCGAATCAGGAGGATAAATCGTTTGTAATGATAGTGAGCGACTTGTTTGCTATCGAGAGTCGGAACTTGCGCGATCAACTGCCATTTATTGACTTGTTCTTTTAACTAAACTTGCTTTTAAGGTCACTCGTTCCTTTGTCCGACGTTGCAAAGCAACGGAGCGTTGCGAACGAATTGAAAAAGAAGCTGGAAAGCAAGAATTAATTACGTCATCGATTCTGTAGCCAATCATAAACGAAAACTTTCCGAGCTACTGTAGTTTCTTTGCTGCTGCCACAGGCCTCATATATGTATTATTTTTTCGGTTTACAGCAGCCGTAAAAGCTTTTGATTGATCTAATTACATCGAAGACTTTCTTCGAGGCCATAGTGTTGAAGTAATTATATTGCTTTGATTGAAAGCTTTTATTTAATCCGCCGAAAAATTTGTATCAGTATCGAATTTTACAGTCTTCATTGCTTTGCTTAAATGAAATTAAGTATTACCATTTACTGCAGTGAAAACTAGCACATTGACACGCTTGTGTTTTGGTCAGACTTGACGGCGAGTGGCCGAACGCTTGATAAACTTCCTGGGTAATTATCGTAAGTGTTACGACAGCACATAACCTCTTATAATTGTATCTTGTACATAGCAATCAATCTTTTCGATTTGGCAAAAAGCTAATGTTGTTTTGGGAAACTAACAATTTGTGATGCATCATCATAACATATAATTCAGATATAGTCACAAAAAAAAGGACTATTAGTCTAACGTTCATGAAAAGTTACCTGCACTTGATTTTACCCACATATAGCTCACACCTACCGATGCTTACATGAATCGGTGTTGAAACTGCTCAAATCATTGAGCATTTTGTTTCTCCGCAGCGTCCTGATGTTATTCATGATTGATGTGAATTTGTGCTATTATTTCATTTAAAGTAAATTTTTGTATCCAGAGTTGTGTTTTAAGTGTTTAATTTGTCTATTAACAAGGAAACTTTCGCTGCCATCGGCTAATATGCGTCAAAGTATCAAATAAAGAATTGCTGTCAACCTGTCAACGACCTTTAAACTATACAGCTTTTTATTTACTATCAAGGCGTGATGTCGTTGTTGTTGTTGCCCCTCCTTCAAGGATATCTTTGAGTAGCTATCCCTTAATCTCTTAAAGAAGTTAATCTAGATTTCCACTCTTGAATTACCTCTGTTGCTTCTATAGGATTTTTTTTACAGACTAGTGGTGTTGTGTGGTACTTGACTGCAGTTACGAGGTGGTTAGTGTCATGTGTGTGTGACAAGCATAGTGCGCATTGTGGCGTGTAAGTATCAGGGTTCACTGTATGTAGGTAACTTTGTAAGAGCGGTGATTTGTTGGCTCTGAGCTGCGCCAGTTTTGTACGCATATGACGTGTAATGTTTGTTCTGATAAATGAACATCATAGGACGTGATATTAGTAACTTGTTGGCGTGATCAACACGATCCCGGTTCAAATTCTACAGCAAACAGTATTAAAACTAATAACAAAAAATGCAACCAAACAGCAATTGGCAACTCTGAAAGCAGGTCGGCTTTCCTCCGACGCCTTTCCGCGAGTCGAAGATGAATTGGAGATAAAAGCTCGTTTGTAGTCCGAAGGCTTTTTTGCGGGCTTGGTGACCAAGCGGCCTCCTCCATGTCCTTTTCCCCTGCATATTTAGTATTTTGATCTTTACTAATTTGGTTTTTGCATTTTTTTGAAAATATTCGCAATCGCGAGCGAGGAAAGATAATCACCACACTCACGTTACCCTCTCGAATCCAAACAACACATGAGAAATGTAATCACTTCACAATATCTGTTTTGAACACCACACACTATGACAGCGTTTCTCAAACTGTGTTCCGCGGGCTTACGTAAAGTGTTCCGCTCATGTCCGTACCTGGCGGGAGGCAGGGGGGCAATTGCCCCCCAAGTTTCCAAGATTTGGAAAAAATTTAAATGTTTCAGGTAGTGACAAGAAAATATTTGGGCAAAACCAGAAATTTTCGGGCAGCGATATGAAAAATTTGGGCAAAGTTTAGAAATTTTAGGGCAATGTTAATGATCAACTGCAAAAAATAGTTATTAAATTTAGGTGAAGAACTTTTTTCTTTTTTTTAGAGAACACCGTGATTTTGGGACGAAAATTAAGAAATATGAGACTAATTTGCAGTGAAGACCTTTTTTTTAGAGAACACCTTGGTTTTAGGACGAAATTTGGTTTTTGTCCGAGAATCTTAGACAATTTTTTTGTTCTATCCGTAAAGTACTAAAAAATTATGATTTGGGCGAAATTTCATTGCCCCCCCAAATTTTTTTGGCTGGTACGCCTATGGTTCCTCTAAACATTGAACATGACGGTTTGCAAGTACCTCATAATGAGCTTGCATAACCTTTACATATTTTTTTTAATTTCACATTCTTATGTTTCGTTATAACTCGCTTAAGCAAATTTAGTTTTTTGACTTGCAAAACAGTCTATTGATATTCTTGACAAATTTGTAATTTGAATTTTTTTGACGAAGTGTTCCGTGAGCAAAAATAGTAAGACAAAGGGTTCCATGAATAAAAAAGTTTGAGAAACCCTGCACTATGACATTTGTTCATCAGAACAAACATTGCCACGTCATAGTCGTCATATGCGTACAAACCTGGCACAAGCTAGAGCCAACAAACCACCACCCTTACAAAGTTACCTAGATACAGCAAATCCTGATACTTATACAGACCACAATGCCCACTACGGTTAACACATGTGACATAACTTCAGCAAAGCACCAAACCAACACCACAACGCTACTCCGGAAAAAATTCTTTGGAAGCACTGGAGGTTATCCAAAAGTGGTAATCTAAATAGGCTTCTTGAAAAGGTTAAGGGATAACTCCTCCAAAATAGCTCTGGAGGACGGGCAACAACAAGAAAGTTAATGGCTAAAATACAGATCAATCAGAAGCAGTGTAAACCAATAGTCTGTACTGTATCTATCTTGCCTTTAAAAAGCTTGATCCTAAGAACACACACAAGGTTCGCTGGTCTTTTCTTTAAAAAAACAACTCTAACGATTTTCAAAAATCCGAAATAACAACGGTATTTTATTACATTCGTAGGCTAAATTTGATTGGAGAAGACACATAAACGTCCATTATTAACCGTGTATTAACTGAAAATTGATTCAAGATAAAATGATTAAAACGAAAACAATCAAATAATGGCGCTTAAACGTTAAACATCAATTTGAAAAAATGGCGACAAACAAGAAACTGATGGTACCATATTTTTATGTGTCTCGGTTTTAAATAAAGGATTCTAAATTTTAAATATTTGGTCTATGAATGACGCTATTTCGACGCCGCGCAAATGCTATGAACCGATCATATGACCGCGTCATAATTCTTGATGCTTCCGTTTAACATCAGCCTTCTCGGAAGGTTTGTGTTTATCTGAAATTGAACAAAATTCAATAGATTGTCAAGTATCGTTAAGTATTAAATGAAAAATTCTTTTCATACCAAAACACACTATGGCTGAGAAAAATGGACTTGTCAGGATTACAAGGCAGAGTCGTTAAATTTTTATTCGGAAAATAAATAAACAAACCAACAAAAAACTTGTCTTTAATTCGACTATTTGCCGCAAGTTCCACGAAAAGACCAAAAAAACGACTTTTTGATTACTTTCCGAATAAAGAACTTGCAATAGAAAAATAAAAATTTTCGAAAAATCTGAGCTGGAACAATTTTTAAATAACAAAAAACTCTTCAATTAACAATTGATGTGATACAACTCATACAAGTCTCAAGCAGCGCTGGTATTTTATGGACATTCAATTGGTTTTGTGTCAAGCAAAGACATACTATAATATATCATATTTGCTATGAGACAACTGATAGAGAATATGCAATTGGAAAAATTTTGTATTTCGTTTTCACTAATTTCGAGAAAGATTTTGATTATCTTATTACAAAAATAATTTGGTGGGCATTGAGAAAGAAGAGGGTGATGGAACCACAAATATAAACTGTGATAAAAACATAGAAACAGCAGTGAAGGTAGAGAGTGAATTTCCTGTAAGTTCCATCAATAATCAGTATTTTACCAAATACTGTATAGCCTACCGCTCATCGCTATGGATACTATTGCAGGGATGCTAAATAGATGATTAAGAGAAAACAATGAAAATTTAAAAGGTGATGTTCGGTAATAATAAAAGATATGTTAGTGTAAGTGGAAACCTTTGCTCTTTGAGAAGCAATCGAAGGTAAATGTTCGGTTTTCAAAATCCTACATGAAGCGATTCATGATTGACAGCAATTAGTTGTACAAAGTCTAACAACATCACGAAGTGGAAAGTTGGTTCGAATTTCACTGGGCTTTACTGAAAACGCCATCGATAAACACTCACCGGCGCTTGCGCTTGTTTTATTTTTCTTGAACTCCTCGAAAAGGGCCTTGACTTCCTCGTCGAAGCCGGTCCACTCTGGGGCAATTCGGACCGCTGCTTTCAGTTTTGGTTCCTTCGTCAGGGGATTATTGCACTGAAAAACAGGGGTTGGTGACACAGACACCCCGGGTCGCGCTCCGGCATCACTTACCAGATCAATTGTTTTCGCGCGGGCTTTCGACTCATCACTACACCAGGTGGCGCACCAGAGCCACTCTTGAGGCAGGGACTTGATTCCGACTTGATGAATCATGTTATTGGGAAGGTCTTGATCGAGATTGGACAGCGAATTGGGGTCGTGGGAAAGGCCCTGGTACTGCCCCCTCAGTCGGTCTCCGGCAGCAATCAAACGGAACTTTTTCAAATCAACGACGTAAATGGCACTGTAATATTGGACCAGTATAAATCTTATGGTCAGTTTTTGACAGTTGGCCATTTCGAGCGTCAAGGACAAGAATAGAAAGCACGGGATTGAATTACAAGTATGGAACAAGATCCCGTTCCTTATACAGAGTTTGGTACAGCTTGGTCGAGGTTTTTGATCCCTTAACTTTACGCACGAGAACAGAAAGACGAAGTAAAATCATAATCAAGAGTTGATAGTCTAAGGAAGAAGAAAGATGAAATAGATGACGCTTCATCGGCAAACGTTAATGGAATCTTATAATATCTTAACAATATTATCTGCACAATTTCACGCAACAATATGTACTAGGAGGTTAAAATACTAAAGAAATTCAGTCATAGAAAGAATCCCACGGAGCCACCTGATGTGATATTTTCTTCCCGCCAAGTGATTCGCCCAATATCCGCCCTTCCAAAAGCGGAATCCATCCATTTCCTTCCGATCGTCGCAGAACGGAGTGTAACCGTACGGATTTCCTTCCAAATCCAAATCTCTTAATTCCTGAAAAAAATCAACTAAACAGGAGCAACTTCGACGAGGTTTGCTTTGTGAAAAGACATTATTCTGTAATCGGCGTCAATTTGGTTGAAAACACTTACAAAATAAAAAATTTTTCAAGAAATATCAATAAGCATCTAAAGTTTGTATTAACCGAAAAGTAAACCATAAAATTTAACTTCAAAAGAAGACTTCTACCTTTAAATCAGCTCGAACTATTTGATCAGCATCTACGAATATGATTTTATCGACGTCAAGAGGAAAGAGAACGTCAAGGAACAAGATTTTGTACCTAAAGTTAGAATTTGAATTTAGCTCTAATAAAAAAGACATCACACTAGCTACAGTATCATAAATGTAGGTATGGAAACACCCCTTTTCTACAAGGGTGGTTATTCTTTCCCATTTGAATGGGAGGGTTAGATTCAGTGCCGGAAACTTCGAGACAAAGCCGCCAAAGGCTCGCCATCGCGTCTATAATTATATTTTGAAGCGGCTTTGCTATGAAGATGTTACGGGGGGTGACGGCGATCTTACGGAGACGGGTACCGCTAACTTTTTTCGGTGAATGAAGTTTAGTTTTGCTTTGAAATCGGCTTCAATTAACGCTCAATCTCGTTCCTGGCACTGCTCCGCTGTAACGAGGCTTACTTACAAGTCACAAAACATTTTGTTTTCATAACAAGGGATCGTGTTGGCAAAGGCAGGAACGAAGCGCGACAATACGAGCAGTTTCGAGCCATATATAAACCTAAATGGCGGCTAAGTGGAAATGTGGCAACAGAGCGGCACTTACCCCCACATTGTTCGCTGCTTCTCGACCTGCTGTCGAAGCCATCGCGGCCACTTGTACTGGACGAGCTCGTATTCGAACCCGTATTTTTCGGCCATGTACGGAATGAAGTCCTGAGGCAACAGCTCAAAATGTCACACACAGCAACAGAGAATTGCGAATGTAAATTTTATAGACATTATCAAACAATCCCAAAAATCGCGTAATTGCTCTCGAGTAACAGCAAAACAAAGACATGACACGTAGTGCAGAGAGATGAAGAATGATATACAAAAATTGTCATCTCCAAAAAAATAATGATATCACGTCATTTATTTAGAGGTAGAGAAATATTTTAAAAATTTATAATTAAAGGATTAAAAAAATTTAAATAATTTAAGAAACTGAGCAATAACATATCAAACGTCTTACTAACTTTGAACTGTGGGGACAAATAATTCTTGAGAACCCAAAACTTGACCTTTGTTTGGGTCTTCGACAAGACACTGAGCATCATGATCCTCATCAAACGTTCGTACAAATGTCCGGATGCGAGAGAAAAAATGTTGATGACATCAGTGGAGTTTTCGGAAGATGAGGAGCGTCCACCGTCAGCACCTCCAGTGAAGGAACTGATCATGAAACCAAATATTTACAAATCAGCTTCTAAGACACACTTGTTAGTTGTCTCCATTTTAACAGTAGATAAGTTCAAATCGTGTTATTTCGGTTTACACGGGGAAAAGCTGGCGTAGATTCGCGAACATTCGACGCCAATTCGACCGCACGTTGAAGTGTCTTTAGGAGAAAATAAAAACTGAATCTCATGTAAATTGCCACTTAATGATTTCTTGCCATAAAAGCAAAAATCAAATAGTACCTTGACAAGAATAAAAAAACAAGTCAAAATAAGATTTTTCAGTATGAACGCGACAAATGTCTCCTTTTAAAATGTAAATAAACACATTTAGAAAACTAGTTCATTAAGCTTCAAATGCAAATACTGTACTTAAAGTCTGTCAAACCGGGTAAGCTGTCTCAAGCAATTCACTGTGTTATTAATCTTGACTATACACGCCACCCACATCAAGGTTATAATAAAGCTTTGTTTAATTTGCAAGTTGGGATGATAACTGAATGGCATGCAATAGTCTCTGAGTTGATCATAATATCAGTAAAATAAAACATTTTGATGTGAAGTTTCTATCTTGCAAGATAGCAGTGGGAGATTTGCAGTCTAACCTGGTCAGAGAATCCCACAGGCCGGCCTCTTTTTTCGGTTCTTCTTCATCTTCTTCCTCCAGCAGCGGTTCATCAACTTTTCCGGGCTTTTTAGAGACCTGAAACAAGATTGGTCATCGCGTCAATCATTTAATTAAAAATGATTTGACTTGAAACTTTTAACTAAAGATTACCTTCGCAGTTAGTAAAAAAATTTCGTAGAAAAATAACAGCAAGGTCTATTCGCATCCTCCCCACCGCCCTCCTTTTTGATTGTGATATTTTTCAATTATTATACAATAAACGACGAAAAGTAAAAGTTGACTGTCAGTCGTACAAAGGTTCCACTGGTGGTCATTGACTTGGAAAAGCGAAAACAACAACTCCACCTTGACGATGATCACTTTGCTTTTAAAGCTGTCCATCACCACGATCGCGTCGTCGCGGTTCGCCGTCTCTTCCGTGTTCTCGTGGCTGCTGATTTGGTAAATGTCACGTGATCTGCCTTCTCGAAGGTTCAAATACCAGACGCCTGGATTGGCCTTGAGCTGGAAGTAGCCGAGGTTGGCCATGACGATGGTGTCCACCGAGACCTCCCCCCTGCTGCGGCCCAGTGTGAACTGGAGGCCGCGAGGGGGGCTCCCTTGAAACGCAAGAAAACGAGTAAATATGCGGCCTGATTGGGTTGCTATTTTAATTTTGAGGCAGAATTTTCATTACAAATTAATAGCACGATCTCTAATGTGAATTTCTAATTTTTGATACGGCCACATCAAGGTTTGAACCACTGACCCACTGCTTTGGAAAATAGAACTCTTACTGTGCCAGAAGTTCAAATGATAGCCAGTTTACAGAAAGTGTGAAAATTTTAAAAATTACACGTAAAAAAATCAGAGAAAACAATGGTTTCAGCAACTGCTTTGGCATCTGCAACGGAACATGAAATACAACTACTCATTAAAAATACACAAGGCAGATGCCTTATTAATACAAGAGACAAAACTCAATCAATCCCACAGAAAACCAAACATTCTTTCACTTCACACCTATCAGATAAGAACGCACTCACAAACAAGGAGAATGCCTCTAACTTACATTAAAAACAACAACATTAATACATCAAAAACCTTTCCCATTGAACCACAAATCATCAAAATTTACCTTTCTACAACACAGCATTTATATATCGCAAACATGTACATTTTCACTATCAAAATTAGAAGACTCGATTATACCGAGTACATTTACAACTGTAACAAATCTTACAAACCCAATCATCACAGCAGATGCCAATGCTCAGTCACCGTTATGGTACTCGCCGACCGAAGACCATAGAAGAGAACTGATCAAAGATATCCTGTTAAACTTCAATTACATCGCACTAAACACGAACACACCAACACGTTTACCATCCAATCAAACACAACAACCTACTTCACCAGATATCACCAGTGCTTCAGCAGACTTGGATGATTGCACTAGCTCGCAGACCATCCACTTCCTAATATCCGATCTCACCACCCTCATTATACATTACAAGACCAAAACAACTCGCTTTCATTTCACTAAAACAATAACAAACTACCAAAAGGCCGATTGGAAATCATTTAAACATGTAGAAGATCTCACCCTCACAGCACAAATGTTCATGAGGCAAACAAAGACTTGATCAAGGCAATTTGGGATGCCGATAGACTCTTCATCCCTAAAGGAAATTAAAACAGAACAAATCACACTCACTTGCCCATGCATATCCGCAAGCACATCCATCACTGTAACCATATTCGCAAACAAAACAGATCAGAGCCACAAATCATTACTCTCAACAATCATATAAACAAACAAATACACGAACACAAACACCTGGAAATAACATCTTAATAAAATTGATCACAAACACAATCCAACTCTCTGCGGAGTACCATAGCAAAGCCATCCAACAAAAAATCACCTACACAACAGATCAAAAGCATTTGGTTCGGAATTAAAACAGCCATCACGACATAGACAAAGCTAAAGCTTTTAATAAACATTTTACGAATGTCACTTCGTATAGCACAAACAAAATCAACAGGCACATAGGATCAAGATCGTGACGCTTCCCACCAAGGAAATGCGACTTACCAGTACACAAGTTCAATTAGCCATCTCAAACAGCACAAACAATTCCACTGGACCTGAAGCAAGAGCTCCACCCGATAGAAATCAGACAGGATGCAGAAATGAGCCAATTTGTAGTGGTTATAAATCAACCACCAGTGTCCTAACCTCGACGAGGCTGACTCATTTAGAAAAGCACTTTTCGAACGGACACCTCTGCCAAGTACCTGAACGCGGATCCTTTTTAATCTGCGCGACGCCCGAGGCAGCATGAAAATACGTTCTGGGTGACATATCATGATTTTGCAGTGTTACCCTACTGCGAAGGGTTTTTTGTGTGAGAGATTTCCTTCTTCTAGACTGCTTGCTTGCCACAACTTTTCAGCACAGTCTACCCAGGTTTGAAGTTGCCATCTCGTGAACAACTATTTTTCTCTATTCTCTATCTGCAAAGCTCTTTGGCATGGATATACCTAACAGGAAAAATAAAATCTCTGGCCAACACAGCTTTACAGCTCACCGAGACACACAAACTTTTCCACCACGGTAAGGTAATAAAAGTAATAGTTTATAGGAAAGCCACTGGATCTGATGGCATAAACATCAGACACCCCAAATACCTAGGACCAATTGCCATCAGATACCTCACAAACATGTACAACATTGCCCTCAACACTAACACAAAACCCAATCTTTGAAAACGTGTCACAATCATTCTCAATCCAAAACCAAAAAAGACCACAACATTGGCACAAACTAACAACCCATATCACTCCTATTACCCATTGCCAAAACACTAGAAAAACACGACTGTCATACATAACAGAAAACATTTATCATCAACATGGATTCAAAACATAAACACTCAACACACACTGCTTTGCACAACGTCTGCCACCTAATCACAAAAGACTTCAACAATCCAAGGCCTCCACAACACACTGTAGCTGTAGCTTTGGACATGAGCAAGGCGTTTGATACAGTGAAGATACACAAACTTATACACAAACTAGCACTAACAAACATTCCTAACATCATCATCAAATTCATAAAAAACTACATAAAAGGACGACAAGCATGCATTCAATACAACGTCACACTCAAAACTCAAACGAATCAACACCGGAGTACCACAAGCATGAGTTCTGTCTCTAACATTATTCAACATTTACACCTCTGATATTCCACTCACCCCAATGTACAAATCGCAGCACATGCTGATGACATAACAATCACAGCATTTCACATCAAATACCCGAAGGGCCAACAACTCATTCAACCATATCTTCACAAAATCTATGAATGGACCACCACTAATAATCTTAATATGAACACAGACAAAACTACCGCCACACTTTTTACACCAGACCAAGTTGAATATGGCACAACTCTATCACTTAAATTAAAAACTCAAACACTACCAACAATAAAACACCAAAAAATTCTTGGAATCACTGAAGAGAGTCTAGAACCAAAATTGACATTTTCACAACATATAAACGTCACCATCACTAAGGCAAAACAAACGCTTAACATTCTGAAAGCTTTCACTTCTAGCAAATGGGGTAAAGAAAAGGAGTTAATTCTCTACATTTAAAGCTATAACTCGCCCATTTTGAAATATGCAAACACCAACGTCAAAAAACTGCAGACCATTCAGAACACAACTTTGCAAATTCCTACTGGCTGCACACGGTATAAAAACAATCAACACCTACACAATGAAACTAAGATCCTTCCAATGGACATCTATCTCAAACTTCATGCAACTCTTAAACAACTGACTCAAACACAAACACACCCTTTACATGATCTTAATGCATACTCAGATCGGCCTAGAAACATGAAAGCCACAATCTTTTATAATAATGAGCACACTAACATTATCATCTCAAAACTAAATATAACAAGTGAAGAATGTAGAGAAAAACTCAAACACATTCACACTACCATCACCTCATAATACCTCAGTTCTAGAAAAAACAACAAAGTTACTAACACCACACCATATGACATTCGTTTATCAGAATAAACATTACCACGTCATATGCGTACAAAACTGGCACAGTTTAGAGCCAACAAAGCACCACTCTTGCAAAATTACCTACATACAGTGAACCCGAAACTTACACATCACAATGCCCACTATGCTGTCACACACACGTGACACCTTTTTAACGTAGTCAAGAACCAACACGACACAACACCACTAGTCTGTGGAAAAAGCCTTTAGAACCAGTAGAGGTGATCCAAGAGTGAGAATGTATAATGGCTTTTATGAGTGGTTAAGAAATGACACTCCAAGATATCCTTGGAGGGGGGGCAACAGCAACAACAAAAACAATAATAAGCATTTTGAAGTTTAAAGGAACTTAACTGTTCGATTAGTTGTCAATGCGTCATACAAATTTTTTAACACCCCCAATGTTTATAAAATATACAGGGTGTCCAAAAATTATCGTTACAATTTTTAAAGTTTGTCAAAATTTTATTTTTTGAGATATTTTCATTTGATTTGTTTTATAGTGAAGGAAAATGCTTTAAGTTTTTTCTTTCTTAACAGGTAGTTGTGGAAATAATTAGGTTTAAAATTACAATTTATTTAATGATTAAGCAGAATATTTTTGAATTTAGTAGCAATAGTAGAGTTCATGAGAATGAGCACTCCACAGGAAAAAGCCCAGTGTGTTTCCTGGTTTATAGAGACAAAGTCAGACATCCAAGCACAGCGAAACTTTAGACACAAATATGGAAGCCACCTGCGCGATCTACCATTTGCTATTTCGCTACCAACCTACCATTAGTAGATATGTTAGCAAGAACATGGCAAGAAATTGAATATCGGTTGGATATTGTACGTGCGACTGATGGTGCACACGTAGAGGTGTACTACAGCATCTAACGTAAACTTGAAGCATTTCCCTTGACTATAAAATAAACCGATTGAAAATATCTTAAAAAATAAGACTATGATGAATTTTTGAAATTCTAACAATAATTTATGGACACCCTTTACATTAGTGACTGTAGCCTAGTGGGTGAAGTCGATCTTCGTGAAGACAAAACGCAGTTAAAGTTGGAGAAAAAAAATTTTGGCGACATTTTGACAAGCATTTATATATTTCAAAAGTGAAATCGAAAGACAATTCAAGTCAAACAAACTTTAAGAAAAAACACCATTTTTGCATTTGAACCGCCGAGATTACCCAAAAGCAGTCGCCACAAAAAACGTGTAAAGAAATGGGAGTGAAGAGTGGGTTCAAAATACAATACCAAAGATGCCACCAAAAGCTGACGGTAATCTACCTGTGGTTAGATCTCTAGCGTGGCCTTCCAGCACTAAATGCTCCAACTCGTACTCAGCGAACACTACTTTGCTGGAAACTTCTTCCAGCTTGATGTTATCCAAATCGTAAATAGCTTTCAGGGCTTCCACCATCCAGCCCTCTGGTGGATGGAAATTAAGGGTCAAAATCGATTTCGAGGGCATGTCGGTGAACCGGGCCACGGGTCCGTCGGAGAAAGTGTTATCGACCTAGAAAAACGACCAAGTTGGGACAGCAAAGAAAATAATCTACATTTACTATATATGCCTTAAAAGTACTAGTAACAAAAGACTACAAAACTACTAATGCGAAAAATTCTACTTCTAAGTTACACAACATGTTTCTATTTTCAATTTTAGTAAAAGCATTGTTACAATTTTGTGACCGATTTTCGTAGCAAAATTATGTCTTGGTGGTGGGGGTTTCCGATCTGTTTTTCTAGGGATATAGCGTGGATCAACTCTGTTTGTCTAACTGGTGTACAGAAAAAAGAGTTGAGAAGAATAAAGGGGGAGAGGAAAAATGGGATGAAGCTTGGGCAAGAGCGTCCACCAAGTCGATTTCTCGGAGAAAATAGTGTCCGGGTGCCCTCTGAATAGTGTCCGGGTGCCCTCTGAAAGACCAAATGTTTTGACTCGACACTTTGCTTTCATCTTTGAAAGCAAAAGTACTGCTGTACGGGATTTGGGGGGGTTAACGGAACAGATTGAGAGTCGAAATAGATGGTGATCGATTGATAGGACAAGAAGTCATAGATACACCACTACACGACGAATGGAACAATATAGGCTCTGCACTGTAACTCGAGATTAAACGGTCCGAAAAGGAAAGAGGGAAGCCATTGAACCAGTTGACATGAATCTCCCTTCCCCAGCCCGTTCGGAACCGAGGCGTTATTCGTCGCCAGATCAATCGTCACAAGTAAGTCAATAAGTTTTTATCAATACAGGCAAATTAATTGATCCACTGTACTGTAATATCAAACTACAATATTTTTTAAAACCAAATGAGATTCAAACAATGGAAATAACTGAATACCTGAGCAATGCTTAACAAAAACAAACAGCATAAGTGCAGCTTTCGGTTACCTTGAAATGCATCTCTGGTTCAAGGACATATCTGAAGAACCTCTTCACAGGGAGATCAGACAACTTTTCACGGCAGTTCATGTAGATTCGGACGTTAGCATCTAGTACTTCTTGCAAAACCTGTTCAAAAAGTTAAGATTACAAAATCGTGAACTGCTTTAAAAAACCGTTTTTTTTTTTGTTTGAGCAAGTATAATCTTTTGAAAAGAAATTTCAAACTTTTGTAGAACGCAAGCCTCAAACATAAACGTCCCTGTAAACAAATAAAATAAGAACTGAAGCATGTGAAGTCCATATTCTCAAGAAAAACAAGATCTTTACAGTACGATTATATTCATCCACCTTAACAATCGGAACTATTTCCTGGGCTTTATCCGAAGCGGGATCGAGAACGACGATGATATCGTAGGATGAGCTCTCTCCCTCGCTCCCAGACAGACGTATGACGCTATGATCCCCATGGGGGATCGAGAAACCGACCCGCTGCGTGTTGGACCCAGGCTGGGACAGGAGATGGGAAGAGACCTTCATGATGAGGCTGCTCACTGGAACAAGTTGGCGACTATGAAAATCACTTTACGAATCATCGTGACGAAATAATGAAGTCGCACTTCGTATCGGCGCATGTTAAGTTACGCGGGTTGCGGGTTCGATTCCTTGTCATTGCCACCTTGGATAAAGGACTCGGCGATGGTTTACCTCAGGGGCGTGCAACTATTTATATCAATGGGTCAAAACGTACAATTGTAAGCGGACTGGACAATTTACTACCAGGCAAAAACAGCTGTTGTTATTATTCCTTGTATTGTAAGAAAAATTTCTCAATCAGTTTACACGAAACGTTAAAATATTAATGAGATGACTGAAAAACTAGCTGCGCAGTGCACAGTATCGCTAACGTCTGTACTCTTGCCCAAAGCAATACTAAAACCAGAATATTTGCTTATTTTCTGCTTTAAAGAAAATTTGCTATTTCCCAAAAGGTCATCTATACGCCTTGCCACTGTAAACCGAGGCAGAGACTCCATGACAATTTTCTGGAAACACACGTCCAATAAACAACTCTAAACAATTCTTAATGAATTCACCATCATTGTAAGCTTTTCCTTTTTCGGCAATTACTTCAGTTTTGTAATAAGCTCAGTGTCTTTTTCATATGCATAAAATATCTCTTGCATGCTCAAAAAATTTTTAAACTGCTCTATTTCATCAAACCGTAATTGAACTTCAATGCACCAAATTTGGAAGCATGTTTTGGGCAATAGTGACGGTTAATATTGTACTCTTTCATTACTGATATACTATTTTGACAAATCAGACAAATTGCGTCTTCATTATGTTGAATAACGAAGTACTTTTTGCACCATTCATTATTAAACCGTCTTCTTTCACAACCAACTTTGCTTCTCTTACTCGAAGACATTTTAAGCTTTTTGGGCTAATTTCCAGAATAAACCTTCGTATTTAACTAGCAATTCAGTAAGCACTATGATGCAACAAGAACAAATTGCCACGGTTAGTAGTCTGAATTTAATTAGGGTGAAATAGCACAAATAGCAATAAGAATGGAAAACTGTTAAACAGGTTAAAAACAATTATTAAGTATGACTTATTTGAAATTATCTTTTATTTTACCACAAAAAAGTTATCTTTTTAACATTTTTGCTTAACTCGTGTTTAGTTCACTAGAAACAGGCCATAAAAAGGGGTGCCGCGGGCCGTAGTTGCACGCCTCTGGTCTACCTGATGGGTTATCGACATAAATGCATCTATATAAAAAATATGAACCAGTGTATCATGCCCTTTTAAATTGGTTTCAATGACTCGATGCGATCATGTCATTTTTAAGGTAAAAACAAGAAAAAAGGAAACAAGGAGTAATGACAATGAGTTCAACAAATAGAACTTGGTTTTTGAAAAAGATATTGGCAACACTTACTTGCTGGAGGATCAATCTTGATGCTTTTAGTCGCTTCTTGGACTTCAGAAGAAATAGAAGATTGAAGGAGCATTTCAACCAAGTGGAAATCATCAGAGATCAATATCTCACCCGGATTTAAAGAATTGAAAACCTGGAGTTGGATAAAAATCAGGCGGAGAAATTGAAACACTGAAGGTTTGAGGTACGAAAAGAAAACGATACAAACAGCCAGTGTTAAGTTATGATCAGGACCTGGCGTACTAAGTCTGGGTTCGATACTCAGGCCGAGCAAATCTTATCAAATGTTGCCATCGTAAAATCGGCACACGCTTTAGCGTTAAAGTGAGTATGATTAAAGCAAAAGAAATGATCTAAGCTAACCAGCACGGGTATTACTACTATTACAGAAGTAAGCAATGTAACCGATGCCGAAACTACCAGTTTAAATGCTGGGGTAGCATTAAATAATATTCGTAGGTTTTTTTTCAGTTATTAAAAAACAGACTTTTTTCCAAAAAATTACTCTCAAAATCAATTTTAATGTCAAACAATTGACTTAAATAAGAAATTACGCGGCATTGTGACCACACAATGGTATAATCTTAATGCATTACCTTGCCATTGGCAACAACTGAGCTTTGTCCAGGTTTCAGCCTTAAAACAGATGACGCCCACATTGATTCGGACTGAATCGACGAATGAATCTGATCGATGTTCGTCTTCAGTTCTTTCTCAAACGCATCTGAATCCATTCCGCCGACGTAGAAGTCGGAAAAGGACTTTTTACCGGACACGATTTCAACTGCGTTTTCCTCTTTCGTCTGAATTTAAACATGACGTTTTCGTGTCTGCCACTTTCAAAGCTTTCATTATGAAATGGAATTACAGAAGTATAAATTAATTATAAATAGACCATTTAGATGTAAAAAAATTCGAGTTACGAATTCAAACATCAGTGTTAATGAATGGCAAAGAATTTTAATGGTCCTATTTTGTTACAAAAAATATATCGCGAAAAGTGAAAAATAACTGCACTCGCCGAGAATAGCAGTCAGCGTATATTGTGTATGCTAGAGGCAATAATGTCCCTTTGAAAGTTTGCAAACAACACGAATTCGTAAACACTTTGATTTTCATTGATATGCAAAAAACCAACTAAGAAGCCGGAACAGAACGATTTTCGGTACAAGAGGAACTAAACCAATCACTTTCTTACCAGCTTGGTAACGAAGTTCCGGGCGTGGTTATCCGACAGCGTCGTCAACGCGGCTTCGACGGCTGACGCTATTTTCAATGACGTCAGATCTTGGGCGTTGGCCGGGTTGTGAATGATTCCGACCCGTGCTAAGCTGCTCGCTTTCTGTGACGCAACAAGGTCAAAGGTCAATTTGAACGTTGAAAAACGAACAAAACACGAGCTTAACTCTTTAAGGACTTGCACCTGATTGTGTAAGAAAAATTTTCACGTATTTTTTAAAAATAAACAGCGAGTCGTCCCCCGCAAAACTGTTTCACGGTGGATCCAGGAATCAAAGCATCATCGCAGATGAAATAGTAATTTAAACCTCGAATCTCATCAAAATCAACTCAGCAAAAATTAGAAAATTAAAATTTCTTCACGATTTATTAAGACTCTTAAATCATAAAATCGATTTGGGTTGAAAAACCATATCGATTTTGTGATTTTAGAGTATATTAATAAATTTTTAATAAATCTCTAATTTTATAAATTTTCCTCAGCTGATTTCGGTATAATCCGAAACTTATATTCTGATATATAGTTTTTCCATGGGTGGTAAATGTAGAATGCTAATTTCGATAAAAAAATAATATAAATGTTGTTTAGACGTAAACTTGTTTTAATTTAAAAACCTTAGAAGAACATTTCGGCTTCCAAAGAAACGAAACATGCGAGAGGGCGCCATTTAAAAGGTTTAATTAACACTAAGCATAGGTACAACTCAAGAGGGAGACGTCATAAGAACCGTCCAGCTCGACAAAGTCGCGTAAACTCACCACGTGCTTTAGCGCGTTGTAATACAAATTCCTTCCTTCTGATTGGCTGAGATCGGTGATGAGCCAGATTGATATGGGGCGAACGTACTTGCTTTGGTCACTCTTGGACAGGTACCTAGACAAGGTGGTCATGACAAATACAGCGGCGGTTTGCAAGTATGCAGAAATAAGACATATACCCAAAACTGGGGATGGGTGTGTGTGTGTATGAAAAAAAAATTGAAAATGTAAAAGTTGCAAAAAGTTGAAGATGTATAATAGAACTTTAAGAGGTTTTTCAATGATGCAATGTAAATTCTTTACAATGACTAACATATTCTTTGAACAGCCTTGATCATTGAGGGACTACAATTGCACAGACTTACTTGTCCGTTAGATAGTGTGAAAGAGTAGCAGTTTGGTCAGTTGAGGTGAGCTTCGCGAATTGATTCACATCTTTTAGGGCGTCTGTAAAATCACAAAGCAAACATAATAGTTAATGATAAAACATTCAAGACATAGTTTTTTAATTCAGCAGAAATTTTCGAAGTGGTAAATCTATTAACTACTTTTAATGCTTGGCTGATTTAATCAGATTGGGTAAACCAATTGTTTAATTATATACTTCAGCATCCGGGATACTCGTAATTGGTTGAAACTTCCAGCAAACAAAAATAACCCGGATGCTGAAATATAGTCGATATGTTCAAATATTCACAACTTTACTACTTTGCCTATAGCAAACAAAAGAATTACTAAATAATCAAGCTATGAAGTGTGATATATGTGGCCTTGCAGCATCACTCTAACTAACGAGCAGAAAAACGTGGGTTCGATGCTCAGCTTGGGAAAGGCACTTTATGACGAATATCCTAAAATTGAAGTCAAGCTGCCCACCTTGAACGGCAACTCCGCTTAACGACAAAAGGTAGCAACCAGATATCAATACTGAAAGCATGAATATTATTGTAAGAAAAATGAGCAATTACATCTGGTCGTGAGAAGGCATGTAAAAAAAATTAAAGAGTTGTTGCTACAAATAACGAATTCTTCTGTTATGGATAGAAGGCAAAGTGAGTAGTTTACTGAGAAATGACTTAATTTACTCTCCAATGGAATGTACTAATTTCAAAATTCTAATCTAATCTATCGCAATGGTTGACAACAGTGGCGTGAGGTCAGGGCATGCAAGTCATGCGTTGCATGACCAAATTTTTAGGGATTGCATGACGAACTTTTGCGCGATGAGGTATAGATTTTTTAATTTAATAAGAAATGGTACTTGTTTAAATTGAAATTAGAGAAATTTGAGGCCGATCCAAGACGAAGACCTTTTTTTTTTTAAAGATCACTATAAAATTAGGACAAAAATTGCAAAATCCGCCAATGCTTTGAGGCGATCACCTTTTTTTTAGAGATCAACAGAATTTCAGGACGAAAAGTATAAAATCTGGGAATGATTTTAAGCGATGACTTTTTTTTTGGAGAACACCATGGTTTAGGAACAAATCGGTCTATGTTTTAGAATCTCAACACAGAATTTTTTCTGCTACCCAGAAAATATTGCATGTCCCACCCATTCACTGCCCAGAAAAGAACTAATTGCATGACCAGTGGCGTGCCAGTTGTATGACCAGTCTTAGAGGTCACGCACGCCACTGGTTGACATCTTACCCGGAGCGGGATTTCCCAGCAAATCCAGGATCCTGTCGGGGGAGCGTAAAATGCGGTCGTTCAACCGTAGCACGACGTTGGGCCGTTCCATGAGAAAGTCAAGGGCATTCATGTCGTTGGTGAGTTCCCCCATGTATGTGGCTCGTTGCAGCAGGGGATAACCCTCCATTACTTTGCTGACCACACTCTAAATATAAGTCGGCCTGTCTAGGACAACAAATTTTTGGGATCACATCCAAACAAGATTGCATTTATATTATTATGGTTGACATTAAAAAAAGATTTTTACTATGACACAAATTTTGAAGCAAATACCGTTAAAAGTGAAGATACAAAAAAGAAACTTAAAAAGCCAAATTTCTCTATTGACTATTTAGTTGGATTGTTAGACGTGACAGTTGGCAGACAGATTTTTAAACAGTAAATTATGCAACTAAAGAAAACAAACATCAAAGTCAATGGTTTGAAGGAGAAAAAGTAGTTTTACATTTTTTAAAATACAAATTGGAGAAAAATCTTGTTAACGCTTACGATTTTAACAAAAACAGCAGCAGATTTACAACTAGAGGCTTTTCGATATTAATTTACCTGTTCGAAATCTTCCGAACGAATTTCTCCATCAGACATCAATTCTCCGTTGAAGAGGACGTTGACAGAAGAGGACAAGCCAGACTTGTTTAGAAATTGTTTGGCCTGCTTCCGATTTTCGTCATACTCAGAGCTGTCAATCAAACACCATAACTGTCAGTTTGTCACTCAAACAACGGATAAGCGTCATTAAAATAACTGACGAATAACGGCAAAAACCGCAATCAGACCACTAGACTCAGACCACAGTTTTAACTTCGTATCAGCGAAAGTGAGGGTCTCATGTTGAAAAGCTCGTCGCAGCAACCAGAGAATTCAATGCCAAAATGGCGCCTCTCAGTGGTTGACACGGATGTTCCTCCTACTTTGCAAATTTGGCAATCTATGATTTAAGGTTTCAAGCAATTGAGAATTTTGTTGCTTTTAGTCGTAAAATACGGAAGATGGCAATACACTCATGTTGCTTTTCACTCATTTTCATTTAGAAAGTTGTGTTTTTCGCTGTTGAGGCTTTTTCAAAAAACTTCTTTGCCAGCTTAATAATTAGTCACAAACCTGCTTCCAATGACGTCATCAATGTCGGTACTCTTGAATTTCTTCTTAAACCTGGCTTTAATATGATCAACAGTGAGAACTGCATCATCTTCAAGTGTTTTGTAAATCTAAAAAATGCAAAGGTTTTGATTGCATTGCACAATGAACAGGTGGTCGTTCTTTTAGGATTGAAATTTAACCACAAATAATAGTCGACATTACATTGGAAATTTTTCGAAGGTGTTTCAATTTTCATTTACTGAAGTAACAAAATTTACCGTTTCCAAAATCACCCATAAATGATTGAGTGAAGTCATAGCTGCGAAACTTTGTAACAGATACTCTCTGTGACGTGATAGCACTAAACTTCTGCTCTGGAAAACACAACCCACCCCTGTCAGAAAGCTGAATGATTTGCTGTTGTCGTCTAATTCGTCTCTTGCAAAGTTAAAAGCGCGAACTAAAGCGACACCGGCGTCGTCGTTGCCGTCGATTTCGTCCGAGTCGTCCACCAGGAAAGAAAAACCTATTTAAAACACGATAGTAGAGTAATTCTTCACCTAATATGTTTTCTAGCTCCTTCATAGAAGCCTTTATCACTCCTAGCCATCCTGCTGGTCATCAAAAAAAAAAAAAAAGGTTTTCAGTTTATTTTCAGGCATTGACTGCGTTCCTTAGTTTGTGGGCCCATGAGTTCCTAAATATTTGAAACATCCACCAGGGGCCCCGGTTGGGGAACAATGCCATTGTGAAATTACGACCTTTTTTGAAACATCAAAAAAAAAAATATGAAAGCACTTTTAAAATTTTTGATTTGCTGGCAAAAAAATGGAAGTCTTTTATTACTGTTTTTAAATCTTTTTTTTTTGTTGATGCATTTCGGAACGTAAACAAGCAAGAAAATACAGCCAATTACAAACAGATTATCGCGGATTTGAGTTTCTTTCACGTAGCGAAATTAGAAACTTTCTAAAGGAGAAAACCCGGCCGAGGGAGCTCAAATAATTACGGTTTAACCATCATTTTCTCTGCTTATTGTCTTAACTTGCGGGACAATGTCTGAGGCTTTAAACTTCAGGCAACGTCCAGCGATTATCCCGATCCACTTTCGGAGATGTTAAGATATTGCCGTCCGGTTGAAAGTTTTTTACTTGATACTTAAGCTTTTACACAGTGTATGACAGTAATTTAGACAACCAAAAAGATTATAATGCCACAAAGCAGTGGTCCCCAACCTTTTTATTGCCTCGGACCGGTCAAGGTTTGATAATTTTACCGCGACCCGGTAAGAGAGACGTTGATTGTTCATATTTCAGATTGTTTTAATTTAGTAATTTTAATTTAATCGTTTTTAAACCTGCCTTCAAAACAAAAGAGAGTTACACCAAAAAAACAAATATAAAATGATATAGCACTTTAACTCACTAGAATGCTAAATCAATAAGAACCCTGAGCTTGTTTCTCTGCAACGACACGATTCTATCTGGGGTAATAGGAGACAATAACACCCGAAGTGTGTTGCTTATGTCCAGTTTACTCCTTTGTTTTGTTTTGGTGGCTGTCTTTGCAGAAAACCACGCTTCACACAGATAGGATGTCGGAAATGACAAAAAGGTTTTAAGTGATGTGGTTGCGATCTCAGGGTATTCCGCCATGACTTTAATCCAGAACACCGCCAGAGTTGTTGTTTCAAACGTAGTTTTAAGGCAGCCGTCATTTACGATCTTCAACAATTGATCTTCTTTTTGCGGAGACATGCTAGATTCACGTAGTTTGTTGACAAATGGGCGGCAGATGCATTCCTTACCAATTTGTGGGTTTTTTGTAGTTGGAAAGTAGCGCTCGAACTCTTTTAAAAGCAACAACGGATGATCGTGCACCAACTGATAGAATAAAGGCTCAGGCTCGCCCGAAATCCTTTTTAATGCATGAAACATGTCCAAATATCTCCGTTTTCGCGCCGTCACCACAACTCCAGTTTGGCCGTAAATGCAGCTACTTTGTCTGCCAACTCGAAAACGGTTGTCATTTTCCTCTGAAGAGACAGATCGAATTCATTAACAGTCTGAATATGTCACACAGGTCAGCCAATTTTGCGACCCATTTCTTGTCACATGTGCTTTGATGTGGGTAATAATTTTAACGACGTTAATCAATACGCTGTTAAATTCTGGTGTGATTTTTCGGCTTGCCGGCATTTCCCTATGAATGACACTATGCGTAGATTTACTCTCACTTGCAACCTTTTTAATCGGAGGAGTTAATTCAGACAGTCGTCCGGTCATGGCAGCAGCTCCGTCTGTACATATGTCGGCATAAAAGGACCATTTTAGTTGTCTTGATATACTCGTATATTCATCTGGTGACTTGAACAGTTCTGTTCCTGTCTTGTTGGTTGCACATAGCAAATCTTCATGCACATCCTTCTGATAAAGATATCGCCCATAAACAAGTAGTAGTGTCTTGTTGTCGATATCTGTAGATTCATCAACCTGGAGTGTGTACCTTAGTGATGTATTAATCCTCTCCAACAATTGCGTCACAATGTCTTCAGCTATTTCCTCAATGCGTCTAGTTATAGTGCTAGCCGACGAAGGCACATGTTCTATCTTTTTAACAGCAACCTCTCCTAAAAGTTCACGGCAAAGGTCTTTAGTGGAAAGCAAGATCAATTGTTCGCCGATAGTGAATGGTTTTTTTTGCCTTAGCAATACGGTTAGCAACTAAATATGATGCTTTCAGTGCATTCCCGTTTATTAATGTGGTAACTTTCTCTCTGCTCTTCATGTTCTCGTTTTTTTTCTTATCTTTTAATTCAGGGTGCTTGGTGTCCAAGTAGCAAAACAGTTTTGGAGGTTTTATTGCGTCATAAAAGAGCCGGTTGCAGCAAACTATGCAGAGTGGGGTTGGTGTGTGGGAATCACTTGTCGTGATAAATCCATATTTCAAGTAGGACTCATGGTATATTCTGTTAAAAGCTTTCTGTTTTTTTTTTATGTTAACGGCTCTTCTGTCTCTTTACTGGGCCTTTTCCCCTTAGCCAGGAAACGTTCTAACGATGTCTGTTTCGTACTCATTTTAGCTAATTTCTGGATTAAAATTCAACTATAGTGCCTCTTTTACAAAATTTAACCTCTTTAAATAACTTGAACCACTAACCTATAATACAATAAAACCAATACAAATAAATAATTACTATTACAACAACTGACAGCATCATGTTCTGAACATTTCCCAATCTACGAAATAAATGAAAAAAAAAATGCTCAAACCCGCCTTAAATAAAACGAAAGAATAGTCAAGAACTTACTATTTGTTCATCTATGACAAAATTAGATAAATTGCATACAAAACCTTCCAGAAAATTCCTGCTATTAAGTAGCTTTATGACGTCACAAGTAGGCTTATAGCATCATCAAAAGAAACTTTCAGTAATTTGCTAAATAATTACGCGTAAGAGAATAAATTATGCAACAAAAGAAAACGGAATTAAATGTTTCTTGTGCAGCCCGGTACCAATTGATCCGCGGTCCGGGGGGTTGGGGACCTCTGCCATAAAGGATTTATTCTCAAAAACACAACAGAATAACGAGAGTAGATTTGGAATCGCAATCATGTCGATCGCGCTCGTCATCAAATGGCGCTTCCTACCCACTCGGCCGAAAGATTGGTTTAAAATGTACGCAGACGCGGAGAGTTTTGCGCAAACACGATCTCGAACGTTATTTCCGTTTTTCTTGTTGCTATACCATAAAAAATAAACTACAGTATATATACGAGGGATAGAAAACATTGCTGAACCGAATGTTTAAATGGCCGTTTACACTAAATAATTTATCCACTTGCCCGCGCTTTTCAGGCTCACTTAAATCAAGCGTGACTTTTTGTCATTTATTTTTAGGGGGGGCATCACACATGAAATAGGTATCGATATATATTTGTGTTACGTCAAGTGATTGCAGTAAAGCAAATAATAACTAACAATGCAAAAGTTAATTAATTAAAAGTTACAACTAAATCTACGTGACAGGCAGTCTTCAACGCTCACCTATTCTTATTGGAACGTCGTTGGCCCAGAAGATCTCGGCCGTTTCAATCAGATGCTTGGCCTCTTCACTTTCGGGGTTGATCATGATCACTAGGTGGAACATATTCTTACGGATACGTCGAAGTGTGCCCGGAAAAGCCGGTCTCAAAAGCTCGTGAAAGTTGGCGGGCCATCTAGCGTATTTTTCGTCGTTCTCAATGTCATTGACCCACTGAATAAAAACTTCGTATTAAAGCTTCAAGCGTATTTTACCTTGAAGAAGACACGGGCCGATATTTTGCGGCCCGTACCCACTATCCATAATCGTTTTTGAATAACCCGAACGTGCCCGGACCGTAACCTTTTTATCTTTGAGTACCCCCATCAACAATCATTGAAAGTATGAAAACAAAAGAAAATAAATTTTTAAAAGCAATTTATGCAGCGAAATTCAAAATACGGCCCGTTTGTCTCCGTCACTGCCTTTTAATACAAAGCTTGGGCCGCCTATACCCGTGCATGGACTGGGCCAAGCGAGTCGGTACATGCTCACCCATGCAGATCTCTATTCCAAACTACTTGATGCACTTAACAGGACCAAAGTTTTAAAAATAGCTTTTACAATCAAGCAATCACACTTAACTGAAATCATAAAAAAATACGGCAACCCTCTTAAACGAAAAAAATCAACATTAATTCCCTAAAAAATTAAAATTATTTCAAAAAACAAGTAACGCACGGTACATATTCCTATATACTGACGATAATAGAGGAATCCCGAAAGTCGAGTATATGTTTGTCCTCAGTATCCGACTTGACATTGAGCTTCATCAGTCGTTGCAAGTCGTTTCCTTTGATTTCTAATTTCTTCAAACCGTTTATCAGCTTGCCTTCTGTCCGAAGCATGTCAATTAATCTGAATGAAAATGGCAATGAACAAACTATTCCGAAAACCTTCGCCGCGCAGAGTAAAGAACGTAGGTAATAGTAAACTCATAAATTGCCAAAAAACAAATTCCGAATCAATACGAACTTTATCGGGTTACATCTTAGCAGAATAAATCTCGGAATTTTGAGTAAAGTTTTATGAAAACTGAAAACAAAAAAGTAATTTTATTTTTATAACTAAACTTAGCTATTTATTGAATAATATTCAATAATAACACTAAGAAAAAAACCACATTAACTCCTTATCCGACCAATCTAGAAGTTAACAATGAAAGACACCAGATATCCTTCCAATCATGTTTATTTTTTGATAAGGCTATAGGATAAAAACCAAGAAATAATAAATAAACCGAGATAGACCATAAACGAAAAACAAGAAATGTCTGAAAAAATATTTTAGAGCTCTTGGTTTTCAAGCCAGTGAAGGACATTAGCGAATAGCTACTCTTGGTGTTGCAATACGTAACTGGAACTCGCTTTGCTTACCGACGGCATTGAAATTAGCATGAAAAGCTTTGGATTTCAACAATAACCTTTTTTTTCTTTGGGTTAGATCTGCACTAATCACCAGTTTTTAAACCCAACACCGACTATGTTTTTTAAACTAAGCTGGCTACAACTCACGAAAAAAGATCCAACTGTTTAAAAGCTATTGGAAGTTGATTAATAAGCACGAGATGATCACCAGGGTCTATGTCCCACCGGCGAAGATGCTAAAGTTACACAAACATTGAGAACAAACACAAAGCATGCTCGTTATTTATTTGATATGCCTAATAATGGTGAAGGTTTTTTTAAATGAAAAGATCATTTGAGGCTTTTATTACAAACTATCAGCAATACGATTGCATTGCAAAGCAATCCTAAAGAATTGGCATTGCCTTTCTAAGCAGTATAACTCAATAAAAAGTAGTTTTAACTGTTTTCATGAAAAATTGTGGATGCATATGTTTTTAATTCCTGAAGTGCGAATAACAAGTTTTACCGAGTCTTTTCATCGTCACCAAGTTTTGGCATATCAATAATAACCGATAAAATATATCTTACTCGAACATATCTGTTTCAGAAAAGTCAATCTGCATGCCATTCATAAGAAAAAGAGAGTCTCCCGGTTCTAGTTCTAAAGCAGCGAGAGCCTGCGGAAAGAAGCCTACGTAAGCTCTCGAATTCTCTCGAAATTAACGAAAGAAAAAAAGTATTTGTGAGAGTTAGCAAATTGAAACAAAAACATACTTGGCCCAACTTACAAAACCGTTTCAAAATTTTATTAAATTAGCAAATGGCGGTACCTATCAAAAGACCGCGCACGTTTAGCCGTTAGAATCACAAGACTGCCAAGTAAAGAAAGTGCAGAATCGAAACCAAACCCTAACCCTATTTGCCAGACTTACGTATAGCGCGCTGTTTACTTTGTTTTTACAAACATTTAGATTTGCCGCTAACCATTTGTTTTTTTGTATTTTTATTTTGTAAAATTGTATTGTCATTTGTTTTTCTTTATTTTAATTTATATAATCACTAGTATATTTTAAATAATTTAAAAAAATATGACGATGCGAGCAAAAGAAAGCAAGTTCTCATTTTCGTTTTGATTTTAATTTGCAAAGCGATGCATTTTGCGATTTCCAATGTTGCCAGTGGTCTTTTGATCTGCTCCGAGGAAATAGCAGCAAGTAAAATAAAACGATGATCAAAAACATCAACATCTCCCCACCGGAACCGACAAAATCGAGTTATTACCGTGACGAGAAAAATGAGGATGGTCGGGGTCTCGGTAAAATACAGAAAATTGCGCAGCTTTAATAGCAAAAAACACTTGAGCACATTCACAGAATATCTACGGAAACAACCTGCTGGTTCTTCTTTATTTCGCGCCTCAATTCGTCGGCCACTTGCTGCTTCACCAAGGATCTAAACGGAAGCGGAAAATAATTTTTAAAAAAATACGAAGCAAACGCAGTTTATTCGGGTCTCGCTCACTGTTCGCCGTTCCGACTTGATTGTTTTTAAAAATTCCGGGAAATCCCTAAGTCTACGGGGTTAGTTACGGCGAACAGTGAACGAAACCCGCGCATTCCAACAAAATTACTGGAATGTTTTAACACTATACTTGCACGTAGTACATACTAATAGGTTAGTTAAAAAAATAAATAAATCTATATGTACCTCACACGCAATGGAAAATTTTGGCTGACATCTAGCAATAATTTTATTTGTTCTTCCGGCGGAGCAGAAAGGACCCGAGCTGCAGCCTAAAGGAAATTGGCCAAAAAACGATTATACAAAACGTCTTATTGCTACAGGTAAAAAAGCTTGTTTTCGTCGAAAGTTAAAAAAATACAAAAACATATTCTAAATAAAATCGTCAAAAAAATGTAATTTTAAATTATGAAAGCACTGAATTTTTATTTCACAGAACTTGGTATCACTTTTGCACCGAGACTAAAAATTTTTATTGTCCAAAATAACCAACATTTCGTTTCAATGGCTCGGGGGGGGGGTCGCTTACATGAAGGAGTGATTCCGCTTCAAGTAAAAATCAAAACAAACTTGGTAAATGAATAAATATTTTTTTCCATCTCATATATTGACAAGTTTTTCTATTGCGCATGACGGCATGCAATAATTGTAGCATTATTAAAACTTTTACACTATTTGCCGAAGCGAGAGAGAAGGAAGCCGAGCAGCTTCAACTGTCGTACTTGAAAACTTAAATCTTGCAGCTGCCAAACTTTCATGGGTTGCATTTCATTGGTCGAGTCGATCAGGTGATTTCGAAAGCTCGTCAATTGGCTAGATAAATTCGGATGCAAGTGACGGAGCTTGGCAAAGTCGAATCCGTCAATTTCGATATCCTGGTCGTCCGTGGACGAGGAAGCGTCGCTATCGTCTGAAGATTTTGAAACAAGTGAGTGAGGCGAAGTATCAAGAAGGGCAAACCGAATTAATGCAACTGAAAAATACCTTTTACTTTGCTGTCGTCGGACGCCTTATATTCAGTGCTTTTGATCGCCAATTCTATTCCATATCCTGTAATATCAAAATTGAAACAGCATTTAAATGCACATTCAAACTCACATTAAATATTTGAATGTAAATATTTAAAACACCCCAAACAAACAAGAAATACGTTTAAACTGTAATTAGCCTTTAGACCAGATTATTGAAAACTGAATATAAAATTAAAGTAAAAATCGACAAAGAATGAATAAATTAATGTTAAATATAAATCACTATCTCGATGTCAATTTATACATGCAAATCCATAAAAATGGCGTCATTGCTGGTTGGACTTAATACATGAAATAACGAAATATCGACTCAGGTAGCGTTATTTAAACCGACGTGACAGTTATCATAAAAAGCCGACACAATTATGCCCGTGCTTTCATTTTTAGAAATTCAACAAACACCAACCTGAGAGCTTAGCTTTCTTTTCTGATTTTACTCGTTGGTAGTGGCGAAGTACATATCTACATTTACCATTTTCAGCTAATTGCTTCATCGAGTCATGAGCAGCTTTAAATTTGGAAGAGGTAATGTCACCATATAAAATTACAGCAGGGGCTTCATTAGATGAGCCTAAAAAATGCATAAATGTGTAAAAATAAAGATTAAATGGCTTTATTTTGCTATAGTTAGAAGTCATGAAGATTATTTAATCAATAGAAAAATTAATAATACGATTAATCTTTTCTTTCTCATATTTTTCAGTAGTTGGATACTTTGCGTTTTGTTTTAGATGTTTTATTTTTATATTTATTGTTATACATGAAATATCATTTTATATACAGTCGTGCGCAAAAGTTAAAAACCACCTAGCATTTTGATCTAAAATACACAATAAACCAATTTTATTCTATTTATGTTACATTTTGTTTATTCAAAGTACTGCAATAAAATAGCCACACATTGGACATAACATTGAAAGTCAAAAAGTAAGCTTATTAACTTAAAAGTGAGTTACATTAGTTAGTTTTCGTGTAAGAATCTAGTATTTCGTATGTTCACCTTTGTTTTTGATAACAGCCCGCAGATGACAAGACAGGCTATTCAACAGGTGTCTTGAGTAATCTTTTGTGTCTAAATGCGTTGTATTGCTAGTTCCAGGTCTTTTGAAATTTAGCAATAGCTTGATGAATGGCTGTTTTGCTACAGGACATTTTTTGCAAATCTTTCTTTGAGAAAATCGTTTCTTGTGTAAAATTACAATTTGGGCTCTCTAAGACAAACCGGTATTTTTTAATTTTTTACTCTTCATTTTTTGACTCTCAAAAACGATAAAAATATTGAAGAAACAGCATAAATATTTTTTAAACAAGCATGCACTGAGTATTGTATTGCTAAACACATCTAGCTAGATTGATGCAATATTCATCATCATCATCATCATTTTCAGGGAAAACATAGAATTAGTTCAGTGTAAATTCCTTTGCCTGCTTGTCCTTTTGGAGTTGTGGGGAAAGCAGCTCGAGTTGGGATCTCCAAGCATCCTGATTTCCTGCAACTAGCGGCAATTTTGCTGGAATTCCAAGACATGATCATGCCAGGTTTTCAACATAATTCCGCCAGTGAGTTCTAGGTCACCCTCAAGGTCTTTTGCCACTTGAAAGAGCATCCATTAGTTGCTTTGCTGTTCATTTATGGGACATCTGTGTCACATGGCCATACCAGCGCAGTTGAGATCATTCTAAGTGGAGTAGTAGCAGTTCCATGTTGAGAGATTGACAAACGTCAGTGCTTTTAACTTTGTCAAGTAGGGATAAACTTCTGACTTTTTGCAAGAAACCCATTCCAGCTGCCTCCACTTGAGATCTCACTCTTTTGGTCATTACCCAACACTCATTACCATAGGTGAGGATAGGAACAAAAACTGATCTGAAAACAGAAAGCTTTGCTTTTGTACACAGCTCTTGTTTCAGTATAACTGATCAGTAAAGCTGGCACATTACTGCACTGGCTTTTCCAATACATGTGTCCAGTTCATTGTCCTGTCTACCATCACTAAAGAATGTGACTCCAAGATACTTAAACTTCTCCATCTGCTTGAGAGTTACCCCATTTGTTTGGAAAGAACACTGGACAGGGTGCCTTGACAAACACATGATCTCAGTTTTAGCTGTACTAATTTTCATCCCAGCATCCAAGCATGCATCAGAAAACTGATCAAGTGCATATTGGAGATCACTTTTGTTCAAGGTTAAGAATGCAAGGTCATCTGCAAGCAGCAAGCACCAAACATTAAACTCCCCAAATGTGATGCCACTACTGGAGGAACTGTCTCTGTCTGTCTTGTCATGTATATAATGAACAGAAGAGAAAGAACACAGCCTTGTCATAATCCAACACTGACATTAAAAGGTTTTGTTTTCATGCCATTTACATGTACACAGATTTCTGACTGTGTGTACAACAATTTGATGACAGTTAATAGCTGACCTCTCATGTATGGCTGACCTCTCATGTATGGCTGACCTCTTATGTATAGCTGACCTCTCATGTCATACTTCAGCAGTACTGCTCTCAGCTTGTCTCTTGGGACATGGTCATATGCTTTTTCAAGGTCTACAAAGCATGTATACACTTCTTCGGCATATCCAACCATTTCTCAAAAACCTGCTAAAGGGCAAAGATCTGGTCCATGGTGAATCTGCCAGGGCGAAATCTGCATTGTGCATCCTAAAGTTGAGGTTTGACTATTTCATGGCATCTCTTTTCAAGGCACTTTGCATAGACCTTTCCAGGAAGACTTAATAAAGAAATGCCCCTGTAATTAGTACATTTCTTCTTGTCTCCTTTTTTGTGAATAGGTGTTAACACACTGGTCTGCCATTGCTTTGGTACCTCACCAGTTTTCCAAGCTACTTGGAACACACAAGTCAGCCCACAAACCCCAAAGTTGCTCATGGCCTTTAACATTTTGGGTCGAATATCATCTTCACCAGGGGCCTTGCCAGCTTTCAAAGATTTGATTGCTGTGCTCACCTCTGCTTCCATTAGATAAATTTCTTCACAAAATTGTTTCTTGGATGTTTCCAAATGTTGAACTGTTATTGGATTTAAGAGCTGATTCAAGTATTCTCTCCATTGATTTAGGATGCTCTTTTGATGCTTCAGAAGCACACCATTAATATCTTTGATGAAGATGGAAAATGGTGTTTGTTGGCTTCACAAACAATGTATGGTTTTCCAAAACACTTTGTTAGCCAATTTGTAGTCCATATCAAACTTTAGTCCAAATTCTTTCCATGACTTTTCTTTAGACTGTTTGACAATAGTGGCGGCAGCCTTATGTCCTGTGAAGTACTGCAATCGAAGCTGCTCAAATGACTTGTTTGTTAACCAAGCTCTAAACACATTTTTTTGCACAAATAGCTTCTTTAACTTCTTGGTTCCACCAAGCAGTTCTTTTCTCACTACCCATTTGACCTCCCACACATTTGCAACCACAACTAGCAGCTGCAGATGTAATGACTGCTGACTTAAATAAATCCCACTCGGTCTCAACATCTTCAGTATAGTCAGGGAGTTTTCTGAATAGGAAAGCAACTTTGTTTGCAAAAGTGTGTCTCACCTTTTTGTCAGCTACTAATTTCCACTTTATTCTGTATGCTCTTCATGCTCTGAATCGTTTCCTTGTTCATGGATGGTTTGGGCCTCTTAGAATGCAGACAACTAGGTGGTGATCAGTAGACAGTTCAGCTCCTCTTTTAACACAAACGTCGACCACAGAAAAAAAAGGCCACTGAGACAACACAGAAATCAATGATAGAACGCTGTCCCACTGAATCTCTGTACCAGGCGTACTTCTGAATCTCCTTGTGCTGAAAAAAGTATTCATTATGCACAGTCCATTGGTGGCACAGAACTGTAGCAAAGACCTTCCATTTCTGTTAATGTTGGAGATTCTTTTGATAACACCCTTCCATGACTTGTTGTCAGTACCCATATGTGCATTGAAATCACCCAGTAGGACAATTGATTCTGCAGATGTTACTCTCTGTAAAGCAGCACCTACTTCATCTAGGAAAGGTTGGTACTGTGTTTTAGCATTTGGTGCATACACCTGCAAAATGCACAGTGACTGCTCCAGTAGCCTAAGCTTAAGGAGACAAACCCTTTCTCTAATTGGGATCCAATCAGTGATACAGTGGGTCAGGCAAGGGCTTACAAAAATGCCTACCCCAGCCTGAGCAGACATGGTTACATTTACACCTGAGTAGAAAAGCTTCCAGCCTTCATTCAACTCAACAGTATCAGAGCCACAACACTTGGTAGAGGAAACTCTAACAATATTGAGATGATACTGCTCTGCCTCCCAAACCAGTTCCTGTTCTTCTCTCTTGAATGAAGTTGCAGTTGCCCATGCAAAGATCCCGATGTTTGGGACCAATTGGAGTATGGATACTGTGTGCTACCCTCATTTGCCTCCCCAAAGCATAGTGAATGCACAGATAATTGAGGTTTCCAATTATGGTCAGCTTGTGAGGGAGAATGTAGCTTACTTTTCAAACAGGCCCCTCTGCCTAAAGCCCAAACACAGACCTTTTTATCCTGCATGATGCCCAATGCAATATGAATATTGTCATTCGAACTATTCATTTTGCTACATTTGTTAGATTGCTTTTGGTATGTTTCTCATCTTCAACCTTACTGCCATGGGTAGCCCTAAAAGGAGTTAAGAACTCCAGACAGCATTGCTCTTAGAATCATAGAAAATGCAAACCCCTCCTCCATGCTAGGGTAGCAATTTATTGGAGAGGATTTCTATGATGCAATATTGAACAAGTTATTTAATATCACAATACTGGAAATCAAAAAAAAAAAAAAACTTTTGGTAGGTGGTCTTAAACTTTTACACATGAATGTACTATGTTGCCTTGCATTTATTCTTACATTTTCTGCTCTATTTTTGAGCATTAGACAACAGTTAATACAAAATTATTTAAATTATTTTAATGTATGTATTAGTTAGATTCAATAACCAAAATAAGAGAATTCATTTTAAAAAGATACCTGTAATTTAGTATATTGTTACAGACCAGAATTCATCCCATTTTGGCTGTAACAAAATTACATACAGCAAATTCCAATAAACAAATTATAGTGTTTTATAACTATGCAATATATTGTAAGTTTTCGTATACCCTTGTTATATAACAAGCAAAAAGATAACAGAACAATAAAAATAAAATAACTTATTTTTGCACTGCTCAAAACAATGTAGATTCTCACACAGTGTGCCTCTTGGTCAATAGTGAATTTCTATGCCTAGCACCAATATTTTCTATGACAGCTCAATTATACTTAAGGGTTTCTCTTATTGTTACCATAATTTTTACTTGATGTTAAAGGCGACATGAAAAGCTTCTGGCTATAATTTTATCTGAAGCTATTTTGAAGTTTCTGTCCTGCTGAAATGCACTTCTTGATTATTTTAAAAATTACATAATATTTGCAAAAGACCAACTTGAAGTAATTCACTTGACATAATCAAAGAGATTTAAAGTCAATTTAACTTGTAATAAACCAATCATTAAAAAATTATACACTGAAATAAAAATTGTGTGTCAAACAATTACCAGGAAAAATATGATCTGATTGAAACGTCAGAGTTTGTTTATCGTCTTTATTATTCAATTTAATAAAACTTTCTACTTCTTTGTAATGACATGTAATGCTTCCACCAATATTAAAAAATAAATCACAGTTTGAGGTGGAATCCTGTTTTGCAAGCTGTATTAAAAAAGACATGGATGGTTAAAAAATTAATACTCAATCTTATTAAATATTAGCAAAACAATAAAATACTTTTTTTAAACTGCTTAAATCAACTTTTTTATATTGCATATTGCTTTATATCTTGTCAATAAAGAAAACATTAAATGCACAAAACTAAAATCAAAGGAAATAAAAACAACAATGATGCTTAGTGAGATTGAATACAGATCAGATTATGTCATCAAAACTACCAGTTGATCTTGTAGAGATGGAAGATGGTTGTAAGACAGATGGTAGACAGTTAAAACAATTTGATTTCTGTTAGTCATTGATCTGTTGTTGGTAACAAGTTTGATACCAAAAGGGAATATTGCATTTCAGTGTTACATTGGGAAAAATACTAAGTGCTTATTTTCTGTTTGACTTAAGCAGTATATTTAACACCATAGTTGACTAGTATATAACATAACTGAATAAGAGTATTATGTGGTAGGCATATATAGTGTTCATAACAAGTTCTTATGATGATGAAAAGTAAAATCTGTTTCACATTTGTACACTTTTTTGCTGAAAACACTCTGCAATTATTGCTTTGCAATTTAAGCTTTACTAACTTTATGATTTTATGGGTATTTTAAAATTTTAGAATTTAATTAATTAGAATTAAAAATAAGACGATGGGTATTTTAAAATTTTTTATACGTTAAAGGGTTTCTCAATGCATAAAGCTTTAAATTTCATGTTGATTCCATTTGAATAAGAAGTCAATGTCTTCAAAGACATTAACCTATTTATAAATCAAATAATGGTGTCTCACATGCACAGTCCTCCAGCTTACTTCATATTGTAAAACAGAGCATAAAAAGGAAAACTCAAAAGTTTGTGGTTCATTTAGATGCACTAAAAGCAACTTCCTTTTTGGAGCAGTAACACATAGTAAGGAGCCACAAACAGTGTTTTTTTGGCTAGAAAATTTCAAACATTTGCCAAAATGACTGAAAATTTTTTAAACATTTCAAGATTTTTTCGTCAACTTTAAACTTTGCAGAAATGAATTTTAAGTTGCCAAAAAATTTTGTTTGCATAAATATTAGGTCATTAAGAATGAAATGTCCAATTCTATTAATCACATTTTTGTCAAATTATAACTTTTACATTTTTTTTATTGTCGCTTCATAATTTTATACCATAGGACCTTAACTTTATCACCTTACAGATGCACTTCAGGTTAACACATAATTTTGTGATTTAGATATTTTAAATGAATATCTTGGAACCCATGGATAAATCAAAGATTTGTGTTGCTTATGAATACGAATTTTGTTGCGGGACAAATGCATCTCAGACAGCTAGAAACATTAATGAGGTGTTTGGTGACAATGTGGTCAACAAGTGATCTGAGCGCTGATGGTTTGAGAGGTTTTCATCTGGTGATTTCAGTCTTGAAAATCAATCCTGTAATAGACCTGCAACCATGATTGATAATGATGAGCTGAAAGCAGTATTGGAGGAATTAAGAATGAAATGTCTGATTTAAAACTGACACTTTATTTTACAATATCATAAACAAAAAGCAAAAGATTTTCTATCTATTTCAGATGATCCAATACAGTAGGAATTGAAACATTCAATCTCTTTGCTAAAGCACACATTGTTTGAGACATATCCTCTTCCATTACTGCTTTCAGCTCATTATCAATTTTGGTTGCAGGCCTACCATGGGGTTCATTTTCAAGACTGAAATCACCAAACTGAAACCTCTCAAACCATCAGTGCACAGTTTGCTTGTTTGCAACATTGTCACCAAACACCTCATTATTGTTTCTAGCCATTTGAGATGCATTTGTCCAACAATGGAATTTATATTCATAAGCAACATAAATCTTTGATTTATCCATGAGTTCCAAGATATTCATTTAAAATATCTAAATTACAGAATTATGTGTTACCCTGAATTGCATCTGTAAGATGATAAAGTTAAAGATCCTATGGTATGAAATAGCAACATTAAAAAATGTGAAAGTTATGATTTAACAAAAATGTAATTAATGGAATCAGAATTTTTGACCTAATATATAGGGTTTTCTGATCTAGTTTGGCACTATTGCAATAAAATTCAGCACTATTGCAATCAATTTCAGCATCTTTGCAACCAATTTCAGCAAGTATGTAACATTAAAAAGCAGAGTTATAGAGTTAAAGCTGCCAGAATTGTATGTTTTAGGGAAGAGTTGTTTTTGTTTTTGTTTTTGAAGACTCTGTTTTATGCCAAATAGACTTAGTTTTGGAGTCACCCATTTTTGTGGAGTCAGAGTCAGAGTTGTTTTTTCAGACGTGCTGGAGCTGGAGTTGGGAATCAAAGTTCTTTTTTTAGATGTTTTGGAGTCAGAGTTACAGCCAGAAAATCTTGAATAGGTAGAGTACTTAAGTAGTGCCGAAATTTGATTGCAATTTGCCAAAATTGATGGCAATATTGATCAGGAAACCCTATAATTTCAAGTTTGCATACTATAAACAATAAATTTTAGATTTTTTGGAGTTAATGGTTTTTGTAATAACACTAAACTCAATGTAACAAAAACAACAGAATAATTTTTTCTTTTTTTTTACCATAATAGACTAAATCATAAAATCTCAGTTTTATATATAAGGACATCAAAATTCATCAGAATGTACTAGCCAAATCATAGAAATTGTTACAAATAAAAAAAAAAACTACAATGGTACAAGTTTCTAAGCTTGATTATTTTAAGGTTGGAAGATAAACTGTTACGTCACAATTAATAAATTGCAATTGCAAAATTTGACTTGTATAAATGTTTTCTGCTTTATCAAATAATCCAATTAACTAACCTAAGAGAGGGGTTGGCAACCTTTATACTCAAGGAGCCATTTGGACCCATGTCCTAAAGAAAAAAAAACAGCAGCAGCAACAAACAGCTAGCAAACAAGCTATGACCTTTCTTTGGTCTTCACTTTGATTTTAATGTAAAATTAAAATTTCTTGAACTACATTCTAAAAATTGTACTCCCAACTTACTTTATTTCAAAATTTTACACTAATATCATTGTGAACACTGAAAAAACAGGTCTTTGCTGCTTCAAGTGTATTGTTTTAATTTAAATAAGTATTCTAATTTGGTAATTGAATGCTCATTTATTTCCCAAAGCCACAAAGAGATGCAGAAGATGGGCCAAAGAGCCAAATGTGGCTTGCCAACCTCTGACCTAAGACAAAACTACAATATTCTGCCTAATCTGCTGAAAGCAAACTATGTCACAAAAGATGTATATGATGTCATAATAAAAGCTGCCATAAACTAGATTTTTCACATTAAAAAAAACTCAGAATAAAATTACTACTGCCTGGTTCTCAACAATAGGCATCAGGTGCCACATCAGGTGCGCAAGCAGCAAATTTGACAAAGATTCCAAGGTTTTAAGTTTCTTTTTAAATGGGATAAAATATAAATAACTGTTTTCACAGTGGTTTTGGCAATTAAAGCTCATTCAGCATGTTTTGATAGACGAGTCGAACATGGAGTGAATGATATTTAATGTATAGTTAAAGCATCATGCAAAAGTTTCATCGAACATAGTAGTTACTAAAAATTGCAAATACAATTATAGATTTGTAAAAACCTTTAAATTCTTTTTAAACATCTGGATAAAATTGCTTAAAATTTTTTGGACATTTTGCGAAAAATTCAGACAATGTCCAAAAATAAAATACAGCCCACAAACTTTAAATATCAATTCAAAATATTTTTAAAAAACAATCTATTTACTTTTTAAATAATTATTAATCACAACTTAATAAATTTATCTTTCAAGGATGAATTCAACTATAACGAACAGCAAATATAACATCCTTTAATTGCATACCAATAAACTGTTCTGCATTTAAACATTTCTAAAACTGTAATACAGTCAAACAACTAAAAACATAAACACACAGTGAATAGTTTTACTTTTAAAACACAGTAAAAAATAATTCACAATAAAATAAATTGTTCAAGTATAATAGGCAAAGATTAAATAAAATCTAAATAATGTAGCTTACTTGATCAAACATTTCTATTTTGGGAGAATACATTCGAAGTCCTAAAGCAAACTTTAACAGTTTCAGTTTTAGCTGATCATTTCCAAAAGACTGTGTAGCAGCTTTAATTGCAGCAGCATGCTGCATTTGGGGCAAGAGCTCAGAATTGTACAATTCAAAATTGGCAACAGTGTCAACAAACTTCCAAAACATTTCATTGCTTTCTTCAGCCATAAACTCACTAAAAATATTTTTATAAAAGTAAATGTTTTCTATGCAACTATCACCCAACTTTTATTTTGTAAGCTTTTCAAAACAGTAGGTTATAAATACAATACATTACCTGGCTTCAAAAATTATAGGTGTATTTTGCCATTTTGTGGTCAAACTAGCTTCAACTGGCTTAGACTTGGCATTTGATCTATCTAGTAAAAAACTAACTAACATGAAATAAAGTAATTTATACATCACTGCTAAAATTATAAAACCATCAATTAAATTTTTATTATCAGGTTATGAACAACATGGAAAATCATTTGAGTCTTTTCAAAAAGTTAATCTAAGCAAATTTTTTTGGTGAAACTAACCCAGAATCCTTCTTTCAGCACCAAGATGGAATAAATAAGGAAACCATGCGAATAAAAAAGGAAACCATAAAAAAAGTCTCTTTTCAAGAATTGATAGTAACCACAGGCAGAATTTGGGTTAGTTTCACAATAAAAATTGCTCATAGTCACTTTTTAAAAAGACCCTGTTTTTGAATATGCTTGCAATTAAAGAAGGAAAACTTTTTGCAAAATTTAACTGTATTATGTAAAAATTTATTGCCTATAGGTTAACGCCAGTCTTCAATCTTACAATTAGTAGATTATGGCTCTCAAACCCCCTTTTGCAACTTATAAATTTAAAATTCTGCTGTTGTTTTTTGAACAAGTTGTACAAAATTGGCTGCATAAATAATTTTCTGTCTCTATATACTTCTTTTATCATTAATTATTGTAACAACATTAGCTGTTTAATGTCTTGTTTCTTAATATACCGGTAGTGTTCAATAAGAGTAAGCTGTCTTTATTATATTGTCAGAGCCTTGATAGTAAAAACAAAGCCGGTTAAAAAATAATAAATAGAAACTATTACAAGTAAATGAATTAAATATCGTCAAGTACACAAAAAAAAAGCAAGTTTTAGGTTAAGAACTAAATTCAACACTTCGAGACACAAACTTGCCGTTTGGTGTTTTTAAATTTTTTAACATGTGGGAATTTCCCTTTTTTTGTCGCGTCAGTTCTCTGGATATAGGACATCAATTACTACTACGCAAAAAAAATCCGTCTTTCGTTTATCCAATTTAGAATTTGACAAACCAAACCTTTCGTTACTATTTAATAGACAAAACGTTTTTTTGAGCGATAGACTACTTATCACCAAAACAGAGTGTGGCTGAGCAGCCTCAACTCTAGCAACAACTGCATCAGATATATTTAGCATAGTGCGAGTTCGCTTGAAAAAAGTTCATGAGGACTCAAACTTGACTCTAGTTCTCATATCAACCTATGAATTCGATCAGACTCGAGTGCAGATGACAAACAAGTATACACATATATACAGCTGGCGCAAAATGACTTAGGACCTTTAACAAAATTTCCATTTTATTATATGCTATAAAACCTTACATCACATTAATCTCACAACTCTGCTTTTATGATTGTGATTCATTAATACATTAACAAAGGGTCAGTGTGGAAATTAACAAAGAGTCAGTGTGGAAATAGAATAACACAATAATATTATTTTTGCTTCACAATAATATTAGGAGGTTGATTTATTTAGAGAATATTAGATATTAAAGTTTGTAGAATGCCTGGAAAGTATACTAGCAGTGAGGAAAAGGCTAGAATTCTTGCCTGGAGACAAGAGAAAGTTTCCATTAAAGAAATATGTGCTCGTAGTAGAAGAGCCAAGTCAACAGCAATGAAGCTTCTAGCCTCAGCCAAAGGGCTTCCTCCCAATAAAGTCCCCAAGCACAGATTTGGAGGTGGACGAAAAAAGAAGACATCAAAACGCGACGCACACTTTAATAAAAAGGGAGGTGCAAAAAAATCCACAACTGACAGCCCTGGAGCTAAAAAATTTGCATCCAGAACTGCTGGAAAATGTTGCCGTGCGCACCATACAGCATCGCCTGCAAAAAGGCTTGGGCTTGCCTAGTCGCAAAGCTGCTAAGAAGCCTCTCTTAACAGAACGAATGAAAAAGCAGCGCATTGCATTTGCAAAAAAATACATTCACTGGACGCCTGCGCAGTGGAAAAAAGTTATGTTTTCGGATAAGAGTAATTTTCAAGTGTTCCGAGTGGAATCCCCTATGGTTCGACGCCCTCATGACTCTAATAGATTTGACCCTAGGTTCACAGTCCCAACTGTAAAGCACCCGGATTCAATCATGGTATGGGGAGCTTTTTTTGGGGAAATGGGCAGGGCTGGCCTGTATTTCTTGCCTAAAAACAAAAAAATGAATAGCGATCAGTATGTAAAAGTGCTGGAGGAGCACATGCTCAGCATGTTTCACATTCACAGCTGTGAAGTCTTCATGCAAGACAATGCTTTATGCCATAAGTCCAAAAAAGTTACGAATTTTCTCCAACAGCAAAAAATAAGAGTGCTTGATTGGCCTGGTAATAGCCCGGACTTAAATCCAATAGAGAATTGCTGGCAAAAAATGAAGAATATCATGAAAAAAAAGAAAACACCAAACTTGGAGACCCTAAAACTTGAACTCATGAGAGTCTGGTGCCAGAAGATGTCACTGGATTATTTTCAAAATTTGAGCAATTCCATGCCCAAACGCCTGCAAATGGTTTTTTTTTTTTTTTCATCAAAAAGAAAGGAATGGTCATCAAAAAGAAAGGAAATATGACAAAATATTAAACACCGTGTTTTTGTTTAATAAAAATTGATAAATATAATAAAAATTGTGTTTAAACTTGAAAAACGGTTATGTCCTAAGTCATTTTGCGCCAGCTGTACAGTGATGGCTTTACAAAAAGGGGAGCCCGGTACAAGAAAAGTAAGATGTGGTCGAGTGGTTAAATCGCTGTGCTTACGATTAACATGGTCTCGGTTCGAAACCACCCGCGCCATTCTGTTGTATCCTTCGGAAAGACACTTTACGACATTTTCCCCTGCTTGGTGGTCTTGGCAAGTAGTTCTAAATTTAAATCATATCTCTATTAAATTACAAGTGGACAGCTATATCTTGGGATCTCAGGAAGTAGGTTGGGGTAATTGCTTGCCCTATGTATAGCACCTCCGTCGCTTTCCATCCAGTCAGGAGGATAAAAATAGAGATAAAATAAAAATAAAATAAGGGGGTGTTTTTAGTGTTCCGAAGCAAAGCGACAAACCGATCTCCAAAGAAATTTTAGAAATAACCACTTTTTAGTGTATCAAAACAAAGTGATCTTCAAAAAAAAGGTCTTCATTTTATGAGGGGCACTATTTAGTGTTCCAAAGCAGTGTTCCATTCTTGTCTTCAATTTGTTTACAGGTGTCCCACTTACAATTATGTTAAATTATTGATTACAATAAGTATCATGATTACAATAAGTATCCTACTTACAATTACAATTTCCCACTTACAATAGGAAATAATGGGGAGATACGGTGCTGGAACAAGAAATAAGGAAGGATTAATGGTTGTGGATTTTACCAAGAGGATGAATTTGGCGACTGTCAACACTTATTTCAAGAAGAAAGATGAACACAGGGTGACGTACAAAAGTGGCGAAAAAGTACCCAAGTGATTATGTGATGTGTCAAAGGAGGAACCTGAAGAAAATGTGCGATTGTAAGGTATAGTGAATGAGTGTGTCGCAAAGCAGCACCCTATGTTGGTATGCAAAATGGCTCTTATGGTGAAAAAGAAAAAAGCAGAGAAAGTAAAGCCAAAGATACGATGGTGGAAACTGAAGGAGACAAGCTTTCAAGAAGCTTTTAGACAAGAGGTGACCAGTACTCTGAGAGGTAAGGACGGGTTACCTGATGAGTGAGACAAAACAGCAGAAATACTAAGAAAAACAACTGAAACTTTGCTGAGACATTTGGGAAACAAAAAGGAGACAGGGAGACATGGTGGTGAAATGAAGAAGTTCAGGAGAGCATAAAAGAAAAAAAGAGGCAAAGAAAGCATTGGACAAAATAAGAGATGAAAATACTAAAAAGATCTACAAAGAAAAGAAGAGTAAGGCAAAGAAGGCAGTTGCAATTGCAAAGGGACGTGCATATGACGATTTGTATGCTAGATTGGAAACAAAAAAAGGCGAAAAGGAATTGTACAGATTGGCTAGGCAGAGAAACAGAGCAGGGAAAGATGTACAGCACGTGGGGTTATAAAGGATGAAAACGGTAATGTATGGTAAATTCAGAGGCAGTGTTAAAGAGATGGAAGGAGTACTTTGAGAAACTGATTAACGAGGAAAATGACAGAGGCCCTAGGACAGCGGAAACAGAAGTGGTTAACGAAGAGCTAAATTGTGTCAGTAGAGAAGAAGTAAAAAACGCACTAAGAAGAATGAAAAAAGTTAAAGCGGTTGGGCCACATGAGTTGCCAGTAGAAGTTTGGAAGTGCATGCATGAGAGAGATGGAGAAAAAGGTTTTGACCAGACTGTTCAACAGATTATTAGTGGGTGAACGGATGCCAGAAGAATGAAGAAGGAGTGTGCTTATCCTAATTTATAAAAACAAAGGGGACGTACAGTGCTGTGGAAACTACAGAGGAATAAGGCTAATGAATCTTGAATTTGTTGGCATTCCTTATGAAAAAAATGAAAACTTAAATCAAATTGTTTCTGATCTGGCTGAAAAAATTGGAGTCCCGATCAAAGATGAAGATATTTCTATTGCGCATCGATTAAAAGCTTCTCAAAATGCAAAGCCTGAAAAGCCACCAAATGTAATTGTTCGCTTTACGAATCAAAGAATACGTAACAAAATTTATCAAAGCCAAAGTGCAGCCAAATTCATTAACAATTTTCCTGTGCAACAAATGACCCGCTTCTTCATCAATGAAAATTTAACAAATGCAAAAAAAGAACTTTTTTGGCAAACGAAGCAAAGAGCAAGAGAATTGGGCTATCATTACATCTGGACCAACAATGGTAAAATTTACATTCGCAAAAGTCAGGAATACGATTTAATTATTATAAATAATGAATCTGATATTAATAAATTGTAAGTAGTTTATTATTAATATGTATATAATTAATTTATTGCTTAAAAATGGCCTCTTTAAGTAATAACACCGATATTCATTATATTGACTGTACTAATGAAGCTTTAAACAATTTAATACATAGAAAATGCAGATCCAAAAACGAAAATTTTGATAAAAACTGTAGTTTGACTAACGAAGAAAGTAATCATAAACAAAAAAATGGAGAAGTCTCTTTTTTAAATCAAAACTGTAATTCAACTGATATTAACTATACTGAATTGTTTAAAAATTGTAAATACTATGATCAAACTTCTTTAAATAATTTCTTTGATGACCCTAGCAAAAAAAATCTGATAGTAATGCATTTTAATGTAAGAAGCTTGGAAAAAAATATTGATAAATTAAATGAATGTATATGTGATTTAAAAACGAAACCAAAAGTAATTGCCATAACCGAAACAAAACTTAATCAAAACAGAATGTCAGCCAACATAAATATCTACGGATATAATTTCATACACCATGACAGCAAAACGTGCGCCGGTGGCGTGGCTTTTTACATAGAAGAATCATTAAAATATGTTCAGAGTAATAAGACTTCTTTAAACCTTGATAATGTTGAAGACCTTTGGATAGAATTAACTATAAATAAAAAAACATATTTAAATTGGTGTGATATATAGACATCCTGATAACAAAGCTATAAACATTGAAAAGTTTTCAGTAAACATACATAATCTTTTCCAAGCTTTTAATTAAAAAAAGTTGAACTTCTGCGTAGTGGGTGATTTTAACATTAATCTAATGCAATACACTTTTAACAATTCTGTAAGAAAATATGCCAACTGCTTGCTTAGTTGTTCTATTAAATGTATTATAAACCAGCCGACTCGAATAACAGCCCATGCAGAAACCCTTCTTGATCATATATACTGTACGTTAACAGTGAACAAATCAATGTCAATGGTGGAATTGCTAGGCTGGAGCTAGCGGACCATTTTCCCACATTTGCCTTAATACCGAAAACAAAAGACAAAACTCCTAAAACATCCCCAAATTTTTTTAAACGAGATATGAAATGTTTTCAACTGGATTTGTTTCTCGATGATCTTAATTTAAAACTGAACAAAACTAGTTTTGAAGATTTTAGTGTAGATGAGAGCTTTGAAAATTTTCTTAATATATTTGCTGACATTGTTAATACTCATGCACCCCTGAGAAAATGTACTAGAAAAGAAAAGAAATTAAAGGTTAAACCTTGGCTAAACAAAACTCTACTCAAATCAATTAAGAAGAAAAACAATATGTTTAAAGACTTGCATAAAAATTTTAATCAACAATCTTTTCACAAATATAAAGCTTACCGCAACGCATTGAATAGAACAATTCAAGGCGCTAAACAAATGTACTATAATAAATACTTTTCAAGTAATAAAAATAATCCAGCAAAAATTTGGGATGCAATTCATGAGCTGGCTGATTTGAAACCTAAAAGGAACATAATCATAAACAGATTAATGAAAGAAAACGGTGATTTTGTTGAAGAACCAAAAGATGTTGAACAATTACTAAACAAATATTTTGTAGACATTGGAAAAAACATGGCTAAAGCTATTCCACCAATTCACTCAACATATAAACCTCCACCTTCTACCTATTCTAAAAACTCTCTTTTTATGTCTCCTACAACCCCAGAAGAAATAGCAAATGTAATAACTTCATTAATTAATAAAAAAGCAATACGAAGTAAAGATATTGAGACCTATTTTATTAAAATAAGCGGTGTTATAATAGGACCCATTCTCAGCAAATTGTTTAACCAATGTTTACTTGAAGGTGAATTTCCCAAATGTTTAAAGATTACTGAGGTAATCCCTATATTTAAAAAGGGAAGTGCAACAAATGTATCAAACTACCGACCAATTTCTCTGCTTTCACAGTTTGACAAAATTTTTGAAAAAATTATTTACAATAGAATTATAGATTTTATTGAAAAATATAATTTACTGAGTGATCATCAATTTGGTTTTCGACAAAATTCTTCTACCATTCATGCTGTAACTTATATATATGATAATTTAATCAAAAATGTTGATAAAGGTCTTTATAGCTGTTGTATTTTTTTAGATTTATCTAAAGCTTTCGACACAGTTGATCACACATTTTGCTTTGCAAACTAAAAAATTATTTTGGTATACGAGGAAAATCTCTTAATCTAATTAAAAGTTATTTGACTAATAGACGGCAATATACAAAAATTTCAAACAATTTCTTCGATGAACTAGAAACTAATTGTGGAGTACCACAAGGATCCTGTCTAGGTCCATTATTATTTTTTTTATATATAAACGATTTACCACTTGCTTCTCAAATGAATACAACCTTGTACGCTGATGATACATATTTAATGATGTCTGACTTGAATTTAACGTCATTGCAAAATCGAATTAATATCGAATTAAAAAATATTGATTTTTGGTTGAGAAAAAACAAATTATCTTTAAACTTTTCAAAATCAACTTTTCTATTAATACACAAACAACCTTCCAGAACAATCAAAAGTACTTTTGAAATTAAAATTAATGATATTATGCTAACAAGATCCCCAATAGTCAAATATCTGGGACTTTTCATCGATCAAAATTTAAACTGGATATCACACGTTAAAAGTTTATCTTTCCACCTAGCTCGTTACACAGGACTATTTTATAAGTTAAAATTATATACCAATATGGACACTATGAAATTATTGTATCATAGCCTAATAAATAGTAAATTACCATATGGAATAATAATTTGGGGTGCAACATTTAAAACATATTTGTCTGAAGTGAATGTAAGAATTAATCGTATAATTAGAGCTTTAAGCTCAAGTAACTTGTACACTCCCATGTCAAGTCTTTATAAAAAACTAAACTTACTAAAATTGGAAGATCTATATAAAGTAGAACTGGAAAAATTCATGTATCTATATTATAATAAAAAAACACCAAAAATTTTTAACAGTTTTTTTAAAAAAAATTACAAAAATTCACTCTTACAATACAAGACAAGTATCTCACTCTACGTTTTTTTTACCGAGAATGTCAAAAACATGTACTCAAAACTCAATTTCGTACAAAGGTACAAAGATTTGGTCAAAACTAAAACCAGAGTTGAAAAACTTACATTGGAATGCATTTAAAAAACAATTAAAAAAAAGTTTTATTGATCAATATTAAGTTTTCAAATTTATATTATCTCCCAACATTTTAGCATATGTTATGTAATTGAATAGATTATTTTGTTTTGTAAATCATATTAAATATAAATAGTCTTTTGCTATACCTACAATGTAACCCCAGTTTGTACTTTTACATAAATAAAATAAAAAATGCTTTGGCGTAACTTGATGCTGCTAATATGCATAATCAAGTGAGATTGAAATTTTTTTAATTTTTTTTTTTTTCATTGTTTTTTTATAAACTTTTGTTTCGTCAAAAATTTCTTCTTTTTATTTTGCTGTTATTTTTTTCTTCTATTAATCGCACTAACACAATTGTTATTGGTAATTGTAATTTACTCGGGAAGCATCTTGACTAGTAAACCTTAGGGTTGTTCGGTGCTTCCTTGCCCCTTTTCTTTTTTGCATTATATTTCTTTGTTATTGTTTTATATGGTTTTGGGCAAAATAAATTTTGTGTGTCTGTCTGTAATGAGCCACACAATGAAGGTATGGGAAAGAATTATTGAAGCCGGGCTAAGGGATAGTGTAGAGATCAGTAAACAGCAATATGGATTTATGCCAGAAAAGGGAACCACCGATTCCATATTTGCCTTTAAGAATGTTGATGGAAAAGTACGGGAAAGGTCAAAGAGAGCTACATTGTGTATTCGTGGACCTAGAGAAAGCTTACGACAGGGTTCCGCGGGAAGAGCTGTGGTGCTGTATGAAAAAATCAGGAATAGTGGAAAAGTATGTACAACTAGTACAGGATATGTATGAGGGAAGCGAAACAGTGGAGAGGTGTGCAATAGAAACTACAGAAAGCTTCAAGGTCAAGGTTGAACTGCACCAGGGATCAGTGTTAAGTCCGTTCCTGTTTGCAGTGATAATGGACAGGCTAACGGATGAAGTAAGGAGAGAACCATCGTGAACGATGCTGTTTTCTGATGATATTGTGATTTGCAAAGAGATTAGGAAGAAGTGGAGCAGATACTAGAATGCTGGAGGTATGCATTGGAAAGAAGAGGGATGAAAGTAAGTAGGTCATAAATGGAGGAAATGACAAAGAAACAGTGAAGATGGAGGATACAAAAGTGCCAAGAGTAAAGGAATTTAAGTATTTGGGATCAACAGTGCAAGAAAGTGGTAGTTGTGAGAAAGAGGTAAAGAAGAGAGTACAGGCAGAATGGAACGGATGGAGAAAAGTATCGGGAGTAATCTGCGACAGGAGGTTGTCAGCTAGAGTAAAAAGAAAAGTGTACAGTTCAGTGGTAAGACCAGCAATATATGGACTTGAGACGGTGGCGGTCACAAAGAAACAAGTGGAAGAGATGAAAGTTGCAGCGATGAAAATGTTGAGGTTTGCTATGGTAGTGACGAGAAAAGACAAGATTAGAAACGAGTACGTCAGGGATACAGTTAAGGTAGAATGGTTAGGAATGAAGATGAGGGAGGGCAGGCTGAGGTGGTATGGACATATCATGAGGAAAGACCAAGAGTATGTAGGAAGAGAGATGATGGAAATGAAATTACCTGGAAAGAAAAAAAGAGGGGGACCAAAGAGAAGATTTTTAGATGTAGTGAAAGAAGATATGGGTGAAGTTGGTGCGAAGGAGACGGACGTTGAAAATAGAATGGTTTGGAGAAAGATAATACGCTGTGGCTACCCCAGATTGAAGGGAAAGGTCAAAAGAAAAAGAAGATGCTTGTCTTCAATTTGTTTACAGGTGTCCCACTTACAATTAGCCCTTTATGGACAAATGGGACATGTCTGGCACGTTTCAAAAAAACGTTATTTAGTGAACCTTTTTAGAAATTTTTTAAAATAAGCGACTTCCATAGATTTGTCATAGCTAGTAGGTGTAGTTTTGAGTTGGAAACCCTAAAACTTCAATTAGTGTGAAAGTAATAGTCAGTTCTTTGGTTGTTTGGCAAGGTTAGTAAAAAGTGCTGATACTTACTATTTTGCATTAAGTAGTTCTTGATAAGCAAGCAAATTTTTTGACCAAATAAATTTTTTTTGTATTTAGTAAAAGTAGTTCTATCATTTCAATACAAAAATTTTAATTTTCCTTATTGTGATTAATGTGATATCGATTAGTTTAAACGTGCCAGATCTGTCCACCTGGTCCATAAAGTTTGATTTATATGCTGAAGATCTAAATGCAATCTGAGTGTTATTTTGCAGTTTTTTTGAATATTTTGAGTAAATATAGTGTAATAATAAATTACTTATGAATCTTCGAAATTTTTATGGCGTAAAGAATTGGGCAGCTATTGCGGGGGGTGAAAATGGGGAGAGCGAAAATGAATTTTTAGGATAAAGTGACTCTGATGATGAATATGTATATTGTGAATCCAGTTACAACAATCCTCAAAGAGAAGAAAGTATTCAGATTACAGAAAAAAAAGAGCCAGATGCAATCTGCCTGGGCACACAAGCAAAATCTACATTTTTTGCATAAAATGCGAAACGTTTCTTTGCCTGAACAAAAATAAAAACTGCTTTAAAACATTTCACAAAAGCTAAAAGTATTCAAATTGTAATGTAAAATTACTTGTGTACTCGTTTTTGACTTTTATGGTTCAATTATTGCATGATATATAACGGTTGATTTTTCGTACTATGGACCAGTGGGACAGATCTGGCACGTTTATAAATATCATAAATAAATAAAAAATTTTTAAATATTTTGTCAAATATTGTATAATAGAAAGTCGTCATTTGAAGGGTATCCACTCCAGGCCATACACAAACAGGACTGGGGCCAAGGGTTTATCCTTTTACTACCCCAGATTGCTGCACTGCCTGGATCAGATGCTGGCAGTGATGTCATTAAGCCAGCATCGAGTTTCGTCATCCAAAACCGTCAGACCTCGTGCTCCATGTGGTGCCCGATGTATAGGGCACGCTGTTAGTACATGGTTTGCAGTTTGCTCAGAGGCGCTACACTCGCAATTCGGTGAAGGAGCGAGACCTCATTTGTGCATGGACGAATGGAATCACCCAACACCAATCCGCAGGCGGTTGAGCTTAACCCAAGCTGCTCGGGGTAAGCCCATCCCAACAAGCCTGGCACTGGTCTCGGGCACAAAAGCACGGAGCCTGGAAGCATTTTCACAGTACTCCGTTTTCCATTTGTGATTTGTCCATTCAGAGGCGCGGATGCCAATTCTGGCAAGGTTGTCCAAAAGATTCCGCGCACCTGGCACAAACAGGCGTCTGGATCTTAGTCTCACTTGGCCAGTATCTGAGGACCCACTTAAAAGACCATGCAAGATATGATCGGGGTCCTGAGATCCACGGTGAGCCAAGGAGAGTGTCGCTCCCAGTTAACGAAGCTCAGCTGGCTGAGAGTACAGGTAGGTGGTCCGTTGGAGTGGGACGCAGGCATCCAGTAACTATGCGCAAGGCGTCATTCAAGACACTGTCAATGAGGCGAGTGTGAGCACTGCGAAACCAGACTGGTGCACAGTACTTAGCAGTTGAGTAGACTAGAGACAAGGCGGCTGTGCGTAGTGTTTTAGCACCAACACCCCATCCCGAGCCCACGAGTCGCTTCAGCAGTGTGACACGCGAGGATAGTTTTTTGCGCAATGCCACTAAATGGTGACGAAACGTGAGCTATCTGTCCAGTTTTACCCCAAGATAAGTAGGGGTTGGACAGAATGGTAAAAGTCTACCGACTCAAAATTCCCAAGATCTGGAGAAGAGCGCTTGTGGTCGCGATCCCAAAACCAGGAAACCCCGTGGGGGACCCAAAGAGTTATCGACCGATATCTCTGCTCTGTGTCCCCTACAAGATCCTCGAGAGGCTTATCTACGCCAGCGTTGAAACATTAATCGATCCACTGCTTCCTAAAGAGCAGGCTGGGTTCCGACGCGGGAAGTTAACCGTAGTTCAAGTTGTTCTGCTAACCCAGAACATCGAGGATTCTTTCGAGGCTAAAAAGAAGGCCGGTGCCGTATTTATCGATCTGACAGCTGCTTATGACACTGTCTGGCACCGTGGCCTTATCTGCAAGCTGCTGAGACTACTTCCGGATAAGCACATGGTCAAAATGATCATGGAGCTTGTCCGAAATCGAAGTTTCACCCTTACCACCGGTGACAGCAAGCAAAGCAGGCTACCCCGTGTTAAAAACGGCGTTCCTCAGGGATCGGTCTTGGCTCCCCTCCTATTTAACATCTATACGTACGATCTTCCTTCCATGATTTCCAAAAAGTTTGCTTATGCTGATGATTTAGCATTGTTGCACTCTTCTGGAAACTGGAAGGACTTGGAGGGGACCTTAAGCCAAGACATGGCCACACTGTCAGTGTATCTCCAGACTTGGAGGTTGAAGCTCAATCACACTAAGACGGTGACGGCAGCCTTTCACTTAAATAACCGAGAGGCCAAACGTGAGCTAAAGGTCTATAATAGAAAGCTACTGTCACTAAAAAACAGTTGAAATAATTTTTAGGGTGCACAAAATTAAATTTCTCCATATAGGGTTAGATGAATAAGCGAGACACCATTTGTGCATGAAAACCAATTTAGCAAACATTGAAAATGACCCAAGGTGTTCTGCGTAAATCTATTTTGATAAGCGTATAGTAGGCCTAGGCCTATACTGGTCCTGAAAATAAAAACCCGTAGCTTGAATGCAATTCTACAGTAACCCAGGTTTTTTCTATTTGGTTTTATACATGATTTTATAATTTTATATATTTTCTTTTATGATTTTATAATTTTAAAATAAAGCAGCTTAGCATAACAGCTTAGAGTTCGGCGAGGTTGTTTAGTAGTTTCTGCGCAGGTGGCATCGAGCGTTACAGCTTGGTCTCACTTGATAAGGATCTGAAACCCCACTTATAAGTCCATCTAGAGTGCCATGGCTAGTCAAAAAAAGTGTCCTTCCTAATCGACGAAGCTTCCTCAAACCTTAATTGCTTTTCTGAATTTGAAAAGTTTGTCCTGCCTTGTTTTAATTTTCTTGTCGCTGCCTTAAAATTTCTAATTTTGCCCAAATTTTTGTGACTTGGAAGGCAATTGCCGGGTATGTTCGGCGACACTATCCAATTTTTGAGATAAAAAAATTGCTTTAGTGATGTAATTTGTAAAGGTGTTTTTTTGAGAAATGCAAAAAGGTTAAAAAAAGATTAAGAGCGATTTGTCAAGTTCCCTATTTCACCTGTATATGTATCCTCATTTCCCTCATTTTCATCTTCATATTTATCCTCTTGACCTCGGAGGCGCTTTACACAGAGCAACTGTCAAGCAATCACCCCGACCTGCTTCCAGAGATGTCAAGATATTTCTGTCCGGTTGAAATTTTTTATTTTGGTTTTTCGATTTTATAGAGATATGACTGAAATTTAGAACTGCTTGCCAAGACCGCCAAGCATGGAAAAGTAGCGTAAAGTGTCTTTCTCAAGGACACAACACAATGGTGCAAGTAAGTTTTGAACCGAGATTGTGTCGATCACAATCACGGCGCTTTTTCTTCCTCAAAATAGTCGGTACAGGACAGGATGATAACAATTTAATATAATCCTATATGTTTGTTTATTTCTTTCTGTTTTTATTGTGGCGGAGCAGAAATAAAAGATACTGATACTGATACTGACACTGATTTACTATTTTCGAAAACATTAAGTTCATGTTTGATCTCTCTATTGCATTTTTGTTATCATTTTTTTGTTTGTTTGTATAAGTTAATCTATCTTTTCTGTTGCCCTATGTAGACTTACTTGTGCAGTTTATTTTTGAATTATCTTCCTATCAACGACAACCACTGAAGTTTGTGTTTTTTAAAGCTATAACAATAACCCTAAATGATTATGAAATAATTTTGCAAGCTCTTTGGAGAGACGTAAAATCCATATCCCAGAATCAGTAAGTCGAGCTAAGTAGCCGCCGAGTCTGCGCCTGTTCTAAACACGTACTGCAAAAAAAAAAAGATTTAAAAACGCAATGACATTGCTCGTCAGGCATTAATATTGCTGAAGATTAGGGTTAGGGTTAGGTTTAGAATGCTCTACCTGTGATAATACCAAACCAAAAAAATTAGCAAGGTATTTTTATCTAAACTCATGTTTCGTCTGTCAGCAATCAACTAACATCTTCGGAGACATTAATTAAAATGTTTACTGTAGCAAGTGCTTAAAGCTCGTCATCACTCGTCGTAGAAATGCACATAACGTCGAAAAAAAGTTGAGTTACTTCACTGATCGCAGCCGCGACGAAATTGAGTAAAAAAAGAACAAAGGCCATGGACTTCAGAAGTCCTACTATTTTTCTTTCCTACCTACTTACTTTCTACTTACCTATACTTCTTATTTTAATTCTATCCTCAATTATTCTAATCCTACTTACTTTACCTTTCTAGAATTCAATTCTAAACTAGACTTTCCTACTATTTAGATGTCCAAGGCATAGGTATCATTGAAGAAACCAAACAACTTCTAAAATATGCCACACTCCCCAACAGCGAAAAAAAAACAAACACGGAAACAATTTGATTAAAAAATACACAAGTAATCGTACAATTGCAATATTAAAAAATTAAACGAAAATAACTAATTAAGAAAATTGTAACTGTTCAAATTATTACCTTGAGAAGGACGCAAAGTAAAATATTCAATCACAATTTAATAACTTTTATAAACCAAGGTATATATGTATTTATGTTTTTCATATTTCTCCGCCGCAACAGCATAAATCAAAGCACAAAAAGCACATTAAAAGCTGACAAAAAGAAACCAGTAAAAAACGATATAAGTTATAATACATGCAAACAATACATAGTACAGATATAAGAAATTTTATTATACTCTGCATGCTCACTGCACTTTTAAGGGAAAGGAAAAGGAAAAGAAAGAATTACCGTCATTTCTAATTATTAGGCCTACATTCGATTTTGAAATTATAAACAGCTTAGTATAAACAATCTTTAATCATAATCAGATTTAACTTTTAAAATAATTGCGTTTTCCCATTCTATCATGCGGCCCATATTCATCCAATGCTCACAAAGCGCTGATTAGCCCGGTCATTTATATTTAACACAAGTTTCATGTTCCGTTAACCTAGATTTTAAACTCCGTTTTGTTTGTCCAATATACTGTAAAAATTACAATCCTTGTGCAGATTGCGATCAGCACAAGGAACTTGATAAATTTAACCAAAAAGTTTATCTTTTTCACCAAATCTTTAGACGAAGACACAATGTAATTATCAATAGTATTGTAACGTTTTAGAGCAACTTTTTTATCTGATTTATTCAACAACCTTTGAATTTCCTCACTTATTCCACGAACATATATGGTACAATTGCGAAGACAACAGATTATTCTGGGGTTTGTCTGACCGATATGAATAGGAATTTTTCTTCAGCAAATATGTTCAAGGAAAAAGAATTGAGTAATAAAAGTCTTCAAATACTTATGTGGTTTAAATAATTATTTTAGAACTTTCTTCAATCCGAAGAAAAAGGTGTGGTTATCCAATTATGTGTTTCATTATTTTCTTTTTTTTAAAAGTGAGCACTTTACTTAAAAAGCTGGTGATGATGATTATGATGATAGCAATAAAGTATCTCAGCCAGAACACATTATTTTTACCAATAGCAAATTTTAATGAATGCTTTAAATGTTCGTTTTCTCTGTACTACCCAGCAACGTTTGTCGTAACACTTCGTTAACTGATAAGTTGAAAAAAAAGATAGTTGTGCGCTAGTGGAACATCGAAATCATACAAACATTTTCAAACTCTTTGCATTCCACATTTTATTTATTCGATTAAGTCTTTTTCTGTTGATGTCTTATTCTCTTGTTTCCTAGGCCAAACATATGCGTTTTTTGCAATTTATTATTATGCGAACTAAAATTGATAGTAGTAATAACAAAGAATCTTATTCGTTCCAAATATTTGCTTTCTTTTAGCTGTAACGACTAATAGCCTTTCCAGAATGCTAATAATAGCCTAAGAAGAAAATTAGCTTGGCCTATATATGTGATAGTTAGACTTTATATCAGAAATCGATTTTTTATCTTCCGCATTTATCTTCCTTATTTGCAGGAAATCGTTGAAGGCGTTAAATTTAGACCAAACCAACAAGCCATAACCAAGAGCTTCTCTGCAGTTATCAAAATAGCTTATTGCTGTCTATTTTTTTCTGGTTTTTATTTTTTACGTTTATTTTTTGGTCAGTTAGGATGGTAGGCTGACGTCACTCGGATGCTTATCAAAACTGCAAAACGGGGGCAAATGGCATCATAGCATCTTACTGCATTCGTCTGATGTTAATAAATCTAATTTAAAATAACAAAGAGATAGTTCAATTATTGAAACTTCTACAATTAAATCAATTTTGTTCGACAAACTGTCGTAGTACCAGGATATATGAACTCTGTCTAAGCCAATGTAAAAATACACTTTTCTTGCGTAATTGAATTCACTGGAAAATTAAAAAGGAAAACCTTGCTTCATCTCAATGTACGCTTAAACAAGCGAAACAGAAAAATAAAAAAACAACAATAAAACGATGAACTTTTTATGACGTGAAATCAGTAGCGTATTTAAGGGGTCATTGTGCCATGCCTCTCCCCTTGAAGATCACTAATACGAGAAATCAGAGACAGATTCAAAGTGAAGACCTTTTTTTACCACTTGAAAAGAATTTTTCGCTAAGCATATTTGATTGTTGTTGTATGGGTCAACCCCTTTCAAAAATCCTCGGTACGTCCCTGCGTGGGATCAAAGTATTTCGACGACTTTTAAGAAAAAAAGAAAGAAAATTTTGGAAGAACAAGAGTGGATTGAGTAAGATTACTCTCAAGCACTGTATTTTAACACCAAGTTTAAACAAATAGCAGACTGAGGTACATTTTAAACTCAGTGCTAAAGTTTTCAATGCATTATAAAAAGATTGAACTGATCCGTTAGAGGGCAATCGTTCGCCCTTTAGTCAACTTGTCACGTTTCTTTAACGGCATTAAACGAGCTTACTTTAATGTGAAAGAGCGCCGTTTTTACATATTCTTGTCAACATGGTCTCAATTTATTTCTTGTTATATTTATCTTGTTGCCGTGGGCCCTTAAAAAAAGTACTGACTTTAATTTTCTTTGACTAGCGGCATTCCCAGGCAATTACAAATTACAGCCATTTAAAGTTTAATCATTTACACCTCCTTTTAAAGTTATGAAAATACTTGTGTCCGATTGAAATTTTTGTGTGGTATTTATTTTTTTAATTGTTTATAAAACAATATGATTGTATCAGGGACGCAGAAAGCGGGGAAGGGCAGGGGGCAATTGTCCCTGTCTTGCAGTATTTTTAAAGGCCCGTTTCCACTACGAGCGTGGAAAAGAGCATTCTTTGTTTCTTTTATTCATCTTTGATTGAAGCGAGCGGTTAAAATTGAAGCGAGCGCAAAAAAAAAATCAATAAAACAAACAAAGAATGCTCTTTTCCACGCTCGTAGTGGAAACGGGCTTCAAGACGGGGAAACAGGAGACAAACAGTGCATTTTAAAATTTGAAGTACAGAATCATTGGGTTTGATTTTTCTCTACAATCATATAAACTAGACTAAAATTAAATCTAATAAAGTTTATAAAATGGTGATTTAACAACGGCAAATGACAATAAGTTACCAAGGGCACAAAATCGAGAAAAAAGGTATTCTTTTGGTGGATACGATATTCACAATAAATGTAAAAAAAAGTTCATCAAGCAAAAACATAGGTGTTTAAACCAAATGATAACCTTTTTTTTGATCTTCACTATTTTTTTAGACGAAAATGGAGAAATGATTTATTGATCTAAATCAGTGGTTCTCAAACTTTTTGCACCCGCGGCACACTTTGCTACCTTTTCAAACTTTGCGGCACACTCGGACCAGAGTGCAGATCTTTTTTGGTTTGCACTGAGTTTTCCACATTTTCCTTTACCTGATGCATTATGGTGTATTACATAAAGGTCTCATGTTTTTATGCAACTTTTTATAAACAAAGCGAAAGCTTTCTTTTATTATTCTTTACTAGATTTTGTGCTGTTTGTTTTCATATAAAGTATTTAGGTTCAGCATATCATGTACGACAGGCATGTCAAACTCGCGTGGCTATCTGGGCTGAATCGGTGAAATTTTAGCTTGAAATTTGCCACTGGCCGCAATCTGGTTACAAAAAAAATTAAAGGCAATAAAAAAAGTCTTCACTTGACTTATTTAACTGATCCAGGTTATTCTTTTAAATTTTACGTTGAAATTAAGGTGAGGACCAAAGAAAAGGTCTTCACTTAATTAGTTAGTTAATTTCGGTTAGAAAATCAAGTTCTTGCTAATAAACCTTGTCACTTTAATGATTTAAACTTAGTTTTGAATTTATGATTAATTTGATTTCGTATTGAGCATCTGATCAAAAAATTCGTTGAAAGACTTCGCGGGCCGCGAGTTTGAAATGCCTGGTGTACCAAAACAAGCCTGGAAGACAACTGAACAGCAAAACTTTAAGTAATGGAAAATGCATTTAAAATTTAAGCTTTTTGGTCGAAGCCCATAAAAAACATATTTTTCCTCTGTTATAGAGTGTGTTTAGGTTGCTATTGCGGAGCATGGATTAATACTGTATTTTAAAAAGTTTCGCGGCACACTTAAGGCCCGTTTCCACTACGAGCGTGGAAAAAAGCATTCTTTGTTTGTTTTATTGCTTTTTTTTTGCGCTCGCTTCAATTTTAACCGCTCGCTTCAATCGAAGATCAATAAAAGAGACAAAGAATGCTCTTTTCCACGCTCGTAGTGGAAACGGGCCTTTAGAAATCTCTCACTGTACACAGTTTGAGAAACACTGATCTAAAGCGAAGATCTTATTTATTTTTAGGCATTGATGAGACAAAAAGGAAAATTGGACATAGATTAAATGTGGTAATTGCTACAAAATCATGATTTGGGCAATCATTTAAAAAAATTGGGCAAAAATGTATTGCTTCCGCCCTAAATTTTTTTGGCTGGTACGGCAAATAACCTTAACTACAATTATTTTTTATCCAACAAAAAAATTGCTTTTGTTTTGAATTTTGCCGACTCCTCCAAAAATTTTCCGGCGCCTCTAACTTTAATGACTGTAATTTAGAGGTTGCTTGCTATAATGTATGATCTAAAGTGTATTTCCTGATGACAAAACAACATGAAGATGGTAGTGGTTATGAAGTGAAAAGGGTAGCGGTTTATACATAAGCGATGGAATTGGTTACGATTGCCATTACTTACCTACATTCTATTCTGCAATTAAAATCGCAATTTTTTAAGATTTTTATTATGAGGGTTTTCTCCAATGCTATGCAGCAATTTTTACAACGACTGTATTTGCATGACTACGAAATTTTTAGAGCTTGATGTAAAATAACTAATGGTGACACTTGGCATTATTGAGAATTATCGCTAGGACTGCTTGGCGCTTTAAACGGGTTGTAAACGGTGTTGTTCTGGTATAAAACTTGAACGTGGTTCAAAAGCTGCTTTTTACGGTTACTTCAAAGAAATGATGAAGGTTTAAGGCCCGTTTCCACTACGAGCGTGGAAAAAAGCATTCTTTGTTTGTTTTATTGCTTTTTTTTTTGCGCTCGCTTCAATTTTAATTGCTCGCTTCAATCGAAGATCAATAAAAGAGACAAAGAATGCTCTTTTCCACGCTCGTAGTGGAAACGGGCCTTTACTAGTAACAACATCGGTGTGAGATTTTATGAAAGAATTTTAAAAAATCCAAGCATTAGAATCATTACCGAAAAAATTCTAGATCAACAATGAAAACCCAAATTTTGGTAGCCTTGCATCAGATTGCTGCTTTAATTCCTATAAGTGGGTCGTGTCTAAAGGCCCGTTTCCACTACGAGCGTGGAAAAGATTGTTTGTTTTATTGATTTTTTTTGCGCTCGCTTTAATTTTAACCGCTCGCTTCAATCGAAGATCAATAAAAGAAACAAAAAATGCTCTTTTCCACGCTCGTAGTGGAAACGAGCCTTAATTCGAATAAAAAACGATTGGAGTGAGAGTAAAAAGAAACAAAACTAAAAGCTCCACAATATTGCTTATGCGGAACATTAAACGAGATTCGTCATTCCTAGCAATGGCGATTACACAGTCGAAGAAACGCTAAATGCCATTTTTAAAGTAAAAGACACAGTTGATTTTTTAAACTTTTCGACTAACTTGGTACAATATTTTAATTCAAAGTTTGGTCTAGGCCAAAAGCGTCCGACTTTTTTGAAACAAGAACCATTTTGACTTATCAAAAACACTTTCGGGAAAAATTGTGACCGTAATATAAAGACAATTTTAAAAAAATGACGAAGAAAACAAAAAACAAAGACTGAATTTTTCAAGCTAAAATTTATTTTTTTTAGTATTCCTCAGCGTTAAGTAAAACTTTTACCTACAAACTAGAGTTAAAATCAGTATCAGTATCAGTATCAGTATCTTTTATTTCAGTAAAAAATCAGTATCAGTATCAGTATCAGTATCAGTATCAGTATCAGTATCAGTAAAAAAAAGATTTTTATTTATGAAATATTACTTGCTGTATCTTTAAGTCTTTAGTACCCGATTTCCTTATCTACTTTTGGTCATTTTGGAAAATAACCTGCTCGCCACCTTAAATTTTTATAAGGGACAAGTGTGGCTTGCTGTCCACGAGTTGGACACTTGCGTAAATTGAAGGACATACTGTTTATTTGCTATTTTTAAACTCTTTTGTTTAAAATTTTGGTTAGTCAATTTCTTCAATACAACTATATTTTATACTAGTGCAATGAAATTATCAAAGTATGTTTTTATAGAAAATGATGGAAAAATTCAACCATTTTTAGGAGACTTTTTGCAATACGAAAACGAATTTGAAAGGTTTTCCTTTAGTATAAAAGTTTTTTCTAAAACACTCGCTAAATGATGCCAGAGAGTAATTGTTTTGACTCTGTTCAGTACAAGGAAGTTTTCTTCATTCGGGTTGATATTGCACAACTTAAGCACAAAGAAAAGGTTGAGTCATTCTTTATGACAAAATTAAAGACGATATAAAAGAATCGTAAAATCAATTGTTTCATCGCAAACGCACGTGGTTGCTCTTTCCTTCCAACACCCACAGGGATTCAGGTGCAATGAACACGTGTCTATTGGTTAGACTGTCTTCCTTTTTAGGCGTTTAGTGCTTAAGGAAGTTCTAAACTGAAGGAAGTATTAATGGGAGGTAAAACAAATCACCAGAAGTATTTCGCAATTTAGTTGAAGCTTCACGAATTTTCGGTTTGATATTACTTGTCGCTGCTTTTGCCATATTCATAAAAAGCTTTGCATTAATGTACATTCACACTACACATGCTTGTGTTTCTTCCGCATAATAATTTTTTTTCAATCATTAATAAACCTTTTCTTACAAAGCAACTTTTAACTGTTCGGTTTGGGCCGAAACGATAAAGCAATTTTTTAAAATAAAAATCTGTTCTTTAAACGGATACTCTGCAGTTCACACCATGGTTTTTCAACCGCTCAGGAAAGTCAAAACCATAAGGTGTTCATTTTGATTGTGACAGTGCTAAGGGTGATGAAGACAAAAAAGCTGTTTGCTTTGGGGGGCTGCAACAGCCGCCTTCCCAGTTTTTTGAGCCGCGGTGGTAAAAAGGTTGAAAAGCACTGCTCTAGGAAAAATTATAAGTCTTCACGTTAGTTAAACCCCTAAACAGTTACTTTGACAAATGGGAAGTAAGTGGCTCATCTTTTCCTTTTATGAAGATCACGATGATGGCGATTTTTAAAACAAAAGATAGACTAAATCTGAACTTGCGTTCGCGGGATTTGTTGTGATTTAATGAAAAACCAAAACAATTTTTTTCTCCCAAAAACAAATACAATGAACCAAATGCGCAAGACTGTTTAATTTCCTTCTATAGCAAATACTGCTACATTCTTTAGTTAAAATTAGCTGATCCAAATTTACCGAAACTTTCAGTTTCTTTTTCCTCGGTATCAGAATCAAAAATTCAAAAAACGGTTTTTCTCACTATAAAACTTTACATGAAAAAAACCTTGAATTTTTTTGGACTATCCTTTTAATAGAACGTAAATGCTTAAAGCAAATTTTTTTGTTTAATTTAAAAAAAAATTATCAATATTTTAAAAGTCAATCGTTGATTCTACCGTAATGGTGGTTTAAAAATTAGTGCAATTTCAAGCGAAACTTAATGTTGTATGATCTTTCATTTAAAATCGTTTGCGTTTATCTTATATCTTTATTTTAGACGAACCGTTAAGCATAACAATAAACTATTGCATTTTTTGAAATAACATGATTGGTTTGTTTTCCAACAAATTATTGTTCTTCAGATTGTGTACCTTTGCTGCAGTTTCGGACTAAAACAAAAGTATCAGTTTTTTGCAGAAAATTAAACACTTAGTTTTTACCAACTCAAAGTGCGCTATTATAGAAGGTACCGCGATCCTTTGCAACTGCTAGACGGCGCCAGTGAGTTTCAAAGTTAACTGCTTCCTGAAGTTAATCATTGAAGCGAAACGAAAAGCGTGTGCGCGTAACGCCCAAAGCCGGAAACTTCCATTTTGAGCCAGATTTAACCTGAGGCTAACGCTAAAGCTAGAACTATTCAAGCATTGCGTTATTCACGACTAGGCGTTTTAAAACCGCTGTTCAAAACCATAAAAGTAATTGTTAAGCTTTCCATGGTATCACCTCCTTTGCTTTCGATCGCAGTCGTTGTTTCGTTTAATCGGTTTCACTATTATCGGCTAATTTGGTCAAAAAAATAGATAAGTAATAACATTATTGCAAAAGTTTTGCCTACCTTTTTATGTGGTTTTAAATAATTTTTTTCACGTTAACATTTGTTAATATTTTCCTTCGAAAGAAATTTCTGAGTAGAATTGTGTTTATAAACTAGAAACAATTTGGATTTAACGAATACTTTCTGAAGCTTTTTGGTATGATCTTTAAAACTCAAAAAAAAATTTCTAATTCAAATACAACAAAGCTTTTAAAAACAGAGACGTTTGCTACGTATATTTACTATCGGATATTGGATGGTATCGCTTTTAAATAGGCCTATGTTGTTAAACATTTTCAAAAACTTAAAGTAGACTTTTGCATACACGGAAAAAGCCAAAATTGTGATGTATGAGTTTAAAATCGCACTAATAAAAGCCAAATATGTACGCGTGGTCATAAATTCAAGCTCTATAACCAGTTATGTATGCCGTACTTTGCTGGCTAAGCGTGCTAGCTACAGAAAAAAGAATCTCTTATTGCGCACAAAAGCCATTATACCATAAATCGAGAAATTACACCAATTACCTTATTTGGTGTAAGTGCCTTGTTAAGTCTAATTAAGATAATTGCGAAGATTTTCATACAATTAGTCAATTTCTTGGCAACGCTAATTTAAAAACAACTCGTAACAATTTGAAAATTGAATTAAAGGAATGAAAATTTTGATTGGTTTACCTTAGACTTACTTTGAATTTAAATTTTTTGCATGAAGTTAACTTTTTTTATTGTCATCTCTATTTATCGTCCTGACTCGCATGAAAAAGTAGAAGGCGTTACACTTAGGGCAACTGTCAAGTGATTAACCCGACCTGCTTTTGGAGATGCCAAGATACTGCTGTCCCGTCAAAAGACCTTTATTTATTTTTTACTTTTTATTTAGAGCGATCAGTGAAATCTACAACCGACAAGCAAAGGAAAGTGCCCTAAATGTGTCTTTCCCAAGGAACAACAGAATGGCGCGAAACCACGTCCATGTCGGTTACGTTCGTCATCAATACGTCGAGCTACAAACTTTTTCTGATAATCGACTTATACAACGAAAATATGGGTAAAATTGCTGATTTCAACAATTAACTATCAACTTAGTGTGTGGTTAAGACTTCTGATTTTCGTTGTATCGGAGTATGGGGAGGATCGCGGTTTGTCTCCCGGCCGAGGCAAATCGAACGCTACGTTGTCGCTTCAGAGACGGTAACGCCATATAAGGAGTGTGTTGCAGTGTTGCCTAGACGCACCGTCGAGATAATAAGTGCGAGTACGTGACTGTTTTGCGATATTATCAGAGTTTATTCTAATAGAAGTTTAGTTGGAATAAGAAAAACTTTATTTTTTGAAACTAGTGCGCCAATCCAATCGGTCTCATCCGGTCGGGTCAAGTGAAATAAGTGTTTCTTTTTATGAAGGCCATTTGGCAACCTGGCCAAATTTTACAATCGCTGTTTTGATGGCGACTGAGCTTTTTATGATTTTATCTGTTGCTAAATGGACAAAAATAAACTGTTGATTGAATGAATTGAATGAGGAATAAAAATTGAATGAATAAAAAAAGAACTGAATGAATTGAATGAATAATAAAATAAACCGTTGATTGAATGAATAATAATAACCCGTGTCACTTTTTAGTAGTTGGCAGTCTTGACAAGCTGTTTTACATTACTACAGTAGTGTATAACTAGTCTTTATACAGTAGGTAGCCGAAGTATTTATTCTTGAATCTATTCGGCTTTTATTTATAAAAAAACAACAACTTTAAATCTAAAAATGCCTAAAACTTGATTTGTTGTTTGATATATAATGCATGTAGAGCTACTCTAAGCCAATGGATTAAAAAAAATCACTTCTAAATCGATTTGATATGGTATCTACATGTCACGAGTCTGCTTTGGTATCATATCTAGGGTTAGGTTCGTTGTAGATATTTTGACCTTGTAGAGAACATACCAAAGTAGCGCCAATTTATTAATCTTATTCACAATTTAAAAAAACTACAAATTTCAGTTAGACAGCAATATTTTTGGCACATCTAAAAGCAGGTCGGGGTAATTCTATAATTTTTTAAATTTAACGCTATCGTAGTTGCCACGCTTGTTTGAAAGGCAAATAGTCGGTATGAAACGATAACCAAATATTAGGATGAAGTCATAAAACGACTGCCAAACTTCGTCTATCCGCTTCAATTTTTATTGATTGTCTTCGGTTTAAACTACTTCCTGCAGTTCTAACGACGCAATTCAAAGTTTTGGTTGCTACTTCCGCCTTATTTGTGCGTTCATATAAAGCAGTAAAAACGGACGTTTCAAATCGATCTTTTAGTGTAAATTGTTTACAAAAAAGTCAAGAAGATATGCGCGACTATAGAATTCAGAAAATACTTAAGGCCGCCGATCACAACAGCGTATATCCGCCCTTATTTAAATATTGACCGAGGAATTACCTGTGCTATGGCACGTCACAATGCCTTGCTTCAGCTACAATTCTTCCTTCACTTTAAACCTGTCATCGATTACAGAAGCCAAACGAAAAGTGAAAGCACTCTTTGTTTCAAATATGGAACAACTGTCACATTTAAAAAAACTTTTGTCTGAGAAACGTAGGTTCACGAGCGAGCAAGAGGTCTGTGCTATTGGAAAGAAAACTCTCGTTGGCTCAACCTAGCCAAAAAGTAATCGTACATGTATTGATATCATGTAACATGCCTAACTTAAAAAATGCTTAGCTTTAGCTTTGTTATGCTTAATGCGCAGCTTAAGTATATTAAGGCTACCTTCAGCTGCAAGCTATTGTTTATAGCTTTGACTGTTTCAAAAAGTTTCGTTCTACGTCAGGACTTTATAACCTTTTTCAATTTCGTTCACTTTTTCCACAAATACTTAAATTTCATTTACCCGGGTATAAATTTTTTTCAGAGCAACATAAAATGTCACTATTATTTTCATGTGTCTGCAATTATGCACAACACTAACAAAAGAAACGATACAAATTTTGCAATAAAACACTCAGTTCACAAATTTACTTTGTACAAAATTTATTCAACAGGACAAAAGAGCAAAAGATTTAAAAAGAAAATATCAGATATCAGTCCTAAAACACAAAAGTAGAAACCCTTTTATTCCCCATTCATTCGCTTCTGTTCATTCGTTCACTCTTGCAAAAATTTTATTTACCCCAGGGTAAACCGTTCTTTCGCGTAAGAAGCACTATTTCACGCAGATATCTGAAAGCAAGTAGACGCATAAATGCAATCTTTAAACGCGTTCATGTTGCAATGTCAAAACAGTTCGTCAGAATATTGCTATGTTACAAGTTTGATTTATAGACAGAATTACCATTTCGTGCTTATTTCTAAGATTTGTGCTTATTTTTATAAAATTTCCTGACAGTATTTTAATGTGGTTATTTCCAAAAAACGTGCTTCTTTGGAGTTTAGTGCTTAGTTTTTATTAATATTTTTTTGTTTTTAAGTAACATTTTTAGAAAACGTGTTTGTTATAAAGTCTACACTCAATAATCGAGGCTGAGAGATGGTTTTTTTGATTAAGCATCACATCTTTTTTCTTTTTTTGTCTTCACTTGTCAACAACAGCTCTGACTGGTACTTGTAAAACTGTTTTACTTTGCGTAATTGGCCGTGCTTATTTTCGGTCATTTCGGATGGCAACCCTGTATGCAGACCAACTCCGTAATTTGTATGCGGAAATTTATGCTAGCACATACGAATAAAGCTTTAAACGTAGGCCTTATTCTTCTAAGATTCAGTTAAATGTGGTTTGCGAAAAATCAATGAAGACTATATGAACACAACCTTCTTAAAATTGTTTGTCGCCAGTTTATAACTTGTTTATTTTTTGATAGCATTTCTAAGCTAATGTAATAATTAAATACGAGTAGCCAAATAGAGCTGATTGCATTTCAATTAAATTTTAACCCGAGAAAACGATTTGTTCTTTGTTTTAATTGCTGTTGGGTTCAATGAACGTACACTTATGGCAGAGAATGATTGTATTGTTGTAAATTGTTAGCGAACAATTGCATAGTGCTGAGACAAGCTAAAATTTAATTGAGAATTAACTGTTGGCAACTAAACAGTTTTAATTTTTATGATATATAAAGCGATATCTTCTTGATGCACTCTTGATTAAATGATCAAATTATTCCCAACATCATATTGGTCGATTTTTGCAACAAGCTAAGTAGAAACTCTTTTTGGTCCTTCTTGAATTTTTTGAAAAGAATTAGTTTTTCTTTCATAAAAGCTATTAACAAAAAAATTTAGAGGGAAATCAATTTTTTTAGGTAAAAGCGAAGCCTGATTACTGCAGTTGCACATGTGACGTTCGCTCTTTCATTTCTCGTGGTTGATTGTTCATTGCTGGTTGATTGTCCTGAAAACTATATGACGCGCCTCAAACTGTTTAGTCTTTCTAATGTGAAATATGCCAAATATGCCAAAGTTTAGTCTTTCTAATGTGAAATATGCCAAAGAAACGACAGAAACCGCCAGTTTTTCCAAAAAAATCTAGTAAAAAAAAGGAAATACAGCAGACCTCGGTCAATCCAAATTCGATTTGACAGACAAAATCATCCAAATTAGGCAAAGATCCGGAAAATCCGAAGCTTTTTATTAAAAATTGCAATATATAGGAAATCATTTGTACTTTCAGTTTTATCCGAGTTAAACGAAATTCCGCATGAACCGATTCCGGATTAACCGAGGTCTACTGTGTACATTTAAAAGACATATCACTATGGCACGATTTCATACCAGAGTCAGAATTTTCCTTAGAAAAATTGAGCTTAGCTCAAAGAAATTATAACTACTTGATCTAACCTAGGAAATCGCTCAAAATAATACTAAATTCTACGCGGAAAACCGCTATGGTGGAGAGATTTCTTAAATAGGAAGAGATGCCATTGAAAACCGATCGACGTGCAGCAAAGATTATATAAATAGATTTCCTTGCCTTGCTGCGGTCCCGGCTCGGAGCGGCTGATCCGTGCAAAATTACAAAACATTCCTCGGATAAATTTCTAAATATTTTCTAATCTATGATTTGCACGTAAGGCTGCCCTACAAGCCGTAAAATTATTTGTGATCAATATATTTTTAGTCAACTTTGTAAAAGACGTTACTAAATGTACAGCGCTATATTGGCAAACAAATAGCGTTGTATAGACTTTTTTATCACAAAATAATCCGAACAACCATTTTTTCGGGAAAACTAAAGAAATAGATCCCTTATTTACGGAGAAAATATTTAAATCAGATGTAATACTTTTTCTAGTATGTTTTTCTTTGTAATTTTTCCTCCCTTCATACTTTCCTCTCTTTTATCGGCAGATTATATTGAAAGAAAAAAATACTATTCCTTGAGGCCTAAGTAATACACTTACTCATTGAATATTTTAGTAACCATTGGTGAGAGAAGCGAGGTAATCAGTGATTATCTAATCAAATTCCTTTAAAAAACCATCAGAAATTGGGCTGAATTGTTTTAAATTTTTTTGATATCAATCAAAATTATTTGTTCATTTTTTGCTTTAAATTTGCCTTTTTCTTCATGTTACAGCAATTTAAAATGTATGCAGAATTATCTACCAATGGCAAGCGTACTGTTTTGGACACTTTGACAAAGTGATCTACTCACAAAAGGTGATTGCCCACGCGATGGCTACTTGGTGAAAACGCTCAATTGGAAAATGTCACGTGTGATGATAAATATTTACCTTAGTCTGTCTCTAGAAAGCCTGCAGGTTGGCGTCGGCTATATCTCGGCGTCAAAATGGCTTTTCAATAATTTTTTGAGTTTGGTGTAGGCCAAAGTTTGTTTCCTACCAAATAACACTGTTGTAGCGTTAATTTTCATCTCATTTGAAAAGTTTGAGCGTACGATGAATGTAATTTTAAGTACGATGAATGACAATTTAATATTAAATAAATTTAGGTTACTACTGTAATACTAAAAAATTGATTCCTTCAAGAATTCAATCACCAATCATTATTGGAAAATTATGGTACAATATTGAATGTCTAAATTTTTTTGATTACAACAAATCTTTGCTGTATTATTTACCAACTCTGATTTTGCTCTACCAGGCCTTAAATCAGTGTCCCGCAATTATTTTACTCGCGGCACATTTAGGAAATTTCAAAATTTTGCGGCACACCTCGACCAAGTGAAGACCTTTTTTTTGGTCTTTGGATGATTTAGAACGCTTTGACGAAAAATCGCTAAAAATTTCTATTTTTTTCCTTTTTGACCAATGAAGACAATTTTTTTGGTCATTTTTTGGATATCAAAAACAAAAAGAGTTCGAAATTTAGCAAAGACCAAAAAAAAAGTCTTCAATGGCCAAAAAAGGAAAAAAATTAAATTTTTTAGCCTTTTTCAATTGTGTTTTTGATTACACTGTTGTTTTTTGATCGGTAGGCCACAATCAAAAACGTTCACCATCCCTGGTTTAGCAGTTTTAAAGCTTAAATTTTAAAAAACAAAAGTTTTTCTTTCCATTTTAAAAAGGATTTTTAGATTACCGTCATTCGGCAGCACACCTGTTATTGTCTTGCAGCTCTTGGTACGCCGCGGAGCCCTGCCTTTTAAATCTTATACAATAATGATCATTGTGACATACAACGAAGATCTATTTTGGTGTTCTTGAATGGCTATTTTGGAAGTATTTAGGCCAGTGGTTGGCAATTTTTAAATTTTGCTGGCCAGTATTTTTCAAAAATTTGACAGACAGGCCTGATTGGCTTCCAAAACGCATTTAATTCCATTGACTTTTTTAAAATCCCGTTTTAACACAATGTTATCAAATGATGACATAACAAAGTTAGTCGTTTGATAGGGCCGGTTGATATGTAAAAAGGGCCGAATATCGCGGGCCCTTGTTTGCCCATGCAAATTTAACCTGAATTTTACGTATTTATTGGGCTAAATTTAGGCAGACATTAGAAATTAGGTTGATGGCTCAAGACCCTAACAAGGTGCCATGTTATGAAAGAAGGAATCAATTAATTACGCTTGTAAACGATAGCCTAAAAGTATTTAGCCCAGAGGTGGGAAGCCTTTTTGTTACTGGAGGCCATTATGAAGAAAGGAGACCGCATAAGTTGAAATACCTAAGAGAATTGCGTAATCGCTTTGAATCCGTCTCGGTTTTTTTAATTCTCGTCGCCAAAAAGTAGTGATCTCTAAAAAAAAGTCTTCACTTTGAATCTGACTCGGAATTGTTATTTCCGTCCCTAATATGAAGTGATCTCTAAAAAAATCAGCAATATTCATAATTCTAAAATTATTGGAGGGCGCAAAAAACCTCATAGAGGCCGCAGGATCTCCACCTCTGATTTCGCCCGTACCTCGCGTACAGCTCGGTTTGGTTCAAATTTTTATTATCATTCAAAAAGTAGAGAATCAGCGGGCCGCAAGTGGTTTCATTAAAGAAAATTGATATATTTTTTAACTTTTTCGTTTTTTTGTCTGCACTTAAATTTTGGGGTAGAGAACAATTTAACCTTAATTTAAAATAAAGTTAAACTCGACCGTCGTCTTCATCGTTAGGTCAACATCCACTTCGGGTCAGACACAAACAGGACTGGGCCGAGGGTCTATCCTTGTACTACCCCAGGACGCAGTACTACCCAGATCAGATACTGGCAGTGATGGTGTTGAGCCAGCAACGGGTTTCGTCATTCAAAACCGCCAGACCTTGTGCTCCATGTGTTGCCCGATGTATGTGGCACGTTCTTAGGACGTAGTCTGCGGTTTGTTCAGGAGCCGCCGGACTCGCAATTCGGTGAAGGAGCAATTTACTCGATCACCCTAATTCTTTGCTCGGGCTGCTATTAAAAGCTAGATTAATCATCTTGCGAAATTGTTCTGCAGGCCACAGAAATCATGTGCAGGCCGCGGTACGGCTGTTTTTGTATGACGACAAGATGGGACCTAAATTGCACAATTCGGAGTTAATATAGTGGTAGGTCTGACTGCGAGCGAACGCGATGACCAAAAGTCGTTCGAAATAAAACTTTCGCTGAAGTTTGATTCAATTAAAGATCGCTTTCAAGTGAGGTATTTATGACTTCGTTCATCATTACAGAATGCAGACTTTATTCCCGCTGTTAACTTTTTAAACTCACTGTAAAAAAAGCTGCAGCGACTTCTTTGATTAATTATTTTGTCAGCGTTTTTGCTGTTTGCGAAATTTCTTTGTTTGTGCTGTAGATTTTTTCACTGTGTTGGCCTAGTCAATTTTTTAAAAAATTAATCAAAAAACTTTTAAATCAATTAAAATTTTGCTTAAAACTATCAAAAAATGATCAGTAGCCAAGTAATTACATCTAAAATTTTCATGCCAACAGTTAAACATCTTTTTAATAAAAACTGCTGAGGTGTTCGATGATTTAGGATAAAACTTTTAAAAATTGGGTCAACTGCAGAAACATAAAAATTGACTTTGGATTTTTGTTTAATAAGGTTTAAATTTATGAATTACACATCGTTTTGCTGTTAATGTTTGGTTGCAAGTGTTGCAATTTTTTAAAATAACTTTTCACTATAACGCCACGCAAATTACGCAAAGCCTAATAAATTTTACGCGCCAACAAACATTAACTGCAAAGCTTTTATATAGGCTTGGTGTAGTGCAAGTTAATATATTTAAATAAAATCAGTTAAGTTTATTTACCCTAAACAAAATTATTGTAGACCATAAATGGAATTGCGGAAGTTATTGCTCAGCGACATTATGTGAGTGCATTTGGAAAAGCTCAACGTCAGCAAACTACTAACACCATTAGCCCGTCAACTGTAGACTATCAGATTAAATTTTTATTGGTTTTTATTTGGCTGACTTTAAAACTTTCCCTTCCATCTTAAATTTGACCTATTAATTTTTGTTGTAAAAGTTGCGCGAAACTAGACTAGCATCAAACAAGAATTTTTGTGAAGAAAAGTTGCCCTCCCCGCAAGTTTTACTGGCACATAAGTTGACACGCTTCTGCCAATGCCCTACTAGTAAGAACGATATGATGATGCTAAAGACCAAGCCGTACCAGACCAAAACTTTTCAGAAGGGTGTTATGTAAAGGCTTTTTTCTCTTCACTTGTTTTTTTAGTTGTAAATGGAACAGAAAGGGAGCAACCTTTTGCAAACCAAAAAAAAGATCTTTACATTAAATCTTAGTTGTTTTGCGCACTGAGCGAATCGTTCTGAATTAAGCAGGCCTAATCTTCTTATGCCGAAATTTTTTTCATTTTTCTGGGGCAATCGCGCCTGGCTCGTATAATATTCATATAACATGGCTCGTATATCTTCGATTGAAACGAGCGGTTAAAATTGAAGCGAGCCCAAAGAAAATCAATAAAACAAACAAAGAATGCTCTTTTCCACGCTCGTAGTGGAAACGGGCCTTAACTAAGCTAAAAACACGGACTTATTTCACGAGAGCAAAGAAAAAACATTAACGATCTATCTTGAAATATAAAAATTCTGTTTCTTAGTTAAACAGGATCCTAAACAGGCTACTTAGTTATCGTGTTTAAGAATTATTCAAGTCTATAACTATCATAGCACTTGAACATACGAGAGTAAAAATTGTAGAGATTAGAAATAGGCTACTGTTGGCGTAACACGACGATTATTTTCAAGAATTTTATTCAAGTTTGGGTTTAATCAATCTGATTCATTTATAACTGTTGTGCAGCAAAGTTTTAATAATATAAGTTTAATTTACAAAGAGTCATCGCTCAGGACCCATTAACTTTGGACATTGATGGCCTTACATAAAGGGAGGTCCGGTGCAAGAAAAGTAAAGAAAGGCCACTATTTAGCGTTCCAAGGCATAGCAATCTCTAAAAAAAGGTTATGTCATAAGGGGGAGCAACTTTTTAAAGTATGAAAACAAAGTAATCTCTAAAAAAAAGAAAAAAATCTTCAATTTAGGAAGAGCTACTGTTGAGTGTTCCAAATCATTGTGATCATTAAAAAAAAGTCGCAATTTTATTTGGAGGGCCACATTTCAGTGTCTCAAAACAAAGTGATATTTAAAAAAAAAGTCTTTATTTTAGACATGCCACCGACGTTCTGGTGCTGCTATGAATAATAAAGCAATATCTTGTGTAGGGGGGGCCACTTTTTGATATATTTCAGAGGGAGCTCGGTGCGGCCGCTCCGTTCGCACCCCATTAAAGCCATCACTGACTATGGATTAGAGCTAACGAGACCTAGTTTGTTTGTTTTAAAACGGCGTAAAATAAACGCTTTCGGTTACGTTTGCAAAAGACTTGTTTTAGTTTTTCCAGCCAGAGTTATATTGTGCAGCGTTTTATAATCTACTTGTTATTTCCATAGTACGGTCTAGTTCGTACTTCCATTCAAACTTGTTGATTACTATGTAAAAAGTACATTGTTTAAATTTCAAACTAAAATACTTTATTAGTTTTTTTGTAATATTATTAATTAACCGTGATGGGGGCCTTTAGAGCGGCGAAATTGAAAAGCCAGGAAGGATTAATAAATGTACTTTCCCAGGCTTTGGGTCTTTGTGCCACTCATTTCCTTGTGTTAAATTAAAAACTGGAAACATTGTGCCGTGCGAACGAGAACGGCCAATGGACCAACATCTAATTTTGAACTACACAAGTTATATAAATTATATTAAAGGAGCAATTTTGGTGATTTTGTTTAGAATTAAAAAAAACAATCAACGGGCTCAACTTTGAGCAATGGTTACGATTAGGCCGAAAATCAAAGGGAAGAAGAGAAATAAAGACGCATGGAGAACATTTCATTGACAAATTTATAGAACGATAATGCTTCGGGGGCAAATAAACGATTTATCAAATACTATTATATTTATATTAAGTGCCAAGAAAAACCAGGAAGTTGGTTAATTAGACGTTTGAAAAAACACGTTTTTCGAAACGTAAAAGCACCAAAACATGATTTGCTTTGAAGACGTTCTATAAAGGAATAATCAAATCAGCTAACTTGTATAAGAATACATATTCGATATCACAACCGAACGAATTCGGGCAAAACCTTAATGCTTGAGCAGTGCCACTGCAGTTCAAACGTTAGGTTACATCTGCTTTGACCTGTTTCCTGCTCAAGTCGCGTCAGCACAGGAAAGCTCTTTTCCGCTTACGTGATACAAAACTATTCTATCTACTTCCATTGCAGGATAAGCTTACTTTCTTTTCAAAACCTGGTTGTTGATGGTAGTAAGATATATCTTTAAATGTTGTTCGAATTTTCGGACAAAACAACACACATGAATTCATTTAAATGCGAATGTATTTTAAATTTTTGCCAACTTCGCGGCCATATACAATGATTAAGCAATAATTACACAACACGATACTGCTCGTTAAATAAGAAAATCTAATTACATGATCGGAACGTTGCCGTAAATTTCATATAGCAATTGCCACGTAAATGTTGTAATGTCACCGTCGAAAAAAAACTAAATGAATTTGTTTTTTGAAAAGATGTAGAAAAGAAGATAGACCTGTAAGATTGACTTTCCACCGTTGATATTACACTTTTCTTATGCAAAAAAAATCTAAAAAAGAAAATTTCGGTTAAAAATCCATATCATCAATCATCTTTTCATGTTAATTTGCTGATACTTAAAAATTAGCAATTCAAAATCGCGGTTCTCGATTATTACTAGTTTTTAAAGCAGAAAAATTGGGAGTAACATTATATTTGGCAAAAAACTTGTTTACATTGCAACTTATAATTATTACTATTTATAAAATATTTCATCATTAAAATTTCGAGAGCAGACGTTACCATATAAATCTAAAATTTAAAATTTTTCCGAATGGTAACACACGAAAACATGACAGCACTTCCGTCTTTGTTCATTTCAGATGGTGAAGATAATGCAAGAACATTCAGTCCCCCTCCACAGACAAATTGTCCAATTCATCATACTACGATATAACTAAAACACTGCTTTTGTTGCAGAAAAAAAACAACTTAATCAAACGCGCACAAATCGTACCGCAAAAAAAGTATCAAAACAAAAATGCTAAAAACAAAAAATACGAGTTTGTTGTCGAAAATAACGGAAAAACTCCAAAAATTCTTTGTCAAACTTCAATTTTTATAGGGGTCAAAATTGTACAGAATTCAAAATAAGATGCTTATTTTTATACTGTTGTAAAATTTTTTAAACATATTTACTTTCAATTGTATCCAATTCCAGAGAGATAATTTTTTAATTTTTCCAGAGCAGATAGACATTGTTCGACTTTGTATCCTTCAGCAGCCAATGCAGCAGCTACATCTGTAACCAGCCAAATGTATAAAAAGATTGCAAACGAAATTAACTAAAAAACTTAAGTTCACTCATATCTACAGACAAAATAAATGGTGAAAGGTGCTCTTGAAAATTTTAAGTTTTTTATAATCTTTTAAGCCACAAGCTTACCAAGATTTTAATATCAACTTACAAGAATGCTTTTATACGAATATCAAATCAATCGCCGTTTAATATTTGTAAATATTATCATGATTTTGAAACAACTTTTCGCAATAAGTTTACCTAGAAAAATTTTTGCAGCCTATTCTTTAGATAGCAGAAATTATAAATTGTTGATCAAAAGAGAGAACCTCAAACTTTTGAACCTGGCAAACTTTTTTTAAAGAATATTTATGTAATTAACCCAAATAATGGTTAAATTAAAAAAACGATTTCTAATATTAGACAATACAGAGCTGCAAACAATTTCCACAATTACATTAACCAGAAAAAAAAATCTTTACTAACATAATGCCCACAGTTGGAAAAGTAAACTATAAAAGGACCTTATAAAAACAATTATCTTTGAAAACTTCAAATAAAATGAATATACTTTTGCAATAGATATTTAGCTTTGTTGCAAATCACCACGATGCTTGCAATCTTGTTAATCCACTTTTTTGTTTTGTTAAAATTGCAATAAAATTTGGTTGTTGCCATTGATATTGCATAATTTTTTTTAGATTTTTACTTTAAAGCAACTTTTAACTTTCTAGATCGTTTTAAGTCAGGACTCATTACATTTGAAATCAAATAACAGCTATTCAAAAAATTCAAATTCTTGTTTTTCAAAGTTTTTTTCTTTACTTATCATTATATATATTTAATATATATCTTCAAATCAGTCTGAAATGGTGACACTGCAATAAAGAATAAATATAACTTCAGGTTTGCCTCAAAATCCATTATAATGGTTTGAATCTGGCTACTTGAATAAACACAATACCTTTTTTTTTGTTTTGCACTTTATGTCAACAATCCTTCTCAAGTAATTGGCCAAAAATTTCATTACGTGTACGCACAGCTTTGCAGACATTCAGAAGGGAAGTTTTAATTTTACCAATCAACCCGACGAAAACTTTTAGAACGTAACGTAATGTTACGTACCGATAGTTTTTCATACAGTTTTTTGGATGCAAGATACTGTACTATGTTTAACCTACATTATCGTTCTATTCCCATGCGTTTCAATAAAAAAAAAAAAAGAAAAAGATATTAGGGATGTGCCGGAGCCAGAGTTTTGTCGAAGCCAAAGCTTTGTTGCTGTTGTCATTTTGTGAGGGTCCTTGCTCCCTCTTGATAAATTCTTTTTGTAAAGTATGCAGACAGCTATGCTAACATCCTCATTGCTTATTTTCAAGTAATCCCATAAAGGATTTTCAACTTGTTTAGGAATTATGAATAATAATTAACTTAGTTCTCTATATCGTTAATGCTCAGATCTGAAACATCAATGATCAACATGATGATATTTATACATACACTTAAAAAGATGCAATATTTTATAACAATTATATAATACAGTTTACACTTTAGATATAATTAATTAGCGACAGACTAATTATAAAACAACATTATATACAACAAACGTTTTTTCAGCACTCAGACACACAAGTTTTTAAATTTTATATTAAAACCATAAAGTTACAAATTGAAAGTTCAGACAGTGATAACACAGCACAGACTACTAATGATCTAAAGGTCGGGCATTTACAGCCATAGTCCTTGCTTAATGCTAGCACAACAGAAGGAATGATGAAACAAAGTGGGGCTAACTGTAAGTCAGTGGCATGCAATAACCTCTGAGGCTGGGCATGCAGTTGGCATGCAATACTTTATGAATAGAACAAAATATTGTCTGGGATTCTCAGACGAAGACCAAATTTATCTCAAAATCATGGCGTTCTCCAAAAAAAAAGTCTTCAATTGTAATCACTCTCAGATTTCTAACTTTTCATCCCAAAAGCATAGTGTTCTCCAAAAAAAAGTCTTCACTTGAAATCAGTGTCCTTCACTTGAATTTCTTAAAATTTGAAACTGGTACATATACTTCCAAAATCTTGCAAAAACACCTAAAACCATGTTTTAATGCAGTTCTTATTGGTTGCCCCCTTATTGGCCATGCAATGGGGTCAAAAAGGTCACAAAAAGGTCAAATTTTTTAATATTGTCATAACTTGTGAAGCTAGAAAACTCAAACTAGTCTTAAAATAATCAGAAACATCAAGTTTATATTTGCTTCTTAAGAAAAATTTAGGTATAATCAAAGGAACATTAGCTATTGGCAAAAACTGATTTTTCACCAATTTGGCTGCTATTTAGCTCTACTTCAAGCCTTAAATCTATATTTTACAAAGTTACAGATTCTTTTTTGAAATGAATATCTGTTTTTATAAATTATGATGCTGCTTTACTATGAGCTTTTTAAAACATTTTGCAGCAACCACTGTTATTATGCTAGCAACTGTTGAAACCAGAAATGGTTAAACTATGTGCTCAAAGTTATAAGCTTTACAATAGCAATAGTATTTTTCAAACTGTCCTCTCAGACAATAGTGCCAACTCTGACCTTGAATGAAATGTTTGTCTAATCACCTAATTAAAAAAAAAGCCTGTAATATTTCTGATATTTCATTGATAATTAGCAAAGAATTTTAACTCTTGTCACATTGATAAATAATTGAATAGATTACAGCAATAGCTTCTGTGTGGTACATCATTAATGCTGCTTGACAATGTTCTACTTGCAGGTAATTAGGTAAGGTAGTCCAGTGAAACAGTTACTGATACTTTATGTAGAAAGTGATTCATAAAATGGTATAATGCTACGACAAAGTCATTCTACAAAAAGAACCAAGGTACTGCACAGTGGTCAAGTTTTTAAAAGTGTTGTAGATTTTTTAATGGATATTCTACTGACTGAAAGACAAGTTATTAAGTGGTTGTTACATGAGGATAGTTTTTTACAACTATTAGCTGCTAGAATTGTTGCTAATGAGCTAAAAAGAGATGCCTGTGGCATAATATTTACTGTCTCCATCTTTGAACAATCGCTAAGCAACTGTAGGATCTAATCAAAAAATTTAGCATCCTGGAGCATTTGTAAAAAGGAGAAATAAAAATTTTTTGCAAAAAAGATTTTATTGCTGATTTAAACAAACTTATTGATATTTTTTGTCAGGACCTATTACGAAGAAAATTGGAGAAACAAAACAATTTACTTATAATTCTTTTTTTGAGGACCAAAAGGACCAATGCAAACAAAAATGTCTTGATATAGTAGAATCACTGGAGTTAGGAGATTTTTTAGCCAGCAACACAAATGCAGGAAAGAAAACCCAGTTGCAAGTTCAGGTTGTTTTTCAGCATCAGATATAGGCAAAAAATCAGAGATGAAGAAGACATATTTTTTGAACTGGTCAATGGCATATATGTTAATGGCAGAAAAGATGCAACTTTGAGTTTGAAAATTGGCAAAATTTTGACATTGACCTGCTGCCTCTTCTTTTCTTAAACCAATCCTTCTCATGTTTCCTTCAATATGTTCCCTCCATTTCATGTAGCATTGCCTTCATCAAAACATCTTCTTCCTCAGGTCATCTCACAACATGATCATACCACCTGGCTCTTTCCAGTTTATCTGCTGCTTACTTTAATCTCAATATGTCCATCAGCTTCACTATATTCCTTTTGTCGACCAACTTTACACTGCACATTGCCCTCACCATAGATCATTCTGCTCTTTTCAAAATAACTACTTCATTTTCTCCAAAACACCATGTTTCACTTCCCTGTAACATAGATGATCTTGCATAGCTTTTATATACTTTTCCTTTCATCCACAAAGAGAATCTTTTCCCAAACAGTATCTCACCACACTCTCTGAATTTCTTCCATCACAATCTTGTTCTTGCAGTCATTGTGGCTTCACATCCTCCACTGGCATTCAACCTATCGTCAAGATAGCAAAATCCTTTTACAGTTTCCATTTTATCACATATTACCTCCTGTTGCTCTTCTCCCTGCACCATTTGTCGCTTTATCACATTTACAACAAACAAAAAATCTTGCCAGACTTGGAGTTACTTTCTTCAACTTAGAACACCTTCCATGATACCATTGGTCACATTTTAAGCATAACACTGAGCTTACAGTCATTCTTTTGCCACATATTCCACATGGGTCTATTCTACTTCATATGACTTTACCCTCTGACCCACATCACCATCTTTGTCTTTCAAGATTCACTTTCAGTCTCTAGCTCTCAAATGCACATCAAACCATTTCTTCAGACCCTCCACCATTTCACTCATCAATACCAAATCATCTGCCTACAAAACCTCTTTCATTAAACCTTCTCATATCTCACAGACCCCCATAACAAGGGAAATAAACATCTTGTCAAGGCAATTAACACTGTAATCAAATTTGCTATCAAAATAGATCAGACCCACAAATCATTACTTTTAACAATCACAAAAAAAAACAAATATACATAAATATAAAGCAAACACTGGGAAACAACATCTTGAATGTACAAAAAACAAACACAATACTGAATGCACAAAAAAAAACAAATTTGAATGTACATAAAACAACCTGAACTTGCAACTGGGTTAATATGCAAAAAAACATTGAAAATTATTTGATTTGAATAAGATCAATGGATTAGGTGGTAAGTATTGGTGTTAGTAGTATAATCTTTTTATAGTATTAAATCAACTGGTGGATAATAATTAAAATAATTGTGTATTTCTGGATTATAGTTTAAAAATGGAAGAAAATCAAAAGAATTCAACTGATATTAAAGAATTAATATGAAAATATTTTAAAATATGAAAAAAGTTAACCAAAATTTTATGTTACAAAATAAGCATAAATTAGAAGTTCTTAAAAATTTTTTTCATGAAGAAACCTGTCAAAGAACGACTGAAAAATGAAAACTTTTTGACAAAATAAAAAAAAAGTTAATTGAAAAACTACAAAAATTTTAGAAATTTCAATATTTAATTAATGAGATGGTAGAAGTTGAATCTAAAACTAAAGCAACAAACAATCAACTCAATGCAATTAAAAGAAAAACAAGAACAGTACAGCAGACATAACTGTCTTCCAATCCATGAAATACCTAAAAATGATAAAGAGAACATGGATGAAACAGTTAAACAATTTCTATAACAGCAATTGGATTTTAAACTGCACCAGAGTGACTTAGAACATTCTCATTGCTTAAACACAAAAAGATATTTATCAACTGAAACAATCAATACTACATGTACCAATAGCAACAAGAAATTCACAAAAGCCTGAAGACCTATCATTGTTAATCTTTTATAATGTCAAAACAATAATATATAATCTCAAAGAGTCTTACAAAAAGGACCAAATTCTTAATGAATTGTTAAAAAAATTAAAATGCATCAAAAGTCTTCAAACAGCTAAAAAAATCAGGAAAAATTGAATTTTTTGGACGACATACAAGAATATTTATTGTGTCAAACTGAAAAGTGATGGCATTTGCAAAGTAACTAACTTAAATAATTTTTCTGACATCTGAAACTTAACTAATCATCTTAAACTCTGTATTTAATTTTATCATTTGCCAACTAATATCAGAAAGTGCAGTGGCTTTTGTTGTGTGTCCATGCAAATTTTCAGTTAACTTACATGATGGGAAACAACAGAAAGTTTGTTAAGGTTGCATAACAATGACTACTGCTATTACAAAAATTGTAAAACACCAATCATAATAAAATTTTAAATAAAAATTGACATGAAATATTACTACACACCAACTTTGATTTACATATAGACTTATTATAGTGACATTACATTAGCTAGTTTTTGTGTAAAAATCTAGTATTAGATATGTCCACCTTTGTTCTTGATAACAGCTTGCTGACAAGCCATGCTATACATGAGCTGTTTGCAGTATTCAGCAGAAATCTTTTGCATCCATATACAGTTTATTGCCATTTCAAGGTCTTTGTGGAATGTTCATCTGCCACTTTGTCTTTCATTATTGTTCACAAATTCTCAATTGGATTGAGATCTGGGATGTTACAAGCCCAATCCAACATTTTAATATTCTTCTTTCCCATACCAACCATTGGGATTATGCATCCCAGAGACTTGCCAAATGATAAAAATGATACCAAAAAAATATTTAAAATGCATGAACTATTGTCCCAAGGTATTTCTTTGCATAGTGACTATTACCATGTATTCATGCATTGTTTGAAGGAAAAAAAGCAAGTATTGTTTTAAAGCAACTTGAGGAAAAGTTTTTGTGACCTTTGCAATGCATCAGTGATTTATAGGTTGTTTGAGCAATGTATACTAAACAGTTCAAGCAAAATATGTTATTGTATATTTGAAGGTAGACTTAGCCATGATAGACTAATTTACAGTAAAATAATTATCAGTTTGAGGTCAGTGGGTTTTATTATCTCAATGGCAATTTTGGGTTGGATGTACAATCCCAATGGGATATGATAACTTATTTTTATTTACTGTATTTTCCAGTAAATAAGCCAAATCGCCAAATAAACCACAGCTAATTTTTAGCTCTGAAAATGAGGGTTTTTGCTTATTACCACCCAATAAGCTGAGGCCATTTTTAAGAAGTGACAAGTTTCTTCAAAGTGATTTCTTGGTCTTGTTTCAGCATCAGCATGCATGTTAACAGCCACTGGTAAAATATAAGTAAACTTAACAGCCACTGCTAAATTTCATAGCACACGAAAGACTTTCATTAAATATCTTATTGAAATATAAAACTAGCAATTTGACTAATAAAGTAAAAGAAAACTTGCTCTTGGAAAACACTGTGAGATCAACGGTATGATTTTGGGATTGATTTTGGCCTTTGGTATTTTCTGGTCCAAAGCTGATGATTGGCCAATAAGCTGACCCCCAAAAATCAGGTCCAAAATTTAGGTCCAGAAATTTGGCTTATTAGGCAGAAAATTTCTATTTTTATTTATGCATAGGACTAAAAAGCTTAGCTTGCCTAAAACTACATTTTTGCTTAAGGGATATAATAGCAATAGTAATATATCAGGATCATTATATTTGCCTAGCAGATAAAGATTGTAATAGCTTTCTTTGAGAAAACCCTTTCTTGTGCAAAGTTACAGTTGAGGCTCTTTTAGTTTAAGACAAATTGGCTTTTTTGATTTTTGACTCTTCATTTTTTGACTCTCAAAAACTATAAAAATATTGAAGAAACAGCCTAAATATTCTTTAACCAAGCATGCACTGAGTATTGCATTGCTAAACACATCTAGTTAGATTGATGCAATAAGGTGGTGCAACATTAAACAAGCCAGATGACACCACAATGCTGGAAATATAAAAAAAATTTTTGATAAGTGGTCTTAAATGTTTGCACATGACTGTAATTTTTGGCCAAATTGGCTTGCTGACAAATTTGTGCCATTGAATTGTCTCCAGCCAAATAGCTACACATCCTTAATTTACCTCTGTGGCTAACTCAACATCAAATTTTCACCCCAATAACTTGCAGAGTACCACAAGGATCTACATTAGGACCACTTTTACACTAGTACAAAAATGATTTACCTTTAGTATCAAATTTAAGCACTAAACTAATTCAATCAATGCTTTAAGTTTAACTAATATAAAGTTAGAAATTGGATAAATTAAATGATTCAACAAAAGCACTGCTTTGAAATTAGTAATTAATTCTTGCACCCCTTTTGCAATTGGTTAAATTAAAAAATTATTGTTATTAAAATTTTAAACAAGTGACTGACAACATGATAACATGAGTTAGTTTTACAACAGCAAAAAAGTAAATTACAGTAATACATTATACATTTACTGTGTTTCAGTGACATAGACTTAATCAACATTTATAATTCAACAACCCTGCATTCCCTAGAAACAGATATTGCTCTAAGCTCTCCAAAAAGTGCTGTGCACTATTGAAACTTAGAAATTATGTAGACCTAGCATGAAAACTGTTTACTACAGCTTTATTTACTCCCATTCACAATATTGCATATCCTTTTGGGGACCAGCATCTACTAACACTCTTATCCCTTAAAAGATATTACACAAGCAAGCAATGAGAATAATGATGTTGACTGTTTCACCATCTTTACATTCTAAAAATCAAGAATCTTTCTAAGTTTGAAATTGCTAAATTTATGTAAAAACTGAAAACCATGTGTATTATTAATTATTTGGATAATCTAAAACCAATAAATTAAGTATCATATCAGACTTTTAAAAAACAATTACTTCTTATACAGAAAAAATTGAAACTGGAAAAAAATTATTGAAATATATTGGTTCCAGCATTTGGCAAGTGATAACAACTTGATGTAACAAGTGATATAAAATTATGTTTTTTCCCAAAATTTTAACAACAACCAAAACTTTATTTCATGTCTAAATATTTATCAACCTGATTTACTTTCAATGATTTGATTTACTTGTATAGTGCACTACGAAAGTAATAGTGTGATTTTTTGTTTTGTTTATTTGTTATTGCTGTTTTTTCTGTGTATAACTATTATTATTATTTTTGTTATTCTGTAAAATTTCTTCTTTTAAGTGAAAAATAAAGATGGCACTGGACATAGAAGACCATAGGGTCATTTCCACTGCCTCTTGGAGCAACATTATTGATTTAATTTTTTCTGATTGTGGATATTTGATGCACGAAATAAACTAGATTGATTGATTGACAAAATTGATTACAAACACAATCCAAACTTTCTTTGGGGCACCATAACAAAACTATCCAACAAAAAACTACCCATACAACAGAACAAGTGCATTATCTTATGCAACTAAAGCAGCCATCACTGACATAGACAAACATATGACTTAATCAACAACTACCAAAACAGTGTACAAAAAACTCATACCATACATAACAGATTAGATTGAAAGAATAGGTTTTTAAAAAAAAATTGCATAATTTTTTTTATTCTGTCATATTTTAATTATTTTTGATAAATAAGTAGATGCACTGATATAAAAACTTAACAGTTTAAGTACACTTTAAAAAATCACAATAATACTTACATTGGCTTCCTTTTAATACACCCAAACCTTGTCCTTTGCAATTATATGCAAAACTGTTGTCAACGTTTCGTAAAAACATATATTTTTTATTACCTTCTAAAGTAACAGATTGGCCAGATTTAGGATTAGCAACAGCTGATCCAGGCTGCAAAATAAAAAAATTTATATTGAAAACCACAAAGCATAACCATTATCTAAAAATGTTAGCTAAAGAGCATTGGGTCATAAGAAAATGGGTCATTCCATTGTAATTGAGCTAAAGCTTATAACACAAAATTTTATTTTTGCCTGTTCTTTTTATATTTTGTTAAATTCTTTGAATAAAAACCAAAAAAATTTTGAAATTGGTTGACTACTTTTTGAGATACACTGTTTGAATTTTTTGCTTTTTTTCTAATACAGATGAAATCAGTTAATTGCATATTCAATTTGCTAGGCATTTTTATGCAATTATCCAATATATGCGTTTAACCAATTTGTGTGATTACCCTTCGATCACGTTGTAGATTGCCAATTTGGTTTGCAATATTTCTATGTGATTAAGACATTGTACAATGTACAATGTATGGCCCAGATGGTAGATGCTTTCTTGCAGCCTGGGCCATGAGGAAGTCTGTTCATTGCTGTTTAAATGACAGACCGAAACTGAACCTACCAAAACAGAAGAATATCCACCCACTCCAATGTTCAGTGTGTGTCTGCTAATCAGCAAACGTCCTTTTCAGGACAGGGCAATGCTAGGATAAAACTGTCTTTTTCAGGGCACATTGCCAACAAGTTCCGAAGACCCACTATTCTTCAGCTGAACATTGAAAACCTCACTGCAAGCAAGATGAACGTTCTTCATCACCTCGCTATGCAGTCTGAGGCACTCATCATCCTATTGCAGGAGACCCACTGCACTGATGCAGAGAAGTTGGTACTTCCAAACTACTAACTAGCTGAGTCTTCTTTAAGTAGGAAGCATGGCCTTGCCATGTTTATTCACAAGCGATTGAGATACACGCTTTTGGACCAATCTCTACCGACATCGGAGATCGAGTGGTTGTGTGTGGAAGTTGATGGCTATAAAATAGTCAACGTCTACAAACCACCACCAATGCGATTGCCATCCCTGGATCTCCCAATGTTTCCTCATTCCTGTCTTTATGCTGGCACTTTTAACTGTCGTCATGCTGACTGGAGTTATGATGACAACAGTCCAGACGGTGAGTGCTTGGCTGGCTGGGCAAGTATTAATTGTCTTGCCCTCCTATATAATGCCAAGGACACTGCCAGTTTTATTCCAGCCGCTGGAACACTGCACCAATCCAGATCTAGCTTTCGCTAGCATAGATCCAAACAGTGTGTTCTTGACAAGTTCCCCAGGTCACAACATCGACCTTTGCTTATTACACCACCAAGGTTTGCTATGGCAGTGCCAAGCATGCCTGTTAAGCGATGGAACTTCTGCAAGGCCAAATGGAATCACTACATTGCTTTGATGAATAAATTCGCAAAGACTTTGTTGCCGCCTGATTCACTTGATGTGGATGCGGCTTACCAGGACTTCTGTAACACCATTAAGAAAGCAGCCAAAAAGACTATTTTACAGAGATTTTTTACAGAGAGAATTTGCTGCTGCCCTTCAACATTTAAAACCAGGTAAAGCTCTGGGACCTGGTTTCATATGCCCCGAGCTTATACTCCATGGTGGAGCTGCTTTAAAGTCTTGGTTACATGACTTCCTTTCTTCCTGTTTGCGCCAACTCAAAATTCCCAAGATCTGGAGAAGAGCACTTGTGGTTGCGATCCCAAAACCAAGAAAGCCCGTGGGGGACCCAAAGAGTTATCAACCGATATCTCTGCTCTGTGTCCCCTACAAGATCCTCGAGAGGCTTATCTACACCTGCGTTGAACCATTAATCAATCCACTGCTCCCTAAAGAGCAGGCTGGGTTCCGACACGGGAAGTCAACTGTAGATCAAGTTGTTCTGCTAACCCAGAACATCAAGGATTCTTTTGAGGCTAAAAAGAAGACCGGTGCCGTATTTATTGATCTGACAGCTGCTTATGACACTGTCTGGCACCGTGGCCTTACCTGCAAGCTGCTGAGACTACTTCCGGATAAGCACATGGTCAAAATGATCATAGTTTTGTCTGAAATCGAAGTTTCACCCTTACCACCGGTGACAGCAAGCAAAGCAGGCTACGCCATCTTAAAAATGGCGTTCCTCAGGGATCGGTCTTGGCTCCCCTCCTTTTTTAACATCTATATGTATGATCTTCCTTCCATGATTTCCAGAAAGTTTGCTTATGCTGATGATTTAGCATTGTTGCATTCTTCTGGAAACTGAAAGGACTTGGAGGGGACTTTAAGCCAAGACATGTCCACACTTTCTGTGTATCTCCAGACTTGGAGGTTGAAGCTCAGTCACATTAAGATGGTGATGGCAGCCTTTCACTTAAATAATTCAAGAGGTCAAACGTGAGCTAAAGGTCTACAACAACAATAGACTTTTACTGTTCTGTCCAAAACCTACTTACCTTGGGGTAAAACTGGACAGATCGCTCACGTTTCGTCACCACTTAGTGGCATTGTGCAAAAAACTATCCTTGCGCGTCACACTGCTGAGGTGACTCATGGGCTCAGGATGGGGTGCTGGTCCTAAAACACTACGCATAGTCACCTTGTCTCTAGTCTACTCAGCAGCTGAGTACTGTGCACCAGTCTGGTGTCCAAGTGCTCACACTCACCTCATTGAAGTGTCTTGAATGACGCCTTGTGCATAGTTACTGGATGCCTGCGTCCCACTCCAACGGACCACCTACCTGTACTCTCAGGCATCCAGCCAGCTGAGCTTCCCGACTGGGAGTGACACTCTCCTTGGCTCACCGTGGATCTCTGACCCTGATCATATCTTGTATGGTCTTTTAAGTGGGTCCTCAGATACTCAGCAAGTGAGGCTAAGATTCAGATGCCCGTTTGTGCCAGGTGCGCGAAATCTTTTAGACGACCTTGCCAGACTTGGCATCCACGCCTCTGAATGGACAACTCACAAATGGAAAACAGAGTACTGTGAAAATTCTTCCAGGCTCTGTGCTTTTGTGCCCGAGACCCATGCCAGGCTTGTTGGGATGGGCTTACCCCGAGCAGCTTGGGTTAAGCTCAACCGCCTGCAGACTGGTGTTGGGTGATTCCATTCGTCCATGCACAAATGGGGTCTCACTCCTTCACTGAATTGTGAGTGTGGCGCCTCTGAGCAAACTGCAGACCATGTACTAACAGCGTGCCCTATACATCAGGCACCACATGGAGCACAAGGTCTGACGGTTTTGGATAATGAAACTCAACGCTGGCTTAATAACATCACTGCCAGCATCTGATCCAGGCAGTGCAGCAGTCTGGGGTAGTAAAAGGATAAACCCTTAGCCTCAGTCCTGTTTGTGTCTGACCTGGAGTGGATACCCTTCAAATGATGATGACGACGAAGACATTGTACAAACAGTGGCGAGAAAATATGCAATTTTAATGTTTGTTTGTTCTCAACTTTATATACTCAAAATCTTCAATTCAACTCAACTTTGTTTCCTTGATTTTCTCCAGAAAAAAAATAAATAAATAAAAAGCCTTCACCTCCGATCTCTAAAAAAAAGGTCTTCACTTCGATTTTGTCTCTGATTTTGCTTTTTTTCTCCTGAAATCATGGTGATCTCTAAAAAAAAAAAGTCTTCATTTTGATTTCATATTTCTCCCGAAATCATGGTGATCTCCAAAAAAAAAAGTTCTTCACCTTGACTCGAATTTGTATTTCCCACTTTTCATCCCAACAAAAAATTGCCGTTTTGTAAGATCGTCTTTTGTTTTTGGTTTTTTGTTAGGCATTGTAAATGGGGATGGCATGCCATCCAAACATGTTTCATGACATACCTTGAAGATTATCGCACTTTTTTGTTTTACTTCTTTTGTTTTGTATTTTGCAGCAAATAGCAGCCACCGTGACAGATTAAGTTACTGCTATTTACTTTTTCGATCCCATTGTAGATTGCATTGTTGTTTCGCAAATGTTTTCCCCCCAGGAAATAATGCGATTAAGTGAATGAAGATAACAACTGTGACAAAAATCTTATGCGATAATCTGATTTATTCCTTTATGCAGTGTGCGATTAACTGATGTTTTTACTTAATGAGAGATAGGATTTGGTTCGGGATTTCAGATTTGTACGCAATAAAACAATATATGCATTTAAGCAGTATGCGATTAACCGATTTCGTCTGTATTTTCATTTTTGGGTTATTGCCACCATTTTTAATTGTGTAAAATCCAAAAATAGTATTGTTTTCTATTACTTCTAAATGACAAGTTATGAGCTAATTAAAAAATAATATTGCTCACAAAAGGGGGCCCAAAAAACCTCTGTGGGAATCATGATATGAAAAAAATAAAAAAAACTCTGGCAATAGTATAATATGTCAACTATAAGATAAGAAAGTTATGGAAACATATTTTTTGTCTTTTTCAAATAATTTGCAAAACAAAAAGTGCATTTTGTCTGCTTCAGTAAACCACTTCTTAAAGACAATAATTGTTAACCAACAGACAAAATCCAACTTAAGCTTTATAAAAATGCACAATTTCTAAAATATTATTTTTTAATCAGCTCATAACTTTTCATTTATAAGTAATAAAAAACAATACTATTTTTGGATTTTACATAGTTAAAAATGGTGAAATCAACATTTGAACCAAGTCTCCAGCTTATTGATAAACATAAAAATAAAAATATTAAAAAAAGCAATCAATGTGCCACCTAGTGAGCAAAAAACTCAAACAGCTGTATCTTGAAAAGTAGTCAACCAATTGAAAAAAATTTTTTTTGTTTATTTTCATTTAAAGAGATTAACAACATACAAAAAAATTTAGTAAATATAAAATTAAATTTTGGATTGCAAAATTTGAAAATTTGTTTGAATTATAATGAAATGACCCAAATACATATAAAGCAGAACTTTAATCAAGATTTAGCAAAAGTCTTCAGTTTTTATAAAATGCTTTTTAATTAATAATTTCTAAAGTAATTTCAACTTTAATTTAATTTTGAAAAAGTGTTTACAGACAAATTAACAACAATTTATAAACAAATAAGCACAATTTCTAAAATTACTCTATGGATTAACACTTCAACATTCCTTTGTTTGTCTTTTGGTTCCAGCAGTGGAAGACATTTTTGTATTCTGGCCTAATGATGAGATTTAAAAAACAATTATTTGTTTCACAGTTTATCAATATGTAAGTGGCATATTTTTCTTCTTTGATAATTACAAAAAATTGAATTTATTTTTCAATTTAGTTAATTGAATTCATGTAAATGCAATTATATTAGGATATATTTATTTTGTCTTTTTTTGAACTTAATACTTTGAAAATTGAAACAAATGCAAACCCAATGGAAAAAAATTCCTACAACTTTATATGCAAAATAGAACAGTCACATTTCACTACTTTTGACAGATATTTAATATTTGCAGCAACTACAAATTAATTCCTTAAGTACCGTAGTTTAAACTACTGCATATCTTTTATTCTGCAAAAAAATGGTTCACTAAACTTTTTTTTGACTTAAGCAAATTTCAAACTAGTTATACAAAAAACTTCATATAAAGATGTTTCCTGCTAAATTAGCTCTATGCATCATATCAACTGCTAATGTTGCATCGCTGAAACATGTAGGCCTATATAAAACAACTTTTTTAAAAAAAACTTTTATTCTTAACATTAAAATCTTTAATAGTGTTTAAAACATACCGTAATTAAAAAACTTTTTTTTACCTTGTAAAATTAATAGTTTTACAATTGGACCTTTAATAAACTTTAAGGGCATATTGTTACATGTAAGTATCAGGGTTTACTGTGTAAACAAGTTCACAAGAGTAGTAATTGGTTGGCTTTGCACTTTGTCAGTTTTGTATGCATGTGACCTGGTATGTTTGCTCTGATGATGAATATCATAGGGTGTGATGTGAATAACTTTGTTGTTAATTTTTTGAAATGAAAGTATAGCAAAATGAGAGTGTGAATGTGCTTGAGGTGGGTCTAGAACAAGTGGGCACAGCCTAACTGGCCATAAAATCATCTATGAAAAGATAAAATAGAGAAAAGAAATAAAGTTTTTGTTTGTAAATGGTATTTTAATTGCAAACAATAACCAAACTAAGTAACTTGACTGTTGGTAGTTTAAATTATTAAAAATAGATAGATGACTCTATGGCTAGTTGGACAGTTGTCCCATTCCCACTTGAGATTTTTTTCTAAATTCTTCAGGTGTTATGTCTGAAACTGAGATTATGATGTTAGTGTAACATCGTCATCATCGTTTGAAGGGCATCCACTCCAGGTCAGACACAAATACTACTGGGGCTGAGGGTTTATCCTTTTACTACCCCAGACTGCTGCACTGCCTGAATCAGATGCTTGCAGTGTAACCATAATTATAAAAGATTGTGGCTTTTATATTTCTTGGTGAATCTAAACATCCATTAAGATCATACAAAAAGTGTGTTTGTCCTGGAGTCATTTGTTTTAGTTGAGTAGTATGAAGCTCTTTAAGAGGAATGCTAATTGGAATGGCACTAATTTTTTGTCATATGGGTGTTGAGTATTTCATGCACAGCCAGTGGCAGTGGCAATGTGCAAAGCTGTGTTCCAAACAGTTTGAAGTTTCTTGATGTTGTCATTTGATAAAATGGGGCTCTATATGGTATTTGCATATTCCACAATGGTACAAGTGATAACTTTAAAACAAGGATGTGCAACTATTTATGTCAATGGGGCAAAGTGTACCATGTTAATAATGGTGTGAGTCAGACAATTTAGTAACAAGGAAAAATAGTTGCTGCTATTAATCTTTGTACTGTAAAACAAATTTTCTCAATCAATTTACACATAACATTAAAATATTAATGAGATAACTGAAATCTATTTTTATGTATCTTGTCAATGTCTGCTTTTACTCAACTTGAAGTTCACTACCGACAGATGTGCATCAGTTAGCTGATTCCAGGAACACAACCAGCCTCAAAAAAAAGGGCTGACACAAGGGAAAAAAATGGAAACCAATTACTATAGTTAAATTGGCATGAAACATCATTTATTAGTACTAAAGTTTAACCTTGTTGCGTATTAGCACACATAAGGGACTGACATCAGGTGAAAAGGAGGCTGACAAAAATGTTTAAAAGGGGGGCTGACATGACCTCCAAATCAGCTCCTGGTTGCACCTCTGGCTGATTCATTTTGTCTAAACAACCTTACTTAAGAAAAGAACTGCTCACAGCAGAACAAGTTCCCAAAAAAAGAGGTCATTTTTTTGCCATGGTTTTTTAAATTTTGTAATTTTCATACACATAATGTCTGTAAAAGGTAAGCAAATCATTTTCATTACAAGCCTTTTTAAAATCTACATTTTCTTGCAATTCTGTTATTTCTAATTGAAAGCAATCTGGAATATATTCAACAGCCAAGTCAAATGAATGAGCAAAAATTTGAAGTCGACTTTGCAATTTGCAAGTGCAGATGATAGTTTGCTGTGAACTTACAGACGATATTTGATATATAATTTGCAAAATACATTGAAAATGAACCAATCAGAAAGGAGTTGATAAAAATTGAATTTTGGACTACATTGAATTAAAAGGAATAAATTACATCAAAAAGTACCTTGAAGCAACATTGAAAAGAGTTGATAAAATTTGATTTTTGAACTTCATCAAATTAAATGGAATAAAATTTGACATTTGATCAACTCTTTTTCAAGTTGCTTCAAGGTACTTTTCAATATAATTTATTCCATTTAATTTGATGAAGTCTGAAATTAAAATTATCAACTCTTTTTGATGCTGCTTCAAGGTACTTTTCCATGTAGTCCAAAATTCAATTTTTATGAAATCTTTTTACATTGTTTTTTTTAATGTTCACTACTCCTATTTAAATTTGGAATAATAATTGTAGATTCTTGGTTAGTATTCCAATATTTCAAAAGTTACTTCTATCTTTTCCTGTGTGGGCTTTCCTGATGACTGTCTTAATAGAGTCAAAGGATAGTCTGGCACCATTCCTCTGAATAATTAGCAGTTGATTTTTTTGATTTATTTTCATACTTTTCCTTTACCAAGATGTACTATATATGAGAAAGTCAAGTTAAGTCCTAGCTTTATAAAGCAAGGCACACATCTAAGTATCTATATCAACTTTTAAGCACAAAGAAATAAAATATTGGATGCTTTTAACCCTGGAACAATAATACCTGAAGATTATTCCCAGCTATGTGATATGGTTGAATGATTTCTACCCAATCAAATGTGGGCCCACTTTTCACAGATTAATAGCTGCAGTGTTTTGTCTACATGGGTGGGTGTATGGTCATGCTTGCTTCTTGAACTGTTCCACAACAGCAAAAGTTTGTTATGTCATGAAAAAATCATTCAACATTGTAATGAGTGCGAGACTTTATACCTGGCTGATATTCTACATTGCAGTGACATCTAATTTTCTGAAATCTTACATCTTACATATGTCTTTTTCTTTTCATAGTAATTATAACTATAACAATAATACAGCAATATTTTTCAAATGAATAACTTTATTGGTGCTCAATTCACAGAATAAGAATTATATTTTAGTATAGTTCTTGTAATAATTCTTAATTGAAAGAAAGTATTTTTGATTTTCCAAAACTGGAGAAATTCTTTCAAGTTTGGTGTCTGTGTGACAAAAAGGACATTCAGGTTCCAGGGTTAAAATTATGAAAAAACCTTTCGACACAATTATGTTTATTAATTTATTTTGCTTTTAAGTTCTTTAGTGTTCTTAAAAAAAATTAGCCAAAAAGCTGAAACTTTTAAAAAACTGTGTTAAAGGTTAGTTAGAATTAGATTTTATTAATTTTATAATCAATAGGATTTCACAAATTGGGGAGTAAAAATGTGGTAGTGATAACTAAATTACAAATTTGGCCAATACTTTTATATAAACTAAAATAATAAGAGACTTACGGTTATTGAATTTTTGCCACTAACGCCCCATGCTGAACCATCAGGACCCATCAAAGCTAACGTTGTAAGTTGACCAGGAAATTGATTAAAGACATGATCAGTATGAGCATTCCAAGACATTTTTATTATTAACAGTTTGTTACAACTTTATGATAACTGAATACTAAAAAAATCACACTAATAATTAAAAACATAGTCAAGAAATTTGTGGTAGTTTGGGAATTGTTTAAGCCTCCATCAGGTGTACCCAATTGGCAAGGCATATCGATGAAAAAATTTTGTACATCTTGCATTCCACTTGGCTAAGTTAAACACATTGCTGAACCATTTATGACAAGCACATTCTAATGAAAATGTCAAAAGTAATTGCAGATTTGGTAAAACAAAAGGTTCAAAGCATCAGAGATTTCTCAGTCATATTGCACTCAAACATATACATGTAAGTTGAAAAAAACATTTTGTTTTATTTTACTGCTGCTTGATTAGTCTGACACTCTTGGTCTGCTAGTCTTGCTTTGGAAACAAACTTACAGAGTAAAACAAGTAAAGCTCTGAAAAGTTTTACAGACAAAGGAAATTTTATAAACTATTTGTTTCAAAGAAAATGCTTTATGCAAGATTCAGAGCAATTTGCATATTGTGCTCAGACATTGCATCTTCAATTAAAGATAGAATTAAATTGTTAAAGCTGATGCAGATAGATTGTATTACGTAAAAATGTGCATTTCAATTTTTATTTTTTAATATTTTTGACATGTGCTTTACAGGCACATTGGACCTGATGGAGGGGTAAAAATACTAATCATTGCAGTTCACACAAATCTTGAAGTCATGATACAGCATTTGTTTACAAATACAGTTGTTTATTGAATTCAAAAAAAGTTTTCATATAATCAAGTTGAACAGAACAAAATATTTATTTGATTTAAAATATAAGTTATTAAAAGCTAGACTAATGGTAAAATCTATTAATTAAAAATTTTTTTTTGTATTTTATAACAAAATTTTTTGATGTGTTATGATTATTCAAATTGAGATTTCTTGCTAAAAAAACTTAATAACTTCAAAACTTTTTTACTTGCCATATCCTTTTTGCTTTTTTTGAGAATGATTAGAATGATATGTGTGAAATCACTAAAAGATATAAGCAAGTAACTAGTAAAGATGACTGGTGTTGAACCAATGAAAGGATTTTTGTAAACAATGAAGGAAGGTCAATGTCCCTTATTTTAGTCAAAAAAGGATAAAGATAAAGATGTCCCTTTTGTTTCCTAAAAATAATCAAAACAAGACTATGTTACACAACAAACTTGTAATCAAGTTTATTGAGCTGCAACACAATTTGGAAAGAGAGATCTTGGGGTGAATTAACTAAGTGAACAAATGTATAAAAATTTTTAGCTGCAAATGCACAACAAAATATTATGTCACAGCTGCTTCACATGGCAAGCTGTGCAAAATTTGTGAAATCAAAACTGTTGAACTGTATTTTCAGTGCAACTTTTGTTGTGTAGCTTCAAATGTTTGTGATCTCACAATTTTTGTAATACTGTATTAGTTGCAACATCTCAAATTTGCATGTCCATTGATTATATTTCACAATTTGCTAATATTTTCCTAAAAATCACAAAATTTGCACACTTATAAAAGAGCATATATCCATTTTTGCAATCCCATACATCATCATCATAGTTTAAATGGTGGTTTTCAAAAAAAGATCAATTTTAATTTTTTGTTACGTTTGATATTTAAATTAAAAGTGAAATAATGCCAGAAAAGCTTTAAAAAATACAATGAAAGTGGGGAAAGAGCATGAGAAGATTAAAGGATGTCACAAATAGTTTGTTAGATGCAAAAATGCAACAAAGCCGGAGAATAAGTGAAATTTTATCTCTTATAAAGTAAAGGAAAATGCTAAGTGCTGCTGCAGAAGCATAAAATTTTTGGAACATAGGATGGGAGTTGTGGAAAGAATTTTTGAAAAGCGACTAAAGAAGCAAGTTGAGATTAATGAAATGTCAATAGATTTATGCAAGGAAAAAGCACAATAGATGCAATATTTTCACAGCCCAAAAGTGCTCAGCAGCAGAGATGCAGCTCTTTATGGTATATATAGACTTGGAAAAGGCATTTGACTGAGTCCCAAGAGAAATGATCTGTTAGGTACGTTAATGGAAAAATGTAGTTTAGAAAATATCAGGCATATAATTGAAATGTACAGGGTGGGGCAAAAGTCCTGTTACACAATTTTGTGTCAATTTTAGTACTAATAAATTTAACTAAAAGCTAACCTAGCTTTATCAATTTATTCAAATATATACCTAGTTCTCGTTTTTCAGAAACGTTTTAAGTATACACTGTGCAATGTTGCAAGAATTAAGAAAATTTATTATTGGGCACCACAAAAAAGGATTTAGCCCCCCTGAAATTTTTAAACTAGGAAAAAAAATTGAAATCAACTGAATGCTGATCAAACAAACAATTGATCAATTTGAGGAAATATTTTCAATCACAGACAGACCTTGATCATGACGCCCATGCAGCTCAAGAACACCTAATCTGATTAAAAGTGTAAAAGAAAAAATCAGACGTCATCTGAGAAGATTGATCAGAAAAAAGGCAAAGGAATTAAAAATATCATTAAGAACTATGTGCAGTATTTGTCATGATGATCTTAAGATGTTACCCTACAAGCTGCAAAAGAGACAGCACATTTTGGGGGTCACAATTGAAAAGGAGACTGGCCAGAAGCAAACTATTGTTGAAACGACTCAAAAATGGCACGTTGCAAAATCTTATCTTTACTGACAAGAAGTTATTCATTGTGCAACAGGCGCACAATCACCAAAACGATCGAGTTTTGGCAAAAACCTTAGATAATACAAGGAAAGTTTTCAGAACACAAAACCTGCTTCAGTGATGGTGTGGACAGTGATTTCTGAAGGAAAATCCCCTCTGGTTTTTGTACCCTCAGGGGTTAAAATTAACAAAAAACTGTACATAAAGGATATTTTAGAGGGGGGCTTTAATACCATGGTGCAAATCTCTATATGGTTTAAGACAATTGGACACTACAACAAGATGGAGCAACAAGTCACACAGGTTGGGTGACTCAAGTGTGGTTGTCCTGCCTGGATTAGCAAAGAGGAATGGCCTCCTTCTTCACCAGATCTCAACCCTCTGGATTATTTTTATGGTCAATTCTTGAGAGTGAAGCCTGCTCTAAACCCAGCTCTAGTATCGAAGCTATGAAGTTAAAATTGATGAAAACATGGGAGAAAATCCCCATGGAAATAGTGCATGCCTCCATCAATGATTTCTCCAGAAGACTCCGGCTGTAGCAAAGGCTAAAGGAAAGCATTTTGAATAAAGTTTGTGTGAAATTGTTTGTTGGTACAACTCTTGAATGTTTGCAAATTTAAATATTGAAAAGCTTTTTTCAAAATATATTTGTATAACAGTATTTATGCCCCACCCTGTATAAGAGCTCAAGAACAGCAGCAAGAGTGGAAGGGGTAAGATTACAATAATTGATATAATTGTTTCTGTTAAGCAGTGATAAAAGATTAATTAAATAGGAGCATAAGCACATGCAAAACTGTTTCAGATAATATAGGAATAAGCATCAAAAGAACACTTTAACAAATCCACAAGTAATGGTTATAGAATAAGAATAATATGCTTGATTTTATTGGATTTAATATAATAAAGTTTAAAGAAAGTTTTGTTTTTAGACAATCATAAAAATTGATTCAGTGCCTATAAAGTGAATACACCAATTATTACCAAGACAAGCCTTTGACATTGGTTTTTTATTATATAAATTTTGAAGCAGTATTAGTTTTTTTAAATCAATATATGAGGGGCATTCAGAAAGTAATGCAACTGATTTAATTTCTTGCAGCATTCATTTAACTAACATCTGATTCTTTTGCATATTATAGATTGGTAACTAAGGTTTACAGATTTTGTAAAAAAATAAGGGTTTGAATTACTGCAATTTGCAATTCAAATCTTAAGTAATCCCTTTATGTCTTCTTTGTTAGAAGGTAAAACTGGCATGATTACCCCAAAGCAATCTCAGCAGAAGCAAAGAGTTGTTATTGAATCTCTACTATTAGAGGGAGAAACAGCTCAAACATAAGGAGAAGGCTAAAGCAAGTGTATGTGACAGTGCAATAGACTACAACACAGTGACAAGGTGGGTGAAGTGAATCAATGATGGACAGGAAGAACCTGCTGAAAGTGATCTTTGGAATAGGCCAAGAAGTGGTAGACCATCTTCTCACAGTTCTGCTAACATTGATCAGGCAGATGCATTAATTAAGGAAAACAGATTCATCACTATTATGAGCTTGCTGAGTCATTAAAAGTACAGGGAGTGCTGTAAAGATCATGGATACCCTGGGGTATTCAAAAGTGTGTGCAAGGTGGGTCCCAAGACAGTTTACAGAAGCTCATAAACAATCCTGCCTAGAAACTTGTTCTGAACTTATGGAATATTGCCATAGTGACAAAACCTTTTTGAGGTGAATAGTGACTGGATATGAGACTTGGGTTCACCACTTCAAACCAGAGTCAAAGAGAGCATTAATGGAGTGGTGCCATCTCACTTCACCATGCTCAAACAAGTTTAAATCTCAGCAGTCTGCAGGAAAAGTGATGGTGATTGTGTTCTGGGATAGTGTTGGTGTGATACTGGTAGACTTCATGTCCAAAGGAGCAACAATCAATTCAGATGTTTACATCGATACATTAAAAAAGTTGAAAGCAAGAATATGAAGAGTTCAACCTGCTTCAGAAATGTCTAAGGTTTTATTGCAACATGACAATGCTAGGCCTCACACCAGCCTCAAAACCCGTGAGGTCATTGATATAGTATGGAATCAAACTATACTCACCAAAAGACTGTAATTTGTTTTGCTTTTATTGTTACATGCTTGTACAGTCAGTAATCAAAAATAATCTCCTTAACTGAGTTATTTAAGTTACTTCTGTGATCTGTAATCTCTCAGTTCAGCTATTTTTTATGTAGATTTATGGTTAAAGTGTATTTAATTGTGTTATATTTCTTTGCATCGTCTTAAGTTGATTAAACTTAAATTACAAGAAATGTGTTGTTTTTAATTAACGGTTCAACCCAGTCATCAGCTCCTTTGGCTGGACAACAATTTCACATCCCCCCTATTTTCCAGATTTGGCACCATCTGACTTCCATTTGCTTGGGCCCCTCAAAAAAGTTTGAGGGTTTTTTCCAGTGATTAAAAGGTCAAAACTGCTGTTAGAAAGTGGTTAAAAACACAGCTTGTAAAATTTTACAATGAAGGAATATTGTTAAAAAGTGGGAAAAGGTGATTTGAAAAATGGAAGATTACATTGAGAAGTAACTATGAAATGCTCATGCTATATACTTTCTTGTGATGCACAATTTGTGTACCTTTAAAACTCAATGTCATGAAAAAAACCTGGTTGCATTACTTTCTGAACACCTTTTATATATGTTATTAGATTAGTGCATAAGTTTGTCTTTTTTTGAATATGCATTAAAAAAAAAAAAGCGATTGTTTATTTTTTTATAAATAAAAGTAATTTTTTCTTTTTAAGTTAATCAAACTGCATGTTGCAAATTCTATACATGCTCACTATATTAAGCTCAACCACTTAGAGAAAATCTGGAATGCAGCAGAGTCATTTTGCAATCTAATTAATTTTTTGGTAATGAAACAATCAGTGAAAGTCAATTTAGGAAGATGGTTCCAAAAGTTTAAATCAGGCAATAGAAACCTTAAAGATGAAAAAAAAAGTCATCAACCATCAAATTTTGATGACCAGCTACTTTTTGCAGCTGAGAAAAAAACAAAAGCTTGATAACAAGAATCTTGACTGAAAACTTCAATGTGGGCCATTTAACCATCATTTGTCATATCAAGAAGTTTAGAAAAAATGGAAATTCACTATATGAGTTCCCCACCATGTATGCAAAAAGAACCTGGTCATCTTCTATCACCAAAATGCATGTTTATATGTTGAGTGTTGTATCGTCGAACCTATTGGTAATAAAAGATAAAAACTGCTTCCTCATCCACCATATTCACCAACAGAAGCCCTTATGAACTATTATGTCAATTGATTGCTGAAAAATTGGCTTGTAAACAAAGTTTATAATGACTTGGTGGCTGCTGTCAAAGACTGGACTGCCTCTTAAAACAGCAACTTCTTTTCCATTAAATCAACCAGCTGCCAAGTTAAATGAAAAGTAAAATGAAAAGTTGAAACAGATGGTAAATATCCTCCAGAATAATAGTTATTTAAAAAAGTAAAGTTCAATGTTGTTATTGTTTTTGTTGAATAAAATTTTTTTAATAAATAAGGGACTACTTTATTTGTAAATAAAATAATTATGACCAATTAAAAAAAACATATTGAAAAAAAATGCACAATACTTATGCACCAGCCCAATGTATGTTTTATCATTTGAAAATTTTAAACTATTTTGCTTTAAAATCAAAAAATAACCTTAGATTTAGACATTTATTTAAATAAAAATATGTTGGAATAAACTGCATTAAACTACACAAAAATTTCCAAATAAGTTTCATTTTATTTTATCTCTATATTTAAGTTAGTAAGGATCACCTATTTTAAAGCATACTTGCAAATAGTTGACTTTTACTAATTCAAAATGAGAATTATTTAGAAAAATTGCATTCAAATCTGTCATTTTTTTGATGAGAAAAGTGTCACAATAAAAATATTACTGCAATGCATTATCACCAAACTATTAAATAACAAATTTAAACAAAACAAATAATGAGCTTTTTATGTTATCTTTACAAATATTGTAGAAAAATGTCATTAATGTCAAAAGGGAAAAGTCATAGAAATCAGAAATGGAAGAAAATTGTCTATTAAGATTATGTAGCTTAAATATATTTGGGTCTCTATTTTAACAAGCAGTGATTTTTTGGTTCTTATCAAGAAATTACCGTAAATAACTTTTTTTGGTGAAACTAACTAACATGGAATCCTTTTTACAGCATTAGAATGAAAAAAAAAAAAGAAAAAAAAATGAAAGGAAAAGAATCTTTTCAAAAAGCAATAATAAGCACAAGGGATCCAGTTCTGTTTCATGAACAGAAGTTGCTTATTGTGACTTCTTGAAAAGACCAGATTTTTTGCTGCTAGTAGCCAAAATTCTTTATAATTTTTGTTAGATCATCTTCATTTAATCTTGAGTCAAAAAAGTTAAAGTATGCTTAAAAATATCTTAAATATTTGATATAGGTATACAGTAAGGTCATTCTATCAAATCAACCAGCCATGTAACTTACATCTCAAATGTTGTTAAAATTTTACATTACAAAAAGATTGTTGCAAGCCAAAAAATATCAATTTTAACACAATTATCGTATTTATCTGATTGTAAACCACTCTTGAAAATATACTGCACGAAATGCTAATAGGAAATTATTATAAGGCACCCTTGAAACTAAGCCGCACCTACAACTGTTAAACTTAGGTTTTTTAACTTATTCTTGTAAATCACGTGGTACTATTTGTTCAGTAGTCATTCGTCTTCTTAAAGTCAAATTAAATCAGCTCATGAAATTCTACAACTAACCACAAGATGCTATGAAATTGGTCAAGCCATTTTTATCAACCATTTGTTTAGCTCAAACAATAAAAACTACTAGTAATTAACCTAGTTTTTCAATCGTAATTACGCTTCAATAGTTCTCAATGTATAGCAAGTGTTTAGAATGTTCACTTCTAAGGTTGTTACAATATGTGTGATTCTTATTTTCACTGAAATGCTGTTATGAAAAAAATTTTTAACTGCCCTTGAAAGTAAGCCACACAAAAAATGAAACCATAAATCAATGTAAGCCGTGGCTTACAATTGAATAAATATGGTAATTTGAGAGTTTTGAAAATACTGGTTAAAAAATTGACAATTTTAAAATCACTCAAACACAAAAGTTTATTAAATTATTAAGCCATTAAGTTGTATTTTGTATAATTTAGTTATTTAGATGCTATATTATTAACTTTGGTAAAAAGCTGATCCAATTTGTGTATATAAGGTTCATAAGTTTTTGAATTTAAAGTCAAATATGAATGGTTTGTGCATGTTTTTGTAAAAGTATCCTTTAAATCATTTTAACATTTTTTTACATTTGACTAGAATATGCCAGCATAGCAATGCATCAACTTTTTAAAGTATGATATAAAATTTTTGCTTTTAAAGAAAATATGTATATTGGTGATTTGATAATAAACATAAATTAAAAAACAAAACAATCAAAAAACATTAAAACAAACAATTATGAAAGAATATATTTATGCATAGTGAAAAAATGAGATAAGATTTAATTGTTTAACATTATTATTTTTCTGATTGTTTTAAAAAAATCAATTTTCTTTTCTCCAAAACAGCAACTAATGTACTGACGATTATATCTGTCTTAATAACATCTACAGATCTAGTTTTAACTTTTTGTTTTTTTAAACATTTTTTTGGGTCTTTTTAAAAAAGGAGTGTAATCATTTTGTGTCAGAGAAACTAACCAGGAAAATTCCTACAGCACTAAAGGTAAACAAAAAAAGAAATTAAGAAAAAAAGATTGATCTCAAAAGTGATAGTAACCACAGGAGGGATTCCGGCTTAGTTTCACCCACAAAAATTACTCAAAAAAATACTTTTTAAAAAGACCCCTTTTTTTCTTCCATATAAGGTTTTGTGAGCTACTTTTCATGTTCTATTGGAAATAACATGTAATGCACTTTTAAACCTGTTCAAATGAAAATTTAAATTAAGATAAAATAATTCTTGTTCATTATTAGCTGCGCTTACTTTATAAACTTTTAAATTTTGGAGAATTCCCAAAGCTTGCAAGGTTAGTAATGGCAAAGAGTGAATGAGACCAAATAAAACTACAAAATCAACCAATGCTTGAGACCATTACAACTTTAGACATAAAATATATGGGTCTCTTCAAGAAGTCACCATAAGTGACATTTGTTCATGAAACTACCCTGAATCCTCCCTGTGGTTACTATCACTTTTTGAAAAGATCCTTTCCTCTTGGTTTCTCTTTTATTCCATCCCAGTGCTGTTGGGAAAATGCAAGGTTAGTTCCTAAAAAAAATTGGGGTCTCTTCAAAAAGTCACCGTAAGCGATTTTTTTTTGGTGAAACTAACCCAGAATCCCCCTTTAACACTAGAATGAATAAAGAAATACCCGAAAGAAAAAGGATCTCTTAAATAGTAACTGCAAGGGGATCCGGGTTAGTTCCACAAACAAAAATCGCTTATGGTGACTTCTTAAAAAGACCCAAATATCTACAACTATACAATATGACATTAAGCTACATATTTAAGTTTTAATGGACAAAACGGTTTTTGAAAAATAGTGTTTCACAAAAAGACAATTATATCAAAATAACCGTTTGTCTTATTGATTAATTTAGCAATATAAATTTTCTTTACTTTTCTATTTTTACTGTGTTCACAATTTAAAAAAATTAACTATGTCTTAATATGAGCTCGCTTGTGAAAAGTTATACATTGTATAATCAAACGTCCAAAATAATAACTGATAATTTACAACGTACAGAAAAGCCTATTGAACAACAATTTGGCGCAAATGGTAAGAAGCCACACCTTAAATATTTTTGCTTGCAAGAGCCTTCGAATTATAAATGTTGCCATTCTTATATTAAAAGTTATATGATTTTCCTTTAGGATTTTTATTTTTTTCGTTCTAAAAAAGTAATATGGGATTCAAAAAAATCTTTATGAAAAATCCTATTAGTTGACGCCCTTTAACTAGAGTTGCAACGAGCGGCTAAATGGTACCGCTCTTTTTTATTAGTCTTCACCTTAAATTTGGAACAAAAATAAAGATTTTGGACTAACTTTTTTTAAGCATCACTAGATTTTTGCGCTGATTCAAAGTGGCAGCTCTATAAAATACTATAAAACCTAGATTCAGGCAGTCGTGAGTAAACTTTGGGCAAGGATGTTTTGCCAACCCAAACTTTTTTTGGTGGAACGGCTATAAACCTAAACTGCAATTTTTTTCTATCTAACAAAACAGCAGTGCCACAGTTTTGAATTTTGCCCCCCAAAAAAAAATTTTTTCGGCACCCCAGGTGGCAAAAATTGCTTGCATTACGTATAGAGCTTCCGGCGCTTTTCTGCGAGTCAGGAGGAAAAATATAGAATGAAAACAAAAAGAATATCTACGTCTATTGTTACATATTGTTACCAAGCCGAAGTGACAGGGGGCCCGGAAGGATGCTTTATCGCGTGCTGAGGTTTTTGTGGTCTGACTTAAAATTTATGGGTTTCTTCAAGAAGGTACTGTAACAGTTTTTTATTGGTGAAACTAACCGCAGCACAGCACCAGGAGGGAATAAAAAAGAAACCACAAAGAAAAAGGATCTCTTCAAGAAACAATAGTAACCACTCCAGGTTAGTTTTAGAAACAAAAAACGCTTACCGTGACTTCTTGAAGAGACCAAACTTAATTTTTTACTGAAATAGGGTCAGCAACGAAACAGTTTTTGTAGAAATGTGATTGTTTAGTTCATACGATTACGTCATAATATATCGTTTGCCTGTACAATTATTTTCTGCTTCAAGTTTTAGTTCAATAAGCGTGTAAGCTTTAGTTCAGTAACGTGTTGAGTTTTAAGTCGTTTTTGTTATTTTGTCTTTTATGTAGCAGATAAAACAATTTCGTCATTTTCGCTATGTTTATAAAATTATATCGTTTCGAAAATGAGTCGTATTTTTTCAGATTTATATAGTTACGGTAGTACTTTTTTCTTGATTCATGTGTTAATGTAGCCTATAAGCTATCGTTCTGTGGCTGATTACTTTTTTTCGACCACATGTAGGCCTATGGTACTTTTTACAAATATATGTTGTTTAATGGACAAAAAAAAGGACAACTCATAATTACTTTCTTTGCTTGCGTATGTCTGCTGTATGGCTCAAAATTCCAAAAAGAATAGACATTTGTAAAAATTTATTCAAGTCTGGAAGCAAATTTGGACACCAACGTTGCTGCCATTCACAACTTCGGAAGGATTTGACCAATTTTCGGAATAACTGGATCCAGGCCTCACATTAAAATTAAGCTTTCATCTAAAAAATTTTTAGCTAATTTATTTCACCAATACGCGCAACAATACATATAAAAACAAACAGCAAGCAAACAAAATTGGCGCAATGGACGGGAGCATCGAAGAACATGCGTTATCGAGTCAGATGCTCCCTAATACAATCAGTTAATAAAAAGTAATACAAGGAAACATGCGCAGCAGAATCACAGAAAGCACAGAGATTAAATAAACATTTACATAAGGAATTTTAGTCAAGATTTACACATGAAATTTACACAGACTTACACAGACCATGGACTTCTAAATAGTAGCTATAGACTTCTAAATACTACCATTTAGAAGTCCATGCACAGACTTACACAGACAAATTTACACAGACATTAACGTGAAACATTTAAAGCACAAAGCTAAAGCAAAAAATCAAAAAAACAAAAAACAAAGCGACTCAATATTTCGACATTAGATCATCCTTATATGATTTTTTGAAGAAAAACCAATGCTTGCTTTTAATGTTGAGATGAATACTTTTCCAAAGCTTTACACCTCTATAAGACAGTAGTAATTGGCCAAACAATTTTGTAACACGGGGTAGAAAATAGGTTGATATTTTAATTAATCTTGTTTCGTATGAATGGATTTCATTTATTTTTTTAAAAAAGTTTAAAAAAACATAAGGTAATTTATTATTTTCCAGTTGATGCATAAATTTACCTAGTTCGAGGTTGTAGGGGAAATGTGGGACCTATGGAACGATTTTTTTTAAACGGTTGTAACTTTTATATTTTAACTAAAAATTGCTTGAAAATTGGTCTGCATGTTGTGATTAGGTAGCTCTGCATTGGGATAAAATGGTTTAGCTGTGTGTTAATTGGTTGCCAAGTTGCAAGCAATTATTAAATTTTTACATTTCGGTGGTGGTGAGACCTATGGAATGGAACACCGTCTGGGACCTATGGAACACTTCTTACAAAGCTATCAAACGTTGTTTTTTTTACATTAACTTCAAATAAACACAAAAATATACATAAACAAACATGCACACACAAAAAAATTACACATATGTTAAATCAACATTAAATTTCATCACCCCACATAACCGTTTAGTTTGAGCAGCTGCATGAGGTGGGGGCAAAATTTTTTCAATATCTTTTTTGCCAATGAAGGCTAGGTCTTCCATTTCTGGAAAGACAAATCCATTTTTAATTTTTCTTGACCTCTCCAGAAAACTGATTTCAAAGTCTTCATCTTCGTCTGGTCCACTAACCAGCTTTCCAATAAACTTTTTACAATTTCCAGCTGCAGTGTGCACATTAGCAATAACAAAATCACCACATTTGAGTATGACAAGCTTGTCAGTTTGTGGAGCAAGGCTGGAATCACCATCAAACAGACTGGCATTACTTTCTGAATCAGCAAATACCTATCTTCTTCATCACTTGAACTATCTCCTGATTGCTGAGGGAAAAGTCTTTTTTTCACAGGTGTGCGTGTGATGATGGCAGAAGAAACTCTCTTGCGACGCCGAATTTTTCGTGGCCTTGCTTTCGGTAGTGGGGCGATTGATTCAATTAAAGAGGTTTCAGGGACTGCTTCCAGGCTACAGCCTGGGTTTGATGACGCTGGGGTAGATGTAGATTGAACAGCAGCCTCAGTGGTGTCAAGCACACTTGCATCGATGTTTATCTCGCCTGAATAAACGTTTTGCACCTGATCAGTTACTGTGGAAGGTAAAAATTCATCCTCTGTAAAAATTCTAAATTGAAGGGAAATATTCCAGTCCGCCTGAATGAAGAAGTAATATTTTCCAAGGTGCAGGATTTAACAAAAGCTTTATTAGACAATCCAGCAACATAATATAAAGACAGTGTTTCTCCAGGATGTGACAGATGCCATTCATTACAAAATGAGCTGTAGAATTTCTTGAAAGCTCCAAATGCACCCACATCTAAAGGTTGCAGTTTGTGGCTGCAATGAGGCGGCAGGGTAAGCAGATCTAAGCCATGGTTTTTAGCCAGCTCAACACCCTCTAAAGTTATGTGGCTGTTATAATTATCCATGATCGGCACTCCCGGTTGATCTTTGGATACTGTCATATTGTCAATAAAATGTTTCAAGACTTGTGGGAAAATGTCTTGTTTCATCCATCCTGATGGATTGGCCAAACCAAGACTACCAGCAGGAGCACCGCGCAACATGTGGCTTGCAAATCGAACCCTGGGAAATATGAATGCTGGCGGTAGAGCCATTCCGGTAGCACTGACACAGCAACACATTGTAATGTTTAAATCACGTTTCCCTGATCTTATTTGGCCAACTTGCTTGGTACCAGTTCTACATAAAATATTTCTGGAATTGGGAACTGTGTTAATTATAGTCTCATCAAGATTCCAAATTCTGGTTGGAGGGATGTTTGAATTGCTAAGAATACTTTTGAGGTTGTCAAAAAAAGCATGAACATTGAAAGGATTGAATGCCATGGCTCTGGCAAGACTTGTACTTTCAGGTTTTCTCAAACTTAAATCTCCCATTCGCTTACGAAAACCTTTTAGCCAATCTTCACCAGCAATTTTTTTTTCATTCCATGAATTAGGAATTTTTTTGTTTTTTATTTTTGCATATTCATAAGCAAGTTTTTTGACTTTAATTTTGTCAAGGCCATAAAACAACTTTGAAAGTTTAATGATGTAATCCTTTAATGCATGTTCTTCATCTTCTGTAAAAATCTATAAAAATACAAACAGTAATTAGCCTATTAACTGGATATGAAAAACTAGGTTAATAAATTCCTTATTTAATAATCTATAGTTAGGTTATTAAAAATTAACTAGGTTTTTAAATAAAGTATTAAATTAGGTTATTAAATTCCTTATTTAATAACCTAGTTTTTCATTAGGTTACATTTCATTCTTAAATCTTAATTAGGCTTAGATCAAACCATTAGTCTAACTGACAAAATCTGTTAGTCTCTTTGTCAGTATAGGCCTAGGTTAGAAGCATAAAACTTAGCCCAACAAAAATTTACTTACTTGAGTTGTAGTCATAGACATTTTCTTAACTTCAGTGTTTCCTGGATGCATCTTTTTCTTATAACGGTGCAAAGTACCTATAGGTATTCTGTAAACTTTCGAAGCTTTTCTGAAACTAAGTTCATTAGTAAGAACACCTTTCAAAGCTTTATTTAGGTCCTCTTCACTAAACAAACCCTTATTCGATAATCTAGATTTAAATGTAGGCATGACCTGAAATACAAGGGACCTATGGAACGCCATGTTCCAAAGGTCCCACATAGTTATAATTAATGGAAAATAGCTTTTAGTTCATACACACTACACTGACAACTAAAACTTTTGATCAACTGATAGCTAGATAAGTAGTCTTTTCAAAGAAACCAACATTAATAGTTTTAGTAACTTCAAGAAACTATAAAATTCTTACAAAGATTAACCTAAAAAGGACATTTTTTACCCCAAAAATCAAAAAACAGCTTTACTGCCTTCTAAACTAGCAGTTCCACGAATTTTAATTTTGGAATAAGCATGTCTTACAAAAGTGTGTTTCCAAATGCAAAAATTTCAAAAAATCCGTTTTCAAATAAATCCGGTGTTCCATGGGTCCCACCGTTCCATAGGTCCCACACTTCCGCTAAATATCGGTTAGTTTTAATGTTTTCAAGGATTTGTATAACATTCCAACAGGTGTATATATCGATTTGTTAGTTATGACCCTTAAAATGCAATTAAGTCGAATTTTAACTTTTTTTAGCAGCGAATTAGAAGCTGTACCCCACAATAAGATACCATATTTGATTCGAGAATAAATAATACTGTAATAAAGTAAAGAGAGGATTTGATTTGGGACATATTTACGCAGTCTAATGAAAAGTCCCTAGTACCTGGCGAGCTGAAGATTTAAATAATCCGCATGTTCTGACCAACTTAATTTATTATCAATCAGAACTCCAAGATATTTAATAGAATTTACTCTTTTAATAGGATTATTGTTTATTTTTAACTTAAATTCATAGTCAAAAGTTTTGTTTGGCTGTTTATTGAATATAATAAAGCTAGTTTTAGAGTAATTTAAAGATAATTTGTTTTTTCTAAGCCATAAATCAATTATATTTAATTCATTATTTACTCGATTTATCAACGAATTAATATTAGAATCAGATAAGATCATTGCAGTATCATCCGCGTATAATATTGAATCAAAATTAGAAGAGAGAGGCAAGTCATTGATATATAAAAGAAACAATAATGGACCAAGACAGGATCCTTGTGGGACTCCAATTGTTATTTTGTTATTGTTAGAATAATGTCCAAGAATATTAATATATTGGTAACGATTGCTTAAGTAACTTTCAAACAGGTTTAAACATGTGCCCCTAATGCCGAAATAGTTATGGAGTTTCCATAACAAGATTTTATGGTCTACAATATCGAAGGCCTTTGAAAAGTCCAAAAATACACAGCAGCTGAAAAGGCCATTGTCTATGTTTTTGATCAATTTATCATATAATGAGCTTATAGCGAAAGCAGTGGAAGAATTAGGTCGAAATCCAAACTGATTGTCATTGAGTAATTGTTTTTTCTCAAGGTACGAATATAATCGAGAAAATATCATTTTTTTCATTAGTTTATTGAACTGAGATAATAACGCTATTGGACGATAGTTGGTAGCTTTATTTTTATCACCTTTTTTATATATAGGAATAATTTCAGCTTTTTTCAGACAATTAGGAAAAACACCTTTGTTGACACATAAATTGAAGAAATCACTAATTACAGGCGAAATAATTGATTTGCTATATTTGATAAATCTAGTTTCCACATCATTGCTTCTTACTGTTTTTTTATCATTTAAATTTTCAATTAATTGGGCTACTTCATCAGTTGATGATAGAAAAATAAAAAAAGAATTTGCGCTGTAGGTATGTAGTTGGGAGATAGGTAGTTTTTGAGGGGGTTCCGAAATAGAGAGTCGGTTCCTATGAGCCAATCTATTTCTAAACGTTATAAAATCAGAACTTATAACTTAGATAAGTTTTTTTTAATTGAAAAAATATATATACATATTCGAGTATTATTGTGTGGAAGTGCATCGTGCTGGCTTCATCAGATTTTTTAGAAATTAAGTTTATTGACCTACCTCTCAATGGCTCATAGGTTCCAAACGTTTGTGACAAATTAGCCACTATGTGAAACCCAGTGGTGAAAGTAGAATAATTATCTTGCCAGAACAGTTCCGGAACAGTGGTGAAATTAAAATATTTTCTTATCGTAACTGCTGATCAAAAGCAAAATCTACTTTTGGCTCGTTAGCCTATTATTACCAAAGAAACAAAACGAAACTTTTTCAACCAAGTGCACAAACAGCATAAGGAAAAACAAAAATTAAATTATTTAAATAATTTCCATGAAGATTCATGGTAATCCTTTTGACGAGCCATGCCACTTGTTGAGTGAGTAGCTTTTCTTCCTTTTCCAAGCCAAGTCTTACGTAAAGCTCTGGATTTCATATTCTGCGCAAAGGCCCACTGAATGCTGATAAAGAGCTGCTTCTCGGCATTGCTGAAACATGACAAAATAATTATTAAATCTAGAAATCTTTGGCTTTTTGACAAGAAAAATTTTCAAAAACATCTAAGAAACAACTTTTTAAGAATTGAATTTGAAACTATGCCTTTATGCTCCTGCATTAATGCCTATAACTCTAAATTACAAAATTCTTCAGAAGAAATAGCTCCTGTTACAAAGAAAGAAGTAAACTCCAGGCCAAATCAGTCCTGGTTTAATGCAGAGCTAAGAACTGTGAAAAGAAAAAAACGTCAAGGAGAAAGAAAATACAAAAAAGATCAAAATGATTGTAACTACGAGAAATATAGAAAGTAGAAATCAATATACTACTCAAATTTAAAACAAACAAGAATTAACTATTATTTACAAGTTTTGCAGTTTAATGAAAGTAATTTCAACGTAATCTATAATACTATTAAGAAGTTGTCTGGTGATATACAACAGAAAATTTTCCCATCAAGGTTTTGGTCGAATTGTCGAATAGTTTTTTGACAAAATAGTGCCTCTTTGTTCTTTGATAAATTCTAAGTCAGATGAATCACATCTGACAGAAAGTAAAGTTGAATGTAGTGTTAAGTTTGAACAGATGGATTCTACACGTGTCTATTAAAGAGGTGCATCATCTTATTTCTTTAATAAATGATAAGAGCAGTTTACTTGACCCTGCTCCAGTAAGTCTGATAAAAGAGTGCTCTGATATAATTTTTCCCATTTTACAGTTAATAGTTAACAAGTCGTTCAAAGAAGCAGAAGTTCCTTGTCATTTGAAACAAGCAACAATAACTCCAATAATTTAAGATTTGGATCTTGATCCTGAAAACATAAAAAAACTATCGTCCAATAAGCATTACAAATTTTTTATCAAAAGTATTGGAAAAAGCTACGTTTTCTCAAATTAGTTCTCATGCTCACAAAAATGGCTTATACAATATAAAACAATCTGGCTATAAACAAAATTATTTTTGTGAAACCGCGCTTTTATATATCATAAATAATATACAACATATACAACAATCAATTATATACATATACAACAATCAATTCATAATGAAAAATCTTGGTGCAGTGTTAATGCTAGACTTGCCTGCTACATTTGACACTATGGATCATAATTGTTTGTTTATAAGTTGCGCAATTACTTTGGAATTACTGGCAATGCTCTAAAATGGCTCACCTCATATTTAACTAAAATATCCTCAGAAGTTATAATTGACAATGTCCACAGTTTAAAAACATCCAACAACTTTGGTGTTCCCCAAAGATTTATTCTTGAACCTTCTGACGTAGGGTATGAGTTTGGTTTAAAAATGCACTCGTATGCTGATGATACAACGTTGTATATTGGTTTTAATTCCACAACTGAGTTTTATACTTCGTCTGAAAATTTGAAATCTTGTTTAAATAAAATTAACACATGGATGACAAAAAATTTCTTAAAACTTAATTTAAACAAAACCCAGCTTCTTGTTTGTGAAAAAAAAGTTATTAAACATAGACCAAACAAACATATGTAATTTAAAAAATTGTTTGCCAATTGATTCTAACTTGCTGCCAAGTGCCAAATAATTAGGGTTGTTTCTTGATCAATCTTTGACTCTGGATTATATGGTAATTGAGACCTGTAGAATTGAATTTTTCAAACTTTTTAAACTATAAAATTTACGTTTATTTCTATCACAAAAACATAAAATTTTGCTAATAAAAAGTTTTATTATTTCTCGTCTTGATTATTATAACAGCTTGTATGCATGTATTCCACAATATCTGTTAAGTAAATTGGAACGACTCTTAAATGCATGTATTCGATTTATCTACATTACAACATACCACCAAAAAATTATGACTTGTCCAGATACTACGCTTGCAGCCACACATTACCTATTAAATATCGCATTAACTATAAACTATATCTTATGGTCTACAAAATATTGAATAATTTGGCATCAGAATATCTTTCCGATCTGTTTTATGTGTACAAACCTTTTCGTAAAAATCTCAGATTAGAAAATGACCATACAATTATTAATAATGGACATCACATTGAAAAAACTATTTCTCATAAGATGTGTGTAATTTGGAATTCATTGCCGATAGATTTACGTTCTTGTAATCATTTAAATGTATTTACGAAAAATTTAAAGACGTATTATTTTGGAACTGCTTTTGAAGTATAAACATATTAATCTTTACCTCTTTTGATATTTGTGATGTATTTTTACCTTTTTTGTCATATTTAACCATATTTGCAAAGTTTTTACCTCTTTTTTTTATTGTTAATGGAATAGTTGGAAAGTATAACATGGTCAGCATAGATATTTTGTTATTTTTTCTTCAAAATAGTGTGGACACTTGTGTTTTTGGTTTTTGTTGTTAGTTGTTGTTTTTATTTTTTGGTATGCTTGTATTTTTTGCTGCTGTATTTTATTTTTTAACTGATATTTATTCTGCTCTGAGACCATATGACTTTAAAAATCTCACGGTATAGAAGCAAGATGCGTTCCTTGCTTGTTGAGACGAAGGTAATCACATAAACTTTTCACATCATCTCCTTCAAAACGAGGACTTTCATGTTCAGTTTTTTTGGATCGAACACATTCATTTGACTAACCACTTTTATAGTTCTCTTTTCGAGTTGCGTGACACAAGGCTGTGCTATGTTTTCGCAGTGGAAACACTTTGTTTCATGTTGTCAGTCCGAATAAACTGAGCCTAATCGGCCTTCTTTCTATTCTACTTCCTGGAACAACATTGCTTTTTCTGCATGTCGGGCTAAAATGGAATGCTCCCCGCGGAAGCAATAAGGCTTTCTATTTGTTTTGTTCGGTTCAGTTCAGTTTTCTTTTATTTCTGCTCCGCCACATGAAAAAATAACAAAATGTTGAAAAGTTTGTGAGTTGTTAAAACACGGGGTTAGAAAAAGAAAGAAGCAACAAAATGAGTTGATGTTGTGACTTGCTAATTAGCGATGAAAAGTGTGACCTGTTGTATTATATAGAAGCAAGATTGCTTCACCTCATTATAAAGTTGTTTAAAAAATAGAAAGAAAAAAAAAGAAAGAAAATAAAATATAAGACCGAGGTTATTTGCTTAATAAAACGCTGCTATGGGGGCGGTGCGTTGGTGGGACCATAGCAGAGTTTGCTGGAAGAATATGATCAGTCCTTAAAAAATGTAAAAGCATGAACACATTCTACCAGCCCAACAGACAAACAAACCCACCAAAAGAAATCCTGTTGTGGATCAAAAGATCATTTCTGAAACAAAAACCTCAGTAAAGAAAAGAAAAAAAAACAAAAACAACAACATTACAGCCTTGGTAAAAAAAAAAAGCACGAAAACATCATAAAAAACACAGGAAATAAAATATGAGCTTTTGATAGTGTGTTGTATCGGTTTGCAGTGTTTCTGATAAATTTGTTAATTTGTTCAAGACGTTTGCCATTAGTGGTAAACTTTTAACAAAACTTGTACATAATTTAGATAATAATCCTTAAAATATCACCTTTTCTGTACTCTGTCTTTGTTTCATCATTGAAAGCATTGTGAAAATCTTGCGTCAAAGCTGGAAAAGAATGCCAGACTGCTGATAAATGATGAAGCGACCCAGCAAACAGTAAATACGTCCTTTCCGATTCTTTTAAGGATTATTGGCAAATCATGAGAACATTTGCTAAGTGTCCGCTTGTTTTTTGGTGACTGGATGTACAGTGAACACAAATGTTAAAAAAATGACTGAAAGTCATTTGTACCACTATAATTTTTAGTGCATTTTCTACAACAAGCTTAAGCCTGGGATTAAGACAATGCCCTTGTTATATTATGTGACGTCATAGTCCCCGGGTTTACTGCCTTCTTCTCTTGGTTTGATAAGCGTGGTTAACTGTGTGATAAATATTTATTGTTACGTATAAACTACTAGTTGTTAGTATTATATTTGAATAAGATTCAGTCGTATAACTATCGTGTAACTCCGTGTAAATAAAAGAGCTAACTTCAGATACTATATAGTGAAACTGATAACATGGCGTCGTCGACAGTCAGCTTATAAATTTGTTTGAAGAAAATAAATAAAAAGCTTACGAACCATTATAGAAGTATACTGCAAATTAGTGATAGGAGATTTGTAAAAGATTGAAGATAAAGAAAAATGGCGAAAAATAAACGAGAGTTCCAAGCAGAATTAGAAGCAGCAAACAAACGTATAGCCGGATTATCTCAGTCTAATCAAAACGCGAATAGTAATATTAATAATGATGAACCTCCTTGGTTAAAAACTTTTTTAGAGGCACAGTTGTCAATGCAAAGACAATCACAAGGACATAATGTTGAAAGTCAGAGACAAATGCAACAAATAATCGAACGATTTTCGCAACAGCAGCTGCTCAAAGAGCGGACAGTGAGAGAAGCAAATCACGTGAGCAAACGGCTGACATTAACAGTTTTAATAATGAGGCAAGACGAACTAAAGCGGACGCACAAAAGCCTTCCACACTGCAGGTATGAATTTCGTTAGCTGAATTTTCAAAATGGCGCAAATTGTACAACGATTATGCTACGGTCTCGCTTGCAACAGAGCTGCCATTGAGCAGTCAGTTGGCATTGCTCCGCGGTTTTTTTTCGATGGAAATGCGAGAAGCCGTAGAACACGTACTTCTTATCCCGGATAATACGATACTTAAACCAGACGAAGTGTTAATAAAATCAAAAATTACATCCGGAGTCAAAGAAATATAGCCTTAAACTGCGCGGCGTTTGAAGAGAAAAAGCAAACGGCTGGCGAAAATTTCGATTCGTTTTTAATCGCGATTAAAACTTTGTCGAGAGACGCAGACTTGTGCAATGAATCTTTAAATCGTCGTTTAGTCACAAAAATTATGTCGAGAATATATGACAAAGAGACTCGAACAAAGCTCCTAGCCATATCCCCATTACCTGATCTTCAGACTGTCACTGACTTATGTAGATCGGAAGAGTCAGCAAAACTAGACGACGCCCGAATAAGCCGACAACCGAACGAGAGAAGAGCGTACAAAAGCAAATTTTGTCGAAATTTCTCTAAATCTAAAGAGCGCAATAAAAAGCCCTGTACAAAATGCGGTAAAAAGACCTGCCCACCAAAAGGTCAAACCCACTGTCCCGCAAAGGATATAGAGTGCTCAATATGTCGCAAAAAAGGTCACTTTTCATCAGTGTGCTTTCATAACAAACCTGGGTTCAACAGACGCGAAGAAACGAAGAGAAAGTTAACGGGACAAATAAAGCGTAGATGCAATACTAACACAAATTTTGCTAACTCCGCGGCTCCCAAAATAACTGTTAATCTTTTTTCTCTTAAACATCGTGACCAGTTAGGTTCTACAGAAGCTACACCAGACACAGGTGCAGAAACAGCAGATAAGCTGGCAAGGGAAAATGGTGTAAGGTGGTATGGTCATGTTTTGAGACGATCGGATGAAGATGTTTTGATGAAGGTAATGGTACATAAAGTAAATGGAAAACGTAAACAGAGCCAATCGAGGATGAGATGAAGTGAAAAAGTTGAAGGAAACACGAGAAGGATTGTTTTAAAAAAAGAAGATGCGGCAGATTGATGTAGGTGGAGAGAAGGTGTAGGAAGAATTGCAAAAGTAGTAGGATGCATCCGGCTACCTCCATTCACTGGGAATATTTAAACCGGAGTAAAAATTGGATTGAATCCAGTTTCCTATAATGCGTGGAAACAACAAATTAGAGATTATTTTTGAATAACCGACTTATCGACTGATCCTGAACAACTCATTGTTTTATTATATCAAGATGTTCTACCTAATTCAATTCAATTTAGCAAAAAAGACTGTACTAATGTAAAAGAAAAAACGCAGTTTGGAAACGACTAGAAGCTAAATTCCCAATCAACTGTATACAAAGAGCTATTCTCTATGAAAGATACTACACCCATGTCCTCTGGTTCTGCTCGTGAAATGCGCCGAGTTTTGGAACAAATTAAAGATTTCGCTCGATATTCTAAACTTGCCTATCCAACTGAAGAATTAAGTAGCCAAAGTACACTTGATTTAATTGAACAAAAATTGTTTAACCACATAGTGCAAAATTTTTGTAGATGGGTTAATAAAGAAAACAAAGATAAAGCTGTCACGGTTGATCTTCTTGTAGCCTGTTTGCAAGACGAAACTGAGTTAGAAGAGAGATTACAAGCAAAACTGCAAACTATCTACGAAAAACCTAGAACGCTACTGTCAATCAATTACGTTCCGATTTCCGTGAATTTTGTAAATTGTGCGATCAATCTCGCCATAGATTTGTTGATTGCGCTGTATTCTTAAAATACACGCCACAGCAAAAAACAGAAGCAATGCGTAGACTTAACAGATGCTTTACTTGCTTTGCACCGATGTACAACGCAACTCAAGGCTGCCGCTACCGACGACGATGTGCGTCATTTAACTGTTCTCATCACTCGATGCTCGCTTGCGCACAGCGTAACGCACAAATAAGTCAAGTTAAAACTGTAAATGCTCCATCCACATTCACTCTTAATGCTTCAGCTGATGAATTTCAGCCTACAACTTTAAATGTTGGAGCAATGAATAGAACAGAAAATAACTTAAAATATTCCCAATCGGTCGTAATTGAAATATCAGATAACACTGGAAAGTGGCGTAAAGCAGTCACATTATTTGATTCTGGAAGTGATGTGACTCTAATAAAACGAAATACTGTTCAAAAACTTCACTTGGCATCAAATCGCAAACCTTTTGTTTTTAAATTTGGTACAGCTTGCCCTGGTTTTTGTAGCAAAAACTCTGCTGCTATTTCTGTATGGACACGTCCACAAAATCAACCATCTTCGCGTTTCAATATTACCGCAATTGAACTTGAAAAACCGCCACATAACGTACTTAAGTTTGGTGAACAGCTCTTTGAAGAGTGTACTTATTTAAAACCAACTGAAAGTTTTGTGCCCAACCCGGAAACTTAAATCGATATTGTAATCGGCTTCGACTATGCAAATTTAATGAAAGCTTCAGGCTCTTAACCCAAAAAATAATCCAACATGTGTTGATACTCCGTTAGGGTGGCACATATATGGTCCTAAAAACCAAAATACGTTAGATGCTGATGAGCTTAGCTGCATGCATCATGTTTGTGTTGAGCAAAACGCCGAATACTTTCAATCTCTTTATGCAAAGACTATCAATTATGCGACCTGGAAAATCGATATCTTGTCGCATCGTTTGGATAATAAAGGATTGTCTGCGGCTGTCTATAAAGGATTGTCACTAAACGATGCTCTTTTTAAAGGCCCAGATTTATTAAACAGCTTGTTTTGCGTTTTTCTTGCGTGGCGTCAGGAGCGAGTAGCAATTAGGGCTGGAGAGCCAATTAATTTTAAGCTTCGGCTCCGGCTCCGGCTCCAGCTCCAACTGATAATGCATTTATAAATATTGGCCAATAAGGGATAACTAGTGATATATCGATCATTAAAAAATTCACTAACTTGCACTTTGCTACAACTCAAAGATCAATTATATATTATCCAAGGGCTTAATATTACCCAAGGGTTCAATCGTTTGAGTTACAGTATATATTGTCCAAGGGTCCTATCAATTATATATCTGAAACAAAAGAAGACTCGATATATCCAGCATATATACAAAACAAATCATCCAAGCACAATCACTACCGCAGATGTCAATGCAATTATGGTACGCACCGACCAAAGGTCATAGAGGAGAACTGATTAAATAATTCAAATCACGTCACATTAAACACAAACACTCAACACGTCGATCACCAAATCAAACACAATACCTACTTAACCAGACATCACTACTTCAGCAGACTTGCGCGATTGCACTAGCTGGAAGACCATTTCCTCTCTCACATTAGATCATTTATTTTTACTCACCGCCCTAAGTATATATAACAAGACCACATATTCCATACCAATTCCATATCACTTCACTAAAACAATAACAAACAAAATTGTACATCATTTAAACATCATGTCGAGATCTCATCTTCTGCAGACCCCATTTCACAAATGCCTATAAGGCGTCCATGAGATAAATAAACATCTTGTCGAGGCAATACTGGATGCCGTTGAACTCTTCATTCTTAAAGAAAATCAAAACAGCACAAATTGCACTCATTTGCCAAGGCATATCTGCAAGTTCATTCAACAACGTAATCACACTTGCCAACAAAACAGATCTCCACAAATCATTACTTTAACAATCACATTAACAAACAGATACATGAACACGAAACAAACACCCGAAAACAACCGTGGTAAAATTTACCAATGGTGGAATTTACAATGGTAAAATTTACCGGTCACCCCTGAAACACCAAACATTACTTTCGTCAAATAGCTCACAAATATGTACAACACTGCCCCCAACACTAACACAATACAATGGAACCTCGCCATTTGTACGCCTCTCTATTCGTACAACTCGCTATTCGTCCAACATGTCATACAACTTTTGACTCGTCATTCGTGCGCTGCTCCGCGATTCAGACCCATACCGTGATTTACAGAGCAGAAGAAGATAAATTACAGCAACGTTCTAAAACGTTTGTACTAGTGATGTCAACCGCGCAGTGCAGCGTAGTAACCTTTTTTGGAGGATCTTGCCGCGCACCGCGCCGCGTGCAAATTATGAAAAGTTTACATTTAAATTTTAAGCAAATCTTATTTTGCATAATGCTATTGCTTAGGTTTCCAATTTAATTGTTCCCCTTTATTAATCCAATTACAGAAAGCAAAGTGTCGGGAGCATAATCAATTGAATAGCCTCTTTCCATAGTACCAATAATTTAGCGCGTAAAGCGGCCAAAAAGAAAAAAGAAATACAGAATCATACAGAATCTGTATGAGTAATTATGCCAATTTAGTACCTACAGGTGAAGTGCAATTAAAGTTTTATTGGTTTAATAAATGTACTTAGTGTATATATTTTTTTGGTTTATATGTAATATGTGCTTAAGTACGTATTATTAGGGATTACATAGGTAATTATCTGTCGGTCTAGAACAGATTAATCCAATTTACATTGTTTTTTATGGAAAAAATTGATTTGTTATTCGTACAACTCACAATTTGAACAGACTTCTGGAACGGATTGTGTACGAATGGCGAGGTTCCACTGTATTACATTTTGGAAAAAGTGCCCCAACCATTTCCTTCTTAAAACCAAACAAGGACCACAACATCGGCACAAGCTACCGATCCATATCATTTTTATCAACCATTGCCAAAGCACTAGAGAAAGCGCTATTAACATAAATAACAGAAAACAATTCAATTGTTTATAAACATTAAACACTCAACATAAACTTCTTTGCATAACATCTTCCACCAAATCGCAAAAGGCTTTAACAATCCAAGGCAACATCACACCGTAGCAGTATCCTTGGACATGAGCAAGGCCTTTCATACAGTGAACAAAAACAATGTTATACTAACAAATATTCCGAACACCATCATTAAGTTCATAGCCAACTACATTTAAAGGACAACAAGGATGTACTCAACACAATGGCACAATCTCAAAATTCAAATAAATCAACATCTGGAGTACCACAAGGTGGAATTCGGTCTCCAAGAATATTTAAAATTTATATCTCTGAGATCACCCTCCTTCCAAAAGACGTACAAATCTCAACATTAGCCGATGATATAACAATCACAGCATCTCACACCAATAACCATTTAAAAACCAACAACTCATTCAACCATATTTTTACAAAGAAAAACTCTTCGTACTCGACCCTGTAGAATATGGCACAACTTTATCACTTAATTGAAACAATCAAATACTATCAACAGCAAAATACCCAAAAACTTTTGAAATTACTTTTGACCCAAAACTAACATTTTCAAAATAGCTTTTAACAGCAAATGCTTCATCTAAAGCTCTTTTGTTAAATAAGTAGCCTTAAAAAAAGGCTGTTTTGAAAACTCGAACGTTTTCGTCTAGCTCTCTTTAGGAGGTTTCGCTAGAATGAATTGCAGAACTGAACGTAGTATTTCAAAAGTTTTAAGACTGATCCTGATTGGCTAAAAATTAAGGTTAGTAGCAGATATCATAATAATTAAAAGTATTTAATAAATAAAACCACGTTTCGTCAGCGTAAGAAATTTTTTGGCAAAAAAAAAAAATGGAACAAAATTATGCAAGTTTTGTGGTAAAATTTGGAACTAAAAAGACAATTTTTTACAATTATACTAACAATTTGTGTTTGTAAACAAATTCTTTCTGTCTACGCAAATTAGGTTTTCGAAGAGTGATGAAAATTGATTCCAAGACTGATAAATGGAAATCGGATCGTGCTTTAGAGAGAATAAAAAATTGATTGTCCTTATAGTGAGATGCACATTTTTGGTTATGTAACAGATGGTTTCCAATCGCCGAATCACAGTGCGGTATTGAGTTCGCTAGTTTTCCTGGGCGTTCTGGTTGTTTACGTTCTTGACTGGTCTTGTTCCGAATAGACTTCGGCACATGCTGGCGGATTCTGTCCTGCAAACGTTGAGACGTTCGACCCACGTACCGACTATCGCAGTGGCACACGTATTCATATACGACGTTACTTTGTTGAAAAGTGGGAAGAACGTCTTTATGTATAGCAGGTAAAATTCGTCTGGTGGGAAAGATCACTCGTGGTTGAACCGCTCTAAAACAATCATTAATACATAGATAATTTTATTTTTCTTTCAAATTTCAGGGAATTTTCGCCAATCCAAGGTAATTTTAAATAGACAGGGAATTTTTTTGGGCCTTCTTTAGTGCTTTGTTTTTTTTTGGGCCTTCTTTAGTTTTTTGGAAATTCTCGAATCAATAAGGAATTCTGGATAACCATTTTTTACAAGAATAGAGCGAATATTGTCTAGTTCATGTTTTAATGTAGATTTAGAGCAGATTTTTAAGGCTCTAGCTTTTTAAGAATTTTAAGAATTTTAAGAATAAATGACTTTCTACTAGCGTGGCGATGATTTGTTACAAAGCGCGGGATTTATCCCAAGCATGTTTACAGTGATCAAGGCAGATCTTTGACATTGCTTTGCTAGGCAATATTTTGAAAATAATTCTTTTTGCCGCAATTGCGAAATGCAGGGCACGCTTCTCTTTCATTATGATGAGGAAAACTACTTCCAAAAAAATAGCAGGTAGTGGGCCTATGTCCTTTTTCAATTAAGTTAGACTTGCGTGTAGGTAGTCGCTGCTTGTTTATTTTAAAATGCGGAGTGTGTTATCTTTTACTCTTGACTGAGCATATTTCGTTGCCTGTATTACGCTGTTCATCAATTAGCTTCGCTTGCACTTCAGCAGACTCCATGGTGTTCCCATATCTGACAATTTATTAAGCGTAATATCAGGAATTTCCAAAGCGCGCTAACGTAGTTTGCGGTTAGAGCACTTGCTAATAATTTGACTTTTGATTTCATCATCTATTGGGGTGGTTCTCAACCTGTGGTACGTGAATAGTTTTTACATTCCATAAAATCCAACACTCGGATTAAATCGTGTTTTTTAGATATGCGAGATTTTCAGCGAAGACCTTTTTTTTTAGGGAACATATGAGTTTTGGGACGAAAATTAAGAAACTAACTCGTAGATCCAGATTTTCAGCGAAGACTTTTTTTTTAGGGAACACATGAGTTTTGGTACGAAAATTAAAAAAAAATCGAAATAATTAATTTTTTGATGAACTTTGTGGTACGTAACGTAAAGAAAAATTTCTAGATGGTACATGCTAGCAAAAATGTTGAGAACCATTGATCTATTGAGTTAAAATTGCAGGTTAAGCAAGTTGGCGCAGTTTCGCATAAAACTGGTTAAGTGATTCACGAGACTGCTGTACAGTTTCTCTGAACTTAAAAAAATTTTTAATTTACGTTTTTCTTCGGTTTTGAGTAATTATTCAATGCTTGCACTGCACTTTCATAATCATCCTTTTCGCTAGAGATAAAATTGAGCAAGGAAAACATAACATCAAGCAAAAAGCACTTCTACAAACTGATAGAATCCATTTACCACCTTTGCATTTGCATATCTTGCAGAAAAGTTCTCTTCCCTAAGCAAAGCTAAAATAAAAGAAGTTATTTTAATAGGTTCCCAAATTCGAAAAATTGTATTTGATGAAACTTTCAACACACATCTCACGAGAAAAGAAAAATTTGCCCTTTAATCATTCAAGAAGGTTTGTAATAACTTCCTGGGAAAACATCTTTCAGAAGACTATGTGCAAGTTGTGAATGATCTACTGCGTTATTATCATGATATGGGATGTAACATGTCACTAAAACTTTATGTGCTCCACTCTCATTTGGATTTTTTTGCAGAGAATCTTGGTGATGTGAGTGATGAACATGGTGAGAGATTCCATTAAGATATTTCAGTAATGGAAAAACGCTTTATAGGAAAATGGAACCCTGGCATGTTGGCAGACTACTGCTGGAATACAAAAAAGGAGGATGACACTCTACACAGGAGGTTTAAGAGGACAAATGTTGTTTAAATTGATAATTCTGTGTTTTTCACTCATAACCAATAATAAAATAAGATTTATAGTACATGAAAAAGGTACCTAATCTAGAGAAATAAAGGTCAGATTTAGTACCAGGATACTTTTCTTACACCGAAACAGGTCTTATGTGGCTTGTACTTTTTTTTAACCTGAAATTTGTTGCACAGTGTAATTAGAAGAGTAAGTTCTATGAAGGAACATTTACTTTTTGCGGGCAAAAGATTTTTTGTTGGTAACAGATTTTTGAAAACAATAAGCTTTTGATTCATGAGAATATGTTTGTTGGATTAAGGAATAAATTGATTGAGAAAGTCATATGATACTCAGATTAAAAATGTAATAATTTTGCTCATCAGGCATGAATACTGCTAAAAACTTCAAATGTTCAACCGGTGTAATATCAAACCAAAATTGGTTGGTAGGCCTAATTATCAACTAATCGATATTTTTTGGTTTGGTGTTATCACCGATAAAACATTTAAAGTTTTTAGCAATATTACACTCAGCTCTTATTTAAATACGTACAAGGAGCCTAATATTACCAACTTCGGTTTTATTGCTGCGGTATTTTCAACTGCCCGAAAGCCGTTTTTTGAACAAGCAATTAAATTCGTTTTTTAAAATTTGAGCTTTTAGCTATTATCTCGGGGCGCGAGTCAGTTTGCGACACGTGATGCAAGAAAGACGACACAATATTTTGTCGGCAACATACTCGTGTTGCAAAAAGCTTATGTTGGTGGCAAACGTTGCGGTTCAAACCGGCTCGCGTCTTAACGCGCATTATGCCTTGTCCTTGGGAAAGAACTAGGCTTACCACACTTTCCTCTGCTTGGTGGTCACAGCAGGCAGCACTAAATTTTATCGTAATTTGAATTTTTAAATTTACCTTTACTATTACGGTACTGAAGGTGTTGTAACGGCCCAACGAATATCCCCAATAAAATTTGACTTGCTTCGTAGCTTATGACCACCAAGTGTCGCGAGATGTATTTCCCAAAGACACAAAGTAATGATGGAAGTTGGCTTTTAAGCAAGACCGGGTTGATTAGAAGGCCTGATGATCTTGAAAATTTATAAGAGGTCTAAAAATAAATCTAATCTTCAAAATCTATATTATTATGCTTTACTTGCAAACAAGCCCACATCGGCAGAACCAATTAAGACTTTTTCAGTCACGAGACTATTCGTCACAATGATAGTACGACGCCTGGGTGAGTCCGAATTCGAAAAATCAGTAAAAACTATAATTTTATATTAAAGCTTAGTTATAAATAGTTCTTTAATAAACTATGCATTAAAAAACAGAATTTAAAATTGATTGCGAGCAGTTAATGCATGAATTGATTTTTATTTCAAAACCCAAAAAAATAGGACTTTGGTTTTTTCTCTGGACGACTTAGAATTTCCTAATAATATTTTGATATAAACTTTACAGACAAGCGTAGGTGAGGATCGAACCCGCGGGATTGAGGGTTGAATGTGTTTTTTTGGCTGGGAACCAAGCTCGTGGTTTGCCTCCGCCGAGCCCCGCTGAGAAAAACCGTTGTCAATCTCCCGCCAAATCCCTCCCCAATCGCTTTCAAAGACAACATCCTAAATACTGGTAAATTGGCATCGAATAATAGTTGGGCAAAATAAACAAAGTCGAAATTAGTAAAAGCGCTATAGGGGTCAAGTGTTTCTACTGGTTAAATTAATACAACAAAGGCATATACAATGCGATATATCAATACATAACAAAAGAAATCTTTTCATACAGCAAAAAGTAAACTAAGCCAAGCACCAACAAACAACAGTTTAACACGATAATACACATAAGTAAACGTTTTTCTTACAGAGAAATAAATTTTACAGCACTCAACTAAGTATTTCATAACATACATTAGAACAGGGTTAGGCAAAGTTTTTTTGTTGCAGGCCCATTTATTTTTAATAAAGTCTTAAAATTCCAGTTAAAAGCAATGCTATCAAATGACGTAATAATTAAGATAAATTATTTGGCGGATTGGATTAATAAATGAGAATGAGCCGCGGTTTGGAAAAACCTCACAAAAAGATGGTACGAGTATCGCAAATCGTAACAAATGTTCGTAACAGATAATTTTTGTGAAAAAGGGTTTCTTATAAAAGCCAAAAATTTTGTACAAACAGAACCAAATCCAAATTAATTTAAAATGTTTGGCAATGGCGTATCTCAAAGTGAATGAATCATTTCCAAACTGCCTTAATTTTTCCAGGAAAACACTTAAGGCCCGTTTCCACTACGAGCGTGGAAAAGAGCTTTCTTTGTCTCTTTTATTGATCTTCGATTGAAGCGAGCGGTTAAAATTAAAGCGAGCGCAAAAAAAAGCAATAAAACAAACAAAGAATGCTTTTTTCCATGCTCGTAGTGGAAACGGGCCTTTAGTGACGATTGCGTACAAAACTGTGTTACAACCATACATCGAAATATAAACAACGTACTTACACAGCTACAGACACACATCAAAACTGTCATGGACAGAAATTCTCAAAACAACTGTATTTTGGAAACAAGGATGTTGTTCAAATTTATCCTTGCGGACAACAATTTGAAAACATACGCAAAATGCCAGCAACAAAACAGAATTTTTAGCGCGAGATTGATTTAAGTACCAAAACGCTCGAACAGTACAACACAATCGTATCATGTACGGCAAAAACTGAAAGCTACCTACAAGCTATGGAAAGTTGAGATGAAAGTGAACAACGTTTACTCTACACAAGTTTAGAATAAAACAAAATGATTGCAATATTTTTAAAACAAAAGTCACAGCTTGGCATTTTTAAGTGAACCGGACTTGTGAAATTTGAAAAAATAAAAACAACTTATTATTCAGAAAAAAAACAACCCGGCACTAATGTGATATACGCCGTAAAAGGATTGGATAAAAGTTGAAATTCTTCCTAATCTTGGTCGCGCGCCACAGATACAGGGACACGATGCCAGGAATTCCTGAACAAATAAAACCAAGATTTATTGTGTTGTAAAAAGAAATAATCGGTGAAATGCGTGAACATAGCTCAGCAGTTTCAAACACACTGCTCGCCAAAGCATTTTGTGCGACTTGCGATGTTGGTTAAATTTTGAAGTTAAATAATAAGGCCAATCAATGAGTGACAAGCTTTTTGCTGAAATTCCGAGACACTGTTTTATGACGAAAATAGAATTATACATGTATTAAAAATAATAAGAACAACGGTTGCCCGATTAAAGACCCTGAAAGTAAAGGTTGGAAATGAAGAATTTTCACTTTCACACGATAATTCCTTTTTGTGGCCTTTATATATCGCGGGCGCTCGTGTTTAATTGAAGGTTTTATTTTCGCTTTCACTGCAATTTGAATTCTAACTTTCGATATAACTGATCTTAATTAAATTTTAAAAGCATAGAAGCAAACGTGAAAAACTACTTCTTAAAAAGTGAGTTTTTGCTTTGGTGTTAGACAAACACTATAGAATATAAAGACATGAAAGTAGATTTCACAAATAACAACGTATTATGAACAAGGAGAGAATTTGTAGAAACTTCTGCAAAAGCAAAAACATGTAAAAGACTGTTTTTAGAGCCACTAAAACAGGAGAGTCCAACTCGCATCCCTTGGGCCATAATTTGGCCCGCGTAATGGTTTTTAAATGGCCCGCGCGTCTCAAGAGAATCATCGGGTTTCCAAAAAAATTTTTTTTCGGATACTAAAGAAAAGGTCCCATCAGTTTGTAGGTAAAATCTTCTTTAATACGAAGTGAACAGGACAGGACTTCAGCTGAAAATTCGGCTACGGTGCTTTATCTACTTGCCCAGAGAATATTTTCAATAAACCAAAATGAAACTTGGCTTAAAAGTTGGATACCCCTGCTCCAAAATGATGAACTTGTTTTTTATTAAAACATTACTTTTCATTAAAATTAAAAGATGGTATTTATAAAAACCCTCGTTACGTTTGTATCTCACAAATGTAAAAGAATCTATAGCGACTTAATGAGATTTGAAATCATTTTACAACAAATGAAATTGTGACGTTTAAACATTTTGGGTTTCCACAGAAAACAAGGAAGAAGCAAAACTCTGAACGAAAATAACACAGTGAAGCTAGTGTTGGCGACGGTAATTAAACGCCGCAAATTAAGTTTCGCTTCAGTTTCATAATTTATTTCTAATAATTTTCAGACAAATTTAATAAATAATTTCGACAGGGTAATTGCCGTAAAGTCTTCTTGGACAATGACTGCAGTAAATCAGTCAAACTGTGGTAGCATATGGCGGGAACCGAACCCAGGCTAAAAACAGATAGCATACAAGATGCTTACGTCAGAAAGCCACGCAAATTCCAGATGGCAGCAATATTCTCCGGTTGGGTGTTGTATGAGGAGTCAATCGCCTGCAACGAGACACGATCAGTCACGCGTCGTCTAACGATCGCGACCGTCGTTTCTGACCTTGCAAACAATCTCGTGCTTCTGACCTTCTTCCACCGGCACGTCGACCTTCCACAACGTCCACGCCCAGCACTGCGACGAATCATCAGCGTTCGGTTCGTCCTTTATCAATTGCGCCTCCTAGCGTAAAGAAAATTAATGTCGTGAGGCGACGGCGAAGAGCAATTCATTAAAAACGGTCGTTATTTCTATACGTCACGTGACTGAACGAAAATGTGCAATGTGACTGAAACATATCAAATCGCTATGAAGGAGAGATGTAGCTTGTTTTTCTCAAAAAGGCAAAATTTTACTTCATTCTATTTGTAAAAAAGAAAACTGGCATGACTAATAAAAAAAGCTTAAAAATCTGGTCTTTCTATTTTTCAGCGAACCAATGGCAGATCGAAATGAGCGGGAGTCAACAACTTCACCTTCCATGTCTTTCCTCCGTCGGCGGAAACATCCACTCGTATGATGTCTCTTCCCCCTCCGCTCCACGCGTAACCTTTGACCTCGATCGCACCGTCAAACTGATCTACTGTCGCGTTGGCGTTAGGACTCGAAATGACGGACACTACCGGCATCTCCTAACAAAGAATTCGGATAAAATACACATCAAGTGTTGAGACAAACAGCAAACGATTTATTGAGTGTAAAGACAAGAAGTTAATTAACTGTACTTGTATGGACTGCGTCTTGCTGTAATTCGCCGTTTCCGGGGTGGTAGAAGGGGAAAATCCCTTGTAATCATGTCTCTGCCAATGAGAGTGACTTTCCTCGTTACTGGCCGAGACGTAGTGGAGCCACTTGACGTTGCGAGCCCCCACATAACCAGGAACGATGGCCCGTAGAGGATAACCATGATCTCTAAAAGTCAACAAAGGTATTCAGACCCACAGTTAACATGCAATTGTACGAAAGCTTTAAAGCTAAAATGGGATGGCGATTGTATCAATTCATCCGGAAATAGGTGATAATTGGCCAGTGGGTCTATTGGCAATGGATTTTTAGCGAACACTTTTGCTAAGCAAAAAGTGGTTCTTTGTTAGCTTTACTCTTCAATATAATAGACATTTAATCCCTCAAAAATACAATTTTTGGGAATAAATTATCTTTTTATGTGACACAAGCAATGATAATATGTATGGCTGTTTATTGTACTTAGCACGCAGAAGAATACGAATAACCTGATTAATAGGTAATTGAAGCATGGCCGATCGATTAGCAAACATCCAATTTGATTATTCGAACCAAAACACCAATGACCTCGAGTTTTTTTCTGATTTCTTAGTAGAAAATATTTGCATAAGCTTTTTGAAAGCAACCACCTCGGTATTTCTACGCCATTCATCTTGTAGGCAAGAATGACGTCACCATCGTCGCTCATCGCCTTTCGCTTCGGAATCGAAGCTCCGTAAGCGGAGTCGGTCATGTCGGTATCCTTTCCGTTAAAGTGAATATGTTTGTAGCGCTCGTCGCTAACATCAAAGCCGGCGTCTTTCAGCACGTCTCTAAGTCTGAACACATGACATTAAAGCGCCGTCGCAGAGTCATAAGTTCTTTAACGAGGGGCAGCCACGGTCATTGTTCAATGACCTTGGCTTGGTATCGTTTTATGACCTTGGCCCCGTCGACACAAAAACGAACAAATAACTTCGGTAATCAATCATGGACGAATCAACAAAGCGGTAGTTGTCACGTGGGTTGTTGACAACCAATGAACGATGAGGGTTTTTGCAAACGTGTACAAGGCTGCAATAGGGACGGACAAAAATCAACAAGGTGCTTGTTATGATTTATGGCTGCAGTCGAAGATATTTTCTTTACGTTGCGTTCGTTGAACAGCGCACGTAAATCACAGATTTCAATTCGGAATTTCAGACAAAACTTTATTAAGCTTAAACAAACATTCGAAAAGAAAGCAGAATTTAAAATTCAACCAGTGAAGTAATGAAACTTCGGCGTTTTGGCTCAAATTCCGAAACGTGGCCCACCTGACGCCTGTCCAGCGGGCTGTACCGATTGCGCAAGTTCCCCAGGTAAGCCCCTTGACCGTCTTGAAATCGGACATTTCGGCGCGGCGGTTTCCCGCGCATTGGATCGTCGTTGTTATGGTAACCGGTTTATATTTCCTTTTCAAATCGTCAAGAGAGAGAGAAAGAGTTCTGTCACCGACTTCAACTGTAAGTCTTCAAAATAAAAAAATTTTTTTTTAAATTTTTTTGTTTTTTATATTTTAATGGCAAAGGTTATGATAAAAACAATGTTCAAATTTTGCTTTCTACGTTTTCGCAAAACAAAAACATGTCAAAGTATTTCGATTTTAAGATAGTACAAATAAGATGAGCGATGATGATAATGATGATAATTGAAAGGCTCATATATATAGAGCCACCAGTTTCTCACGTGGGGGTCTTTGTGAATGAAGACTCTGTTCTTGGGATGAGCAGCCTTTTAACACAAGAGCCACTCAAGGAAATGGAATATTTACTGGAAAGTTTTACTTCTTGCAAAGCAAAATTGTTTTTGAAAATGAAGGGACGATTAAAAGTAATTCATTTAGATTGTAAGCCAAGAAAGACTTTTCCCGTTTAAAAAGTCAAATGAAGACTAAAACCACACATAACGTCACTTGGAAAGAATATAGTTATAAAAGAAGGGTCACAAGGAATGGGGGAAAGGGCGAATGTGCTTGTTCCTGTTTTGGACAAATCGCGGTTAACACGCCAAGAACATCTTGAAAATTCATGGAGTTTTTGCGCTTCTACGTGTTTGACACGAATTTTAAGAAACGCAATCTAACAACGAATGATTCATTTTTATTAAAAATTCGAGAAAAATTGGTCTAGTACAGGAATGTGCAACCTTTTTTCATAATAGGCCAAAATTATAAATTACATTAATTATAAACTTTGTTACAATCGGCGGGCGGCAAAAAGATTTTTGCTTTGAATCTGACTTTGATTTCTCGATTTTCGTCTCAAAAACGTAGTGAACACAGCTTGAAAAACGCAGCAATACAGTTATGAAAATATACCTAAAAATTTTCAGTAAGCAGTGGGTCGCATTGCCCCCGCAGGTTGGAAACCCCTGGTCTAGTCCTTGATGCACAAGAGTTTGGGTAAACTGGTCACACTATCGTTGCTTGAGGCACTGGACGACTCACTTAGACTAACCGAGTTGAACAATAACACACTTTGCCGAAGCAAAACAGGCAAGTCTATGGTTGAACCCAACAAGGCAAGTCTATGGTTGAACCCAACAAGGCAAGTCTATGGTTGAACCCAACAAGGCAAGTCTATGGTTGAACCCAACAAGGCAAGTTTATGGTTGAACCCAACAAATTCATCAATAATTTTTATTGATTAAAAAGTACATCACAAAACATTTGTGGAGCAGTAATTTTTGGAGTCAAAGGTACACTTTTAGTATCACGTCCAAATAAGGGTGAAAAACAGTACCCGGTCGCGTCGCATTAATCACATACAATACGGAACTAAAACTATCGTCAACACTAGTCGCACTTGACCAATGAAAAAAGTTCCGAACTGGAACGCAGTTTTAAGCCGATCTAGGCGAGCGTTTTAATGGAGCACATTTTGACCAGCGTCGCCTTCGTTAGTGACCGTGCTCATGGGCATGCAAAAACTGATCTAACCTAAGGCGGTCGCCCGCTTTAGGATCATTTTACCTGAACTCTTTGGGGTCAATTTTCGGAACGGGCAAATGATTTCGAACGTAGAATAAATCGTTCGGCGTGATGAAAAAGTCAGTGAGGACATCTAATGGCGGTTCAGCGTTGAAGGGCTTGTTTGAATTGACTTTGAAAACGGAAACACGTTTCGGCTCTTCTATGAAGGGGTCGTTTACGTCAATTTTCACCTACATTAACAACTGAAGTTCAACTTCAACAAAAATGCAGCATAATAATCTACATGGTGATGGCTTTAAGCAATTGAACGAAATAAAAGTTTTTTAGTCGCTTTCAATTACCATCGCATGTTGTCAAAACATAGGTTGAAAAATATTTCTTCGCTTGTCATTTAACAAGTCATGATAAATACTAGTAACTTGCTACAGGGTGGAAATTGCTAGAAAGGATTAAAACCTTAAATAAAAATTAACCACACAATTTTGCAGTATTTCTAATTGGTATTCTAAAAAGCAAATAGATGTGATTGTAATTAAAGGAAAAGTAGGTTATTTTTGCAATCCTGGTACTGCATTGAATCGAAAAAAGATGATTTGCACCAGTATGGCAGGCGGATGGACGTCACCGTCTGAGTATGACTTCCCTTTCACACGCAATTTAGTGATATTTTTCACCTACCATGGATATTTATGAAACTGAATATTTCATTAAAGCTGTCCTAGAATTTAACCCAACTTTTACGTCATGGTGATTCTCAAAATTTTTGCCGCATTTTTCCATTTCAGCACTTAGGTGCCATCATTCCTCCCTCCCAAAAAAATATCTCAATGATCAAAGTGAAGACTTTTTCATGTTTTTGCTTCATCCAAATTTGTGATCCGAATTCGGGATATTTCAAAGAAGTTCACAGTAAGATTAACGTTCAAATTTAACTGAAGACAAAAAAAAGGTGTCCACTTTGATTCTGTCCCGGTTATCTCGATTTTCGTTCACAAAAAGTAGTGATTTCTAAAAAAAGTCTTCACCTCAAACCTTAAATCGTTTTTCTGAATTTGAGAATAACTATGATTACGAAGGACGTACACATACATTTTATTGGGTCAAATTACATTGCACCGAGATTCTCAAACTTCTCCCAATTCTTCCACCAGTCATTTTTCCTTCTTTGAGATATTGAATTCCTTCTTAGGGAGCCAAGCGGCTCACTTTGAGAAACACTGATTTTAAGCTACCATGTCACATTAAGGTTATTTTTGAACGCCACGTTCAAGTGCTTATGTCATTAACGTCATTTTTACAACGATAATTCGGTGAGAGTAAATTCGGCGTCCGATCTTTGAACATTTTCATTGTGGCATTGGGGTTTATAATCAATTTCATTGCGGCGTTGGGGCTAATGGCAATTTTGCGAAACTTGCGAACCGGCGAATTTATACAATTTGCCTGAATAGTAATGAAAGGTTAAGCGCCGAATTCTCACGAACCGGATGGGCGCTCAAAAAACTTTTAGACTGCTACAAAGTTGGGGTTCAACTTTTTACAAATTTTAGTGCCTTGGTTGGAATCTTGAAGAAATCAAAACTTTCTTTTCGTCGACAAGTGGCCGAGTGGCCACTGCAGTAATTTTGTTGTTGATTGGATGCGGTAAAAAGTCAAAGGTCAAAGGTCATAATGGCCGAGTTACAATTGTAGCACTTCTGCAGTTTGCAGATTTGTGCAGCTAACCAAAATTTAAAGATTAAACTTTGAAATTACGTTCTTTTACTCAGTGGTACATCAAACTACATCTTAAAGCAGCTAAAATTGACTCAACGGATATAAGGAGCCGGAAAGTTTGAAACCTCACCTGCAAGCTCGGGTATCCAAAAAGTGTTAGAAATGACCGATAATTTACATCTTGTGCAGTTTCTTGGAGAAATGCTGAAAAATAGACGTTTTTTTGTAATGCTAAACAAACGAAGCAGCGTACGACTCCAAAGAAAAGCCTTCTTCAAGGCAGCGTGCTGGCCCCCTCTACAACATATACACAAACGATCAACCCATGGATCCTATCCAAGCTTTTCATCTATGCTGATGATTTTTGGATTACTAGCCAGCATTCGACATTTACTGCGGTCGAAAAATCGCTGACCAGTGCTCTAAACGGTCTACTGCTTTACTAAGCAAAAAATTATCTCAAAGTCAACCCATCAGAAGACTCAAGTGTGCTCCTTCCACCTCAAGAACAGAGAGGCGAACCGGTCTCTGAACATTATGTTGCATGGAAAAAAAACTTGAAAACACTGCATGCCATATCTTGGAGTAACCCCTGATCGATCCCCGACATTTAAAAAGCACATTTAGAACTGCAAGGCTAAAGGATGCACGCGAAACAGCATCTTGCGCAAGCTTGTTTCCTCACACTGGGGAGCTAGCCATCATACTTTGAGAACATCAGCACTTGCTCTATGCTGCTCTGCAGCTGAGTATGCTTACCCAGTAGCCTATGGTCGGCACATGCTCATCGCCCTGACCCTGCTTTCAATGACAGTTGTCGCATTATTATAGAATGTCTGAAACCCACCAACACCAACTGTCTTTACTTGCTCGCTGGAATCGCTCTACCAGACATTTGACAAGCGGTGGCAAGCAGAAGGGAAAGGCGTAAAGCCAGAAACGACCCAAGCCACATGCCATACAAATGAAAGGCAGCAAACCAACGCCTGAAATCAAGGAAGAATTTCTTGCATACCACTCCTCCTCTTAACATGCCTTGCATGGAGATGAGGATTGAGCTATGGAAGAACCGGCTTAGAGAAAGCCCCTTACAGCTAGGCTTTAACATTAATGCAGCCGAGGCGCTTGCCCTTGATACCAAGCTCTCTGGAAAGACTGGAGATACCTCAACCGACTTCGTATTGGAACTGTTAAAACCCGAAGCACACTTGCAAAGTCGGGACTTCAAAACGGTCAGACTTTATGTAAATGTGGCACTGCAGATGACACCGCAGAACACCTGCTCGGATACCCTCTACTTCCACAGAACTGTAGACAAAATGACCTTTCAGCCTTCAACATCATCGCTAAAAAAAGTGTGAAGTTTTGGAAAGACTATGTCTAGAGACACGAAATACATAAGTATTTCGTGTATATATATACGTATATATATATAGCAACTAAAATCATAACAAAAGATTTTCATCTACTTTTGCTTACGTAACCCGTACCATCTATTTGCAAGGTAATTGTGCTGAACTTGAAAGCTAATAACAGTTTAATTACATCTAGAATAGCCGCAGAAAAAATGTACAGATTGCCCGGTTTGTTTCACTGTACTGTTTGTCGACATATCGACTCATTCGCCGGCGTGGCTGGAGGCAGAATTCGTCAAGGAAATAACTTTCACATTACTAAATAAAATCGTCAGAAACGCTAGAATGATGGTAAATTATTGGAAAGAGCGAAAGAAGTTATTGTAACTCCCAATTCAAAGCAAGACTGCGAAGGCTTTGAAACATAGCACTCTTTAAAAGACCGTTTCCAATACGAGCGTTGGCGGGAGTATTCTTTGTTTTATTGCTTCTCCCAGCGCTTAGGAGCAAAAACAAGTAAAACAATCAATAAACAAACAAAGAATAATCCCACCAACGCTCGTAGTGGAAACGAGCCTAAATCGTGAAAAACTCTTAGCGTTTTGAAAACTATTTTTGCTACTTCAAAAGCCATAAAAAAACATTGTAACTGTGGTAAAACATTAATCCAAATAAAAACTTCTATTTCAAATTAACTGGTCGTTAAAATGGACGTGAAGATTGCAGCTGGCATTTTGTTTTATTGCTGTTCAAGGTTATTTTCCTGTGTAGGTGACATTGCTTCAATGTCAATGTAATTGCTCTCATTTTTAAGAATTTTAAAAACTAGACGCGGAAAAATAATGTTCTATTTTTAACTTTACTTTTATGCTTTGAAATATCATGTCAAAAAAAACAAAAACGAACATAGTTGAATTGAGTTGGGCAAAAGCGTTTTTCGAGTGAATGTGTGCAGTTGTGCGCGCGATCCTGATATCGTTATGCGGTTTGCAATCGATTAGATGCGCTTTCGGTTGTGTTTTCATCAACGAATCTTTTTTTATGTGTCATACATGGTTTAAACCTTAACCAACATCCTTTCAAAACTTTCACTACCTTACTTGTCTTGTTTTTAGTTGTTGTTGTAGGTTTTCTAGCTTTACAATCAAGTAAACGTACTTGCTACGGAAAATAAACCGCCGATTTCAAACGGCAGTTTGAGTTTTTTCTTAAGCATAAGTACTAAAAGCGTTTAAAAACAATGCAAAAATTATCCAATCAAATAACCGAAGAACATACGTGGTCTTCAGCTTTAAGTTTTCCGATCTTATATCCACTTAATATATCCAGGACCTCCGGGGCCTGATGAACAGCGTACATGCTCCAAAATGCATCTATCGGTTTCCCAGCAGCCAGTAATATTTTATCACCTAAAACAATGATAATCGTGATGATTTCTTCTCCTGACCAGCCAATAAACGGCGGCTTTTTATCTTATAACAGAAGGGGGTAAGTTTTAAGCTACGAGTACTCGTATAATAAACCTAGATCGCGTCAAAAACAACACTGGAGTTTTATTTAAAATTTTGTATTATTAAAACAAAAGTTTTTTTTTAAATAAGATTGTAAGATCCATTTTGACTGATTTAAATATAAACATAGAAATTCTTAATCGAATAGAAGTGATTAAAATCGATTCTACTTGAATGGGCAGCGAAAATATCGACAACTGTCGCCACAATGCAGGCGCTTCAGCCAAGCTCAAAACAACAATTACTGACAAGAACAAACCAACCTCCGGGGTGGGAATCGACAAACTCTGTAATATCAAAGACTTCATCTTTGTAGGAAACCCATATACCGGTGCTCTTCGAAGAGTGCTTTGCCACTTCAGACGAAGAAAATACGGGCTCTGACTAAAAACACACAAACGGAACTGTGAGGATAATTTTTAAAAAAGCGACAGACCATGGTACAGTTCATTCCGCCTTCTTAACTTAAAATAGACTTTGCAACCGTAATTCGTTAGACTTCTAATTAAGCAAACCAAAAAGTTACAGATGCTGTTCATCAGCGATTATCAGCAGGAACGAAATTTACACAGAACTCGATTGATGGAGTTTTGTTCGATTTCGGCTTTCATTGCGCTTTTTCATACAATCATATTGAAAAATGCGTAACGTCGGCGACGCTAAGTCGTGCCGTTGTCTGTTTCGCTTGGAATTGTTAGGTTGGAGGTTCGACGCTCATTTGAATCAATTTGTTGCGATTTTGAAGGTTTTTCTTGGTTATCATTTCGGCTTGGCAAGTGCAATAAAAGCAGTTTATAAAAAACAGTCTAATCACTATTGGAATCGAAGAAATAAATAAATAACAATAATTTATAATTTAGAAGGTAGATCTAATTGATAGATAAATGCTTTAAATTATGAAAAAACACAGAAGCATAAATTGATAACAGACATGCATTAAACGAGTGTTTTGTCAAAGGAAACGGTTAACAGAACCATGTAACAGCGCTTGCTAAACAATAAGCAGACCAGAATGTCGCATCTAACTAAAAAAACAACATTGGTTTGTTGCGTAATATGGCAGTAAATGTTTTCATGCATGAACTAGTTGCACACCAACCCACACATGAACTAGTCATCTTGCGCATCGACGGAGGCATTAAACTTAAACCAATGTGAATATAGCGAGATAGGGTTGCCAGGTTAAAATGTTTATTAGGTGGCTATTTAGGAATATAAAACCAATTTTTGTCTTTCTCAAAAAAGCAAGTCGAGGGTTGTACTCGAAGCCAGACCTTGTCGGTCACGATTGCATTCAAAAGTGCACTCGGACCACTCGGTCAGATGCCTTGTTACCAATAAACTTTTTGGGCAATTCTAACTATAGCGACATGATTTGAAGAATAATTGAAACTATATAAATTTCAAAAAATAAACTGTATTAAGTAAGAAAATTAACTACCTGGGTTGGTTGATTCAATGTTATCAGGTTTAAACTCTCTTTTTTAATCGGAAAGAGTGTACTTTTAGTCATATTGCTTAAATGCTTACAATTTTAGTTTGTTAAGCTTTCTTAATAACACATGAGTTCACGTGTAACGCTGCACATAAGGGCTTATTGAACAAAGCAAATTAATCAAAATGTTTTTATCATAACTATTTCTGCTAAAAGATTGCAAGTTATGCGTAAAACTGCAAAAAAACACTTGCTTTATTCGTCACATCAACATATTTGCTATTTACTCTGCTGAATTGTTGGTAAACGGCGGTGTATTTTTTATAATTTCTTATGCATGGTGCTGGAAAAGTACTGAAAATTACTACTATGATGGTTTAAGAGCAAGAAATGTAAAAAATGCATTAAAATGCATATTAGAGAAAAAGCAAAAAAGTTAATCAAAAAGTCATGCACGAATAATTTTGGTGGGCATTTCGTACGCAGTATTGCGTATGTATGCTTTTCAAGCGTGATATGGCAAAAGCTTGGTCAAGGCAGCTAAACTTATAATTAGTAAACTTTAGTAATGCATTTCAGGTTTCATTATAGATCAGCTATTGTGCTCCCTATAGCCTATGGCCTAACATATGGTAAACAAAAGACGACAAAAGACGAAGGTGATAATTCAATTAGCGTCACGTCATTAATTAAAACGGCAGTTCATATCTCAATCACAGTGGAAACAAACATTCGACAGCTTTAGATATTTTTAAAGCTAACCTTAGCTTCGGCAACATTGGTCGTTATTGTTGGTACGCATTGTTTTTCTTCATAGCGGTGCTTGTAGATGCAATAACCAAGCAATGCACCGCCGCCGGCGAATGCTGCGAATTTCCAACTTCAAGTATATATGAAAAAAACATATTAGCGTATTGAAAACGATAAAGTAAATCTTCCAAAAACTTAACAACGATTTTGGTAAATGATGATTTGAATGTGGCTCTTGGTATTCTTCATTGGGAAAAATTCGACAAAAATTTAATGCGGCCTCAGCTCTCATCTCAATCCTAAGGTGAAATTTACCAGTTTTTTTAAATAATGTTTCAAAGAGTATTGAATTATTGCGCAAATAACTCGGTGTGATTGTGGAAAGTAGTGACGTTATCACCAATCACGTCCGTATTTTCGCAAAGACAAACTTCGTTACGTCATAAAACGAAGCGAAAAAACAACCGAAAAAAAGTGAAAAAGAAAGTTCGTTTGGAAATAAAACTCTTGGTCGGATAAGCGACTAATAATCATTTTAAAGCAGGGGTGGGTGAAATTTTTAGCTCGAAGATTGGATTCAGAAGTTGATTTTGATCGAGATGAAGATCAAAAAGAGGTTTTCGTTTTCATTTCTTACACCATTCTTGGAGGAAAAGACAAAAAAACAAAAAAAAAAGTCTTTTCTTTGCTTTTTTACACTGTTCACATTGAATGTTTGCGGGCCGTAATTTGCCCACTACTGTTTTAAAGTTTATTTTAAAGATTGATGCTAAAAGTGTTTGCAAAAGAAGCAAGCGGAAAGCGTATTTTCCGTCAAGCTTTTAAAATGGTCCGCTTTTCGCTTGGTTTTTCCGCGAAAGCCAACACAAAAAATTTCGTGCTGTATGCGTTTAGTAAATTAACAAAACGGCTTTGGCGCTTTGTTGTTTTCAGCTTTTCGCCACGCGCTTTGCTTTTCCTGCATACGTTTTAAGTGTTAATCAAGCTTTAAGGGGTCCACTACGAGCGTAGAATGGAGCACTCTTTGTTTCTTTTATTGATCTTTCCGCGCTTAAAATCTAAGCGAAACAAAAAAATCAATAAAATAAAGAATACTCCATTCTACGCTACTATTGGAAAAGACCTCTTATAAATTGCAAGTACAGCAAAAACCTTGGTTAATCCAGATTCGGTAAATGCAGATTTTTTCAGCAATAGATCTGTGATGAAAGAATTACTTCATTTTATATCGTGCAATTGTGCAATTTTTCAACTTTGTAATTATTACTAGGGCCATTTCCTACTTTATTTCTGTTAACTTTTGTTAACAATTTTGGCCTGTTATAAAAGTTTTTACAAAAAATTTTTGGTTAAAATGCTGCAGAAACGGTAATTTACATTAGTACAAAAAAGAATACATGTATTTGTATTTTTTTCGTCTAAAACAAGATAAAAATTTCTGTTCGTCTTGTACATTAGTAATTCACGATTAAGAACACTACTAAAAAACGCTCTTCTGCGTAACAGTTTAATGCATAAAAAAACTTCCACATGCACTCAGAAAAATAATTTTAGGCATCAGCATTTATGCTATAGATATAAATATTTTTAAAACGAACACGCATAAAGACAGATTTTCTTTTTAGTTACACGACGGTAATAGTTTATTTTTGCCGAATTTTACATCGGTAAACATTAATTTTTTTACCATAATAAATCAAGGCTCCTAAAACAAAAAATTGCGTACCATGGGGTGGAAGACGTGACAGTCTCCAGAAGAGGCGCCAAGTTGGTGGATTATTGTAAAAACTTGTATTGTTGATTCAGAACCAATAAATGAATTTTCGATTTTGATTTTATATTTGCAATATAAAATTTTGGATTGGGGGCAAATGCAATAATTTATTTCAATAAAGCAGTAAATACGCAAAAAAAAAGAATAACTAAAAGTCATTGGTCTATGTATACAAAAAAAAAAAAAATTGCATAACAAAATTGTGATGTGTCATAATCAGGGTTGTGGAGTCGGAGCTGTTCTTTTTAGGTTTGGTGAAGTCGGATTCGAGAGTCGTAGTCGCTTTTCAAAACTTGGGGAAATTAGAGTAATTTTTTTAGGTGTGCTGGAGTCAGAGTCACATTTCTATTTTTAGATGTCCTGTAATCAGAGTTATCTTATTTTTTTTTATTTTATATCTGTATTTATCCTCCTGACTCGCAGGAAAGCGACGGAGGCGCTAATACATAGGGTAAGCAATTACCCCGACCTGCTTCCGGAGATACCAAGATATTGCTGTCCGCTTGTAATTTAATAGAGATATGACTGTAATTTAGAACTGCTTGCCCGGACTACCAACCAGGGGAATGTGCCGTAAAGTGTCTTTTCCAAGGACACAACAGAATGGCGCGAGTGGGTTTTGAACCGAGACAGCGTTGGTCACGAGCCCGGCGCTTTAACCACTCGACCACGCTGCCAAGCTGTTTTTGGAGACTGTTTTATGCTAAATTAGGGCTCCACAGTTTCAGAGTCGGAGTCATTTTTCAACATGTTCTGGAGTCGGAAAACTTTAAATAGGTGGAGAGAAGTTAGAAAACTTTCAATAGTTGGAATCGAAAAACTTTGAATAAGTGTACTATAATCTTAATTTATTAGCGGGCTCAACACAAATAACAAAATTCTATTACCCAATGAAAAGATTTGTAATAAGCTTAAATTTTGCTTTTTGTCATTGCGACCAACTAACTATTTACTAGATTCATTTCGGAACATTTAACATTTTGTTAGCTTAAACTTGCATTCTATTGCAAATTCACTAACTCAAATTAGAGAATGAGTACTTATAATTAAACTGGCAATAATTAGCTAAGTAGTATTTGAAATCTAATCAAAGTAATTAAGTTTACATTTCCGGCAAGTGAACTCAAGTTTAGAGATACCACAGAAACAGTAAAAAAAACAAGAATTGACTCACTTGAAAATTTTATTTTTTCTGACATTTCTGTTGGTCGATTGACTTCCAGTGTCATTATTATGAAAGAACCTGATAAGATTTTAACAAGTAGACTAAATTTAGTTCTATTTGATATTTCTTTAACATACTTGTAAATAGGATATGATGGAAAGATAACAGTAACAAAACACAATTAAACCAATTAATGCATAACTTTGCCTAGCTTGCTATTTCAAATAACTGTTTTTATTCTTGAAATTATCTGGTTTGTTGTTGATAACTTCAATGCTGTAATTGTTTATGCTGTTGAAAACTATGTAAAAGCAATCATAAGGCCAAGCACAAACGCTTTACTGATCCAAATCAAATAAGACAATATACTTTTGCAATGCAGTTAAGTATTTACTTCTACTTGTATAACATCTTTTGTTCAATGCATAACAGTATAAACAATATGGCATTTATGTCCTTGACAAAAAGCAATAACAATAACTTCAAACAATAAGAAATAATAGGATCTCTTCAAGTAGTCACCATAAGTGTTTTTAGTTTGTAAAACTAACCCAGGTCTCCCTGTGGTTACTATTGCTTCTTAATAAGATCCTTTTCCTGGTTTATTTTTTATTCCTTCCTTGTGCTGTAAGGAAATTCCAGGTAGTTTTGCAGAAAAAAATTTCTTATGACAACTTTTTAAAAGACCCAAATTATTTGGATCTCTTCAAGAAGTCACTGTAAGTGATTTTTTTTGATGAAACTAAGCTGGACTACCCCTTTCAGCACCAGGATAGAATAAAGAAACCAAGAGAAAAAAGATCTGTCCAGAACAATAGTAACTGCAGGGGAATCTGGGTTAGTTTCACAAACAAAAATCACTTACGGTGACTTTTTGAAAAGACCCAATTATTTATGGATAATATTTATTTGGAAGTACCTGGCTATATTTGTTGCACTTATTCTTTCTAAAGCAGAAACTTGGTAGCTGAAAAACTTTAAAGCCTAAAAAAAATAAAAATTTTAAGCTATAAAGATATAACTGATGATTAAATATCAAATTGTAAAAAATTAAGATGACCTAAACGTATATGAATGATTTTAATAAAATTAAAATAGGCACAATGTGGTTGAACAAACAAAGATAGTTTAAACTAAACTTTATTCCAGTGTTTCTCAACCTTTTGTAGCCTTTGCTGATTTATGACCCCTTTTTAAGATTGTCATATAACCTGCAACCCCCTTTTTATTTTTTTTGACAGTAAAGATTTGAAAAATATTAAAAATATTGTTGAGGTTTTGTTCACTCTTTGCCATTACTAACCTTGTAGGCTTTGGGGATTCCAAAATATAAAAGCTAATTAAGTCAGAACAAAGAAAACTGTTATCATTTCTATTTGCTGTGCTTATTTTAGAAACTTTTAAATTTTGGGAAATCCCCAAAGCCTGTGAGGTTAGTAACAGCAAGGAGTAAACAAGACCCAAAAAGACTGGGGACATGAGAGTTGCAACTCCAGGTTGAGAAATCTTGCTCATTCTACATAAATACAATATATTCAAATAAATTTGTTTAAAAGTATCACATGTAATTTTTAAACAACCTTTTAACTTTCATATCAGTAAACAAATACAAAAATAAATAAAACCATTGATAAATATGTTTTAATGTCAGTTAAATGAAACAAACTTTTATAAAGCAATAAAAGTAATAGATTGATGATATCTTTATAGTAAAAGTATACCAAACCTTGACTGACATCTTTTAACATCACCAACAACCAAGCTTTATAGATTTAGAACTGAAAACTGTTATGTCAACACATCTAAATCAAGAATAGTTAAAAAAAATTAATATTAAAATAAAATCAATATTGATGTTATAATATAGATTGATACTTATTTGGTGTAAAGTTTTATTAGTCCAAAACAACTTTTAAAAATTATAATCAATGAATAATGATGTCCATTTGAAATTCTCCATTCAATTTTTGGATCTCTTCAAAAATCTACCATAATTGTTGTTTATTAGTGAAATTAACTTGAAATCCCCCAACCTTGAGCAAACTACTATTGCTTCTTGAAAAGATCCTTTTCCCCTTGTTTTTTTGCGTCTTAGTGCTGTTAGGGAAGAGTTCCAGTTAGTTTCACTAACAAAAACAATTATCGTGACTTTTTGAAAAGATGCGAAGCAAGAGGGTGTTAATTGCAGTTTCAATCAAAACAGCCTAGTATCACTTGAACACTTCGTCAACTTTGCCTATCGTCATAACTTTGAATAAGTATGGTAATGATTGAATGAGTCACCTAACTAAGCAATAAATCTTTAGCTAAAAGCTGAAAGATTTCTCAAAATGCCAAGTAAATAAGTCACAACCTACTCATATATCATCTATAAGTTAATAAAAAATTAAGTTTTTTATCCACAAAATGCATGTTTTTGCAGTCATAATACAATTATTATGACATTAAAAGTCAGCTCATCTCTAAGCTCTTTATCCGACACTCTTCAGGTGATAAACTTTGGAATGAAGGAAAGAAAAATTATGTTTATTTTTTAATAAAGAGAACGAAGATGATTGGATGTTTAGAAAGGCGTCAAAAGCGTGATCAGCGCAAGATTTTCAAGTTGTAAACAAACTCTTTTTGGCGGCATAAATTTGGCTTGCACGACTTGATGCAAAGGGCCAAATAAAAGAATAGTAAGTTTTATCACTGTAATTTTTGGCACACATGAGGTTATTAAAAGATTATAAAAGACTTATTTTCGAAATAATTATAATTTAATAAAACAAACGAAAATGACGAAATCCTTTTCCGTGCAAAATAAATAAGATTTAATAACAGAAACTACTTCCTAAAACTTAAACACGTTTATCAAGCTAAAACTTGAAGCTGAAGATATAACTCTACAGGCAAACGATACTATTACGTCATAAAGAACTTAACAATTACATTTCTACAGGTGTTGAATTACAATTTAAAAGGTGTTGACCAATTGCGCATTAACTAAACATGACTAGGGTTGAAGATTTGCCAAAACGAGTGGAGATGTTACGAGATGGAATTTGGCTAATTATATAACCGTACCTTTCAGGAAGCAGGGGGGGGACAAATTTTCAAAATTTGGACAAAATCAGAATTTATTGGAAAGTAATGAGAAAAATTTGGGCAAAATCAGGAAATATGGGCAGCGACAATAATCAAATGCAGAAAATAGTAACAAATTTAGATAAAGATCTTTTTTTATGGAGAACACCATGATTTTGGGACGAAAATCGAGAAATCTGAAACTGATTTAAAGTGAAGATTTTTTTTTTTTTTGGTCTTCATCCTAGAATCTCAGACAACTTTTTTGTCATATACATAAACTAGAAAATCATGATTCGGGCCAATGTCACAAAATTTGGTCAAAACTTCATCGCCCTTTCCAAATTTTTTTTGGCTCGTACACCAATGGCCAGTTCTAATAAATTTTGGCACTTGTTGAGAAACTCTGTCCTGTAATGGTTGAAATATGCGGCCTAGAAGAAATGAAGTGGGCGAGATGTGAAAATAAAAACGTTGTTCTACTGATAGTCGTCGGTACGTAGGTCGCACATTTCAACGATTACAGGACAGAATTCGTCACCACGTGCCAAGATTTATTAAAACCGCCAAAATTCCAAACTCTCGCAAGATCTCCACTCGTTCTGGCAAATCTTCAACTCCAGTCATGCTTAGTCAATCTGCAATTGATCAACACCTTTTAGATCAGTGCTTCTCAACCTTTTTTATTCTGCGACCTACATTTTGCCAAGGATTTGCTTTGGGGCCCACTTTTTCCGAGAATTTAGTTTAGAACTCAGGAATAGACATAACTGCGAAAAGCAAAATTACAAAAAGCAATGAACATGTAATTTATTTTTTATGCAAAACTTGAGCTTGCTTACTGTGATAAGATCAAATCGAGGCTTGATAGGAGACAAGCTCGCGCGCAAAGTAGCATCCAGAGTTTCTGTGTTACGACTGTTTCGTTCCTTCGATTTTATATAAGTTACAATTGAAAAGTCAGATTTACATAGATAAGTGGTGTTAAATGCCAATAAAAATCTGATTGTGCGTTCTGATAATGAAGAATATTTCTTACTTGCTTGAATTCAGAATGAAAGAAGATCTACTTCTTGATATTGAAGTTTGAGACTGCTGTCTTCAGAAAGTTCAATGAGTTCATTTTCAAGTTTCAAGGGCAAAGCCACATCTTCTGTTGCAGAATTAACAGTAAATAAGTCCAGAATCCATAAATTTCCAGTTCGTGAATCCTCAGGAAAATAAGAATCAAACTTGTGCGACAATTGAGTCAGATGCTAAATTATTTGTTCTGACATATCCACATGAGGGAAAGTTTTGATATTTTCACAGAGGAGTGGAAACATCTCATACTGCATATTGTTAACTCTTTTTTTTCCAAAAGTCAATCTTTTTCTTAAACCCTCAATTTTATCAGCAACCAGAAACAATGAGCTACTTCTACCTTGCATTGACAGATTGAGTTGATTCAACTGGTCAAATATATCTAAAACGTAGGCCAGTTTTGCACAATAACAGTTGTCAACGTAATGATCAGCAAGAGGTGAGAGCTGATCGTTAAAAAAGTGTAACCTTCATGTCTCATTTCAAAAAGACAATTAAAAGCACGTCCTTTTGATAGCCACCTAACCTCACAGTGGTACAGGAGCAGCAAGTGATCTGAATTTAGTCTATCACACAGGACTGCGAAACATTGCGAACGCAGTGCATTCTTTTTAATGAAGTTTACGGTCTTTACAGCTACAGAGAGGACATCATGCAGTTCTGGCGACATCTGCCTCGTTGCTAGATTTTGTCTGTGCAAGAAGCGGTGAATCCATTTTGTTTCTGCTCTTTCCAGGATATATTTTACAACACCACAATGGATACCAGTCATTGATGCAGCACCATCTGTCTACACACCTACACAGTTCTTCCAGTCTAGGCCTTTGAAGGTCAAATGGTTGTCAAGGCAGCGAATTATCTTATTTGCAGTTGTTCTTGTGGGAAGTTTTTTCGCAAAAAAGTAGATCGTCGCGAATATTACCATCAGCACAGTACCTTACAAATACAAGCAATAAAGCTGCATTGCTAACGTCGGTGGATTCGTCCAACAGAATAGAATAGTGAGGACTTGATTCGATTCTTTCCAAAAGTTGACATTCGATATCATCACTCATTTCAGGGATTCACCTTTTTATAGTGTTGTTAGACAATGACACTAATTTAAATTTTGATGCAACGGTTTCTCCAATAATTTCCCGACGCATCAATAGCACAGGGTAGAATAAGTTTCTCTACATTTTTGAATGCTTTCTTGCTATGAGCAATACAAAAAGCCACCATATAGCTTGCCTTTAATGCCGATTTTGACTGAGTAGTAAACGAAGTCAGGATTCTTTACTGTCTCTGCATACTCTTTCTTTTTCTCGAAAAATATTCTTTTGGTTTTCCTGCAACTTCCGGGTGTTTCGAGTTGAGGTGCCTCTGAAGCTTTGATGGTCTTAAAGCTTCATTTGACAAGATTTGCTCACACTCAACACATTGTGCTTTTGGCACTAAGTCGGTTCCAGCGTTCGTAAATCCATATTTTATGTATTCAAGGTCATACTTTCTCACTACAACTTTCCTAGATTTTTCAGAACTTTCTCCTTCATCTCCCTTTCTTTTCTAGAAGCGATTCATTTTACCAAACGTTTACAAAACACAGCAAAAAATTTTAAGTAAAATAGTTAGCTACTAAATAATATAATGACTATCGCTATTTGTATGCTTTATAGCGAACTAATAGCTAGAGTTTGCGGAGATATCATTCGTTGCTACCACACTTGTGACGTAATAATCAAATTTTTCTTTGCTAAATCATTTACTTTTCGCAAGACTACGCAGACTACTTTTGCTATTGTTAAGTTTTTTAAAACTAATTATAAAGTCTAGGAGCAAAACGGTCAGAATTTCTGTTTAATCTAAGAGCAAAAACAATTGCCAAAATAGAGCCAAGCATCTTCTACATATTTTGCTTTAACTGAATGACAATTGCCACCCGTTGCAGTCAGGTGGCCACAGCTCTACGTAAGAAACTGACACATGCGTGATATCAAAAGGCTAACGGCAATAAGGGAGCAGAATAAACACAGTGAAAAAGCGATAGGAAATTTATTCTGCTTCCTTTGCTGATAGCCTTTTGATATTGCGCATGTGTTAATTCCTTACGTAACCTGTGGCCACCTGACCGCAACGGCTAGCAATTATATTCATATATTTTTGTGTGTGCTACATTTAATTTCATTCTAATGAGAATGCTTTGAGTTGAAGCGAAACGCGTATAGGATGCTTAGTTATACTATAAAATCAATACAGAGAATACTGTATTGTTGTGTATTTCAAACAGGCTATAGTACATCTTTGGCTTTTACAATCCATAACTTTTTTCAAAAAAAATCCTGTTTGAATCAACCAAAATTGAAATGCCTCTGAGAAAATTTCACGGCCCACCTGAAACAATTTCGCGGCCCACCAGTGGTCCGCGGCTCACTGGTTGAGAAGCACTGTTTTAGATAACCCTATGTGTGCCAAAAATTACAGTAATAAAATTTCTTATTCTTTCATTTGGCCCTTCGTCTTTATCTGCTTTAGAAGTTGTTTACATCAAGTCGTGCAAGCCAATTTATGCCGCCAAAAAGAGTTTGTTTATAACTTGAAAACCTTGCGCTGATCACGCGTTTCGACGCCTTTCTTAAACATCCAATCATCTTCGTTCAACTTTATTAAAAAATGAACATAATTTTTCTTTCCTTCATTCCAAAGTTTATCACCTGAAGAATGTCGGACAAAAAGCTTATAGATGAGTTTTTTTGGCTATTTTTAAATACTGCACCACAAACCATTCATTAAAAGTTAATAAAAATAGCAACGGGCGTGACTCGTTTAAAAAGAAAATTCGACCAAAGACTTCGTTACATTTATATAACTTATTATTCTGATTCAACATCCAAATTAAAGATCATCTCCTTAAGCCACACCTACAAAATTAGCTAATAAAACATAAACAGATTTAAAAGTAGTCCAACCAGGTCAAACCAGGTTACGTAACCCATGGTCCAAGCGAAAGACAGTAAAAAATAAAGTACCAAACTGTATGTCAACCTCATCGAAAATGCTCCAGCAAGTTAAAAACTCAAACCCCTGTAGCAACTGTTTTTGAGGAAACGCTACCAGAGGATTTGATTTGAAACAGAGTTTTTAAAAATTTCCGAGGCCAATTTTTTTTTGGCACCATTAAATGGTATCTCTGGTGTCCAGATGTCCAGATGTCATACTCTTATCAACAGAAAATAGGCTATTCAGGAGGGGAAAATAACAAAATTATTTTATATTTTTATCTCTTTATTTATCCTTCAGACTCACAAAAAAGCATCGGAGGCCTTATATTTAAAGCAACAGTCAAGCAACTACCCAGACCTACTTCCGAGATGTTAAAATATTGGGGCCCGGTTGAAATTGTTTATTTGGTTTTTTAGTAATTTCGAGCTGCTTGCCGTGATCGCCAAGCAGAAGAAAGTGACATAAAGTGTTTTTCCAGCAGCAGGAAAACACGAGTTTTGCACTGTGACCGTGTCGATCACGTTCGCTATCAATCACGACGCTCTTAACCAATTGCCACGCTGCCGACAAAACTTGTTACCAACAAAAGCAGCTTTAGGGAAACGCTAGAATAAGAGCGCCCAAAGTGCAGCCACCGCAACGAGTTTTTGCGCCCCTCGTTTGGTCGTAATTGCGTATTGCTATTTGTAAATTCGACATAGGCGTTCAACTGCGTACTTTTGTACTGGATAAATAGGCTTGAATAAAAAGATGATGATGATAATGACTACTACAGTTTTTTTACTTAAAAAATACAGTAGAATTTTATTTTTTTTAAATCAATCGTTCATCATTTTACAAGATCAAATAGCCTACTTAATTTCTTAGGTTTGAAATCAAACAGTGGAAGCCTAAATTTAAAACAGCCGTTAAGCAATTATTTTGACTTGCTTTCGGAGATACCAAAAATTTATCGCTCTTCCGTTAAAATTTGGTCTTATTCTTTTTGCTACTGTATATCTGGTACAGAGGCGTACGAAAAAATTTCTCAAGAAATGGTATGGGGGCTGCGTTCAAAACACAATCACTCTAACCAGTAATAGTTTTTTTTACAAAAAGGGTGAAACTGATTTAACAATTATATCGGGTTTTATGCAACTGGAAACCAAAAAAATTAAAAGTCTCTCAGGAGAAATCTTCAAAATGAAAAAGAAGTGAGTCGAGTTGAGCTAAAAATTAAAGAAAAAATCTCTCATTGTTTACAACTTTTAACGATTGATAAAAATCAATTAATCTCTAAAAAACTATTGAAACAATTATAAAATTCATTTTATATTAAAAAATTTTTTCACAGAAAGAAAATAGACAAAATGTGCTTAAGATTTGGTTTACACTTCTCAGCGTAAAACTATTTGTTTATTATATTTAAAAGATTCTACCCGGAGTGCTGGCAAAAAATTGCTTTCCAAGTGATTTTTACGCTTGCTCTATTCTTTAAAAAAATGTGTGAATCATTTTTTTGTTTATATATTTTTTGAGGATATGCTGTAGGGGAAAGTCGGGTAATTCGGACCCCGAAAAAATATGGACCCCTTCTGATTTTTTAAATATAAAAAATTTAAAAAAAAACAATTTACAATATTGAAAACTACATAAAAAAGTAATCAAAAAAATGTTTTAGCAAAATTAAATCTTTTTTTTATTTTTTTGCATTTTCCGAAAATAATATTTTTGTTCATTTGATCTTATTTATTAACTTTCATATTTAAAAATTTTTTCCCTTCTAACTGTTTTGAATTTTTTTAAATTCTTGTTTTGTTTATTCACAAGGTATCAGTTCCTTACAAAATATAGCAGCTTGGAAAAAAAATCCTTCTGATTATAAAAAATCAATTTTTTTAAAGCGTAGTCAAAAATTGTAATACGGATGTTTAAGTTGTTTGTAATACGGACTCTTATTCATGGATTGATCAATTTTGTAAGACTGGTTTCATATTGCATTGGACTACTTTATTAACCTGGTCTTCCAACTTAAGCTTAATAGGCTAATTTTTCTGCACTATTTAATTTACTTGTTTTTAGTTTTTAGTAAATATAAAAATATTTACTACAAGTAAATTTTTGATCTAGCGAGGCTAGTAAATATAAAAATATTTACTAGCTCAAAGCCTCTCTAGATCAAAAATTAAAAAAGAAAATTGATATAAACATGTGAAAGTGACTATTTAGGCCAAGACATATACACGTAGTTAATAGTAAAATTAATGCTCACATTAGATATTAACAGTAATTTATCTTAAATTCAATTTTAACTTTAGATTTGCTAGCTTAAATGATAAATTTTTTTAATAGAGTTGAGTTAGACCACACTAATTGTTGTGCTAATTTTATTGCTTATTCAATTTATTTAATTTATAGATTTTTTACTTTATATTATTGAATAGGTTTATAATATCTTGAGCACTATTGAAGCAATATATAAAAGTGTTTCTTCATTATCTCAGATATATCAGATCTCAGAAGAACATATATCTCAGAAGCAAAAATATAGGGTTTTCCATTAAGAAGTCAACCTTTTGCAATAAGAAGTTAGTCTTTTGCAATCAAAGTTAATCTTTTGCAATCAAAAGTTAAAAACCAACTTTTTTAATATATTAAAATTTATATAGAATTTCACCTATATAGCATTGTAAACTTTTAGTTTACTGTTTTAAAAATCTTTTTAAATAATATTTTGCAAGCATGCCTTACAATAAAATTACGAATGACGACCGCAAAAGAATTGTACATTATGAACTTTATGTACAATTCTTCTGCGGTCGTCATTCGTAATTCTATGGTAAGGCATGCTTGCAAAATATTATTTAAGAAAATTTTTAAAACAGTAAACTAAAAGTTTACAATGCTATATAGGTGAAATTCTATATAAATTTTAATATATTAAAAAAGTTGGTTTTTAACTTTTGATTGCAAAACATTAACTTTTGATTGCAAAAGATTAACTTTGATTGCAAAAGATTAACTTCTTATTGCAAAAGGTTGACTTCTTAATGGAAAACCCTATATCATGACATGCTGAAAAAGAAATAACTAAAAAGCCTCGATTTAAATGGTCGTCTGAAGCAATGCAACTTACAATTTCTGACATTCGGCAAGGCAAATTAAGCAAGAAAAAAAGCTGCTGCACATTATGATGTGCCAGAAAGAACATTATTGCAGCATTTAAAAAATAAAAACAATTTTGGTAATGGTGGAATTAAACAAATTGGGAGAAAAACTGATTTACCAGAAGAAGTAAGCCAAAAATTTGACTGACTTGAAATACAGTAACAGCCCTACCAGGATGAGCTTTTAACTATTGCCAATGTTCTGGTAATAGTATGTTTTCAAAGGCCTAAAAAAATGTCAAATCTAATGGCTGTAGCTTATGGCTTGTATGAGGTGGCAGAGATAACATTATCACACCCTTCTTTGATGCCAGTTCAAGAACATCAAAGTTATGTGTGTGAGATTTGTGTCTATCTAAGATTAATAAAATCTGTCGTTTTTGAGTTGGTTTTGCAAATTTAATAAAGTGCTTCAGCCAACCTAAAAATATTTCTGAAGTGATCCATCCTTTTTTCTGTTAATAATAAAAAATCATTAAAATGAGACAAGCAAAAAAAGCCTGAATAAGACATAAAACCTAGCAAGCACTTATTATTTGCAAGTAAGCTATAACATAAGATGTTACACCAGCGATAAAAGGGCAATGATAAATAAGCAAACAATCATTTATAAATAATTCACAACAACTTTTTAATATAAACAAATCATATGATCAAGCTGAAGCGGTAATAAAAAAATAGTTGCTTCATAAAAATTAAAAAAAACAGGGTTATATCTAAAATTCAAGAAGTAAAACATGTTTTAATTTTGAAAATTTTGTGTGATCTATTTGATACATAAATGAACACTTTAATCTCACACAAATTTTTACCTTGGTAATTGTATATAGATAAACGAACTTAAATATTTTGCTCACTTAAAGCAAGATTATTTGACTTTCAAACTTAGCTGGTTCATTTTTAGTTTTCTTTTTTGAAAAGCTTACTTCTAGTAATGAAAGAAAAGAATTGGTTGAGCTTCCATACTTGGCAGGTTTTACAGAAAAAATTATAAGAATTTTTAAAGCTTTTAACGTAAAAGTTTGCACCAAACCAATAAGACAATCAAAAATATTTTACCGACTACGAAAGATTTCATTGATTTTAACTAACGAACAGGTGCAATTTACCAAATTCCTTGCAAAAATTGTTCTGGTATATACATTGGAGAAACCAGCCGCAGTTTCAAAACCAGATGTTCTGAACATAAGCGAGATTTGAACCCGAGAAACTTGGCAAAAATTGATGACAATAATATTAACAAAAAAACTGCTCTTGTGAAACATATGTAATAAATTTTCAGCATAACATTGATTTTGACAACTCTTTTATTCTTGCTTTTGAATCGGATTTTTTTAAACGTCGTTTTTTAGAATCGTTTTTCATCAATAACAAAATTACAACAGTACGTAAATGACAAAGAAAATTCTTTTTATAATGACATTTACAATGATTTAAAATAAACCCGTTGCTTTTTTGGTTGATTGTTCGCTTGTGCTTACATCTTTGACCGCCTATCACATTACTTGCTTTTTTCTCTTTTTTCCATTTTTCAAATTTAAAACAGTAGTACAGTCAAATCTCGTTACTATGCCACCCGTTGGGACCGAGGTAAAGTGGCATAGTAACAAGAGTGGCATAGTAACAAGGGTTTGTAAACAGCTACAGTGTATGTACATATATTGTCTCTCAAGTTACCTAGCTCAGCCCAAAACTCTGAAGAATCATCAGCTGGCGCATGTTCTTTCGGTGGATCTAGTGCATCTCGTCTTCTAACCGATCGCATGCTTGCATCACACCCAACTTCCCGCTTCTCTGCTGCATGAACTTCCGGACGGTGCTCCATGCCCGCTGGGCATTCTTAAACGAAATGATTTCCTCCTCGACAGTTACTTCATCATTTTTGCTTTCCACCGGCTCCTTGCTGCCCAACATCTCCTCGGCAACCTCCTCTAATGTGAAAGATCCTCCACTCTCGAGGCGCTCATTAGCTTTGAGAAAGTCAGACAGCTCGATATCCTCGTTCTGGTACATCTTTTCCTCGGCAGGCAGAGCTTCCCAGATCTCAAGCAGCTCAGCATCATCTAGCTCAGTTTGGTATTCCTCTTCGATAAACGTGGCCTTCGCGAAACATTTTCTGATTGTCGACTCGCTAACCTGCTCCCAGGAACACAGGACAACGTGTAGAGCGTCGAGCAATGTGAACTCGAACTCCTTTCCCATGTCCATGGCCTCGAGCCGACGACACAGCAGAATCTTTTTGTAGTGGCGCTTGAGGTTCTTTATTATTTCCTGATCCATTGGTTGAGAATTGGCTGTTGTGTTGGGTGGGAAGAAGACCAGTTGGATGTTATCCAGCTGGAGCTCGATAGGGTGGCCACAGAAGTTATCGAGACAGAACAGTACTCTTTGTCCCTGCTGACCAAGTCGTCCGTCCCACGCACCCAACGTATTTTCGAAAAGCTTCGCCATCATCCACGCCTTCGAGTTTGCCTTGTATTTAATGTGAATCTCCTTGTTCTTAAAGGACGGGGTCTCTTAGATTTGCCGATCTCCAGAAAAGGAAACTTCTCTGCGCCACTCATATTTGCCCCTACCAGACGAATAATCCTTTGCTTGCTCTTCTTTCCTCCAGTGCACCGTTTTCCCCTGAAACTCATGGTCTTGCTTGGAAGCAACTGCCAGAAGAGTCCAGTCTCGTCCAGGTTGAAGACGTCGTCTGCGGAGAACTGCCTGAGCAGGGGCTGGAGAACCTGTTGTTTCCATTCAAGAAGGGATTGCAAATTCACCGCTCCAGCTTCGCCCTGCACTGTCTTGAATGCAATGCCGTGGCGCTTCTTGAAATTATCCAGCCAACCGTTGTTGGCGATGAAGTCTTGAATGTGCATCAACTCGGTCAGTTTCAAAGTCTTCTCCTTGATCAGATTACCTCTGACAGGAAGATTCTGTCCTCTTGCTTGCTTTAGCCATATGAGCATTCCGTCGTCAAGCTTCGAGTGTTGAGCCGGCTTCAGCTTCATGCGTTTTGATTGAATTCCACCTTTGATGGCAGTCCCGATTGCATCCTTCTTGCTGAGAATTCCCATAATTGTGGTTCGCTTAACTTCGATGCCCCATTTCTTGCTCATCTCCCTGGCCACTTTTGACTGATTTGGCTCCTTCTTCGCAGCATCGATGATCTCCTTCTTCTCCTTCAACGTAAAGTCGGTTCGCTTGCGCTTTTTAGTTGACATTGTAAGAAAAATTTGAAACAAAATTTAGAATTCGAAAATACTATAGCCTACTGTACTTTACAACACTGTAAAGCAAAATGTAAAATAAAACGTGGCATACATTTAGAATTCACGTGGCATAGTAGCGAGATTAAGGGGTGGCATAGTAAATTTATTTTCTATTGAATTTTGTTGGGGACAATCAAAAGTGATATAGTAGCGAGAGTGGCATAGTAGCGAGGTGACATAGTAACGAGATTTGACTGTATGTGTATTTTCGTTCATTGTTTTATCAGTATTATTTTAAGCTAGTCCTGATGAAGAGCGTCTGCAATAACGCTTGAAACGTTGACTGTTTTTAAAGTTTTTAGTTTAATAAACTAAAGATTTTAAGTATAAGTCTATTTACAAGAAGAGCACAGAAAATATGAAAAACTAGATTAATGCCAATTGTTCCGTTCCTAAAAATCGCCCAAATTATGTAGATTCACAATCTTATAAAAAAATCTCTTTGATTTCGCGTTGGTCCGGCTCAAATAGCCGAAGAAATAACAGTTTTATGAGCAATTTAAATAATTTATTTTTATTTACAAGAAAAAATGGCAACACCGCTTATTTTTCACGAAATTTAAAGTAATTTCCAGAACTATCCGATTGACCTGTTTTGATTATGACGTAATAGTTGTTTGCTTTGGAGAATGTCAGAACATTCGAGTAATCTTACTGAATGGTATAAATACGATTCGCTGAAAAGCAGTATTATTAAATAATTCGATGATTCGTTGTGGTAACTTAGAATTGGAAAATTGTTAACTGTGTGAAGTCATAGTTTTTTGGTCGCAAGTCTTTGGTGGTCTACGTGATTGTGAAGAATTAAGCTATTGAGTTTTAACCTGTTGATTTGATTTATACTATTCGGGCTCCTAAGTGGATTGGAGCATATTTCTTAATAAAGAAGATATTGTGGTAGTCTGAGCTGTGATTTAGCTAGACTATATTTTTGCTGTCGCTGGTTCGAAGGTCAGATCCAGCAAGAAGATTAAGAATTATCGTTTAGTAGACACCGAGATTGTGTTATTGGCGAGGCCTTCTTAGCAGGCGCCAAAAAAGGTAGACGATTAAACAACGTAATAAGTTACCAAATAAATTCTACAAAATTTCAAAAAACTTTTTAACATCGGAATAAAATTTAAAAAACTTTCCAAAATTTAGAAAACTAAAATTTGTGGAAGTAAAAAAATTTCAAAAACTATTTACTAAATTTCTCCACCAATGAATCAATTTTTGTATTTTAGCATCACTATTTTCGTTGCTTGATTTGACGTTAGGCCTACTTTGTTTTGTTTAATAAATAAATTCTTACATTATAAAGAAAGTAATTTTAAATTTTATAAAATATTTTTAAATTACTTCACTTCCGGTAGGGGCTTCTAATGACAGCTTCTAATGTGGACCCTTTTATCTAAAAAGTTCGAAGAATCATCACAGCTTACATACAACATTTTACCAGCTGATATTCGTATAAAAGAAAGTATAGACTGAGGACATTGTATCAAAATAATTTTGTGTTCGGAAAATTAAAAATAAAATTTTTACGGGGATTTTGGCTTAAGGGGTACATAATACCCGACTTTCTCCAACATCTACGCTCAGCGTAACGGCTCGTTTTTACGACAAGCGTGGTGGAATATAGCATTTTTTCTCTCTTTTATGATCTTTCCCGGCTTAAAATCTACGTAAGCGAAGCAAAAAATTCAATAGAACAAACAAAGAATACTACATTCCACATTTGCGGTGGAAACGACCCCAAAGCGAAATTTTATACGCGAGTGTAGACCTGGCCTATTCCAAACAGTTATCAAAAAATAACAGCAGCAACAAATTAATCCAAATATATTTGTACAGAATTAAAGTTTCAAATTTTTAAACAAAACATAGAGGTCTGCCATCTCAAAACAGGGACATCTGTCGGACACGAGTGATACGTTGTGTTGGGCAAACCACATTGACAATTTATCTAGTCAACTTGCCAGATGCTCTGGTCTGTTCTGTAGATTGCGCAATTATGTTCCGAGAAAAACTCTTTTCCTGCTCTATTATAACCTAGTTTACTCACGAATTCAATATGGCATATTAACTTGGGGTACTGCTACAAAACTGTTAACAAAAAAAATAGAAGTTCGTCTAAATCGCATTATCAGAATTGCAACATTCAGCTCTATCTACACACCAATCAACACAATGTACAAGCAATTAAATATTTTGAAAATCTCAGATATATATCATCTTGAATTAGGAAAATTTATGTATTAGCTATACTCTTACAGATTACCTGCTGTTTTTGCTCAACTATTCAAAAAAATAAAAGAAATACACTCTCACAACACTTAACAAACAGAAAAATCAACTTATTTTCTTCCACGTGTATATAAAACAATTGGACAGCAGCTCCTCACCTTCCGTGGAGTCAAACTTTGGTATTCGATTGACGACACAATAAAAGACAGGTATTGGGTTTCTTTCAAAAAAGCGTACAAACAGCACCTAATAGATCAGTACTAAATTTTACTCTTTTTCATTGTCGCCTTTTTCTGAGTTGTTATTTTTCTCTGTCGTTATTTTTCACTAATTTATTTCTTTTTTACTGCATTGGTTTCACATCAAAAGATTTGTATCAGTATATGTAGTAAAATACTGAATGTCAATTTTGTTGTTTGACTGTATTGGATGTGGGGGCACTTGACTTGATAACGTATGTTCTTCAGTGCCCCCTGCCTTCACACGTTAACATTATCGTATGTTTATATCATAAAATTTATGTTTGTGTGTTTGGCAAAATAAATATATTCGTTATTCGTTATTCGAGTTATATAGGATATCTATTTGCACCGCATCACACAACGAATCAACTACTTTGACTCCCAAGTCCTGCTGGTAAATCACGTGGGCTTATCTTCGCGGTAAATATAAACAAAAAGCATCAAAGTTCGGTAAATTAAAGCTTGGGAATTACTTAAAGATTAAATATTACTTAAAGCTTTTTTTATTGGATTTGGGTTGAATAGTAGGATATGCTTACTTGTGTAAAAATCGAATCTACTAAAAACTGAAATAAATTGATATTTTTTGTTCGACTGACGAACTCAAAGGAAAAATGAAATATTTATTGCATTTTTTGTATGGCCATATCGGCCTGGTTGTTGCTTTCTGTTTTAAGCGTAGTCAATATTGTAGGTAAACAGCGTGATCCCATCGTAGAGTTTGTTTTTAAGAGCCTTTCTCTAGGGCACAACAAAAATTGGTTTTCGTTCACTATTTGCCGTGGTTACATTATAAACTTTAAAATATTTGGTGATTTCCGAAGTCTGCCAGGTTAGTAAAGCAAAGGGTAAACGAGACCCAAATCAGCTTATCCGCCGATCACTTTTTATGTGAATAAAAGTATTTAATTGAATGAATTTTAAGCAAATACAAAACTGATCAGTAGTTTTGCTGCCAAAAGAAAACAATTTTTTTATAAACCAAGTATAATTTGATTCAGTTATAATTATCAGATTTTGAATCAAGTACATGTACTTTGTTGAATTGGGTCTCTTCAAAAAGTCACTGTAAGTGATTTTATGAAACTAACCCGGATCTCTTTGTGGTTACTATCGCTTCTTGAAAGATCCATTTTCTCTTGGTTTCTTTTTTATTCCATGCTGGTGCTTAAAAGGATTTAGGGTTAGTTTCACTGAAAAAATTGCTTAGGGTGATTTCTTAAGAGATCCGTTAAATTTTGATTCAATGATTTTGATATATATTTTTCAATTATCTGAGTACAAGTGTATTTTTTTATAAACTGTTTTCATAATATTAAAAATTTATTGTAATTTCTGAAAAATTGCTGCTGATTCAAAAAAAATGTTTTATTGTTTTGATTATCTTTACTTAGCTTTATTATCAATATGTTTTTGGTTATAAGCATATAATGTATGATGTAATTATGAAATACTTGTAATTCTACTTTATTGCTTGTTTGATAAAGAATGTCATGCTTATACATGCGACAATTAAGATTAAGCATACCAAAAAATATTTCTGCAATATTTGCTCATTCTTATAAAAAGGATGTACAATGTGATTTATTGTCAAACTTTCATGCTTCCAATCAATCAAAACCGGGTATGTACAATTTGAATATTTAATGTTGATAAATGAGCAAAAATGATTTTTCACATCTATTGATAAGTATTCATAAATAAATATTTGGTTCTTCATTATTTGCAATGCTTACTTTATAAACATTAAAATTTTGGGGAATTTTCAAAGCCTGCAAGGTTAGTAATGGCAAAGGGTGAACAAGTTGCAAATATTTTTATATTTGGTTTAAAATTTTTTAAAGAATTTTTTCATTAAACTATTTTTTCATTTGATATTTATCAATTAATGATGTACTGATATTTAAGTATCGGTATCAATGTTATCGGCCTATTTTTATGGTATTGGCTAATAGTATTGGTATTGGTTAAATATAGCCGATACCTGCCGATACTTTTTAAGCATAAAATAAAAAGAAAAGCTGCAGTTTAGTATTATCTACATTTTAGTTTTGACTTATGAGTGGTGTTTGTTTGATAATAGCTGCAACTAATACTTTTTTATTAATAAGTTTTAATTTTTACTTGCTGAGGTGTTTTCATGATGTTGTCAAATTTGTTTTCTTTGGTTACATCATTGTTACTTTCTCATTTTTTTTTTTATTTTTTTGTGTTTGTGAGGTACGTCTATTTTTTTTAATAATGGTATTTAATCCATTGCTTTAGTATTTTGCTATAAAAATCATCTGCTTGATTTGTTCAGCTTTTTTTATAGATTTGCAATATTATTGTTATAAATAATATTAGCTAAAAATCCCAGAAAAAATTCAAAATGCAATAACAAGCTAGATTTGGTAAATACATTCTTTGGTGCTGCTTACAAAAGTTTTTATTGATGGTGCTCAATAGTTGAAAAAGTATCAGTGGTATCAGTAGTATCAGTATCAGCTCTAAATGTTGGTATTGGTAATAGTGTCGGTATCGGCTTAAAATGTGGCATCGGTAAATCACTATTATCAATATTAAACTATATGATTAAATTTTAATGCTTTATGATTATTCGACACACCCTTGTTTTTACTTTCCTCTTGTACCTTATTGCAATGCCACATTTCTCTTTGTGATTGCATCTCGCGTTTTCTTGTATCTATCGTATTGTGCTTGCAAACTGCTGCCATTATGGCAATCCAAACCAGTTTTATTTTAAGTTTTGATTAGGTGAAATAATCAGAGTATGGTTGTTTAGCATGTGAATATTTCATGCTACAAGAAAACCGGCTTCGATCACTATATCAGCTTCTTTATTAAATGTTGTTGTACAATTTCGTTAATTTTGAAAGAAAAACTTAAACTTAACTAATTTGTTTATTTTTAATTGAGATTGATTAATTTTGGTGGATAATTACAAGAAAAGTTTTTGTGAGTTAGACCAGTCGTGTTGGTGTTTCACATTGCTGTCTTTGTTGTGGCTGAGTAAATTTTACAGATCAAACAAAGGTCTATTTGCCTGTTATAGTAAGTACGTAATCATCCTCCTAATTTTTTATAACTTTTTTCATTATACCTTTGTTTCATATTATTTTTTGGCATTAATTATCTTTTACAAAGTTACTAAAAGCAAAAGAATATACACAGAAAATTAATTTTTTAGAACCTTTAGAAAAGGCTTGTAACACTTAACTTGAGTTAAAGCTACCCTATTCTAAATTAAAAGGTAGGGTACCAGTGGCCTACCGAACCCAGTTCACGTACTATCTTTCCAGATATCGCTGAGTGTGCATGGATAAAATAACCAACAAAAATAAACTTGTGATGTAAAAAATATTTGATTTATCTCTAACATGTTTATGGTATTTGCTGTATGTCAACTATAGTCATCACCCTGATGCTTTTACAATGGATTCAAAAACTAACAGTTGTTTTGGCCGTCTTTTGTGCAGTTTTTGATAGATCTCTTCTATTTTTATAAATACCTGATCTAAAACAAGAGATATGAGCTGCGGTTTGCAAGCACAATACAATAGACATGAGAAAAAAATACTTGCTATGGACAAAATCACTGCTTTATGGCTGGTAAAAGTTAAGACAGTAAAAAACAATTTAAATTTAAATGAAAGATAGAAAAGCTGCAGTTTGCAAGCACAATGTTGCATCGTGATTAAATACGAGAGAAAATTAGAAACGTAAAAACAAGAGTTTGTCAAGTAATCATCAAGTGCCTGAATTTTAAATCAAATTTATTTAAATGCATAGTAGCATAATTACTGTTACTTTCAATTGTAGATTTAAACAAGCAGTGGGAAAGCATTCAAAATGAAATTAGTAAGTTGGAAGCTCAATTGAATGATCTGCGTGATTTAAAACGTGAAGTTGAATGTGAAAGGTCAAAAATCAATGACAATAACTTCCAAGAGCCTTGGTCTTCTACAGGTAAATGATTTTTTTCATGGCTGTAATTGCACATCATAACAAATCTTTATATGCAAATCGGTAATTCCTAACTTTTTTTATAAAAAACAGCTTATTCTGAATTAACTTTTAGCAATCAATCCATCCTAGTTTTAAAAGTACTAAGTTTTTTGCTTGGCTTAAATATTTATTTAATTTAATTAAAGAGCAGTTTAAACACATGAAATTGTTAAACCTAATTTAAACACAGTACACCTAAGCTAACAATTATTTACAGTGACAAAAAATTTAAAATTTTATTTGCACAAAACAAACAGATGTATGCATGATTTGTTTGGCTGGAGTTGGTGTGCCAAAATATTTCTATTTAATGACATTTTTGTGCTTTTCATATTACTTGATACACATCATCATCATCAATCCAGTTTTAATTGGGTTTAATCCCCAGTGACTGGAGGTGGCCAGATGCATCCCACTACTTCTGCAACTCTTCCTACACTTTTTCCACCTACATTGATCTGCTGCATCTTCTTTCCTTAAACCAATTCTTATGTTTCTTTTGTGTTGTTTCCTCCATTTCATTCTCAGTTGGCCCTGTTTATGTTTTCCATCCAATTCATGTACCATTGCCTTCATCAAAACATCTTCCTCAGATTGTGTCAAAAGATGTCTATAATACCTCACACAATTTGTCCTTGCCTGCTTATTTGCTATTTCCTTCAATCTCATTATGTCCATCAGCTCCTCTGTATTCCTCTTGCCCACCAACTTTACACCGCACATCATAGATCTTTCTGCTCTTCTCAAAATAGCTACTTTATTTTCTCTTAAGCACCATGTTTTGCTTCTTGTTCATCAAACACTCTTGTTTTTATTTTTCTCATTTCTAAGAGTGATGCAACTCTGTTTTTCTTGTTTCTAATTGCAACATTTCTTGCTGGTTAAATATTGCTTGCTGTCAATTGGATACTTAGATAACCCTAACTTTCTAACTCCAACCCCCTACCCTAATCTTCTGCCCTAACCTTCTAATGTTAACCTCTAACTCTAACCTAACACTTACCCTAGTCCCAAACTTACTGTAATACTTGTTGTCAAGCACAATACAATAGAAACAATAAAGAAAATAAAATGCAAGACACAATCAGAAAGATAAACATCACATTGCAATTAGATATAAGAAAAAAGTAAAAACAAGAGTGTGTTGAGTAATATAAAAGCACCAAAATTTTTGTATTTGGTTTTTAGTTTCTTTTATTTATAGTTGCTTGGTAAAACTCTGCCAAGCTGAGAAAAGCACTGTAAAGTATCTATCCCAAAAATACAACTAAATTGTGCTAGTAGGTTTTGAACTGAGGCTGTGTTGATCAGGTTTACCATTAATACAATGCTCTTAACCACTTGAACATGCTACCTGTTAATTCTTCTTACCATGTGAAGTTTTTGTTACAGAAGTCAATAATTACCAACATTGCTCATGCACACATCTATTTGATTATACAACTTCAAGACCTGCATTGCTTTTGTGATTACAGTAAATCAGAGTGAAATCAAGCATTTGCTAGAGGTCTTTACCAGACTCCAAATTTTTAAAAATCTAAAATATAGAAATGGCTTTTTTTATTTTATCATTTATACATGCTGTTGTTACCTTTTAAGTGTGGTGTGATAAGGAAAGTGTCAAATAACAAAATGCTGCACTGAGGTTTGATTCCATTTAACTCATCTTTTTTTCTTAATTTTTAAGCTATTATAAAATAGCTGTTTCTTTTGTTTATAGTAGCCTATAAACTTGGAAAAAAAAGATGTTTTAAATGGGAATTGAACCTGGGTTCAGTGATTTGTTTTCTGACACTGTCCTTGTTGCACCACAATTAAGGTAATAACATGATATAATGACAATAATGTAAAAAAATCCATTGCCAAATTTAGATTTTAAAAATTTAGATCTGGTACTAACCTCTAGCCACTGTCTTTTTTTAATCATTTTGACATAACTACACTTGAGTATGTTACTAATTACTAGTAGTGTTTAGTTATATTTATCACCAAGCACATAAGTTATTATTATATAATTTTTCTTTTTACTTTCATAAGTCTGCTTCAAGATTTTAATCATGAGTTAGAATCCTGTGGCCAATAATATATCAATAAAAATGAATACAGTATTAAAAAGTGTGCACACATTAGGCTTGTTTTTCTTAAATCAAAAAATAAGAATTTAAATAAAATCTTTTTTTCAGTAGTTTCTAGTGTTATCTTTTCTTGATTGTTTGCTGTATGAAAGTAAACATTATAGAGTCTGCAACAAAAGTTTAGGGACACTTTCCAAATAATGCAACATGTAGCTTTAAATGCTCATATCTCAATGAGTAATTGGTGTTATTATGTTAATATTTACAGTGATTATATGACACTGTTTTTTTATTTCCTGCTCAATAAAATGTTTGCAAGATTGTGTTTTAGTCAAAATCAGTTAAATTTATTAGTTGAAAAAGTTGAAATAAGCAGTCTCTCAGCACAGAAGAATCAGCTCAAATTGTAACCTTAAGCAATTTAAAGTTTTCTATATGTCAAATTGCAAAGAAGATGAAGGTTATCAAAAAGGCTGTGCACAATACAATGATAAAATATTGAAATGAGGGTGTTTTTATGGACATAAAAAGGTCTTTGCCTGGCTAAGGGTTTTCAACAGTACAAAAAACTGCCATACACTCACTCTCCAATGAGTACCTCTAAAAAATCCAGGCTAAGTTGATGGAAACTGGTGCAGCAGTCAGTATAAAAACAATTTATTTCAGGTTGTCTCTGGAATTTGGCTTCAAATCATGCAAGCTAGTCCAAAAACCATGCTTGACTCAGGCGATGAAGAAGAAATGTCTGGACTTCACCAAGAGACATGCTAGTTACATAGAGATGTGGAAAAAAGTGTGTTTTTGGATGAGTCTTTACAGGAGTTTTCTGTTTGAATATATCAGGTTTTGAGGCCTGTTGGAGCATGCTACAAACAAAAGTACACTACCCCAACTATGAAACAACTGCATAGCCAAATGATTTGTAAAGCAATGTCCTTCATGGGGCCTGCTGGACTTCATTTTTTGCTGCTGGAACCACCATAAATGGTGAAAATTATGTTGACTTGTTAAATAGCAAGCTTAAACTTCTTATGAAAACCCACAGCTGTGAGATTTTTATGCATGATGGTGCTCCATGTCATCAAAGCAAGGCAGTGAAGAATTTCTTGGAGCAAAAAAGTATCCAAATGTTGGAGTGGCCAGAAAACAGCCTGATTTGAATCTGATAGAAAACTTATAGAGCATGAAGAAAAAAGTTTCAGAAAAGCATTCAAGCCTTGATGCACTTCAAGCCGCAATTACAAAAGTTTGGGAGAGAAATCTCTCCAGATTATTACTGTAAAGTGATTGACAACATGTGATGCCATGCCATATGCAAGAATTTATCAGAAACAAAGGTGGTCCCACAAAATATTATTTGTATACTTTGTTTCATTTCTGCAAGTTAGTTATGTTTTAAATTATGCTAAGTAACAGATAAATCATCAAAACTGTATGAAAGTAGCAGGTAAAACAAAAGTTATGGTGGTTTGAACACAGAATGGCTGAAAAACGCAAAGTGTCCTCAAAATTTTTTTCACTGGCTGTAAATTGTTTTTTTAGCCAAAACAAGAATTAAAGTAAAAGCTTGCTTAATGTTTGAAGCATCCAGTTCTTATGCTACCTAAGTTTCATGTCATTGATTCTGAGTGCCTTGTTCTTTTATATTCAGTTTATGTTGCCATGTTTTTGTGTACCATAGTTTTTATTGTTTTTTATGATGTCTCATGACCAAGCAGAAAAAAATGACCTAAAATTTTTTTCTCAAGAGCACAGCAACATTATAGTTGGTATTGAACTGAAACTATCTTGATCAATATCTAACAGCACTCTGTGGAACTGGGCCAAACTGCCAATCACTTAGACATAAATTAATTAAAAGATACAGTTTTTATTTTCTTTGGTGTAAGTAATTTGTTACTTTTAAATTTCTATATATTTTAATTTTTGGATTTTTAGAATTTCCCTGGAGTCAAGAAATGCAAGTGATTCTGAAGAAAGTTTTTAAAAAAGATCAACTTACCTCAAACCAACTGCAAGCTATAAATGCAACAATGAGCAGAAAAGATGTTTTGGTAGTTATGCCCACTGGTGCTGGGAAAAGTTTATGTTATCAACTGCCTGCTTTGCTTTCTTCAGGTTTGTTTTGATTTAATTATATAAAACAAAGTAAAATATTAAGTAGCCCTAGTTGAAGGAATGTTGAATAAACATTAAATAAGAATATGTTTATCAATATTATTACTGAATTTTAGTATAAAATACCATTATGAATTCCTGTTTGTGTAATGCTAAAATGAACACTAAAAATCTATAGACAATACTATTTTTATATTAAGTTTTGCAACCATAACACATTTTTTATTTCACTCCACATTTTTACAGTTGCTTCAAGTATTTTATAATCAAAATACAGCAAATAATTAAACCCATCTTTGCTTAGTCCTAAGCATCCAAGGCAAAATAAAAACAAATAGATGTTACATATTTTAAACTAATTACAACTTTTTAAAAATGCTGCAAATTAAAATATGGTCCACATGGAAAAACAAGTCTATTTAAATTTAGCTGGGTCCAAATGATTTGCTAGAGTTTGGCATGCAGGAAGAAAATACCAACAAACAACTATGAAAGTCGTTTCAAAAGTGGACTTTATCAGTTAAAGTAGAGCTTTCAACCCTTTTTAACTCATAAAAGTTATTTGGTAGATCCCAATACAAAAATTGAGAATTTTTCGTAGAAACCAAAATAAAGACCATTTTTTTCACCTGAATTGAAAAACCAATTTTTTGTTGCCTGCATAATTTTTATTTTTTATTTATTTTCATTTTTACTCGCAATCAACTTGAAATTAATTATAGTGCATGTAGAAAAAAAGATTGTGAATAAGGAAGCAGCGACTAAACGAAGTACGTTACTACATGCACTGATGCAACTGACGTTGTGCATGGTCCAGTTGTGCATGGTCGCCGTACTTTTGAACAAAGCGATGTGATGTTAATAAGAAAAGGAAAGCGAAAAGAAGATAATTAACACACACATCCGAGCCATAGTCAGAGAATGTTGTGTAATCATAGGTGGGAGAAACAACAAACTCAAAGACCAAAAGGGTCTGGACCAAAAAGGGTCAGGCAGGCAAAGAAACCCACCAAAAGAAATCCTGCCACGGGTCAAAAGGACCATTTCAAAAGCATATGGCTGGACAAAAATTTATATACGTAAAATAAAACATACAAATAGCAAACAAGAATAGGTGCAAAAGAAGTAAATTATGTGAATTTTTATCGAATTAGACGGGCCGTAATGCACCTTTGAAGTCGCATCGGGCTTTTATCACCTTCAATTTCTTTGTCCAATTAGGTGGAGTTACCTGTAATGATAAAATCCAGCAGCAGATGTTTTAAAATTTGTGCAGTCTCTTACCATTAAAAATTACGTTGCTATAAGGTGCTTTTGAAATTCTGTACGAAAATTACTATATGATAATAAATTCAAATATAGTTTATTGAAATCTAAGTGAAGACAAAAACACTTTAATCCAACCAGCATTTACGGGTGCAACTGTTTACAAACCAATACAATGACTAGCTTGGTTGAGTGGTTGAGAGCACTGCGATTGATCATGAACGTGAACGACATGGTCACGGTTTAAAACCTACTCACGCCATTCTGTTTTGTCCATGTGAAAGACACTTTATGACACTTTTTCGATGGTGAACCCTTCAACTAAAGGTTGGATGCAAGGTTAAATGTTAGTCTGATTTTCCTAATTTGTAATAAAAACATGTTCCTTGTTGTTATTGTTGTTTTGTACATATTTACTTGGCATCAATCAATTTCGAGCGTCACACTTGCAATTTAATGATCAAATAATTTTCTATAGATGAGAAAACTATACTAAGTGCAGCATTCTGTCCATGCGCTCTTTTAAGCTATATTTTCCAAATTACCCGATCTAAAATCGCACTGTTTGATTTTTAACTGAAATCTTGTATGAATTGTTTGTTTTAGGAATCACTATTATAATTTCTCCATTGATTTCATTAATGGAAGACCAAGTCTTGTTGTTAAAAAGTCTTGATGTCAGTGCTCAGATGGTTCACTCTCAATCGTCTTTGGTAAAAGTTTTTAAGATTAAGATTCAGTGCCTTAGTTGTTATTCTTTTGACAAACTTTTCATCTTCTTTTGACTTTTCAGACGACTCTAATGGAAGTACAATGTGAATTAGAGAGGCAGCGACCAAGTTTAAAGCTTTTGTTTGTTACTCCTGAAAGAATGGCAAATCCATACTTTTTACCAAAAGTAACCTGTATTTTCTTTCTGTTTATTTATTGTGTCTGTATATCTTTTATGAAGTGATGACATGTATTGGCATTATTTGATCAGTTATTGAGTAAAACAAGGTTAATTTGGTTCACCAGACATATTTTACATATCCTAAATTCTTGCTTTTGCCATGACTCACGAACACAGCAATTTACAAGTTACAGAACTTTTTTTTTTGTACGATCTAAAACAAACAAGCTGTTGGTGTTATGATTGCCTATAACAGGCATGTCCAACTTGTGAGCGTATGCGGGCCGCATTAGTAAAATTTTAATCTAAAAATTTGGCTGCTGGCCGCAATTCGGTTGTAGGTAGTACAGGGGTGTCCAAACTTTTTTCTAGGAGGGCCAGATTGATAATGTGAAAGTGACCGAGGGCCAAGAACGATCTCTAAAAAAAGGTCTTTACTTCGATTTGATTTCAAATTTCGCTATATTTCTCCCAGAATCGTTGTGATCTCTAAAAAAAAAAAAAAAAGGTCTTCACTTCGATTTGATCTCTAGTTTGATTGTTATTCCCCCAAAATTATGGTGATCTTTAAAAAGAAGTGATTAACATGGTAAAATCGGTTATTTCGGACATAATTCTATCCAACTATGGTTCAAAGTGAGTGCATATCACCACATCTATACCGTGGGCCGTAGTCTGCCCACCCCTGGATTAGTATATGTCAACTGGGCCGCACAAAAACCTTAAAAGGGCCACGGGTTGGCCATCATTGGCCTATAAGCTGTTGATCATCTGCTAAATTTTTCATCGGAAATAGTAGTTAAAACAAAAATAATTTTTTGCAATTATGTTAAATAGAAGAAAACTTTTAAACAAAATAAGCCGCTGGATCCTGTTAAAAGTCTTTTAACAAAAATCTATTACTCTTTTAAGCAAAGTCAAATTGACGATTTTATCTAGCTTGTCAAATTGCAATAAATAAGTTGATTAATAAAATCAGTCAAAATTTAATTGGCCATGTATTTAATGACGAAATTAAAAACTAAAACCAACGAACTTATAACGAAAAATTGACTTTAACCCATAAAGGTCATCATCAGTTACTTTCCTCTTTTAACCTGTTTTCTTGTCAGACTATATTATGCTGTTATTAAGTTTTTTCATGATTTTAGCTTCATACTGCCTACAGACAAGGGAATATAGCTCGCATCGCATTAGATGAAGTGCACTGTGTTGAAGAGTGGGGGAACAGTTTTCGTCCAAGTTTGTTTATACACTTTTTTGTTTGTTTAATTCTTTAACTGTTTTGATTTTCAATCGTGAATGTGTTTTCTTAGTTGTATTAAAAAGGTAATTGAATTGAATAAAGCTCTACTTCAGGTTAAAATACATTAATTGTTATATACAATATTATAATATCTTATTTTTTGCAACATTGGTTTCCAACCTAGAGTTAATGGACTAAAAAACTATGTAAGTCTGAAATGAATAAATTTTAGAAAAATAAATTTACTTTTTATGAAAAAGCCAGATAATTAGCCGGAGAATTTGAAAAAAAAAGTTGCAATCTTATTTTATTTTCTTGCTTCGGCCTCAACAGCTGCTTAAGCTAATTAGCACACGAGTGATGGTATTCCATGCTAAGCAGATTATCTCTCTACGTTTTTAATGAAAGTTACAGACAATAGATTAAAAAGTTTTTGATATAACATTTCAGCCAACGGAGGACTGTTGGCGTGATTTAAAAGGTTAGCGAGAATTTTACATCCAATCATCCGAGTCCACTTAAGGTTTAAAGTAATAGTTTTTAGCAACTGTGAGATTTGAAGTCTTTTTTTTCGTTTCTTGGGTTTGGTATGAATTATTTTTAACTGCATTTTTTTCTACGTTACTTATGATTTTTCCTGTGTTAAGTTTTTGTATTTGTAATGTTAAATCAGAAGGAAAAACAAAAGAAAAAAAAGTTTGCATCGATCTACAAGATAACCCTTATCTAACTATTTAATTTGGAAAGCCAGTAAAGAAACAAAAAATAAATCACTTGCAAGGTTGCAGCGCTCTTATACCTTTCACAGCTAAACAAACTTAAAATCGAAAAATATTTTGAACGCTTCAGGTTCGTAACATTTTTTGGCCCCTCATCCTTTAGGTGAGTTTGCGGCACACTGTGATCCCATAACAGAAAAATAAATCGAAAAGTAGGCCTTCGTTTTGAAATCAAAGACGAATAAGTGCTTTTTGTAATTAAAAAAGGTCTTCGATTAAAATCAAAAGCTACAATTGTCAAAATCAGCTAAACTGGTAATTTGCAACAGAAAGTAATTTTAGGTTGGCAAAGAAAGAGTAGGAGCTAGAGGCAATAGTTACCATTCTTTAACGTGCTCCCCTCTTGCAAAACAAGAGATTTATTAACATTGAAAATGTGCTATCCAAGCTCGTATCTGTTTACTTATATGGTTGCCTTTTTCGCAATTCAATGATTAAGTGAAGCCGCTCAATAAAAGCATCTTGGGCCAATTTATTTAAGTAGGCGATATGGCTTTTCTGCTGGCGGCTAAATTACATAAGAGAAAAGATTGCTTATAAATATTTTATGAGCAGAACGGCTGGTTTTATTCGAGCGGCTTTCTTAATGGCTTTGCTGTAAAGCTATTATTTTTCTAGATTATAAAAACATGGGAATTTTAAAACAGCAATTTCCTGATGTGCCTCTACTTGGTGTGACCGCTACCGCCACGCCAAAAGTATGTTTGTTTTTGTACAATGACCTTAAATAAAATACCGATCGGTTTTGTACATAGTTGCTTGTTTCTCCGTTTTAAATCGCTGACTTTTATCAGATCTTAAGTGAATTACAAAAGAACCTGTGCGTCCCCAACGCCCTGTTATTCACATCCTTCTACCCCCGGAACAACCTCTACTATGAAGTCCGGAACAAGCCGTCCTCTTACAAGGAACTCGTCCGTGAAGTAGTTGATATAATCCACTCTCACTTTCCGGGCAAATCAGGTGATCATGGATTTTCTTTTTGCTTCAATTCAGTGTGTGTGTGAGTGGCCGTTGTTGTTGAATAAAAGTGCGAGACGTTGCTTTGATAAAAATTTTTTGCAAAACTTTTCGTTTGATCGGAAAACGAGTTCTTAGACCTGATTGAAAAGACGGACCAATTTTTTTCTCGAATCACCGCCCATTGGCACACCGCTGGAATTTGCAGTCAACAGAGTTCAGGGTTCAGAGTGACTTGTTCGTCATCGGAATACAAGTTCACTGCTTTGACTGAGCGAATTCTGTCTTGCAAATACATACTGTATATATGTTACGGTAAAGCTGTGAAAGTAGTGATTTCATGAAATTCCCAAAAATATTAGGAATTTAATGAAATAACTGGATCATCGTTTCAATTTCATAAAATCTCTAATTTCACAGTTTTTCTGTAAATTAGATTTTGTTTGTCATTTCAAATAAATAAACATGAAACAACATTTTAATCGATGTAAGGTATCTTACCAAATACGCCGCTTATACTGAAATTTTATTGTCCGGTGCTGCCAGTCAATGAAGTATAGACCGATATAAAGTTTTCACTTTCTGACTAGCATAGTGGTTTTCAACCTTTTTCATACCGTGGCCCACTTTCCAACCGAAGGTAACTTAACGAACCACTTCGGTCAACAATTATTAATTTTCGTCGCAAAAATCTGGTGATTTCTGAAAAAAAGTCTTCACTTTGAATTTGTCTACAATTTCTCAATTTCCGTCCCAAAAACATAAAAAAAAGCCTTCGCTTGGAATTTGTCTGCGGTTTCTCAACTCTCGTCCCAAAAACATAAAAAACAGGTTCTCACTTAAAATTTGTTTCCGATTTTTCAATCATAATGACATCATCATAAAAGTCTCATATTGTTTTCATTCTGATTTATGTTCTGTGGCCGACTGAAAACAGCGTCATGATTCACCGGTTGAAAACCGCTGGTCTAGCATTATCTTTTCAAATGCAAAAATTACAGATTAAATGTGTTTTTTAAAGTCAAAAGAATAAAAAAGTTTTATCCATTATTTCTTGAATTAAAAAAGTATCAAAAACTAATATTAAAATTTTACAAGCCACTAAAAAATCGCTTAGGGCCGCTTATTTATATCTTTACTTTGGATTCCAGGAATTATCTACTGCTTTTCTCGAGCTAATTGCAAGTCACTTTGTGATGATTTATTGAAAAATGACATCAAAGCGGCCCCTTACCACTCGACGATGTCCCACAAGCAGAAGAAAGAAGTGCACATGAAGTGGCTATCTGGAGAAATACAGGTTGTCTTAAAACAAACGTAATCTAGCTTTTAGTTTTCAATGGTGAGAATTTTTGATTTCACTTAAAAATTTATAAGACGTAAAAAAGCTCTGTTCGAAGCCGAACAAAACTCACTTCGGTATGATTGGTGTGTATTGCCTGATATCAAAAAAGATGGCTTCTGTTAATATTGAGATTTCTTTGTGGAGAAAGAATAGTTCGTGTTTAAACGGAATAGTCGAAATATTAATGTTATATACAAAACCCCGATCATCCTCAATATTTGCATGAGTACTTGATCGAATTCAACTTCTACAGCGATTTAGGATTGGTTTGGAAACGTATAATTTTTTTTTGGCAACACTAAACGTTTAGTTTTCGACTTGTTGCAGGTTATTTGTGCCACTAACGCCTTTGGAATGGGGATCAATAAGCAAGACGTCCGCTTTGTTATCCATCAAACAATGAGCAAAAACATGGAGACTTATTATCAGGTGCTTGTTTCAAAAAGATTAGTCTATTGTAGCGGTTCTTAACCGTTTCGGTCTAGTTTCCCACAAAGTGTAATCACCGAGTTCAAATTTTCACGCTGATATTTTAACGAAACGCTATTTAAAGCAAATACTGGCAATTAGCTTTGTGGTGTACAGGCTTTGCATAATAACAATTAAAAGGATTTCACTCCTTATATGTCTTATCATATCGCATTAAACCGAGAGGCAAGGCGCTCCTTTTAGTGGGATTTTTGCGATTGTTTTTTTTTTCGATAGAATGGCGCGCAGCCTAAGTTATCTTAATCATTTGAATTTTTCTTTCCGTCATTCTGACGTTTTATCTGCTGACGAGTGTCAAACGAAAAGCTTAGACATGAGTTTTTTCCTGGCTATATATATATATATATATATATATATATATATATATATATATATATATACATATATATATATACATATATCTGTATGCTTTACTTCGCCGGTACAGAGCTCAATAACCAGATAGTTAGAGCAGTATTTATTAATGAAAGCACTGAAATAGAATAAAAATTTAAAATTTAAAATTCACAACAGCCTGTTTCGCCAAAGACGGCTCATTAGGTGGAATCTTATTCAAATAGAATTCTATTAAAGAAATAGAATCTTATTTTATCCAAATAGAATTCTATTTGAATAAGATTCCACCTGATGAGCCGTCTTTGGCGAAACAGGCTGTTGTGAATTTTAAATTTTAAATTTTTATCTTATTTTAGTGCTTTCATTAATAAATACTGCTCTAGCTATCTGGTTATTGAGCTCTGTACCGGCGAAGTAAAGCATACAGATATATATATATATATATATGTTTTTTTTAAGTTACTTAACCAGTAAAATTTAAATATTAGTTTGTGTGTTTCTTGCCGCCATCTTTTCAACGCAGACGTTAACAGGAATCCGGGCGTGCTGGGAGGGACGGCCTCCCTGCCTTGTGTCTCCTATATTACGGCTTCGCAGACGCCTTTCAAAATGTCGGATTTTTGCTGAAGCAGCGAATGGGATTGAAGCGACTTGATTCTGTCATTCGATACAGCCCAAACGCAAACCAGTGAGACAGTTAATTTAAAATGGATTAGGCGAGATTTTATGGTTAAAATTCTTCAGCATAATGGCTTCATGTAAAAAATTAGAAATGAAGATTCGCATGACCTGGCTTGAACAAAAGCGAACTTTAATTTGCCTTGGATCTTCTATAGCGACGCGATTTATTTGCATTGATATTTTTTTGCTATTTCATGCATCGTTGCTTTTTTTAATTGACAAAGGACCGACGAAGCGTTTCTGCGGTCGCCTTCTCAATGATTAAACACTCGCATTGATTTGTTCAGTGTTCACTTCACCCTTTTGTCGTCAGGTTGATATTAACCAAGGTTTACGCTTTCGATAAAGGCACTTGTTGAAGTTTATGAAGTTGGTCACTCGAACAGTTTTGATTCAAACTCCTAATTTATTGTGGAAAAATGAAACGTTCAATCCGACAACAGTGCTTTTTAAGTTTCTGCTCCATAATACTTGCAGTCAGTTTTAACTTTTAAATATAAGACATTCTCTCACAGTCAACAACTTGTATCTTCGGTCTTGTTTCAAAATCGTATTGGTAGAAACTTGTTCTTTAAATAACCGTGTTATTGAAATTCTGATATTTTTCATCTTGACGCGGTTTAGGTTCCTAAGCGACCGCGCCTTTTTTCATCACTATTTCTATTCATTGTGTAAACTGTTAATTACCGTTAGGTGTCGTCATCAAGTCATAGCCAAGCTGTTTGAAGTGGAGTCCGGTCCTTGTGAAGGGAAGTGCGACGTGTGTAGCGGTAGCTACGGTGAGCGCGATTATTTGCCGCTTCTCGCGTTGTTTTGTTAATCCTGGTTTTCGAATTTGCTACGTAGTAAACACAAACGAGATGGAGTTAAATTTTTTATTATGACGTTACAATCAATTTTGCAATCGCGTGGCAGCAATGAATATTGAAAAAGGGCTCGGTGTGGGTTACAATCAATATAAAGTTGCTTTAATACGGCCGAAAAAAATTGTTTTCTACTAGTTGTGATTGATTGAAACATGGTCGCTATGGCTACGTTTGAAATGAATTGCTTGTGTCGTATCAAATCAACCTTGTTCAACTTCAAACTTCTAAGTGTTGAGTGTGGCTCCTTCCTGCTGCTTCGAGATTAAAACATTTTAATCTCTTCACAACGATCGATGACATCATCCTTATTCCGGTTTGTTTCCTGCATCCTTGTTCCGGTTTGTTTCCTGTTTTCAGAGGTGGCATAGTTCACCTCGTCTTTCAGCAACCCTTTGCGTCGCTTCACCATTTTATTCTATCTTTAGCATCCTGCACTTACAAACCAATTCTTCTAACATTTTTCTCTACCTGCTCTTTTACATTTTTGTGGACGGATCTGTTTCCGCTTTCCATCCATTTAAGTTCACTTGAACTATCGGTGGTTTTCACGGGATGACAAAAGTTGTTTGGGGTATTTACAGTATAAACTACTGTCAATACGCACCTAATTTTTTTTTTGATGTCTCCTTTATTTGCATTTTAATTTTTTTGCTAGAGTATCATTCTTGTGACGTCAGTAGCACGTGTCAAACCTTGATGAGTTTCGTCCAATCATTTTTCAAAAAGGGTCGACCGTTGACTGGTCCGAAACTGGTTCAAGCAGCCTTAAAGAGCAGCAAGAATGATCATAGTCGTGAAGAACTTCAAATCATTGTCATGCAAATGCTTATCGCCGGTTACTTGCGGTGAGTTTATTTTTCAGATCTATGTTATCTCCTAGCTTTTTTTAGCTATTTTTTCTACTTTTAAAAGCATCCACTGCAAGTGTCCGCTTTAGTTTTTTCTACACAGTGTAAATCAGGGCTGGGCAATAATTTTCAACCTTGGGCCACATTGGGCCTTTAGGAATGATTTGCGGGCCACACAAAAATAGTTATGTTGAAGTAAGTCTAATCATTTGCTTTTGACTACTTTTAATCTTTTCGACGCTTTTGGCCATTTTCGGCCAACTCCTAACAAACGTCTGACTTCACAAACGACCACTCATGCCCTATTTTGGTAATTTGTTAAAAATACATTCTGTTTGTTGTTATTGCTAGAGTCTCAGTGCAATGAGTTTTTTCGATGTAGCATCGCTTTGCACAGTAATAACGATTTATATGCTTAATTTTGCTTGTTTATTGATTATTTTCGTTTTAAACTATAATTTAACCTTGCCTGTTAATTATCTGCTGTTACATTAAGCTATGTGTTCCGTATTAGTGATGTGGTTAGAATTTCCCTTAAAAGTTGAAAATCTTTTACAGGATTGAACCACACGTTTTTCCAATTAAAAATATAAGTTACATTGTTCCTGGTCCTCAATCTAGTGCTTTGTACCGAGACAAGATCTCCGTGTGGTTACGTTCAGAAAAAACTGATTCCATTGCAAAATGCCTTTCATCGTGAAGTTTTTTATTTCCATTCTTTTCAAGGAAAGGTGTTTTCCAAGTGGCGTTTTTTGTTTGTTGTGTATGATTTCATGCAGTGTTTTGGCTTTGTAGATGTTCTTCAGCAGATGTTCTTCATTTTTAAACTAGACTAATAGTTTTCGAAAGACACTACAAGCAAAACCTGTTGAGACATTATTAAGTAGAAGCTACAAAATCGTTTTACCTACAGCATGAGTATTAGATGTTGATAAATGCTGGTTGTATAGCAGCGCTTGCCGACGCAGCATTCGATTGACCTTCGTCATTATGTTGGAAGTTATTATGGAAATATACATGCTAAAACGTGTTTGCTTCGCTGATCATAGACCGATTTAGTTTGTTCGAAGTACCGCAAATTACCTTACGACGTTAAAAAAGTTAACAAACCGTCATTCTAAATGATTAACAATTAAGTAAGAATGCTGTCAATTTATGATTTCGTTCAAATTCAGTTCATTTTTAGTTGGTAAATGTTTCCTAAGAAAGTTATTTAATTAGTTCAATGAATTTAATGCATGTTCGAGACTTTTTCGTAGACTTGATGAAACTTCAGTAGTTGTATGCTAGTGTGTTTTTCCGGAAACGAGGCTACTGCTAATATAGTAAAAGTTGTGTTTGGTTATTGGAATAACTGAGCAACTAATTTTGATTGTCTAATTAATGTTTTAACGCACTTTATCCTCATTTTTACGCGCCCACGGCACACTTTGAGCCTTTCCAAATTTTCCGACACACTTGTCCTATTTTTTTAAAGAAGCGTAATTTTTTTCTCTTCAAGACTATGCTTCTTGCAGTTTTTCTGCGGCACATCAGTTACGGAGCAAAAGACCAGACACGAAACTAATTCTCAGTAACGTTCTACGGCACACAATTTGAGCCACTCTCTAAAGGTATTGCAAAACCAATTGCCACTTTCTTGCTCAGTGTAGTGTTTTTGTAATACAAATGTGAGTATTCTTCTGATGATCACAGGGTTCTATATTTTTGTGCTTTTATTGTTTTGAATTGTGTTTATGAAATTCTTCGAATCAATAACTTTCTTGCTCGATTGATTGATTTTTGATGACGTTTCGACCTCGTTTTATATCAGCTAATCTCCTTTCTTGCCACTTTTGGATGGTGCTTTGATTTGTGCTCGCACTTTATTAATTCCTGCCATTTGCTGGTTTTTTATTTGCAAATAAAATTTTGCATTGAACTTGTTTTTATATAAACATTAAAAAGCGAGTGCTTCACTGGTTATTTTCTACTCAATTTATATGACTTTTTGAAGATTTTAGTGGAAGAAAGCCATTTATACGAACCCTGCCATGGGTTGTTGAAAAAATGGTTTGTGAACAATAAGAAGGTTAATGATTTGACTGCGTAGATCTGATTAAGGTAATGCCGTTCCCATGATAGTGGTAGGTAAAAATTAAAAAAGAGTTCAATTTAATAGTTGTGCCTGTGGTTATCGCCAATATGGTTCTAAAAAGCTAAAAAACAACTTTCGTTTCAAAGAAGGGAAATCACCGGTCTTGAGGCTAAAGTCTCTTTAACATCTTTATTCAGGGTTTAGAATTTCAACTCAGAAGTATTAAACAAAGTATTCATTTTCAAATGCTTTGTGCTCCGATTATAGACTAAAAGACGAAAAGTCTGATGATGCATTGGCCAAAGCATTTCATTTTGATACTTCTAAGGCCTTCTGGCAAAACATTAAAAAGCTTAATAATGATCGAGTAAGATGAAATGTAGGTGACTTTAAGTGTTTTTTACGAAGTGCCAGAGCTGAAAAATTGTTTTAAATAAACATTTGAACCAGCACAAAATGTGCTAAAATTGATGAAGAAGCTAAAACTAAAAAAAGCAGCGGCTGAATCGAACACCAAAGATTCGAAATCCTAATCACTTTTCTTTTTTAATTTAAAAGCAAGCATATACTCAGCATGTGCATTAAATTAGACTTGCTTTTTTTGAACATGATTTGGTCGCTTAGAATGCCAAGCTATATCAACTAAAAAATTATTTAGGTATTTTGTACGATCTGCGCAAAAAAAACCTTAACTTCATAGCCATGCGGGCCTGGGAGATGGGGCGGCAATCTCCCCAAAATCTCAAAAATTTGAAAAAAATCAAAATTTTTTGGGTAGCTACAAAAATTATTTGGAGAAACAAATGTTTTTATGCACCGGAAACGAACTACATCTACAGGATAAAGTTTCCAAATGCAGAAAACAATAAAGATTTGAGGTAAAAAAATTTTTTTACTTAAGAAATCAGAGACTAGTTTTTATTATTTTTATTTTTTTTATTTTATCTTTATATATATCCTCTTGACTCGCAGGAAAGCGATGGAAGCGCTAATACATAAGGTAAGTAATTACCCCGACCTGCTTGCGGAGATACCAAGATATTGCTGTCCGCTTGTAATTTAATAGAGATATTACTGAAATTTAGAACTGCTTGCTAAGACCACCAAGCAGGGGAAAGTGCCGTAAAGTATCTTTCCCAAGAACACAACAGAATGGCGCGAGTGGGTTTTGAACCGAGACCGTATTGATCATAAGCACAGCGCTAACTTACTCGACCACACTGCCGACAGTTCAAAGTAAAGACTTTTTTTGTTGTGGGCAAAACTGTATTATCCCCAACATTTTTTGGCTGGTATGTTTTTTGCTTAACCTTACTCAACTTGAACAAATGGGTCGTTTAAATGCACTGAGCTTATATTGACAAGCTGAAATCAAATTTTTTAAGCAATGCAATGGTCCGAGAGCGACACTTAGTGCGTCTAAATGTCATATTTGGGGCTACATTGCTGCTCCAAGAACAGATAATTTAAGACTGGGGCGTCCAACTTTTAAAAATAAGGTTCCGGTTCAGGTTTGTCAAATTTCATTTTTATGGGTTCAAAGAAAACAATCAGCGGTTAATACAAATTTTCTGTTCGGGTTTGGTTCATGTTTTGATTTTATAAAAGATTTTTTCCTCCATTTTTGACAAGCTGTAAACTGAAAACAAAGTTTGTGAATCGTGGTCATAGGCGTACCAGATAAAATATTTGGGAAAGGGGGAGAAATAATTTTTTCAGAATTTTATGCGATGATTGATCGAATCATGGTTTTGTTCAACTTCACCGGAAAGCCTAAATATAGGAAAAGTAACTGAGCGGAATACCTTAGTGTTAGGCTACGTCGTACGCGTAAATGTTTGCCAGGTGGGTAATCGCTAGCGGGCTGCGATCTAACGCGCCTTTTGTATTAGCGCTGAATAATCAGCGCTGCTTTTTAGTGTCTTCCCGCGCGGCTGTTTACTCGAGTAATGCCACGTTGTATTGGTGAGTTTTAGACTTGAGCTGGCTGCCACTGGAATTTGGTGCAAAAGCTTTCTTTTGGAACTGGTCAGATAAGGTTTGTGATTGATGAGAGATCAAATTTTGATTGCAGACTTTCTATTTGAATTTAGCTGCTGACAATTATTAGTCACCTTGAACATTGGCTACATTTGGTAGCAGTTTGGTAATTGTATTGTTGATTTTCTTTGCTCGTCCGCCCAACATCGTTGAAAACCGTTTCCGACTAGCGTCTCCAGTATTGTTTTATTTTAATAAAATAAAATCGTAAAGTTTGGTACTGATCGTGCAGCGCGTTTGTGAGGAGCTGGAAGGACGAGGCAGTTTTGCGACTCCGCCACACCTCAGTTTATTAGGCTGCGTACCCGGAAATCTTTTTGAAGACCAAAAAATCAATTCATAAGTTTTGTGTTGAAATAATCAATCGTACAGAAAAAACGACAAATTTATGGTGAATCTAGTGTACACCCCATTGAAATAAACTATTTAGACATAAACATTTTTACAGGTGCAGCCTATTTTATGTCTCGAAACAAGATACTTTTTTCTCAAACTTTTTGCAGATAAATAAGTTGGAATGGCAATTTTTCCCATTGTCTCTCCAATTCGTAAGGCTATGCTTGTAGCCACATGATATCGAGTCATCATCGTCAGCTGATATTTTTCTTAAAGGGGGTGGTATACAGTTGCACATTCAAAAAATTTTAAAGCGGAGTTCATTTTTGCTAAAGATTCTAAAAAATTAAACATTAAATCTATTAACCCGCGGTCCTATTTAGGTCTCAATTATGAAGCCAACTATGTATATCATAAAGACATTGAATGAATGTATTTTAATAATTTTGCAAGCCTCAAAAAAGGAAGCAAAAATTTTTTGTAATTGTATTTTTAATATCAAATTTTTGGGGTTACTTTACATCAGTGACAAGGTTATAGAACTTATGTATGCTGGTGTGTGCATAAAATTATCAGGTTCTTTTTAAACTAGCCACTTACACGTCTAGACTCAAAAAAATCGCCTAAATCTTCTAATGGCAGTTCCTCACAATAAGTTTATTAGAATGGAACATAACCTACGTATATTTTTATCATTCAAAACAAATATATAATCTATTAAGTTTATGATAAAAAATTAATGCATAGCTTTCAGGAACAAAATCAAAAAGCATTTTTAATGCTAAAATTTTAAAATGAAAAAGAGCAAACTTTCTTTTTGCCTTCTAGCGGTGTTTGAACAATATCTAGAAGAGGGCAGATGTTCTTTTTTTAACTTATGGCCTAAAGAAATCGTTTATGACGTCTCTGCATTGCAACGTAACTAAGCATACCAAATTTTCAAAGAGACGCTCGTCAACAGAAAAAATTTGTTCCTTAAAAAGCAGTGTTCTCTTCTATTTTCTAAATTTCGTCCCGTAAAAGCATTGTTCTCTAAAAAAAAGATTTTTACTTTGAATCAGTCTCCAATTTTTTAATTTTTGCCCCTAAAAAGAAATGTTCTCTTAAAAAAAGGTCTTCAATTTAAATCTATATCGGATTTCATGATTTTCGTCTCTAAAAACTAGCGATGTCTGAAAAAAACAAAGAAAAGGCGGTCTGCACATAGAATCTGTCTTCGCTTTCTGGCGGGATTTCTGCCAAAATGGGCTGAAAAAAGCCCTAAAAATCGGGACTGTTCCGCCGGAATTGGAACGTATTGTAAGCCTAAACATACCAAATAAGCGTCCAAACAAATTTCAGCGACTTCAAAGATTATAATCGTGCCATTATTAGAGCTATAGTAAAAGACATAGTGGTGCAAGTATAGTTCATAGGCCTATTCAAATCAAAGCTTTTTATAAGTAAACTGTACTTTTTTATTAAACTTCTTAACGAAGCTAAATTTGGCTTCAGCTCAGTGTTTTCAAAACGTGTGTCAGTTTGATTTTTCGAGGACGACAAAGAAATTTACTTCCTGGTTTACGCTACGTCAATTTGTGTACGAAAAGATTCGAGCATAAAAATTATTCAGCAATTTACAATTGTTTGTTTCAATGCATTTGCAATGTAAGTAATTCAAAAATTGTTTGTTTCAATGCATTTGCAAAATTGCTACGTTATGCATTGATTCTATTTTAATAAAATATAACTTAAAAATGACCTTATGGTCAAAATCAATGTTTATGTAATAAAAATATTTTAACATATGCAATATATGACAAATAAGGTAAAGCGAGCACGAAAGTCTTTTTATCAAGTATGTCTGCATACTATAACGTTAACCGTTTTGTTTGGTTCTGATGGCATATTATCTATTCTTTATTGTCAATTTGCCTTCAGCATGGTAGAGTGGTTAAAGCGTCATGATTGTTATCAACATGATCTTGATTCAAAACCTGATTACACCATTCTCTTGTGTCCATGGAAATGACACTTTAGGGCAATTTTTCCATCTTAATAATCTTGGCAAGTAGTTCGAAATTTCATTAATATCTCTATAAAACTAAAAAACCAAAATAAAAAATTTCAACCAGAGAGCAATATCTTGGCACCTCCGGAAGTACGTTGGGGTAATTGCTTGCCCGATGTATAGCGCCTCCGTCGCTTTCCTGCGAGTAAGGAGGACAAATATAGAGATAAAATAAAAAAATAAATGATTGTAAAAGAGCTAAAACTGAAAATCAAATTTCTAGTGCGTTAAAATGAAAATTTGAATTGCGATCTGTTGTCTCAAGTAAGTAATTGTAATTAAATCGGCATCAGTATACTGCTAAGCAAAACTCATAGCTGTACGACCCCATGCGGCCTTAAATAATAATACCGTCATGCACAAACATCACGCACTTATTTTATTACAAATTTAACTTAATTGAATTTCTCCCTTTTCCGAAGCAATTATAATCATGCTGCTTTGCTTCACCTTTATTGTTAACGATACATAGTTGTTAACAGCTTCAGTGTCACAAAATAACAGCCTAGGTTGACAGATTTTGCAAGTTTATCTGCAAGCATTCAAGATTAGAAAAGTCATCAGGGATATTTAGTTCCACTAGTTCTAGATATCCATGAAAATTACTCATACATTGTTTCACGCATTATTTTTGAATAAATTAGATCTTAAAAAAATTGTGATATTGGTTTCATTAGAATTGTAGAAACAGTGATGACTTTAGTACGGAGCGAAAGGAGCCGCCGCATCGGCCCCCCCCTAAGCAAAATATTGCTCTATTTCTTCATATTGGGACCAATACGGTGGATCCTCTAAAGTGATGACCTTTTTTTAGAGATCACAGTTTTGGGGATCAAATCTGAATTCAAACACAAAAAAGTGGCTCCCCTTTTGTAAGGCCATCCCTGATTGGAGTAAACGACATACGATGAAACTTACTATTTTATAATATGTGATTTCATCTACTTACAAACACTAACTCGGCTGGCACTAGCAAAAAAAGGTTGTGCATTCATGCATTACGTTATTTATCAAAGTTTAAAATAATAAGAATAACCTAGGTTTGATTTTTTTCTTTACGAGTTTGTTTTATTTTGTGTGCGTTTCTGTTTCAATAAACCATTTACTTTACTACTTTAGCATAGTGTCTACTTAGTTAAATCTTTTCTATTTTTTCTATACCACATTAACAAATAAAAATTTATCTATGTGCCAGTGCCAGGTCTGTTGCAAACATGGGCGACCATAATTCTCCACTCCTTCTATTGATTTTCCAAATTATAAAAAATACCTCATTGAAAAAGTTTTGATAGTTAAAAAATATTAATTTACTTCAAGTTTTCGTTTTCCTTCAGTAACATTTAGTGTTTTCCACAAAGAGAAGTTTTTCCCGTTCGGGTAAATTGTTCTGGGGCTGAGAGTGTCAAATTAGCAATTAAGTTTACTGTCCAATCAATTTGTGAAATGAAAAAAGACAAAAATGAATCAATAAAAATGTTGATGCCCGACAGTAAGCGATTGGTTTTAGAAACTGGTTAGATTTTCTAGTACCCTACTTGCACTTTTTTCTATCTTAACTATTAGCTAACTATTTGTTTTAAACCAAGACAAACGTTTTATTTTGTGCCATACAATTTTCCAATTAGTGTTGAAAACAAAAGTTGTTACTCGTTATCAACATGACTGTTAATTCTCCTGACTCTGAGAACAGGATCCAAAGGCGATAAATTTCGAACAATTTTAAAGCAATTACCCCGAACTGCTTTGGTAGACCCCCTCCCCAAGATATTGGGTTCGCGTTCACTATCCGCCGTGTTTAACTTATAAACTCTAAAATTTCGAGAAATCCCTGAAGTCTGCAAGGTTAGTAACGGCGAAGGCTTTAGGGATTTCTCAAAACAGTTTGCTTAAAGGCTTTACAAGTTTCATTAAACAATAGAATGACGAGAGCAGGAGTTGAATTCCGATGGTGAAGATCAATTGTGGTCGCCATCGATACGGCGCTTCTAGCTAGTCGCCCGCACTGCCACCTTCGCACTTCAACAAAAACAATCTTACTTTTCGTTGATGATAAGGTTTATTACGTAATAACAAAATGACGATTGTAATTGCTGAAACAAGAATTTTTAGAAAACGATAAAACGAAATAAGAACACAAGGAAAAAACGACAAAATCCTGGCAGTGCCAGACGTCAGAGCAGTAAAAGAACATGCGAAGACAGTAGTGTGAACGCGCTTCTTTTGTGCCTAAAACAAAGAACTATTTCTGCGGATAAACTTTGTAAAGCGAGGCTTGTTTTGCACCAGACAGCAAACCTGTAAAAGACACGAAGAACAAGTCAAGTCAATACAGTGAACACCGGAGGAAAAAGGAAAGTACAGCAGAGAACACGAAAGGACCAGCCTGAATAACTTAAATTCTCTGAAGACATGCGAAGCGTTTAAAACGAAGGGATCTTTCTGGAAAATTCTCTCGGATCACGCCTGTGCTAAACCTCAGCCGATTTGAGGTTGTTAACCGCTTTTTTGTAAGCAACATCAAGCTCAACAGTCAATTGATTGACCATGGAGGATAGTTGGGAACCTTCGGTGGTTTGGGGAGATTTCCCAGTTTCCGGAACGCACGCGTGCTTCTCTTTCTCGTGACGCTTTCCGGAAGGAGCAAGAATCCGCCTGATGTCGCGAACGAATTTTTCACTTTTTGGAGTCAGGGTGCCAGCAGGGGGTTCGTCAATGAAGGTCTCGTCTTTGGGACAATCGGAAGTCGCGACAGAAAGAGGAGGTCTCGTCGTGTGGCGCTTCTTATTGGGCGACGCTTGATCTTGATTGTTCGAAGTGAACTTCGTCTTGTCGAAGGTGCACAGGTCGAAGGAGTCGCAAGACAGGATGCTAGAGTCGCTGTACGTACTGGCTGGACGCGTCCCAGCACTGTATCCGTCGTCACTGCTCACGCTGACTAGTCGCTCGTCCACACTCTGGTTCATCGGGGCTAGGTAGCACTCCTTGGTGTGGGGTTGAAGTGGGGGCTTCGCGGCGGCCGCTTCTCGTCGTTTCGCGCTCAAGCGAGGAATTCTCGCTTTTGTTACAAGGGATCGTTTAATATTTGGGAGGACCTTAGCCTTGTTTGCGGAGGAATCAGCTTTTTGTGCCGAAGGTCGCTCTGGAGAAGAATAATAACCGCTTTCACGATCGCGTTTCGAACGCAAGACCCTGCGCTTTCCCGAAACACCGTGCGGCTTTGATTTCAACTTCAAGCTGTCTTTCGCGTGAAGGCCGCAAACAGCCGCCAATTGCCCAGCCAAATCGTCGTCGGTCGCAATCGAAGCAAGTGATTCGGGCGAAGTCTCATCGTCACCGCGATCCCACCAGTCCGGACTTCGCTTCAAGATGCTCTTCGGCGGCACCGATTCGTCGACGGCTCCGCTCTCTCTGAGAGCGGGATCGAACTCGTCGCGACTTTCGAATGGCTCGAGCGAGCGCTGCAGATAGTTCTGGAAGCAAGTCATGCTCGCCGTCGGCGTCGAGTCAAGCTGCACCGAATCGTCCGCAACGTTGACCCAGGAGTGGCCGGCGATGTCGGGAATCGTTGCCCGGTACTTGGAGTCGACGGTCAGCATCCACGAAATGAGGTCGTGAGCATCTGAGCAAGAAGCAAATTTACTTTGACACGCTTCGACGACCCGACTGTGACGCAATAGCAAGGTAAGAAATAGTAGAAAACGTTTTTTCGGTGGCTTGGTTTTCGGAATCCTTTTGCATTTTTTTTATTATACGCAGAGCGGTTGCCATAGAAACATCCGGCGACGCGATTATAGAACGATTTCGATTCAAATGAAAAAAGGTCGCGAATAAAAAGCATTACGTCACTTAAAATCGGCTCCTATTGGCGTTATGAACAATGCGAACTTATTTTAAGGCGGACAAAATGCAAATATCAGCGCAAAGAGAGAGGAGTCTTTTACGACACAGTTCCACGAAAGCGATCGCGCAATGTATTAATAGTCAGAAGCAGCATAAAGTTGGCGTAACTAGCAACCATTTCTACACAAATTCGAGCAGTTATTTTACGACGCTCAAACAAAAGTGGGAACTAGGACGAACCAAATGTCGGTGAACGATCAAATTCGTTGAATTGAGAACTTTATATTAAACAGTGACGCTATATTTGCTTTGCTAGGCAATATTTTCTCGCGTAAATTTCACAACGGTTTTTTTTTTAGCAGCTTTCTCGAAATGCTATGTGCGGCAGCTTTAAAATGGCGAAATTATTCGACAACAACATGTTTTTTCTAAACATAATTTTTGAAACAAAAACGTTACGGTGATGTTTCGAAAAGTGTTTCTTGAATTGTGACGTATTAAAATGCAAAAAAGGAAATAATCTAATAACATAGTCGAAGTTGGGTGAGTGATAAACGAAAAGTCTCGATTAAGCGGTGTGTGAAAAAAATTAAGTTTTCGAAAAATTTTGTCGTAGATTGTGGTCTTTTTTCGAGACTACTTTAATAAACACTAAAAATGACGAATTTTCTTTGGTTCAAAGCATAAAAAACACTCGAACAAGATGAGCAAATCGAAAAATTAAAAAATGAAAAACTAATTGACACCTATACATTACAAAGTCATGATCAACCATTCTGAAATGTAGTTATTACATTTCATGTCAGTAATTAGAGCTAAAAATGTAATTAAAAACCTCTCAAAGGCAAAAAACAGGCATTGTAAAAAAAGTCCTCGAAACAGCAACGAAGTGCCAAAAAATGGCTGAAGTGTCAGTTTAATTTAAAAAAAAATGTTAACAAGAAGTTGTTTAAAATTGAAGTGTCACTAAAAATACCAGTAAAAGAACTACTTACCGGAAGGCTGGGAAGGCATGCAATAGCTTCCACTCGTTATTTGTTTAGTGAGAAGGGAAAAATTTCGTCCATCAAAGGGCATGTTGCCGTATACCAAGGTGTATAACAAAACACCGAGAGACCAACTGTCAACCTGGATGTAAACAACGTATTATATTGAATTTAATTCACACCAGCTGTTTTTCAAAATAAGCCGTAAAAGAAATTTTTCAAATTGACTTTCGTTAAGTTTTTGACACGGCATCACAAACCCCAAAGTAAGCCTCAATAATTTCACTTGGAAATGCCCATTTTAAAAAGTTTTTGTTGTACCACGACATGCTTTGATTTCATTTTGTCTCACCCGAAACGAATGACGCATGAACGCTATATTCAGATGACTATTAGCTAAGTGTCGTCGACAGTCACTCGAAGCGGCTTATTCGCAAATTGAAAGCGAAACAATTTCAAGCGCTAACAAAAATATGTTTCTTTCTGGCACTAGTCAAAAAAAAAAGATAATAATAATAACAAGGAAGGAAAAGAACAGCACAGATCAAGCGTTGGTGTTCTCACAGAAAAAACTTTACAAAGACCACAGCACGCTGAGGTACTTTAGATTTGGGAGAAAAGAAATGTCACAAGCTTCTTTAAATAGAAAGAAGCTCCAGCTTTCAAGTAGCATCAATTATTGAATACAAAAAAAAAAAAAAAAAAAAAAAGCAACGTCAGATCCTGGGTGTCACGTGCCAAAATAGAAAATAAAAAATTTATCGACCTGCAATGACTGATGAAAGGATTTTGATAGTTTGGACTTGAGTAATGAAATACGTGATATCTGCGTTTTTACAGCAAAAATTCGTACAAGGCAGCTCTGGGTCATATATTAGGTTTTTTAGCTAAAGTTGATACATCTTTATACGAATCCAAAAATAAAATTTCACGGAAAAAACGAACGTGACAAAAAAAAAATTCTTAAAACTTTAAACTGAAGTATTTTAGATGTAATCTTTTAAAATTAAATTAAAAAGACAAAAAATTAAAAAACTGAATAAAAACATAAAAAAAATTGCAAGTTATCATATTAAATTTCCACCTAGTTTAAACGTTATTAGTATCAAGTTATAAATAATTTAAAATCAATTTTCGTAAAGCAAAATGCTGATTGCGCTGACTCGACCTGATTCGCAAGTTTCATAAGTGAGCACTTCAAAAAACGAGCTATTTATGAAAATGGTGTAACATTTCTTAAAAATTGCGGTATTAAAAGAATTAAATAATTTCCATGAAATAGAATAATTCTGAAGTGTTTGCCAAAACCCTAAACCGACTCAACGAGCTGAAGCTTATAGCGGTGGAAAGGACAAGATATTGTTTGCAAGTAAAAGCGTTTAAAAGGAACCAATATACAGCCAATAGCGACGTCATGGGCTGTTTCAATCAAATATTTGACATTTTTTCAGTATTTCAAGCGTGATAGCTATTCTATAAAAAAAAAACAAAAAAACTTATGAACATTTATAATTTTGATTTTTGAACAAAAATTCTACTTTTTTTGAGGATGTCCACGTATTTTAAAGAGGAGCACTTAAAGAAAAACACGTTTTTTGAAAGCTTTGAAGTCGGGTTTTAGCGCAAAGTTGATCATTGCACGGGATTGCAAAATCTTTGAAAATAGTTTCGTGGTAAACTCCACGTAAAAAGACCTGGTAAAACTTAAAGTTCTCTTTCCTAATCGAGAAATTAAACGCTTTTGGCAAACTTTTTCCGTTTTCAAAATGAGCAGTGGAAGGGCGTTATACGCATGACTGCGCAGTGCGCACCGACGCGTGACCTTCGCTCGAGTTCCGTTCATTAACAAATGACGCGGGTAGAGTTACAAGTTGTTTCATCAGGTGAGTTGAATTAGTAAACACTGAACATTGTCCTTTGGTTTCGAATTTAATCGACACCGGAACAGCCGAGAGTGCAAACAAACAAAGAAACCAACCTCGGGTCCAGTGTAGGGAACGCCGCAAACGATCTCGGGAGACGCGTACAGCGGACTGCCGCAGAAAGTGTTCAGCAGAGAGTCGGGCGCGAAGATGTTCGCGAGTCCGAAGTCGGCAATCTGGAAGGTTGTGAAATTTAACGACGGTTCTCATGTCACCGACTGGTCTCACCAATTTGATGAAGCTCGAAAGCGAGCGCGCCAGCTACATTAACTGATGAGTCACACCTTGTCATCTTGGCAGCAATTTTTTTGATTTTACGACCAACACAAAACAACTCAATTACATTTGTCACTTTACAAGCGAGTTACAAAAAAACGCTTTCAAAGAAGCAATTTACGACAACTTATAAGCCACCCGGGTTCATTTTCACCTTTATTCGCAGCTGATCATCAAGTAGAATGTTTTCTAACTTCAAATCGCGGTGCACGATCCCCATCTGGAACAAAAGCTTTGGCATCAACAACGAAGCTATTTTTCACAACTGATTGATGCGTTTTCTCGAAAACATCAACAATGCAAGTGACGATGCGACATCACAGCAAGCCTGGAAATGTTGCAATAGCACCGTACAAGCGAGAAACAACTGGGTTATTTTTTCACGGCCGCATGTCAAAACAAAGAAATCAAAAGCTTTTTACCACAGAGTTCAGTGGTTCGTAACCCTTTATGCTTGTAGCGCACCTTTGAGGCAATAAAACATTTGGCAAAGGAGGCCGAGATTTGATTTTTCTGTTGGCCAAACCTGACCCAGTGTTGCCAACGGCTCGCCACTTTTTCTACAGTACCACGTGAGTGTCTTGGTCCACCAGGTGCAATGTATTACAAAGGCATCGTGAACTCATGACATGCTTCGGTGTAGAAAATGAGCAAAAATAAAATTTAGGCTTGGCAATCAACTGGTGATGTGTTCACATTGACGGCGCACCCAGCATTTTTTGGTAGTCATTGGCATTTAATGCGCATATATACTTTTTTCATTTCGTTACACAGCTTGCATATCCAATAATAGAAGATAGAAATGTCTTGTCTTTCTATTGAATGGTGGCTTTACTCGAAAACTTACGTCCCTTTAAAATCGCCCTGTCGCAACTATCTTTTTATTAAAATTATGTGTCAAGTTGCTCATTATGATTGCGACAAATAAATGATGTAACTTAAGCAAAAACTGTTACAGTCGAAAGATTTTAAAACGATTTATAACGTTATCAATCAAGCGGTACCAATTAATACCTATTCTATTTGTTTATAGTAGCGTAAAAATCAGCTATTTTAAACTACAACCAATCACAATAAAGAGTCAGCAAAACAGGTGCAATTTTCCATTGAACGATTGTCTAACAAATAAAACCAAACAACTAGGGATATTTTCCAATTCCTCGATTAAACATACAATGACGTTACGTCACCAGAGACGTCGTGATTAAGGTCGCAGGAAAACGTGACGTTTTTATGAAACAAATAACAGTTAAGACTTTTACAAGTTAAAGCCTGATCCAACCGAACCGTAGAGTAAAAAGCCTATCTTAATTTGAAAGATTGACTAGCACCCCTGAGAACAAGCAAGCGCTTATTGAAAGCGTCTAAAAAAACAACAAAAAACAATAACAGATTGATGCCGAATAGAAATTACAAGACGAAAAACCTACAGCAACATGATCCAAATTCTTTAAAGTTTTTACTTTTACTTAGCGTGCTGTTTTGGTTTTTTGTGCATAGCAGAAAGGTTGAACTAGAGAATAAAGACAAAAATTTGAAGGCAAATATTCTGATGACGTATCCCGTTAAGATCTTTTAACAGACGCTTTAAAACGATTTGAATATTTTCTTTAGGGAACTTAAAATAATAATAAGCATTAAATGCATTACAGCAAACCCAACTTCCCGCGACCCATATGGGGCGGAACCAGTTTTGTCCGTGTCTGGCCCTGAGTGATTGCCCTTTAATTAGGCAATGACCCATGGCGGGCCATATGGATTTTTTTGTTTGATTAAAAATCTAAGTAACGTAAACGTATTAAACGAAACGAAAGACCGGTTTAAAAAGATGATCCATTTTTGAGAGTCAACAACGCATTTTTGTCTTGACAGATTTTGAATATACTGTGACCGCAGAATAAAGTAAACCAAAATATGTTTGAGCATCTTTTAATAACTGAAAACTATAAATATAATTCTTTAAAATAATACTAAATAATTAAGAGAAGTTAATGGCAAAAAACGTTTTGTGCTAAAATTACAAGGTCCTTTATATATTACCATATAAAACAAGCAAAATCTATAATTATTTTACAAAGATCCCTTCTAAATTAGAAAAAAAACACAACAGCTGTTATTGCTATTGAACAACGGCATTCAATCTCCGTAAATGATTCAAAAAAAGTACTCTAAACCAATGCTAATGGCGATAGACGATTATTAACCGACTGAAAAGTAATTTAAAGGTTCGAATTCGACTCAGTTCCGCTTTCCGCTTTCTCATAGCGATAGAAGTTGAATGAGAACTGAATATTGAAGTTCAAGCTTGACTCACCTGATGGCAGTAACTGACGGCAGACACGATTTGACGGAAAAACAAACGCGCCTCGTCGTCGGATACCCCCTTCCGAGAAGCGAGGTAATCGTAAAGCTCGCCGCCGGCCGCGTATTCCATTACGATCACAATCTTGTCTTGGTTTTCGAAAACTGAAAAAATTGAACTTTGACGAGTGACGGTTTGAAATATCGTTTGTTGATTACGTAATGGTTAACGCGTTTTTTTCCATGCGATTCCAATGACACATTGCTCATACTAGTACAAGTGCAATAAAGAACTTGTTCTCGATAACAGCAATGTTCTCTACAACAGTGTCCCAATTCAAAAGCAAGTTGTCGACTACAGTTGTCCACAAAGCTTTTCGATTAGACGTGTGAAATGCATACGGTATTAATTGAAAGAGTTTCACTGAAATTCTACTAAGCAACGAACACCATTAAAGGGTGTTTTTGTTAACGAAACACTAAACACAATTTTGGTGAATTCTAGAATTTAGGTCGCCAAAATTTTACGAGCAAATTACGCTTGTAATTTATATCGCGGATAAAAATCATTGTGTATCTCTGTGGTCACGGTTGAGCGCTCCGTAACACAGCTTAGTGTATTTGTAGATTAAAATAGCCTTGATATCTACTTTGAGTTGTCAGCTGCTGCAGTTTAAAAAGAGATGTAGCAATCTAACAACGGATCCCTCAAACCTATCCTTGGGCAGATGACTCATGATAATAAGGATCATTTTTTTCAATTGACTCGAGTTGCGGATGTTAAAAGTTTCCAAAAAAACTAGCAACATGTAAATGCGATCTTGTCTTCAAAATTTTGGTTAAATTAAAGCTATGATTCGACAGACCACGCTTCTTCATCTGATTCGTCATGTACAGACCTTTTTTTTTTCTTTATTCGCATTAAACAAGTAGGCCTATCTTTTCCAAAATCGAGTATAGACCGAAAAAGTCTATCACATAACGAGCTAGATAACAAGCGAGGTTTGTCCATTCACCAGCTTTTTTTGATGTTTTTCTTTTGGGATGATGTTCAATTTTCCTTTTGGTAGGCCAATATTTTTATTATCGTACACTGGTTGTTAATAAAGCATTAAACACAATTTTAATCTATGGGATTAATATGCTTCTCCCAACGACACACGGGTCACAGGTTTCCTACGCCTGTTTTAAACAGCTATTTTATTTAAACAAAAGATACTTCAAACCTAAAAAGACAGATGCCATTCTCGCAAGTTGATTTTTTCGTTAATAAAATCCGTAACTGTTCCAAATGTTGATTCTGTAGCCAATAATTACCTTCGTAAATTTGTATGATATGCGGATGATGAATGGAAGACATGATTTCCATTTCTCTTCTAATATGCTTCATGTCAACGCTATGTTTCACCTTGTCCTTTCGAATCGTTTTCACTGCAACCTGTTAAAACAGAAACAAAAAAGGGCTGAAATTGATTTATCATTTGTAGTAACGAAAAATAAACTCCCCGGATGTAAGCTTTACGCTTTTTTCTTGATTGATTCGTAGAAAATAAAGGGAAGTAATACTAAAAATTAAATGTGGCGTTTCAAAATATAGTTTTGCACTTGTACAAACGAGCTTTTTGATCAATTGCATTTGAAACTTTGCCAAAAACACGTTCAAGTGAGCCGATAAGGAAGCGTAGTGAACATAAAAATAGTTAGTTGCGTTTTTTTTTTAAATCGAAAACGAATTTCGTTTGACTCAGCTGTGCATTACATTTGATAAAAACGTTCGAGCGATTTCAAATTAAGTTTTTATTGAAGTGCAACGACTTTGATTCTAGGTTCGATTGAGGCAAGCGGATGACGCAATGATGACGTCAGCATAATGACAGCAATATCAATTTCGCCTTTATTGCTGATTGATTATGTTGCTCTCTGTAAGAATCCATCAACAATAAGAAAGCAGATTGGTTAATTGCCAAGGTAACAAAAGATGAAGCGCGGCTCTGGAAAAAGGGCATGTCATCGACATCAAACAATCAAAAACAATTTACTCAGTAGGCTCGCGTACGCAAAGTTGACACAGCTTCGCGCCTGCAAGGTGCGAATCAACTTAAGCCATTGCATCAACCGATGTCAAGCGAGACACGGTGAGGTTTAACTCTTTGACGAGAAGAAAATTGGCCACGAACAGTCAGCTTAAGCAACAAAGTTTAAGCTGAAAAATGAGTGCCAAGCGGAACTCTTGAAATGGATAAAAGACTGCGACTGACCACACCTACCTCGCAAACTAGTCACAAATGAAAACGGTCCCGTCTCGGCTCGGGCTTCAGAAAATTACCAGTGAGTAAGATAAGTACGAATCAATAGTCAGCAATAACATGTTTGCGAAACGTAAGCAAAGCCCGACGTTCCAAAGCGCTCGGTCAAACGCTGAAGTCAATTGATGGAAACGAAGCGAGATAGTCGCAAAAACTTGCACTTCATATCGGTCCGAAACGAATTTGATTTCAATCAGTTTAAGCAAACGCGGGCGCCCGAAAACGCGCGAAACATTCAACAACATTGAAAGTTGGATTAGAAGTTTGTATCAAAGTAAGGCTCCGAAAAACTTTGGCAACTTTCGATGAGCGCTACGAAAAACGGGTAAATACTTGTTGAAAAGAAAATCGTGTAATTTGATTCATCTATTATAAAATGCCCATTCTAGCAATACGGAAACAGCAAACAGAACTAGTCAGAAACAATTGAAAACTGAAAAAAACAGGTACAAAAATTACAAATCAATATCTTAAATAGTTTTGAGGGCTAATTTTTTGCGAGATGAGATAATGAGTAAGCAATTGTGCTCGCGAAAAAGTATGCCAAAAACGAAAAAATAAAGTTAAAAATCTGACAGAAAAAAAAAATTAAAAACGAGAGAATAAAGTTAAAAATTAAATAAAAAAGTCACTTCCTGCTTGATAAGTTATCAATAAATTGGTAAAAATAACGCTGGCAGACATAATTAGGTCCGTAAAAATAATTTTCTTTGATTTAATTAAGCAAAGTCCAATGTCGGTTGCCAGAACCTTCGAAACAAACGAGCTTAAAAAAGATTTTTCTAAAATTACACAGACCAAAACTCGAGTTAAATTGCCTTAAACAAGATCAGACTCGCCCGAACTCAATTGAAAAGGTAAAAGTCCAGTGCCGTTAAAAAAACTTAAATTACTTATTTTGCAGGAAACACTGGGATAAATCAATTGTGTCTTTTTATTAACAGTAGTATTTATCAAGTTGTTCGAACGTTTTTTTCAATAAAGGGTCTAAAATTTGAAGCTTTGTTTCTTGATACAAAAGATTTTAAAGCCAGCTCCTAAAACGACAGCTATGTTAAAAGATACAACAGCTCTTCAAGATCAACTATGCAACTATATGCAGTATTTAGCTGTTGTTAAAAAAGTAACAAAAGCAAAGCATATAATTTTACAATGCATACGAAATACTTCATTGAGCAAAAAAACCACTGTATTCGGAATTATAAAGAGAAGTTTTGTTTGAAATTACATGTACCGGTTTTTTAAACATTGTGATTTAAAATTCTCATGTCCATGATGACGTAGCACTTCAAAATTATTATACCACATATAGAACGAGCAGTGCAAGAAGCGGTATCCGTTAATCATTGAATTATCAGCGCTTTGTAATTATTTTTTGATACAAAAAGACTTTTTGAGCAAATATCAATTCACTGCGGTCAATGTATTGATTTTCCTTTGGAATGTCAAATTTCAAAACAATATGCTCTTGTTATAACCGCATTCTTTAGTTAAAGCTTTATCGGTAATTCGGCACAAGCAGATGCTTTTGTAACGTAGACGTACAACGGTGAACAATGGAATTACAAGAAGGACCGATGCGACAACACAAGTCGAGATTCCGGGCGCCAGCGGGTTTACCAAGTTATTACCGCGACGGCACTTGACAGCGTGGAAAATTAATAAAGTTTGTTATCTTAGTAAGCTGTAGGATAAACGAACAAACGCAGCGTGTCAGCAAATTGATACATAAGTCAAACAAAGGCTTCTGCAAGGTTTGAAAACGCTTACATACTGTACAAACTACTGGAGTAGCTTGAATCAACTTTTTTCTCTCTGCACTGTTTGTATTCCCTAAACGCCCGTTCACACTATCAGGTCCACACTTTTTAATGTTTCTTTTACGTTTGTTCAGTTACCGCCGCAACTGTTTCCTTTCCTCATAAAAAATTCCAAACGCATTGTAATAGCGATTATTATTATTGTTTAATTTTGGCCGATTTTCTTTTCCCTATTGAAACCTTGTTCCAGTAAAAGAAAACTTTCAACTCAAATCAAAAGTCTGTTTCGCGATCGGGATTCGTCCAAATTTGTTTTTTTAAAGGTATGGCTGTTTTTATTAAATAATTTTGCTTTATAAGTCTAATCCAAAATTGGGTACATTATTATGTGAGAGAATATCCTTATTTAAGTTAAATTTCGTGTCCGGAAGAAATTTTAAAATAGACTCAAATGTCTGGAATTTTCAAATCCAGTAGATTGCAATTACGTTAAACAAGACAATTAAGAGAAAAGACTTTTTTTTTTTTTTTAGAGATCACCTTGACTTTGGGCATGGGTTGGAAAAATTCGTGGTGGATTCAAAGTGAAGACCTTTTTCTTTTTTTTATGGATCACCTTGATTTTGGGCATAAATTGGAAAAATTTGTGGCTGATTCTAACTGAAGGCCTTTTTTTTAAAGAAACATCACAAAATTTTGGCGGTACATGCATACCTGTTAAAGTGTTCAAAGGGTATCGATAAACTAAAAGTTTGGAAAACCCTGGTCTAATGTTTCTAAGCTGTTGCCAAATTGTTTCCAAGTATTTCAAATAGTTATCGACAAACTGGATTTAGTGCTATAAGTGTATATTTCATCCGTGATGTCAAGGCTTGATTACGGCTCGCTTCCACTACGAGCGTAGAATTGAGAATTTTTTATTTGTTTATTGATTTTTTTGCTTCGCCTAGCGCTCGCATCAACTTTAAGCGCGAAAAGATCAATAAAAAAAAGTAAGAATGCTCCTTTTCACGCTCGTAGTGAAAACGAGCGTTTAAAATTAGACCAATTTAACAAAACTATTTAATAAAACAGCCTACTTTAAAAAAACAAATTTGGACGAATCCCGATCGCGAAACAGACTTTTGATTTGAGTTGAAAGTTTTCTTTTACTGGAACAAGGTTTCAATAGGGAAAAGAAAATCGGCCAAAATTAAACAATAATAATAATCGCTATTAAATTGCGTTTGAAATTTTTTTGAGAGAAGGAAACAGGTTGCAGCGCGACTGGATAAACGTAAAAGAAACATTAAAAAGTTTGAGCCTGATATCTTCACAAAGAATTAGAAGGCATGAAAATATTGCTTGATCATAATTGGAAACGTTTTTACCAAAAAATCATTGATATTTAAGAGTAGACTAATGAAGTCGTACTTTTTGATGGAGTTTTAAAGGAAGGGAGTGCCAATTAAAAATCATTAGTGGCATATCAGTCATCTTTTGTCTGGGAAATGAAAATTGCCAAATTAAATTAGAATGGTGCTTGGGCAATATGAGCAAAGAACACTTCGCATGTGCTACTGTTAGCCGTACAGTAGTCAAGGAAATAATTCGACATGGATGCGAAAATAACGACACTAACGTACTGCAAAGTTACCATAATGTAAAAACTGCTTTGCGCAAATACACCAGGATGTGATTATGCGCTTTCAGAATTACCAAAGCTTAATAGTTAATTTTGTCAAACGCCAACGAAACAAAATTCTATAAAATGTAAAAAAAAACATCAAAATTTTAAGCATATTTTAAATCTTTTTGTCATTATAGGTTCTACATAAAAGTATTTGTTGTTATATCATTAATGCAGGAAATTAGGAACGTGGACTTCTGAGAAAATACATGACAAAAGTTTAAGTCATTTTCCTTATACTCAGCTGGCACGCGAGCGCGTGAACGAGTTAGCATATTAACCCTCGCATCATTTGCGTTTATGAACAACATAGCCATTGTGACGATGTATGCGTCGGCAGCACTGCGTCTGATTTCACCGACCTGAGACTCGAACCCGAGGTTTCCACGCCAAGTTAAGAAGCGATGACCGCAATACAAACTGCTGCAACTGAACTTAAAATCATAAATCAGCAACGATTGCGGCGTAGAGTTAATTGGTCTTAGCGGGTGAGAGTAAACAAGTGGAACAAATAACCTGCGATAGCGTCGTCAATGATTGACAGTCGACGGAATATTTTTATTTGCTTCACGATCGTCAAGCTATCTCGCCAGGCCTGACGATTTTCTTTCGAAGAGCTAGCCGATGAAATTGCTAATGGTTTTTTAAAGAATGGAAAATGACAACATTTGATCCATAAAAAAAGGCTATAAAGAAATAGTTCTCTGCAATGGTAAACTAGCAAACTCACTTTTCAACATTGTAAATGTTAATTACAAAGAAAAAAGTAATCAAAACGAAGAACGACGTAGTTTATGGTCCAAAAAAAAGTATTTTATCTTGATTAATAAAAACGATGAATACCAACAGGAATAGCGCGATCTAACGCCAACACTTGCTATGAACCATTAACGTTTCAAAACTCCTGGCATTTCAGTGACCCACTTGTTACATCACGCACACAAACGTTATAAAAACTTCATTATAAGGAAAATTTTTTAAACAAAGATTCTAATTAAAGTTGACAGAACTATTATGGGGGCACGTGTAGTAATCACGAGTTGTAGGAATTTTTTCCGACTCCAACTCCGACTCCACTACCCTGGTAGTAATCCAAAAGTCTTTTTCAATTATTGAATTAAAAGAAATATATGAGACCAAAAAAAAAGGTTTTACTTTACCCCTTTAAAACGATTAAACTATTTCTGTTACCCACAAACAGTTAGGTTTGCCGTTCCTAACTTAGTTAATATAGCACTTTTACAATTTGAAATTCAAACAAGGTAAATCTTTATTTGTTTTAGAAAATATAAAAAGAAAAGATGAAATATAAGACAACTCTAATTAACGTAAATAAAGCAGAATCGGCTTTTTTTCCATAATATTCATTTTTACCAAAAAGAAACCAAGAACTTGAAATATATTGATAAATCAAAGGATGTAAAATTATTATTTTCAAAACTGGACAGAATTTGATTCAAAAACATGTCAAAAAAGACCAAATCCATTCTTGAGTTAAGCAAACACCGCACAAACGTCGGAAAATATCCTTTTCATTTAAAAAACGTGAATTTGGCCAAAAGCCACAGCCCTTTCAGTCCTCATTCTGTTAAAACAAACATTTTGCAGCCCCGCCGATTCATAAATGATCACGTCACTTTGACCGTCACTGAAATGGTGCTCACGTGGCGTTGCTACGGTATCAAAAACAACGCTTGTGCTAGCGAGTTATTTTAAAAGAACGTGTTTACTTTTACTCGAGCTTACTCACTCAAGTTCTAGTGCTTTCGAGATTTCGAAGCCGGCTATTGATCAAATTAAAAGTCATGCGATGTGTAAGATTTAAAGATCCCCTAATAGAAAATTAAATCGGGCCTTGTTCACTCTTCACCGTTACTAACCTCGCAGGCTTTAATGTTTTCCCAAAATTTAAAAATAATCAAGTCGGAACGGCAAATAGTGAACGACGTCCATTGAATCCACCTTTCAATTGATCGTCGCACTTTGTTAACTCATTGGTAGATCTAATTACAGAAGTGCGATCCTTCATAGAAGGCAATTTATTTTGGTTTTAGGCGAAATATGAATTTTTAATGTTTTTACATAAATATAAACTTTTACAGCGCTATTGTTTCAAAGCAGAATATCCAAACAAAACCCTGATTGAATATGTTGGTAATATTCTCAAGTCGACGTTTGGAAATGTAAATTGATACCCACGGCTGCAAAGATGGCAAATGTAACCGACTCTTGTTCGCCTCATCACACAAGAACGTTTAAACACGATTCCAAAAATTACGATAATATTCAAAAACGAGAAAAATTGAAATCACAATACAGAAAATTAGTATGAAGGTAAAACTGACGGCATAAAGAATCCATAGTTAATGGCCAGGGATGATAGCATTGGCAGTGTAAAGTGTCCTGAAAAAACTAAATATGCAACACGAGCAAACAAGCGTCTACTACTGCTGCTGCTGCTGCTGCTGCCTTTAAGTTTAAGATTGGCTTAGAAAGAAAAAGTAATACGACAAAACAAGGAGTATTACTTTTTCTTTTTCCTTCACTTGCTCAATACGTTCGGGTTGAAGGGGGAGGTGAATAGGGAGGTGAATACATCAAGACACCGTCTTTTTATTTTACAAAGACGGGGTCTCCAACTGCTTTAACAAAGGCGGTTGGTGCATGATGACGTCATAAAGAATTGCTGTCGACCGTAAGTAAAACTATGCAATGCGGCAGGCGAGCGCGAAAAAGCGTGCTACTCTGTTTAAACTGGAAATCAAATCGAAAGTAGTTTAAATTTAACAAACTGAAACATCATTTCTCTACAAAAATTGGAATTTTCAGTCTTCAAGCATTGAGCACCAGAAAAACATGATCCTAAGAAGGAAAAAAGCTTCTTCAGTACGCAGCCTGAAGGATTAACGATGAAGTAAACAATGGCAGAAGTATAATGAGTATCTTCACGTCAAAACAGGCACAAACGTCAATATGACGTCAGTCTATCATGCAGCCGTGTTCTCAACAACTGTTCTAATATCACATAATAGAAATATGGTAACCACAACAAAACAGGACGTTATTCCCAGTTAAGAACACTTTTAATCTAGGCGAACCCAAACCAGTTTTAGGCGTTGGTCATTGTATAATAATTATAATAGGGCGATAATAAACAAGAGTAAACGTTATATGGGCAAGGTTTTGTTTTGGATGAAAATTGAAATAACTCTACCAAACAAAAATGTCTTAACGCCAACTAGGCGGCTTGGTGACGTAACAATACGCAACGGTTATTTTTGCTATTAATAGTTGCTATCACGCAAGAGAAACGTAAGAGTTGAAGTCCTTTTAAGAAAGTCAAGCTATTCACCACAAATAGTTTATAACAGGGGCTTGAGTTTTAGGAAAATTTTAATCTGTCGTCGAAAACAAAAAAAAATTGAAAAAAGTTCAATGATTTCAAGACTAAATCATTGCAGCAGCTTACTATTCATTTTTTAATTTGGAAAATGAATTAAAGAAAACTTAAATAAACATAACAATTGCCATGGAGAACACACAATAAAGTAAAATTTACTTTCAATCAAGAAAAAATATTTTAATTAATATTTGTGAATGTTTTTTCATAGATCATTAATTTTGTTATTGTAAAAATATATTGAATTGGTAAAAAAATCTGTATAATATTTTCAACAGCTAAAAGAAAGTGTTTTTGGTAAACAATAAAATTACCATCCTGATTAAATATAATTTTAGAGTTAAACACAATAAAGAGGAAACTGCATTTGTTGATGAAGATGCAAATGTAATGGAAATGTATTCATAACCAATAACAAAGAAATAACAAATAGATACTACACTTTTTCACAAATTAGCAAAAATTTTCCCTTGAATGTTTTTTGTGTTTTTAACATAAAACTTTAACTTAAAATTCTATTAGATCTAAAATCCATTAAAAAAGCAATGCAACTTGTAGTTTAAAAAATACTTTAGTATAAGACAATTAAAAAAACTTTTTGACTTAAATCCTGAAATCATTCAAACAGTTTGGACTGCATTTCACTGATAAATTCTTTTTGGTTCTTCTACTATAAAATGCCTAACCAATACACTAAATTGCTCCTAGCTCAGACAAGGTGTGAAACAAACTTTAAAAAAGTTAAGAAAGTCAAATAAAATCTTTTGAATAATTTTATTTTAATAAAATTTTAGAGGAAAGCTTATAGACAAAACAGAATGTTGGGGGTAGCAAATTAATTTTGAAATAATTTTTTTAATCTAATAGTTTAATTAATAATACATATATATATATATATATACAAGGGACAGTGCTGACAATTCACTTTTGACAGTGCTCAATGATTTGAAGATCAGAGCAAAATTATCAATTATATATACATATTATATATATATATATACATATATATATATATATATATATATATATATACATATATATAAATATACAGTTGTGTGAATATATATCTATTATATTATTTATCAGTTGATCATTGAATTTTATATAAAGTTAGAGTTACAGCTACAAAAAAAAAAGAAACCCAAGAATTAGTGGCACTATGGTGATTTATAATAAATAAAAAGAACTAAATATTAACTGTGGAATTAAAAACTGTTTGCTGTATTGATTAAAAAACCTGAATTTTATTGTTGCATAAAGGTTCAATTGGCTTCTCAAGAAGTCACCATAAGTGATTTTTTTAGTGAAACTAACCTAGACTAAAATGGGACAAGAACGGGATAGAATAAAGAAGAAACCAAGAGAAAAAAGGTCTCTCTAGAAGTGATAATAACCACAGGGGAATTCAGGTTAGTTTTATCAACAAAAATTGCTTATGATGACTTTTGAAGAGACCTGGTTCAACTTTATATTTTACATATAAACAGTATATACACAAACAAAAATTAGATCTCATTCACCCTTTGCCATTAACCTTGCAAGCTTTGAAGATTTCTAAAAATTTAAAAGTTTATTAAAGTAAGCATGGCAAATAGTGAATGAGGACCCAAAAATATTGGAATATATGTTTTGTGTCAAAAAATTTCAAAAAAGTGGTCACAATCTTGAAAATCTCAGTGGTAGTCTTGAAAACTATTGATAAAATATTATATTTACCAGTTGATTAGATTCTTTATGTCTTGCTAGTTTCACTTTTCCATAGGTACCTGTACCAAGAGTTTTAAGAAACTCATATCTACTTTTGACATTGTGCCGATGATGATGACGTCTTATTGATGCAGGTACATGGCTTGTAATACTTGATGATACTGGGTTGTCACAATTTTCCATTTCATAACACTAAATTTTTACAAATTTTGAATGCCTGGCAAAATATTAATCATGTTAAGTAACATTTGGCAAAGAGGCTGTTTTTTTTAACCATATAACAATGCAAAAAGCAGCTGTAATGTAATTAACATTCTTTATTTGTTTAAAAAACAAACATTTAAAAAAGATAATTATACAAAGACAAACATTTTCAGTTTACTTAAGCCCTCATCAGGTTTCTAAAACTTTAGTAATATAAAATAACTTTAAGATTATATAGTCACACACACACAAAAATGATACATATTTTTGAAACACATGCTGACATAAAAATCAGAAAGCATTTTAGAAATAACAGTCCTGAGCATTACAACAGTATATTCTAATTTGAACTCGCCTCTTACTTTATATGTGTAAGTGCAAAAAAAACTTATTTTAATTCTTTTAGCATCATTAAGCAATCTAGACTATATTATAAACAACCATAAACTGACTCAATTTGCCTGATAGTAACATTTAATAGCCTAGTAACTCTGACTTAATTTGTAGTAATTCAAATATCTGGGCTACATTCACAGTATTCTTTAACGACTAATGCGTCTCTGAAAAATTCACGATTTATATTGCTGTTTACGTTTTGCGACTTCTTGTTATAAGTTGCCAATAACATCAACAAATCACAGCTTACTTGCGCCTTTCAGCGTGTGTTTTAAACAAAGTTGCCAAATTAAGTTTTCAAAAAAGGCCAAACTGATGAGCAGTCAATCAAAAGAAGCCAAACGTAACAAAGAAAAGCCATATTATTTTTTCTCTATTGTTGTTTCAAATTTAAAGTAAACTAAAGACTAAAAAAAAGGCTATCACGTTCAATCAGTGTCCGAAATCTCGATTTTAAGGTGGGATGTAAGGCAGGATGTCGGCAGCGATGTCGGCAGCGTGGTCAAGTGGTTAAAGCGCCTGTTACAGATGATGACGTGATTCATATAGTCAGTGATGACCTTACAAAAAGGGGGTCCCGGTGCAAGAAAAAGTAAGGGGGCCACTATTTAGTGTCCCAAAAAAAGGTAGCTGAAGCAATTTTTAGTATATGAAAGCAAAGCGATTGCTAAAAAAGTTCATTATTTCAAATCCATCTCAGGCTTCCCAATAGTTTTTCTCCAAAAATCATGGTATCCTCTAAAAAAACAAGAAACAAAAAAAAAAGTCTTCACTTCAAATTTACCTCAGCTTTCTCAATTTTCCTTCAAAAATCATGGTGTTTTCTAAAAAAAAGGTCTTCAATTTCGTATCAACAGTAGTATATAATGTACTTTCAATTCAAATTGTAGTAGCATCTTCTTCTTCTTCTCCTTTCGGACTTTCCCTTCAGTCAGGGGTGGCCACAGCGTATCATTATTCTCCAAACCTTTCTGTCTTCAACATCCGTCTCCTTTGCACTAACTTCCCCCATATCTTCTTTTACTACATCTACAAATCTTTTCTTTGGCCTCCCTCTTCTCCTCTTTCCCGGTAACTCCATTTCCATCATTTTTCTTCCTACATACTCTTGGTCTCTCCTCATGACATGTCCATACCATTTCAGCCTTCCCTCCCTCATCTTCATTCCTAACCGTTCTACCTTAACGGTACTCCTGATGTGCTCGTTTCTAATCTTGTCTTTTCTCGTCACTCCCATAGCAAACCTCAACATTTTAATCTCTGCGACTTCCATCTCTTGTACTTGTTTCTTTGTGAATGCCACTGTCTCAAGTCCATACACCATTGCTGGTCTTACCACTGAACTGTACACTTTTCCTTTTCCTCTAGCTGGTAACCTCCTGTCGCAGATTACTCCCGATACTCTTCTCCATCCATTCCATTCTGCCTGTACTCTCTTCTTTACCTCCCTCTCATAACTTTACACTTTACACTTACTTTACACTTACTTAAATTCCTTTACTCTTGGCACTTTTGTATCTGTTGTGATATTGTGCAATAGATGACGTAGTGTTTTTCTTAAACGCTCTAATCTTAATCAGCGCCTTCTGCTCAAACAATTATTGGACACGCGCATCTCCAAGCATAATTGTTACTAGTTAAATATGCGCCTTTATTTTGGTTTAGCAGTCAGTTCGAAGTATCAAGCTACTACAGCAAACTAACTAATAGCATTATATTTCAATACGGTTGTTTTTTGGCTAAGTGATTTTTGTGAATATTTATTATTGTTTTTTTATAAACCTGTGTATTCGTGCAAAGATACAACAGGCAAAAGTGGCGACGAGGATTCAAGGAACTCAACTGCGTCAAGAAAGAAAAAAGAAAATTTGTTGAATTTGCATTAAAGCTTGAATTGTCGAAATGAGTGAAATTTCTGAACTGATTTTGTTGTTAAATAAGCAACACCAAGAGCAAATGGCAGTTTTACGCGACGAGCATCGCGAGCAGAATAAGCAATACCAAGAGCAGAACAAGCAACATCAAGAGCAAATGACAATGCTTCAAGAGCAGCTGAAAATTCTACAAAGCAGCTTGAACAACCCGCGAGAAAATGTTCCAACACCGATGGCAAGTTTTCAACCATTCGATTCCACATCTGAGTTATGGACTGATTATTTGGCAAGGTTCCGAACATTCGTCACTGCTAACTCTGTTCCCGACAACAAGCAAGCACAAATTTTTCTTACCAACCAATCTAACTCCGTTTACAAAATGCTTAGCAACTTAGCGGCTCAGCAACAACCTGTCAAAAGCATACATGAGCTAACCATGAATGATATTCAGACGTTTATGGCAGAGCAGTTCGACCCAAAACGGTTTGTTGTCAGAGAACGTTTCAAGTTCTGGTCTGACATGAAACGCAAACCTGGCAAAACTATTCCTGAACTGGCAAGCAGAATACGACAAGATGCAGCTACGTGTGATTTTCAATCCATTAAAGATCCTTTAGATGAAGCCTTGCGAACTAAATTCATCTGTTCAGTAGACAACGAAGCAGTTTTGAAGACACTCTTCAAGCTCAAGGACGATGAACTGAAGTTTAGCAACGCCATCAGAGTGGCTCAAGAAGTGGAAGAAGCAGCCAAGGTAGCAAAGGAAACCGTACACGGTCAACCTTCTACGTCGGTGCAGAAAGTTTATCACGCAAAGTCCAAAACTTCCAAAACGCAAGAAAAGAAAACCGCCTGCTTCAGGTGTGGAAATTCTGGACATTTCAGCAAAGCTTGTCCTCACATCAAAGCTATTTGCAGCTTCTGCAAGAAAACAGGTCATCTGCAATCTGTATGCATGTCTCGACTAAGAGATAATAAGCTTGTGAAACAATTGGTGCACAAAGTCCAATGTTCTGTTTCACCCATCTATCAAACTATTAGACTTAATGACCGCAGAATTAAGTTTGAAATTGATAGCGGAGCCAGTGACACAATTTGCTGTGAAGCGACGTGGCAAACGCTGGGTAAACCCACTCTACAACCTGTAACAGTTCAATATCAAGTTGCTGAAGGTAGCCCGCTACCCGTCGTGGGACAATTCCAATCAACTGCAAGTATTGATGGAAAATCACCTGACGTGACCTTTCCTGTAATTGTCACTAAGGTGCCCAATCTGAATTTACTAGGTCGTCTGGCGATGATGAAGTTGAAACTCACCAATTTAACTGATCACTTCAGAGAAAACCTAAGTTGTGCTGAATCTACTGCAACGATAGAGCACGTCACTACAAGTGGTCCAGAAAACTCTTTAGATGCGGCATGTATTCAATTATGTGGAGAGTTTCCTACTTTATTTGAATCTACATTGGGTTGTCTAAAAGATTTTTCACTGGACATACGGTTTAAACCTGAAGCTAAACCTATTTTCAAGAAGCCAAGACCTGTTCCGTTCTCAATCCTACAAGATTTAAACGAAGCATACGAAGCAGGAATTAAGAGAGGTGTATGGGAGCTTACAGATTTTAACTCGTACGGCACCCCCGTGGTTCCTATTCGAAAGTCTCCTTTGCCAGGTCAAGCAAAAGCAAGCATCCGAGTTTGTGGAGATTATTCGGTGACTGTAAACTCGCAACTGGAAGACCATCGTCAACCAATCCCTCTCCCAGAAGATCTAATGCGCAAGCTAGGACGTGGTTACTGCTTTAGTAAGATTGATCTAGCTAATGCATATAATCAAATCTGTCTTTCTCCTGACAGCCAGAAGAAGCTGGCTCTCAGCACTCACAAAGGAGTTTTACTTCAGAAAAGACTTCCTTTCGGAATTAAATCCGCACCAGGGTATTTCCAAGAAATCATGGAACAGTTAACGCAAAATTTGCGAGGAGTTGCCGTGTATTTCGATGATATTTTGGTAAGTGGTGACAACGCAAAAGATCATTTGATAAACCTGCGAGCTTTGTTCAAAAGACTAGAAGAAAAAGGTCTTCGCTGCAACCGTGAGAAATGTGTTTTCGCCCAAGTATCAATTGATTACCTGGGTCACACTTTATCAAGTCGAGGAATTGCAAAAGGGTCCAAAGTTGATGCCATACTAGAAATGCCTACACCCAAGAACAATTCTACGTTAAAATCTTTTTTAGCATCTGTGCAGTTTTATTCTAAATTCTTACCTCCATATTTTTCGGAAATCACCGAGCCGTTGTACAAGCTTACACGCAAAGGACAACAGTGGAAGTGGGGTGAAGTAGAAGCGACATCTTTCAAAAAGATCAAACGGTTACTATGCACAGAGACTGTACTTGCGCACTATGACCCATCTCTTCCGTTGGGTTTATCTTGTGACGCCTCAGAATGCGGAATTGGAGCGGTATTATTTCATCGCTTTGCAGACGGAAGCGAGCGTCCGATTCTCAATATTTCTAAAATTCTATCGGCAACACAAAGACGCTACAGCCAAATACAGAAAGAAGCACTATCCTTAGTGTATGCTTTGAAGAAATTTCATCAGTTTCTGTACGGTCGTAAGTTCATTGTGGTCACCGATCACAAACCTTTAGTGACCTTGTTTGCCCCTGATAAAGGTACTCCTGCAATGGCCGCGAATCGACTTGCACGATGGGCATTACTAGTCCATCAATATGACTACACGGTGGAATACCGTAGAAGCAAGGACCATGGCAATGCCGATGCTCTTAGTCGCTTGCCATTTTCAAATGACACAAGTTTTGATGGGGAGGAGATGGAAGATGATGTCGATAGCGTTTGTTTAGTTCGAACAATCAGTCGTCAAATCAATCCTGACAATCCATTGCTTGTGGTCAGAGAGACTGCCAAGGATCCAATTCTTTCCCAACTAATGCGATTTGTGAAGGAAGGATGGCCGCATGCATTTTCGGAAGAGCTTAAAGACTTCAAAAAGTTGGAAAATTCGTTGTCAACAGAGAATGGTTGCGTTTTTTACGGCTTACGGGTAATAATTCCTTCAACCCTACGTAATCATATTCTTAAATTATTACACCTTGGACATTTCGGCATGCAACGGATGAAACAACTTGCCAGGTCAACTGTCTATTAGCCAAGAATTGACTTTGACATCGAGTACTTATGTCGCAAATGCACTTCCTGTGGCCAATTTCAAAATAAGCCGGATAAACCTTCAATCCATCCGTGGATGATGCCAGAAAAACCATGGTCAAGACTCCACTTGGACCATGCGATCAACTTTCTGGGAAGAAACTGGTTAGTCCTTGTAGACGCTTATTCAAAATATCCTTGCATTCATCCAACAATCTCAACGTCTTCGAAAAGTACTACTGCTATACTTGAACAAGAATTTGCTCATTTCGGATATCCCCACACGTTGGTGACCGATAATGCCACAACATTCATGTCTCAAGAGTTCCAAGCTTGGCGCAAACAACGAGGCATTGTACATCTCACCGGAGCACCTTATCATCCAGCAACAAACGGTGCTGCCGAGCGTTTGATACAATCGTTCAAACAGGCATTGAGAAAATCCTCGTTACCTCCAAAGGAAGCTTTGCAAGAATTTCTAATGCAATATAGAAGAATTCCTTTTGCATCGGGACTGTCACCAAGCGAATTGTTGAATGGAAGAAGAATACGCACCAAAATTGACACTTTGGTTCCATCCATTCCGCATCTCCTGCAGGGAAGACAGTCAAGACAAGCGAGCAAGCATTCAAATGCTGAAGACTCGGAAGTGGTTTCGAAAGTCGAACATCATTACTCACTAGGAGACCCTTGTTACGCACTGTACTTCGGCCCTAGAAGAGATCGTGACCCACGATGGGTGCCTGCAATAGTTACGAAAGTCCATGGTACACGAAGCGTCAATGTACGAGTCATTCCTCGAGGACCAACTTGGAGAAGACATCTTGATCAACTTCGACCTCGATACGGTTCGGATCAAGATGATGATCCCTGTGAAATCCCAACGAGCGTTTTGTCTACAGAAACACTTCCAGCCGGGACTGACCACGCATCTAGTTCTTCTTCGATGAACCAACGCAACAATCCGAGACTACCAACCGGAGACGAGTACGGGCGACACAATCTACGACGATCAGCGAGAACCAAGAGACCTCCAAAAAAATATTGTTGCTAATATGTATATATATTTTTTTGTCGTAGTTTATTTGGGGAGGTGTTGTGATATTGTGCAATAGATGACGTAGTGTTTTTCTTAAACGCTCTAATCTTAATCAGCGCCTTCTGCTCAAACAATTATTGGACACGCGCATCTCCAAGCATAATTGTTACTAGTTAAATATGCGCCTTTATTTTGGTTTAGCAGTCAGTTCGAAGTATCAAGCTACTACAGCAAACTAACTAATAGCATTATATTTCAATACGGTTGTTTTTTGGCTAAGTGATTTTTGTGAATATTTATTATTGTTTTTTTATAAACCTGTGTATTCGTGCAAAGATACAACAGTATCCTTTATTTTTATTGTTTCGTCATCATTTCCTCCATTTATGCAAAGATATTCGGTCTTTGACCTACTTACTTTCATCCCTCTTTTTTTCCAATGCATACTTCCAGGATTCTAATCTCCGCTCCACTTCTTCTCTGGTCTCTTCACAAATCACAATATCATCAGCAAACAGCATCGTCCATGGTGGTTCTCTCCTTACTTCATCCGTTAGCCTGTCCATTATCACTGCAAACAGGAATGGACTTAACGCTGATTCTGGTGCAGTCCAAGCCTAACCTTGAAACTTTCTGTAGTTCTTGCTGCACACCTCACCACTGTTTCGCTTCCCCCATACATATCCTGTACTAGTTGCACATACTTTTCCACTATTCCGGATTTTCTCATACAGTACCACAGTTCTTTCCGTGGAACCCTGTCGTAAGCTTCCTCTAGGTCCACGAATACACAATGTAGCTCTCTTTGACCTTTCCTGTACTTTTCCATTAACATTCTTAGAGCAAACTTGGCATCGGTGGTTCCCTTTCCTGACATAAATTCATGTTGCTGTTTGCTGATCTCTGCTCTATCCCTTAATCTGGCTTCAATAATTCTTTTCCATACCTTTATTGTATGGCTCATTAGCTTTATTTCTCTATAGTTTCCACAGCACTGTGCGTCCCCTTTGTTTTTATAGATTGGGATAAGCACACTCCTTCTCCATTCTTCTGGAATCCGTTCACCCATTAATAGTCTGTTGAACAGTCTGGTCAAAAACTCTATCCCCATCTTTCCCATCCACTTCCAAACTTCTACTGGCAACTCATCTGGCCCAACTGCTTTACCTTTTTTCATCCTTCTTAGTGCGTTTTTTACTTCTTCTCTACTGACACAATTTACCCTTCTGCTTCTTCCGTCCTAGGGCCTCTGTTATTTTCCTCGTTCATCAGTTTCTCAAAGTACTCCTTCCATCTCTTTAACACTGCTTCCAAATTTACCATCGCATTACCGTTTTCATCCTTTATAACCCTCACGTGCAGTACACTTTCCCTGCTCTGTCTCTCTGCCTAGCCAATTTGTACAACTCCTTTTGACCTTCTTTTGTTTCCAATCTAGCATACAAATCTTAATACGCACGTCCCTTTGCCATTGCAACTGCCTTCTTTGCCTTACTCTTCTTTTCTTTGTATATCTTTTTAGTATTTTCATTTTTTATTTTGTCCCATGCTTTCTTTGCCTCTTTTTTTCTTTTATGCTCTCCTGAACTTCTTCATTCCACCACCATGTCTCCCTGTCTCCTTTTCGTTTCCCAAATGTCACTCCCAGTACAGTTTCAGCTGTTTTTCTTAGCATTTCTGCTGTTTTGTTCCATTCATCATGTAACCCATCCTTGCCTCCCAGAATCCTAGTCACCTCTTGTCTAAACGCTTCTTTAGTATATAATGTATATGTATACACTTTCTTGTACTTTAGTACATAATGTACTTTAGTATATAATGTACAAATTGTAGTAGCAGAGTGTGTGCAAAATGTCGTTAATTACGGATGCATTTTTTTTGACCTGCCATCGACGTCCTAGTGTTCCTTTGTAAAAATAGAGCAATTTCTTGTATATGGAGGGCCACTTTTTGATCTATTTTAAGGGCGCCCGGTGCGACCGCACCGCTTAAACCCTATTAAAGCCTTTACTGGATATGGTCTCGGTTTAAAACATACTCGCGCCATTCTGTTGTGTTCTTGGAAAAAAACTTTACGCACTTTTTCCTGCTTGGTGGTCTTAGCAAGCAGTTCAAAATTAAAGTCATATCTCTATTAAATTATCAACGGATAGCAATACCTTGACATCTCGGGAATCAGGTGGGGTAATTGTTTACCCTACGTTTTAGCGCCTCCTTCGCTTTCCTGCGAGTTAAAAGGATAAATATAGAGATAAAATAAAAAAATTCTAACGTTTTTTCATGATGGATCAAATTATATATTTGGTAATAATAGGCGGGCCACAAAAAGATCTTCACTTTGAATCTGACTCTGATTTCTTGATTTTTGTCTCAAAGCAAAGTGATTTCTTAAAAAAGTGTCTTCACTTTGAATCTGACTTTGATTTCTCGATTTCGGTCTTCAAGCGTTTTGCCGAACCTTTTAAGTAAGCTCGCGGAACACAATTTAAATAAAGAATTTGAGTCAGCAGTGGACCGCATAAAAACATTAAATGGACCGCAGGTTGGACATTCCTGCTGAAAACGATTAAAGAATTAGAAAACAATGAAAATTCAAACGCTTTTGCTCATAAACTTAAAATATTTTAAACGGTAGGTCAACTAATTTACAAGAATAAAATTTGGGTTTATAGAAATGACTAAAAAGCCAAAAGGCCAAACGTTAAATTTAAAAGCCAAACCTTAAAAACCTTAAAAATGCTTAAATTTCTCAGATTTGGTCCTATAAAAGCCAAGGTGGCAATCCTGTTTTTAAACAAAAAAGGTAAATCTGTAAGAACTTCATTTTTGTTTATCATCACAAACACGCCTTCAAGTGGAAGCAATAGAAACCGTTTTCCCACATTTTTTGCGGTCGCCAATTTTTTCTGAGATACCTTGCTAAAAAAAAAATCTTTAAAATTTTAAAAACTTTACTTTATGACTATATTCTATTACAGTGCTTCTCAACCCCTGGGTCGCGACGCAACGTTTAATTTGATTGGGTCGCCGACGACTGTAATTGTGTAAAAGTAAAATCAGTACTTTTTCCTAAAGAAAATCAAAAAATCCAAGACAGATTCAAAGCGAAGACATTTTTTTCATTTTATCTCTACGAAAAACTATCTTCTCGTATATTTATCTTCCTGACTCGAAGAAAAGCGACGGAGGCGCTAATGCGCAATTACCCCCACCTGCTTGCGCAGATGCCCAGATATTTCTGTGCGGTTAAAATTTGTTATTTTGTTTTTTTAGTTTTATAGAGATATGACTGAAATTTAGAAAGCAGGGAAAAGTTAAAGTTATATCTAAGAGTTTTTCCTAAGGTTTTTTCCCAAGGACACAATAGAATAGCGCTAGTAGGTTTTGATCCAAGACTACGTTGGTTACTACCACCGCGCTCGAACAATTCGACCATACTTTTTTATAGAGATCACTACGTTTTTCGGACAAAAATCGAGAAATCGGAGACAGATTCCAAGTGAAGACCTTTTTTTGGAAATCACTACGTGTTTAGGACGTAAATCGAGATTTTTGTTTTTGCAATAAAGTCTGTGGAAAAGATTGGGTCGCCCATAGACTTTACACTAACATAGACTCTACACTTGTTATTTTAGAGTCTATGGGTCACCAAAGTTTTGCTATCTATTTTCGCTTAAGATTTGGGTCGCCACCAAAAAAAGATTGAGAAGCACTGTTCTATTATCTGGCACAGTTAAATAACGTTAAACTCTGAAGGACTTTAACGCTCGAGACGACTGATTTTTTCAAGGTATTTGTTTGCTACTTTTAGCATATGCAAATTGGCAACTTCATTATAAATTATTATGCTGAATGGTTTGCATGCCATTGTAATAAAATGGTGTACAGTCTTCAATGCAGCAGTAATGTTTGCCACTTCGCGTTTTGTTGCGCAACTTAGGACTTACAAAAAACTTACCTCATAAGGCTGCATTTCGCTTGATACTATTTAGCCTATTAAAATTTAAAAAACTCTAAACTTTGCAGAAACTTAGGTTTAATCTTGAAAATAAAAGCTCACATTTGGCCGTCATTATAAAGCCAAAATCGTTTTTTAGTTTGGACTTTAAACTAAAGTCAAAAAGGTGACCTGTCCAAGTACTCGCCGTATTTTTGCTTGTTGATTTTTAAATCATTTACATAATAGATATGACTATAGCTTCCAGTAATTTTCCGAAAATCGGAGCCGGAGTGCCCAAAGAAAAATAAGTATCCGATACCAACTAAAATACATTTAAAAAAGCGACTTCGCTTCAGCATATTTAAAAAAACTAAATCGGTTCCAACTCCACACAAAAACATGCGACTCCGACTTTTGACTCTTACTCCATAACCCTGGCTTAAAATAAAACAACCTACGTAAAATCTTGCGTTTCGTCTCGTACTCAGTATTCCAAAGTCTTGTCTCATCTCTGTTTTCTATTCCCAAAGTCGTCCCAGTCTCGAAGCTCGGTGTCTGCCTGTCTGGAGTCCACCTCTGGATTGGTAAAATAAATAATAAATAACAAGATTGAACTCGAAGTAAAGTATTGATCATCTTTCTTGTGAACGATTTTCGAAGCAAACAATTGATTAAAAATTCTTATAATCATTTCCTCAATAGCTTATGACAATATCAACGAAACGACACAAAGATCGACCTTTCAAGGCTATTTGTGACGAAACAAATAACAAAAAATATATTGTAATACTTAAAATGTAAAGAAAAACGAAAATTTGTTTTGTAAATTAGCTATTGCAGTTTCTTTACAAGAAAAAACAAATCTTCTACTTGCAAGACAGTATCGGAGGCCCTGAGCTTAGAGCGATTGTTAAGCGAAATGCTTTGCGAGATACCAAAATAATACTTTTAATTTTTATTTTGGTTTTTGTTATGAAATTATTGAAACGCATGCTGTTACGCTGGTGTTTATGTCACCGAATTAATGATATGGCATTTGGAACCTTATTTATACTTCTGTATATAAACTTTAATGTTTATTATTGTTTTACCTTCATCCGATTATAGTTGTTTTCAATAAGTCATAATACTATAACTGATAAACATAAAGGTTTCGGTGCAAATATCATATCTTTGATTTGAAAAAAAGTTCTTGGAACGTTAACTGCAAATTGCTGCTAGTAAATCCGCTGTATGCTCTATTTATAGCTGAAGCACAACGTAGGCTTATGAACACCCTTTAAGATCAAATAATATGGTTTTTGAAAAATTACGAATTGCAGTAATGCTATGAAATACATAACAAAAAGAACTGAATAACGTTTATCAATAGAATCAATAATATTTTTGTGTTCCAAACAAATACCTTTTTCAAAAACTCAATGTTTGATTTTTTTAAAATTTACTACAACTCAACTAAACATGAGTTTTGGATATGAAAACTTCGTTTTAGCATTTTGCTTCGTCATTAAAGTACATATTTTCATAATGGAAAAACTTTTCAACTGGTGCTTGACAAACTAGTGAGCAGTGATGATTTTATTAGGGTGCAAACGGTGTGGCCGCACCGAGCCCCCCAAAAAGTGCCCCCCTACACAAGATATTGCTCTATTTTTTTTATAGTAGCACCAGGACATCGATGGCATGTCAAAAAGAAAATAAAAATTTTTGAATCTGTGGTTGCAGCATGCTCGGCTTCAGCACCTTACGTTGCTGTCACTTGTGCTTGTTAATTGTGAAGACCTTTTTTTTAGAGACACCATAATTTTAAGACGAAAATAGGAAATTCCGCAACCGATTCCAAGTGAAGACCTTTTTTTTAGGAAACACCATAATTTTGGGGCGAAAATGGGAAATACAGAGACCGATTCCAAGTGAAGACTTTTTTTTAGAAAACACTTTGTTTCATACACTAGGTATGGCTCCGGCTCCCTTTTTTTAGTGCAATAAATAGTGTTTCCCTTTATTTTCTTGCACCGAGCCCCTTTTTTCGTAAGGCCATCACTGCTAATAAGTATTGTGTGAGTCACAAAGACTGACGTAAAAATTATTGAATAGCACGTAAATTAATGGCGACTGTTCGTCTCGTCCCAGGGTGAAAAATATGAATCCGTACGGTATTCCGTCGTGGACCTACGTCACTGTCGTGGTTTAACCTATTCAAGGTTTGAACCAATTTAGCGCCTACTTTATTGATACGTTTTTTACTTGGATTCTCTATTTCTTTTGTAATCTTTCTTTTTTTTTCATACTTTTCGGCCTTGCGCTAACTTCTGTAAGTTTAATAAATACTTGAGCTTTGTTTAAACGCTTTTGATTAGCTATCTTATTTTCAAACGTTTAGTTTTATTTAAATAAATATTATTTTTGTTGTTTCTTTAGATATCAGTTATTATTTTGCGAATAAAGCCTAGTTTGCGCTTTACTTTTATGACAATCACCCGCTAGACTTAATACAAATCAGCTGAGGACGTGAACTCGAACTTAACGAACTCGATCTTTTTTGCTGTACTAGAAGTAGGTTACGAGTGAATTCGGACTCGAAATAACAAATTTTTGTGAAATTGAATTCAAACTTTAACGAGGTTAAACTGCATCAAGTTCTCGACGCTGATACAAATTTTTTTCTTTTATCGAATTATCTAAAAAATTTTTTTTATCGCACCCTTGTTTCGAAAAGGGCCACATAACGAACGACAAATGACAATGATGGAGTATAGGTCTAGTCTCCAAACGAACCAAAAACGTTTTCAACAACAAAGAGCTAGGAGAAAATCAAAAAAGGTTTTCATTTACAATCAAAGGTCCCAAAGCCACTTTATCTTCTGATTGCGAGGAAAAACCTTTTTTATTGATCTTCATATAGTTTTCTCATTGGTGAAACTCGTTGGGGGCCTGTAGTCAAAACTAAAAATTCTGCAATGTTGCCAGAAACAGCAAAAGGGTTGTGCACTTCTGATTTAATTGAAAAAAGGTAGCAAAACTAAATTTTACATCGAAAATTCCAAAACAAATATTCAAACGAGCTGCACACCAGAACAAGGGTTATTTTATTTAAATTGAAAGTAATGATTTAAAGCAAGGCTTCTCTCCACGCCGTTCGATCGCAAAAGTAGTATGAGTAGATCATTGATACTAAAAAAAAGATAAATCATGCAGTTATGCAAGTAGGCCTATAGACATGAGATCAAAAGTGAAGACTTTTTCTTTTATTTATATTGACTTTTTTAATTTTCAAATGCAATTTGGGACGAAAATAGAGAAATTTGGTAAAGACTGAAAATGAAGACCTTCTTTTTTAGTCTTCAGTAAATTTTTCAGACGAAATTGTGTGACATTTTGCCATCTCTGTAAACTGCAACATGGTCATGATTCGGGTAATCATCGACATAATTTCCGAGTAATTGTATTATCTCCCAAAAATTGTGGGAGTGTATGGCCGTTTACATTGTACATATATAATTCTTATGATTTTTAATTTTTTCCAGGAATTTAAAAGTTTTACCGGGAAATCATAAACCCTGTTAACAAGAAGTTTTTCGATTAGGTCACGCAGTTTACTTACAATTGTGACTCTGTTTAAAACAGAAAGCAGCGGGACAATATGGTCATTCGACGATTAGCAATGTGTCTGCTATAATGAATAGAAATCTAGCTATCAAAATAAACTATCTTTTTGATTTGTCAAATAAACTTTTTTTATTTTGTAAAAGCTGCTACACAACTCAATGCGATTTCTATAAATTTCAGGTTTCACCTATTGTTTAGTGTTGCAAAAAATAGAGCAAATACAAAAACTGCTTAACTGCTTTCTATCCCCGAGGCATACGTTGAACATTGTATTAAGTTTATGTTTTAATGCCAAGCTTAAGGAACATAAGCGATTTTTGCCTCCTGGGCAAGGTTTTATTTAGAAAATACGTAGAAAGAAAGGAACTTTTCGATAAGCTTATCATGAAATTTAATCGATTTTTACAAAAAAAAAGTATCATATCGTCCATAGACTGTAATCTAACCTACTAAATGATATTTTCAGCTGTAGAAATGATTCAACAAGAATTAAAAATAAAATTGTTTAAATTGAAAAGTTTAAAATAAATTTCTTAAAGCTATTAAAACTATTTTAAAATTAATTATATTTTAATTAGAAAGTTTAAAATGTATTATTATAAGCCCATAGCGAATTCAAAAAGATTACTTGTTGCTTGTGGAATAAGTGAGTAAATTCTTAAAAGTTTCTTTTGTGATAGCTTATTAGCCTACTTTGTTATTGCACTGACAAGTCATCATAAACTTCTCAACAACGGAATTCAAGCGCAAAGAATTTGGATCCATTTTTTTTTGTTATACCGTCCAGAGCTTTAGATCTTTTCTAACTGTCTTTATTTTTTCTGTTTGTCGTAGGATAAGGTCATTGGTAAGATTTACAAGATATGAGACTTATATCAATGACTTTTTCTTCTATTTTGTGTAATAATCATGAATAAAGCTCTTGAGCAGTATTTCCTAACCTGGAGTAAATTTCTCGAATTTGAGAGTAAATTATTGCGACCCCAATTTATTTTTTATTTAAATTATTTTTTTTGATTTACCAAGAGTGAAGACAAAACAGAATTTTTTAATCTTTCCTTGCACTTGCATGATTTTTACGTACATTTTTAGCTTGCCCCTCTTCTTTAAAGGTAAAAAAAATTATTTAATTTAAATCAGGGGTTCTTAAACTTTTTGAGATGCGCCCCTTTTTTCACCAAAGAAAAATCGCGCCCCCTCTTCTTCATGCAAGAAAAAATTGTGCCCCACCCCTTGACGACACAAATTAAAATCAAAACCCAAGCTCTATCATCATATTCTCCATTTTCCTTTGAAATTGAAGGTAAACATTAATAAAAAAAACAATATTTTTACTTTTCATCAGCGTCCAAAATTTCCAATTTCGTATCACATTCAATGTAAAGACCAAAAAAAAAGTCGTTGCAGCGATCAATTCAGTTTGCAGCCAGTTGCTGGCGCCCCTGATGAGCCTTTCACGCCCGCAGTTTAAGAACCCAACTTTAAATAAACATATCTTTTTCGAACTGAATCTTAAACTTTGGTGTCTTCTAAGTACAGTTAATTTTGAATTGGGGGTTAAATTTAGTAATTTTTATTGATAAATAGGTAAAATTTGCAAAAAGGATTAAAAACCGCTGCTCTAGAGTCTAAACCAGTGGTTCTCAAAAGGGTCGATCGAAAAATCGAAGGGGTCAATTGAGGGTCCAGAAATTGATGAAGGAGTCTGCTGTGGCAATAAAGCAATGATACTTTATTTGCAAAAGTTCTAAACTAAAAAATATATGGTTATTAAAATAAAGACTTTTTTTGTTCTTTTTGTCTTACTTGTTTTTCTTTACACTTAATAAGAAAAGATGGTTGCATCGAAATCAAGAGAAAAAAAGTTTCTACTGGTTAATTCTTCACTTCACATTATTTAGTTAAAAAGTGGATTAAGAGGGCCCATAAAAATTTTTTACTCGAATAGGTTTGACGTGCAAAAATGTTTGAGAACCACTAGTCAAATCTGTTGGTGACAAGTAAAAGTAGATTGGTTGCAAGTTCAAGCGTCAAAAATCAGCAAAAATTTGTTTTTATGTTTTAAATATTTTAAACTTAAAATATAATGGACTTTAAAAACAAGAAATGATTTCAGTTGATGATTATTGGAAAGTTCATTGAACGCCACTTGCCGATTAAATTATTGCTATTCAAAGAAAAGCAATAATCGCTACATTATAATAACATTAATTATCTTCCTCACTCGTAGGATAAGGTCAAAGCGTTAAACTATCAGCGATTACTCCGAGCTTTTTTGGAATGTCGAGATATTCTTGTCCGGCTAAAAGTTTTTGTTTCTATTTTTAGTTTTTTTTAAATAATAATTTGATTATAATTTAGGTTGCTTTCTTAAGAAGACCTTGTGCCGTAAAAGTTTTTTCGAAGGGCATAAACTCTGTCGTTGGTGACTGCCACTTAATTAAATATTTTACATGTTTTTTATTATAGGCTTACTACTTTTGCCTTTGGTTTTGACATCTTCGATTCCCATTGGTAAGTGTGACATTTCATTTAATACTGCTGCTAGTTCTTTAATGTGATGACATATCTGCAAAGAGAAGCACTTGAGGTTCAGAATAGAATCAATGTCTATCTACTAGTATTAGGCCAGGGTCGTTTTCGACCTTAAAAGGTTTTTACTTTGCGTTTGTTAAATTTTGACTTTATTTTGATTTAACGATTTTGGTTTAATATTCATCATCATCATCATAGTCGTCTTTATAAGAATCTAATTTGAAGTGTCAGATTGTTAATTCAATTGCGCTTTTTTTATATAAGGCTTTTTTTTACAGAAGTTTGAATTGACACACTTCTTTAGAACCGTATAGATCAGAGAATTTTTAAATTGAAAAATTTGTTTCTCTGGGAGGCGGGAAACGTTTGCATGAGAAGTGCGAAGCAGAGATAATGTTATAAAAGACATAAAATTTATAAGTGTAAATAAAGACTCATAAAAAAGAAAGGGCGCTCAATTCTATACGTGTCATCAAATAGGCGCAGTCCAGAAAGTTTTAGAAGCTTTGATATGCATTGTCGAAACAGAGGATTTAGTACTTAGAGTAGCTAAAAAAATCAATAAGTGAGAGATAATTATTTTATAATTGAAATTTAATGAGATAAATTTTTGGCAAGTTTTGACTATACAGTATACTGTGTTTTGTTAAACTCATTAAAAAGATACTAACGTTTGTGAAAACTGAAGATAAAACAAAGCCTTAAAAAAATTGACTTTATTGACTTTATGAGCGGTACAAGTTAAGACATATTTTTGTTATCTTTTTTAGTCTAATACAATACGTAAACAGAGTAGTAGATGGCATTATTTTTATCTTCTAAACTTTGTGTTTTCTTTTTTGATCTTTTTTAGTTTTGTTGTTTCTGCGAAATGTTTTTTACATGATTAATATAATTGCGATAATGAATCAAAAACCGGAATCAATCAACTTCTTTGGAAATTTAAGCTGAAATTCCACGTAAAATCTTTATGTATATGTTACTTTCTAAAAGTAAAACGATTCACCTCTAGTGAATGGAAATTTGAAGGGCATTTAAATTCAATTTAATTGAATATTAATCAGAAATTTCTTAATTCAGTTGAACAAAGCTGCGGCGGTTTATGTGGTAATAATCAATATTGCAACGGCGACCGCGAGTGTGTCTGTCAGGAAGGATACACAAAAAATGGCGATGAATGTCAAGGTGAACATTTTTATTCTGCTAGTGCTGTCACCAGTTGTTTTCATGGTCTCCGAACAATTCGGTCTCGGACAATTTGGTACGAGGACAATTCAGTACCAAGAATGAATTATATTTTAATCTTGGACTACCCATTTTACTTTATATGATTAATAATTGATAACGTTACGGTTAGGGTTATGAATTCTTCGGAAAAATCAATTGTCATGGTTCCAAATTGTCCGGAACCAAATTGTCTTAGCACCGTTTTCATACTGTAAATTAGGTTCTAGTGGTAAAAAACTTAATTGCTTTTAACTAAGATTGATAAAGCTAAAAACAATTGACTTTTGAGCTTTGTTTTTACCGCTTTTTGTCAGAATTAAAAAACTGTTTCGAAAAACATAATTGCGATCAATTTTTTAAAGCAACGGTCAAACAAATAGGGCAAATCACGTAATGACGCAACTGTGCATTAACAAGTAAATCAAGAATTTAAAATAGCAAGGTTACAAAATAACTTGAACAATGTGGGAATAATTTAAAGACAACATATTAACAGAGACTCTGATTTTCATGCATTGTAAATTTCAATTCAAGCTTAAAACAATTTTCTTTATCGTTCAACACAGTAAATTTTTTATTATAATTAAACATTCAAAAATTGTCGTTTAAGAAAACTTAATTCGAACATAAAAATTAAATATTTGTCGAAATCTATGTGATTGTCACGTAATAATTTAGAGTACGTTAAACCAGCGAAGCTTTCTATTTAAATTGTTATTGCCCGAAATTTTTTGATTATAATCGCGTTTGCGCTGGCAACACTGAGTTTTAAAAATGCGGCCGTTTCTCTATTTTTTCATTAAACAGTATATTTTTAAGACCGCTAAGCGAAAGGAAATGACGTAAGCATTTTTCCCAAGGCTACAGCAGTATGACAAGGTAAGGAGATGAAGCAATAACCATCTCGATGCGGTCCCCGATAAAACATCATTCCTCTTACCATTCGACTACTTTACCGACTTGTATAGACTTATAGAAAATAGGAAGAGTGATATTTGTTGTAGTATTAGACAACAACATATAAAAATTATTGCTTTAAAGGCTTTTTGTATATATTTACAGAATCGTTTTGGCCGTTGCAAATTAAAAGAACTACCCTTTTACTTTATGAATTTGTTATTCATGGGTGGTAATACCTAGCTTTGTGTAGATTTTGATGAATGCGCGCTTGGGTCACACAGTTGTCATGAATACGCTAACTGTACCAACACTGACGGCGCTTACTCGTGCATCTGCCAATCTGAGTACACAGGATCTGGAACATTCTGTAGAGGTGATTCTTCATGAGTTTATCAATTTTTTCTTTCCAAAAAAACGATAGTAGATTTTGCCGAGACATGGAAAAATTATTTTTCATCTTCGGCTAAAAGCCTGATAGTAATTTTTTTGAAGAATATCTGAAACATCAGTAAAAAAATAACATACAGCTAACTTTATAAGCTTTATTTCAAAAAACCTTGATCAACCCCAAGCAAACGCGAAGGACCAGCAAATTTGGATTGAACCACAGGTGGATTTAAGGGGGTCCTCCCCGAAATTGCTTAAACAAATTATAACTTAATTCACTGCATAATTATTATTAGTAGTATCATTTTTGTTCATCTTTTTAACTTTCGAAAAAACATCCGAGGCATTCAACTTAGAATTGCAATCTAGCAATTATCCCGATGTGCTTTTGGAGATGCCAAAATATTGCTATCCGATTGAAAATTTACAAATGTTTTTTTACTTTGTATTTAGAGATATAACTAAAAGTCAGAGCTGCTTATAAGAACAACAAGCAGAGGAATGTTTTTCTCAAGAACACAACAGAATAACAAGAATCGATTTTAAGCCCCGACCGTGACGATCGCTTTGCCGCCAATACGACGCTTCACTTGTTAGGCCAGCAAAAGTAAGTTTTTAGATTGTAGATTATTACTGTGGAGTAGATCTAACCAACTCAACAGGTTAGTAAATCAAACAGGGCTTCTGATTCGCCCTTTTGGTAACCGAAAACACGTTGGGCTGTTGGTCAATTTGTCAAAGGACAAAATCACGCAGTTATGCTTCTGCTAATGTTTTTTTCATGTCTTCTTGTTCGATTGGTATTATAAATTTCTGGACCCCCCCGAAAAAAGATTCTAAATCCGCGCCTGAGTTGAACAAAACCATACATTTGGCCGCGGACGCTGCAGTGGCACCGCATGGGCTTACCACACGAGTTTCATGTTGTTCAAGCTATTTATGCCCATTGTTCCATTTTTGAAACAATTAAAAAGGTAAACTTATTAGCATCTTTCTTTTTCAGATTACAGCTGAAAACTGAAAGCCACATAAAACCCGTGCGGTAAGCCCATGCGGGGCCACTACAGCGCCCGCGGCCAAATTGGTACGGGCCCTGTACAGGCTGCCTTCACAGGGCCCTTACAGACCCTGCATAGCATTGTTTGTTGGGAGTTTTTTCAATGTTTTGCTCTCATAATATTTTCTTTTAAACCAGACCACAGTTTTTATAACTCGGATGCAATATCATTGCGTTTTTGAAATCTACCAAGTAATATTTTTAACTAAAAAAAGCATTCAAACAACGAATAGTTATGAATGTAAAACCACATTAACCTATAGAGCACAAAACTGACAAACAGAATTTACATTCAATTTAACAAAATAATAAAATTTTAAGCAAAAAAAATCACTTAAAGCATAATGGTACTGATAACGTAGCGAACGACGTAATCGCAGGGCTTAGTTTAGAAACAATGTTAGCAAAAAGGATGCAATGAAATATTTCTAGAACTATGCGAGAGCTTTGCTAACTACGTAGATACCTCAGGGATGTTTCAGGCGCTTCCGCGTTTGTACTATAAATACCTTGAATGACGATTAAAACGCCATTGATCGCAAACGCGCGCTTATTAACGCTGCTGGACCGATTTGAACTTTTTCCTTCAGGCCCGATTTTAGATTGTTTAAAAAATCTGAGGCTACATAAACGAAATTTGGGATAAGACGTCACAAAACTGTGTTTATTTCCAACCACAAAACGGATTGATCTATCTGATTGAACATGTTCAAGTTTTTTTATCAGAAATCTATTACCCTTCTTTCAGTAAAGTTACATTGACGATTTTATTTAACTGATCAAATTGCGATGCATAAATTTATTAATAAAATCGGTCAACTTTCAATTTATTATAAAAAATAAAAGTTAAAATTTAAAACCAACTGTATCATTATGAAAAATCGATTTCGACCTATAAAGGTCATCATCACTGATGATCACTGATAATGACCTTTATAGGTCGAAATCGATTTTTCATAATGATACAGTTGGTTTTAAATTTTAACTTTTATTTGTTATAATAAATTGAAAGTTGACCGATTTTATTAATAAATTTATGCATCGCAATCTATCTGATTGATGAATAAATTTTTTCTACTATGTTACAACTGCAGAGACCAGTGAACAGCAGAAGAAGCACTACTGTATTACTCAATCAAATAATTATTACACGAGAAAAATAAAACAAAAACAAGCTCAAGAGTAAAAAAACCATAGCTGTAAATATCTTGGGGCTTGGGGGGCGGTAATCACCCCCCCGTCTCCGGCTCTTACCCTATGTGGAGAACCCAAATAAAATTTAATCAACAAACACCCAGCGGAACGAATTATTATTTAGTGTCGTGTATTGTTTGTGCAACGTTAATAATCATAGTTTAAATTTTTTTTACAATACAGTACAGTTACCAAAAAAATGTCATTCGAAATTTCCAGCGAAAATTTTGGAATCTCCACTTATTAGAAAGCTTTATCTTTTTTAAACATAAATAATAAATAATTAACCAAAAAAATATTGAACATTGATTTTACACTGGGTGCGTCATTGTTTCACTATTTCAAAAATTTCTTGCTGACGTTTTTATTTGATACGATTGGACATTTTATTAGAGCTCAGTTTCTAAAATTGTTTTAGAGTTCCATTGACTTTACAAATGTTTTAAACCTCTGTGGCATTCTGTCCATCAACTACGACAAAAAGACTTTGATTTGTTTGTGTTCTTTGTGTATGTCATCAATCGCTTCTGCTAGTTTGTCTTGCCGCTTGCGACACTTGAAAAATTTGCCAACATTGCTCAAAGCATCCATTATATTCCGAAAAAGCGTAGATTTTGTGCATGATTACGATACAGACCGAAAGACAGATTCAAATTGTGGTTGGCCACTAATCAAATGCTTCTGAAAAGTATTGCTGGCTGGTGATGGCATCTGTCCCTTAGTTAAGCTAGTCATTGAACTGCTGCCGTCGTGACTTTTCCTTCTTATGTTGCGGCTATCCAAATCAAGCTTTTTGAGATGATTAAAGCCGTGATTTTAGAGTAGGAAGCGTTTGAATTAAGAGATGATTCATGGCCTATTTTCTCCTAAAGTCAACTCTTATAAAACTAATAATTCTAACTTGTTACAAAGCATCAAAGAATCGGCAACGTTGCTTGGTCAAGAAACTACAAAATTATTGAATTAAAACATTGCGCCGTTAACATGAAGCACACGACCTTTATCAATGCTAACTTTTATTTTTTATGTTTATTTTGCTTCTGTTATTAGTGTATGCAATGAAAATATTACAAACCGATTGAACGACTAACTATAATAAATGCATCGTTAATTTATTGATAGAAATAAAGACGCCAATTTGTTTTAAAAAATTATACAAAGCGATAACACGTTTATTTTTATTCAGCTCTTAACTACTGTGAGTTAAATATGCTTTTCTGCCACGAACATGCTAGCTGTACGGATTCCGCCAATGTGGGTTTTGAATGTACTTGCAACGCTGGTTATACCGGAAATGGAACTTACTGTAGAGGTAGAATACCCGATAGTACATCGCATTTAACTATCTTAAGATAATTATATTACTGCCTTTCATGGGCACAAGGGAGGGGGCCTTGTGTACGCCCATGAAAGGCTTCGGGGGTTCGGGGGTCAAAATCCCTCCTTGAAAATGGTGTTTACGCGTATATACATGCATAGGCGTACGCAAGGTGATCAGAGATATGCACTTGTACATAAATAGGCTTACCATACATCCTGCGTCCAGCTGGTTTTTCCAGCAATCCAAGACAGATTTAAAGTGAAAAACGTTTTTTTAGTTAATGGTAATGCAGAAAATTTCATGCTACTGCAACGCGCTCCAAAAAGCGTTATAGGCTTGTAAACGTTTGGAAAAGTTTTTGGCCCATGATCAGGACCACTTTTAGTAATAGTGTTTTCGAATTGCAAAAACTCTCTTCAGAAATTTTCAGCGTACGCCACTGCTGTCTTTTTCTGCTTACTGAGATAACAACAACATGAGGTTTGAAAAAGCTTTAAAATAAAAGTTTTCAATATGATCATGGTTCAACTCTATATGCTCTTGCGGTTTAGTCTATGATTGAACCGGATGACAGATATTGATTTGGAATCTTTTTCCATTCAAAATTCCCATTTTGAGAATTCTACGCAAATTTGAGAAGCGGTTTGACATAAAATGCAAAAAGCACTTTGTGACAATTTCTTCTAATTGGTGTTTTGGACAACCGATTCTACATATAGCTGTATTACAATTAAAAAAAAAATAATAAAGCACAAAAAATTCAACCACACATTAGCAATATTATCTCCGATGGTGGGTCATGGTAGGCTTACTATACGTCCCGATTTAAGCGGGACAGTCCCGATTTTTAGGGTTTTGCCCTGGGGTCCCGCCCGGTTAACATTTTGTTTCGATATTTCCAAATTTAAGTAAAGATCTTGTTTCTTTGCGTAACACTACTTTTAAAGGACAAAAATTAAAAAATCGGTGTCGGATTCAAAATGAAGATTTTTCTTTTTAAAAAACACAATTTTTAGGAACGAATTTTTTCTTTTAACGAACGTCCCGGTTCACCCCTTCGGAATATGGTATGCCTAGGAATAGGTAACCGTTCAACTCAAAGTCAGAAAGATTAATTGAAAAGAGCTTGGTGTCATCGCAGTTTAAAAAAACTCGATGGCACATTGACTTAAATAAATATTTTAAAATCTTATTTAGAGCAAACCAGATGTGAAATGGAAAAACTCAATTGCCATCCTAATGCAAGTTGCAACAGTACCAAAAGAGGTTTTTCGTGTACGTGCAACGAAGGTTACGATGGAGATGGAATATCCTGTAAAGGTAGACTTTTGTTCATTGATTATTAGTAACACACAAATTTTTGAGAAAAAAATATTTGCTACAAATCTATCTTTGTCAATGAAGTTCTTGCATCTAATTACAGAGGTAAAATTTTGTTCGTATTTCTACTGGAGACAGCTACTCGAAACATTAGGTGCTACAACAGTTTTTAAAATTTTTATATTTATCCTCCTGACTTGCAGGAAAGCGACGGAGGCACTAATACATAAGGCAAGCAATTAGCCCGACCTGCTTCTGGAGATGCCAAGATATTGCTTTCCGCTTGAAATTTAGTAGAGATATAACTGAAATTTAGAACTGCTTGCCAAGGATACCAAACAGGGGAAAGTGCCGTATAGTGCTTTCCCAAAGACACAACAAAATGGCGCAAGTAGGTTTTGAACCAAGACTATGTTGATCACAATCCTGGCGCTCTAACTACTCAACCATGCAGCTGAAAAAATTGATTTAAATCATTGATTTAATTCTACAAATTAAACCATCTCTTTCTTACTTTATATCAGATAATTTACATCAGAGGACAGCTGTGAAAAGTTGTGAAGCCATATTTCCACATCATACAGTTTCGATGAACTATCATTAAATAAATTGTCGTTTAATGAACAGGGAAGTAAAAAAAAACTTCAAGTTTTACTGGTTTTGTTATTGTGGCAAACTTTTTTAGTGTTATGCAAAATAATTAAAAGCTTTCCATTCAACGACAGGTTTCTTTTTAGAAAATGGCAATTTAGGCATATTTTAGGATAACAACAGTTTTTTATGATAGCGTCCCAGCTGTAATCTACATGTACTTTCTTAAAATCAAAGTTGACAATTGAGTCCGTGTTTGTTTACGTTTTCTTCTGGGTAACTTAACCAATTAGTCAAAACTTTTTAACGAAACCGTATTCCCCGTACACAGCGGTGTTCACAGAAATCTGTTGAGGATTTTTCTTTTCTGAAAATCAAATGAAAAGTAAAAAAGATATTTTCGTCTTCAATTGCATGTAAAGAATTTTTTTGGCCTTCACCCTACTCTCGAAAACTGTCCTCATTAACGCATTTTTCCGAGTTAGTTTTAGAAAAGAGAAAAGAGATACTTTCACCCAGATATTCGTAAGTGTCAGTCTATGCCACTGGTTGTACAGCATATCCTAACCCTAAAAATATAAGAGAGAATTATTAGTGTGGTGTGCAAAAAAATTATATTTAACAAGCTAATTTTTATGTGATATGGAAAAAAATTTCTTTCCAAATTTTTACAAAATTGAATTCCCAAAAGTTTACCTTAAACAAAATTTTGGAAAATTTTTAGTGTGGTATTTTGCGTGGCCTTCTAAGTAGCTAAATGTAAGCCATACAGCAAAAACATTAAATCTTTTTTTTAGCGACACTCTTAAGTAGTTTAGTGCGGTGTTAAGAAAACTACGCTTCACAGACCGCCAAGGATTTATACGATTTCATCAGCAATTTCATCCGGCCCGCCAAGAATTCAATACGAACGATGTAACAAATCTTTTTTTTTATCAAAGTAAAGATCTTTTTTGTCTTAGAGTAAATTTAAGACATGAATTCACGTTGTAATTACTAGTGCGACCCTTGATCGAAACCAACTTTTGAATCTGGCCCTCGAGCTAAAACGTTGCCCTCCCGTGCTCCAAAATGTAAATTGTATTTACTCATAATACTTACAATGCATAGCATAGATTCTTACACGTTAGATATTTATAATAATCATCATAAAATATCTCTTTACCCTTCCAACTTGCCGGACAATTTCATAACGCTAAGCTTAGAGTTTTCAGAAAACAGAAAACTAAGATTTCAGAAACGCTAACCCAGTTCTTAAACTGGGGTCATGAAAGGTTTTTAAGGGGACGCGAGCAACTGGGTGGATACTAAATTGATATCTGCAATGAAAAATTTTTTAGTCTACACCCTTAATTTAGAGCAAAATGGGATATTTCGACGCTAATGGAAAGTAAAAACTTTTTTGGTCTTCACCTTCAATTTGGACGAAAGAATGTTTGTGTCGTCAAGGAAAGGGGCGCGAGTTCTGCATACATGAGGAAGGAGGGGTGCGACTTTTGCTGGCACGAAGAAGAAGAGCGCAAGTTTGCGTGAAAAAAGAGAGCGTGTCTCAAAAAGCTTAAGCAGCACTGGCTCAGAGCAACAGTCAAGTAATTACCCCAATTGCTTTCAGAAATGAGCATTTGCCAATTGGAAAAACATGATTGCAATGATCCATATGCGTATTGCTGGCCCCTCGACGGGAATTCGTATGTTTGCGAATGCAATTTAGGTTTTACAGGAGATGGAAAGACTTGTGTTGGTAAATTATTTGTTTGATATGTTATTTGTGATCAGTATTTAGTTAATAAGATATTTCAAACCCCCGAAGTCATATGCCTCCATCAAATTCAAGGGAATGCATTGATTTTGGTTTGTTAAACACTTTATCAGCTGTTTAATATACTGATCAATTTACGTATGCTATTGTATAAAACGAAAAGGAAAAAAAAAATAAATAAAAGCTTAAAAATTTTATACGTAACATAGTGTTGATGTTTCCATGAATAAGACATTTTAGTAACCTTAAGGTTTGAGTCAAACCGAAGGTAAATCGACCACAAGTTAACTTAATAAGCTCTGGAAATATTTTATTAACTTTTACTAAGATAATGTGTTTTAATTTTAAAAAATTCTTACGCAGTAAAAGTGTTCAAGAATAACATACGTACATTTTCAATTACAAAGCCGTACCTGACGGGGGATCAAGGGGCAATTTTCACCCCCAATTTTCCAAGATTTGGGCAAAATTCAAATTTTTCGGGCAGTGTCAAGGGAATATTTGGGCAAAACCAGAATTTTTTAAGCTGCGATGTGAAAAATTTGGGCAAAGTCAAGAATTTTAGGGCAATAACAATGATCAACTGCAAAAAATAGTTACCGAATTTAGGTGAAGACTTTTTTTAAAGAACCTTCGATTTGGGACGAAAATTGAGAAATATGAGACTGATTCCAAGTGAAGACCTTCTAGGACAAAATTTGGTCTTCATCCCAGAATCTCCGACAATTTTTTTGTCCTATCCGTAAAGTAGTAGAAAATCAGGATTTGGGCAAAACTTCATTCTCCCTCCAAATTTTTTTTGCTGGTACTCTTATGAGAAAAAGCATTATCAAGCTGTCATCTTTCTAAAATCATTTTTAAAGAAAAAAACTCCAAAGCTTTTCATCTGACACTCTTCAGGGGAAATCGTCAGAATAAAACCAAAATTAAACCGAACTCGTCGTCGTCGTTTGAAGGGTATCCACTCCAGGTCAGACACAAACAGGACTGGGGCCGAGGGTTTATCCTTTTACTACCCCAGACTGCTGCACTGCCTGGATCAGATGCTGGCAGTGATGTCATTAAGCCAGCATCGAGTTTCGTCATCAAAAACCTTCAGACCTCGTGCTCCATGTGTGCCTGATGTATAGAACACGCATTCCATTTGTGATTTGTCCATTCAGAGGCGCGGATGCCAAGTCTGGCAAGGTTGTCCAAAAGATTCCGCGCACCTCGCACAAACGGGCCTCTGGATCTTAGTCTCGCTTGGCGAGTATCTGAGGACCCACTTAAAAGACCATGCAAGATATGATCGGGGTCCAGAGATCTACGGTAAGCCAAGGAGAGTGTCGCTCTTATTCGGCGAAGCTCAGCTGGCTGGATGCCTGAGAGTACAGGTAGGTGGTCCGTTGGAATGGGACGCAGGCATCCAGTAACTATGCACAAGGCGTCATTCAAGACACTGTCAATGAGACGAGTGTGAGCACTGCAACACCAGACTGGCGCACAGTACTCAGCTGTTGAGTAGACTAGAGACAAGATGGCTATGCGTAGTGTTTTAGCACCAGCACCCCATCCCGAGCCCACGAGTCGCCTCAGCAGTGTGACGCGCAAAGATAGTTTTTTGCGCAATGCCACTAAATGGTGACGAAACGTGAGCGATCTGTCCAGTTTTACCCCAAGGTAAGTAGGGGTTGGACAGAACGGGAAAAGTCTACCATTGTTGTAGACCTTTAGCTCACGTTTGGCCTCTCGGTTGTTTAAGTGAAAGGCTGCCGTCACCGTCTTGGTGTGACTGAGCTTCAACCTCCAAGTCTGGAGATACGCTGACAGTGTAGACATGTCTTGGCTTAATGTCCCCTCCAAATCCTTCCAGTTTCCAGAAGAATGCAACAATGCTAAATCATCAGCATAAGCAAACTTTCTGGAAATCATGGAAGGAAGATCCTACGTATAGATATTAAATAGGAGGGGAGCCAAGACCGATCCCTGAGGAACGCCGTTTTTAAGACGGCGTAGCCTGCTTTGCTTGCTGTCACCGGTGGTAAGGATGAAACTTCGATTTTGGACAAGCTCCATGATCATTTTGACCATGTGCTTATCCGGAAGTAGTCTCAGCAGCTTGCAGATAAGGCCACGGTGCCAGACAGTGTCATAAGCAGCTGTCAGATTGATAAATACGGCACCAGCCTTCTTTTTAGCCTCGAATGAATCCTCGATGTTCTGGGTTAGCAGAACAACTTGATCTACAGTTGACTTCCCGCGTCGGAACCCAGCCTGCTCTTTAGGGAGCAGTGGATCGATTAATGGTTAAAAGCGGGCGTAGATAAGCCTCTCGAGGATCTTGTAAAGGACACAGAGCAAAGATATTGGTCGATAACTCTTTGGGTCCCCACGGGCTTTCCTGGTTTTGGGATCGCGACCACAAGCGCTCTTCTCCAGATCTTGGGAATTTTGAGTCGGCGCAAACAGGAAGAAATGAAGTCACGTAACCAGGACTTCAGAGTAACTCCAGCATGGAGTATAGGCTCGGGGCAGATGGAATCAGGTCCCGGAGCTCTACCTGGTTTTAAATGTTAAAGGGCAGCAGCAAATTCTCTCTGTGAAAAATTGTCAGAGATATTTACTGGGTCTGGTGTTGTGGCCCTCCAAAGGTCAGACACTTCTTGAAAGACAAGTCGAGATGACTTGCGGTCAACAGCCTCGTATTTCCCATTTCTAACCAGCTGATATGCAATAGCATCGGCTGAAACGGAACAGTGACGAGGAGAGTGTTGTGACCTACCAGTAAGGTTGTTTAAAATACTCCACGCTTTTCGACTAGAGTGTAAAAAGTCAATGCTCCGAATTGCTTCGGACCATCGATCCCTCCGCTTTCTGTCAAGCTTGGCAAGCAGAGCTGTAGCAGCCAAACTTGAGTCGTCTCCCTGAGGAGACTGCAGAAAGGTTTTATAGAGGGATTCACACTCTGCATCCCAACACGGAATATAGTTATTTCGATACCGGCGTGGGATAGTCTTTTTGGCTGCTTTCTTAATGGTGTTACAGAAGTCCTGGTAAGCCGCATCCACATCAAGTGAATCAGGCGGCAGCAAAGTCTTTGCGAATTTATTCGTCAAAGCAATGTAGTGATTCCATTTGGCCTTGCGAAAGTTCCATCGCTTAACAGGCATGCTTGGCACTGCCATAGCAAACCTTGGTGGTGTAATAAGCGAAGGTCGATGTTGTGACCTGGGGAACTTGTCAAGGACACGTCTATCCGGTAAGCGACTGTTTGGACCTACGCTATCGAAAGCTAGATCCGGATTGGTGCCAGTGTTCCAACGGCCGGAATAAAAACTGGCAGCGTCCTTGGCATTATATAGGAGGGCAAGACAATTAATACTTGCCCAGCCAGCCAAGCACTTACCGTCCGGACTGTTGTCATTGTAACCCCAGTCAGCCTGACGACAGTTAAAAGCGCCAGCGTACAGACAGGGGTGAGGAAACACTGAGATCCAGGGTTTGCAATCGCGTTGGCGGTGGTTTGTAGACGTTGACTATTTTATAGCCATCAGCGTCCACACACAACCACTCGATCTCTGATGTCGGTGGAGCTTGGTCCAAAAGCGTGTATCTTAGTCGCTCGTGGACAAACGTGGCAAGGCCATGCTTCCTGCTTAAAGAAGATCCAGCTAGTTGGTAGTTTGGAAGTACCAACTTCTCTGCGTCAGTGCAGTGGGTCTCCTGCAGTAGGATGACGAGTGCCTCAGACTGCATAGTGAGGTGATGAAGAAGTTCATCTTGCTTGCAGTGAGGCCTTCGATGTTCCGCTGAAGAATAGTGGGTCTTCGGAACTTGTTGGCAATGTGCCCTAAAAAGGGCAGTTTTATCCTGTCATTGCCCCGTCCTGAGAAGGACGTTTGCCGTTTAGCAGACCCACACTGAACATCGGAATGGGTGTATACCCTTCCGTTTTGGTAGGTTCGGTTTCGGTCTGTCATTTTGAAATCAATGAACAGACTTACTCACGGCCCAGGCTGCGTGAAAGCACCTGCCATCTGGGCCAACTGGATTATATAGAGGAAAGCAGAGTTCTTATTGGCTCAAAAAGTTAGCCAATGAGAGAAAAGATTAAGAAATTTTCAAAGAGTGGACGAATTCTTTTTGTTTACACAGAAGTGGATTAAGAGATTTAATGAAAGTCGCTTCAAGAGCAGAAAGGTGAAAAGAAGAGCGACCTCGAGCGAGAATAGAAAATTTGTCGCTGTTGTAGTGAAGAGCGCATTGGGCGTTGTAAAGAAGATGTTGATTAATAGCGAATTCGTGAAATTGTTGTAGGCGTATGTTGGCCTTGCAAGAGCGGGAAAGGCTTTGGCGGTTGTGCGAGGTAGGAGGATTGGCGATGGATCTTGAAACGTGTTGTTTGATTCGCTTTTCTAAGCGTTAAGACGTGCGACCAACGTACCGACTATCACAGCGGCACACAAACAGATAAATAATATTGCTGTGATGATGGGAAGGTAACACGTCTTTCTTAGTTGCTGGTAAGAGCTGTCAGGTTGTAAAAATAACACGTGCTATTTTTCTTTTTATTTTATTTTCATTTATGATGAGAGCTGTCAGGTTGTACTCTTCACTACAACAGCGACAAATTTTCTATTCTGACGATTTCCCCTAAAGAGTGTCGGATGAAAAGCTTTGAAAAGAAAAATCTTTTACTTCACGCCATCTTCCAATTCTGTACCACCAAACGTTTACTGAAAAAACTCCAATAGAGTTTTTGTAGAATGCTTTTTAAGTAAATTTAAATTTTGGCAACATTTTAAAGGCAACTAAAAATTTTTTTTGAAAGAACTAAATTTACTGTGAATCGTAATTTTTTTAAAGCAGCAAATCATTTTGAATTTAAAAATTTTGTTAATCAATTTCCCAGAACAACTTATAAGACTTTAATTTTAGTTACAATGAAATTCTTTTCTGAGTGTTACTTTAATGTCACTGTCAAAATGTACAGTATTATCGATTTTGTGTTTCGAGCAAAAAAATTGATTTTAAGTTTAAAGGAAGTTTTGAAAACTAAGCTTTTGGTCTTTTAGATATAGATGAATGTGCACTAAATAGTCACAACTGCGACATCAACGAAAATTGCACGAATCTAATTGGCGGTTATGATTGCGAATGTCTTCCCGGTTTTACAGGTCCAAAGGGAAAATGTGAAGGTAATTACAAATCACTTGTTTCAGCTGCTTGTTTGAAGGTTTATAACGAATTTTTATGAAAACCTTTAGGAGTTTTTCCGCTTACATTGTTATAGCTTATTTTTATCGGAACAATATGTTCACAAATGACGCCGTTCCAGATGGAAGTCATTAATGCATCGACATAGACATAAATAAATCTAAAAAAAAGTTGCATTACACAAAGACGCAAAGGTCAATTTTGTGTATCAAAAGAGGGAAAAGGCCCTCAAAATAAATAATGATCTACGTGCTAAGAAAATGGCCAAACAGTTTGCAAATAGCTAAGCGAAATACACCCAATAAAATTCTTTTTGCAATCAAGACAACAAAAAGCGTTCTTGAATCGCGTAACTTCACCATGATTATTTTTGATATTGTTTTGATTTGATTTTATTTCTCAGACATAGACGAATGCTTGAGAAATCCTTGTAAGGAAAGTGAGATTTGCAAAAACACTAACGGAAGTTACTTTTGTACATGTATACCTGACGTAACCTGCGGTAAGCACTTTTTTACTTTAAAACTAAGTAAGCTTTTGCTTCTTTTTTTGATATTTCGGAAACGGTGACGAGCATACAAAAAACTTAAATTTTAAACGAAACAATCGAAAATATTTTACTTTATAGTGACTTAGAAGTCGTACCGGAAGTTTTGGTAGAATTGTACTGTTTTGATGAAATAAATTATGCAGCTTTGTTCGAATCAGAGGTTGTGAGAAATTAATCGTAATTAATCCATCCAATTTAGTAATTGCAACAAAACTATTAATTAAAGAATTGATTGCTACGACATCAATTAATTGCAATTATTTGAAACATTGATTTAATTCGAAATTTCTTTATTAAAACCATTAAAGTAGTACTGGAATAAAGCACAGACTTGTGAAAGTAAAAATAATATATATGCAATTATTTGTTATTTTGCTGCAATCGTTACTGTATTATAATCGTATAATAGTATAAGTTCATCGCAATTTTTGGATGAAGAAGCAGTTTTAGAAATCTGCAACCACTAGCAAATTATTTATTTGTAATGATATTAAGAAACTTTTTTAGTTACAAGATTTTTAACTTGTTTGATTTGGCAATACAGGTATTCATGATTTAAAATTTTTTTTGTTAATAATGATTCTTTTTTTGTTGCAAAACTTTCATTTTTCATTTTTCAGTGATATGTTCTCTTGAAATTAAAGCTAATAGTGTTTTATATTGGGCAAAATATTTGCATTTAAATGTTAATACACTTGTGATTGGTTAACACTAATTAAAATAAATCGATGGATAGAAAAATAATTAAGGTGCCAATTAATTTTTTATGACCCCTGGTTAGAATTGCCTGATTACTTGTCATTCTGAAATGATTCCGGTAGGATCTCTCGATCTTGCTCAGTGCAGTCCTACATGTGGTCACTATTGCAACTGCATCTTTGACGCTCAAGCCGCAGTGCTGCAAAGTGCTATAAAGTCATGCAATTAATTAACGCGTTTTAACTTTTTAGCAAGTCTAATGGAGGCTGCAGATGTAATAAAAGTATAAAAATCAAAAATACGGATTAGCAACAGTTTTCGAATAAGACAAAACATCTGTGACTTCCTTTTTTAATCACATTTTTGTTTGCTTCTCCTGCTTGTCAAAAACAATAGTCTATTTCCAATAGATTGCATGAGAAGCTTAAACACGATTTACTGCAAGCTAATCCGATCCTAGTTTAAGAAAGCAAGTGTAAGTTGGTAATCAAAAAGTTGGACTTTCAATTGAGATATTGACCTTTTTTCGACCATTTGTTACGTTTTTAAAGCGATCCTTAGAACCTATCGGGCCATGGAGTCAAGCTGTGACAAGCAAAGATCAGTTACATAAATAAAAAAATGCTAGCTTTGATATTAATATTTTTCTAAATAAAGCTTTTTTTGACTTTCAGGTTCCTCACAAACGCAATCAACACTAGTGGTGGAACTTTTTATAGCAACCCTAATATTTTTTTTGAGTAATTATTTTAATTAATTCTTTTGACGACTTAATTAATTCTTATAATTTTATTGTTGAAAGCTTAACTTGTTTTCAAAATTTTCTACTTTTTCAATAACTTTAAAATTTAAATTAGTTCTAGAACACTTGCAATATTGTTGAGCTTAAGTACATTACGGTAATCCAGTGGTTTGATTGCAGCTAATTACAGCTCAATAACAAAGTAAAAAATTGGCTTTATTCGAAGTATTTATAAAAGTTAACATTTAATCTCGTCAGTTACTCTGCAAACAAGAGATAATTTGCCATGGTTAATTTTCCAGTGAATTTGACTTTAATAAAAACTTGTTTTTCAATGAATATGTCTGAAATTTTTCCGTTGAGTTTATTTTTAATTTAGCGGTCTTTTTAATATGGCAAAGGAGTAAAATCTTTTTTTTTTCGGAGAAAAGGCATATTGTAAAACATTTTGTGCCTTCTATTGTAACATTTGCGGATTTTAGCGTTGATTATATATTTTTGATTTAAATGTGGAAATTGTTCTATTTTATACAATGCATTGGTTCATTATTTTGTTCTTGAAAGACGAAGAGCATGATTCGAGAAAGTCGCGTTTTTCGTTTTCGAGAAAAAAGAGTTTTCGTCTACGACTTTGGTCAAATACCTTGCGCTTATTCCGGATTTCAAAAAAATATCAAAGATCAAAGGTCAATTTACAAGCAGCACGAATAAAATAGTCTTTTTAAAACTAGTCAAATTTTTCTCGATTATATTAACATTTCTTTAACATCTTACTATGGTTTATGTCCCGGGATCCGGACGATTTTTAAGTTTTAAATTTCTGGGATCATGGACAAACTTCTGGGGAAATCACGTTTATTGCATTTGAGTTAAAAGTCATAATTTAAAGCAGGAGTGGTCAATAAGTCTGTCGATCACGACCTACGTATGAAGCAAAGGCTTGGAATTGCAGGCGAAGGCTTTTTTTTCGAGACGAAAATGAAGAAATTGGATACTAATTATACGTGGAGACGTTTTTTTTAGTTTTTAGTAAATTTTTTGACAAAAAGTTTGTGATATTTTGCTATTTTTGTCGTACGTTTTGCAATCTCGGGATCCCGAAAAGTTAATTTTTTTTTGGAAAATCCCGGGATGATAAAAAGTTCGGGAAATCATAAATCCTACAGCCTACAACTTATACGCTGAAGCGAAGAAGTTCTTGTTTTTCTGAATTAATTTACAACATTCTCTTGCTCTCTCTCTCTCTAATTCCTCCCACTTTACCTTAAGTTTCGGCTTTCATTAATTAAACTTGATAAATCGATATAGCGTTCCAAAACGAAGTTAAAAAATCATATTTTATTTTTTGAACTTGCACCTTTCTGAAATCAGTAAATAATTGATTTTGCATTTATATGCAAGTTTTTACGTCTATTTGTGAGTTTGCCAACAAAACGAGAATCTAATTAGTAGTTGACGTAATTGTTGGCAATCAATTGTCTTTCATGTTTAATTCTAAAAAAATAATCATTCAGCTTTAGAAGGTAAACTTAGGAAGAAAGTCATTATTATTGTTTTACGAAGTTAAGTGTAGCTTCCTGTAAAATGTACTTAGGGTTAATTTTTAAAAGCATTTGCAATCTTTTTTATTTCTTACAACTTGTAATTCCTTTTTAGTGCTGATTCCCAGCGAACAAGAGAAAAAATACAATTTACAGCTTATAAACTGTAATTAAAAGTTGAAAAGAAAATTATTATATTCTTAACAAACTTACTTAAATCAAAAAAAGTCGATGCAAGACATACGAATGAAATGTATAATTAAAACCTGGTACAATCTGATACGAAAACACCTTCCACGCCTCTTTGGGATGTACAAATTAATTACTTGATTGTTCCGAAACTACAAGAAACTAGCGATAAGCAACTTGAGAAAACACGCGTTTGAGTTGAGTTTATTTCACCAAATAAAAAATTCACGAAAGAAACAAAATGCAAAATAAAGCAATTTGGAATGTTGGTAAGGAGCACCGAGGAACCTTTCGGTTTTCTAAGTCAAGGTGCTCCTTGAGAAAAAAAAGAAAATTACAAAATCGAAAAACGAAATAAACGAGTAAAACAATAATAACGGCAGCACAACAAAATTCATAAGATATCTGTAACGAACTTCGAAAGAAAAACAAACAGGCACAGTTGCTACAATACAAACGCGAATAACATTCCCCTTGAAGGATAGTTACTAAACAGTCATACTAAACACAGGGCCCCTGAGTATCTTAACTTCATGCTCACACGAACTAACGCGTTAATAAGTTAAAGCTTCAAGTTAAATTAAAACAAAGCGCATAACAAAATGGATTCGCATGAAGGCGAATTCGTAAAACAACACAATAATATCGATCGAGTTCAAGTTTATCCATAGATAAACTTAAAAAGTAGAATTATCATCATCATACTGTATGTTTATCATACTGACCTGCAGTGCAACATCGGACGTGTTAAATTAAAGAATTATCCCGACTTTGTTTTGGAGATTCGATGATATTGTCTTTAAATAAATTTTTTTAGTTTCTTATTTATTTGTTTGTGTAGGCTCCAAACTGCCTACAGGGGGGGGACGAATGGCCAACTACCGCTGCTCGAAAATCTAAGATACACTGAAAATTTCAAATGCGCGAAACAAGTACACCAGCGAGAATAAATGACTAGAATAATTTAATTTAATGGCCAGAAGTGTGAAGCGTTACGCAGCCTGCTCCAGCACACCAAACACCAAGCTAGCAAAATCATTCGCTAATGCAATATTTGCGATTCAAAAAATTTTCATAGGTCATTTAAAAGCAATATACTGTATATTAGAAGTATTCACAAATCCAGCAAGATGTGACTTACCGAATTATTTAAAGCAGCGGGAATCTTCACTAAACGAGCGAGCGAACCAAAACTTTCGTGCGTAATCTAACTTGCATATTTACCAAATGAAAATAATTACTTGCATTGAGAAAAACGTGGTCTCGATTACAATGACGTGACCGTTCAGCCAGTGATGGTAATAATTAGATCGCAAAACTAGGTCAGACGAGAAAAAGAATTTGATGTGGTCGCAACAGTTTGCAATTTAGTAATAATAATATCATATAATAATAACAAACATTTATATAGCGCTTTTCACCGAAAACTGTTTGGATGAAAGGCGCGTTACCACAAAGCAATTTAAAACTGCACGTTGAGCTCACCAAGCAAAATAGCTGGTGCTGTAAATTGTCGTTTCTAAATAAAAATACACCAGGATTGGAATCATGCTGAACAAACAGCTTTAAAACTTCTTTTAGTTGGTGGGGAGCCAATAAATAACTTGAACAACTTAATCAAAAGTTTCTGCAAAACCTTTCCATATTCTTTCTCTACCTCAAGTTACTCCTATTGCAGTATACGGAAAAAACAATGGAAAGAATGTACCGTTATCCAAAAAATTGGCTTATCAATCAGATGCGAGAAAATATCTGGAAAAAGTGAAACCGAGCCAAAAGAACTAAGGAAGCTAAATAAATGTTTAAAAGGGATTTTTTCAGCAGATAAATTGCCCTTTAAGGTTTGTAATTGTGATATCCGAGAAGAGGAAATTGTTACAAATTGGTTAATATAAAACCAAAGCAAAGCAGAAACAAGCCATTTGCGGCAACACCACATCGAATATTGATTATAGACAATAGTAAATCAAACTAAACAAAGAGGAATGATTAAATCTTCATCTCATTTATCTTCCTGATTGGCAGGACAACGTCGGAGACATTCTGCGTTGAACAGCTGCCAAGCAATTGCCCTCACCTGGTGGCGGAGATGGCAAGATATTGTCATTCAGTTAAATATTTTTTCCTTTGTTTTTAGTTTTGAATGACTATAATTCAGACCTGCTTGTTAAGAAAGCATATGAAAGTGTTGCAAAGTGTTTTTTTTCAAGGGCACATCAGTATGACGAGAAGAGGATTTAAGGGACGACGTTTCGATTCCGTCTGCCACCAATAAAACGCTCCTACAAACATTGATGGCCTTACAAAAAGGGGGCCCGGTGCAAGAAAAGTAAGGGGGGGGGTCACTTTTTAGTGTTTCGAAACAAAGCGGCAAACCAATCTTTAAAAAAGTTCATCGCCTTAGGAATAGCCACTTTTTAGTATATCAAAACAAAGTAATCTCTAAAAAAAGTCTTAATTTTAGAGATGCCACCGTCCTGGTGCTACTACGAAGAAATACAGCAATATCTTTCGTAAGGGGGGTACGTTTTGATGTTTTTTAGGGGGGCCCGGTGCGGCCACTCTGTTTGCATCCTATTAAAGCCATCACCGCCTACAAACTCGGCCACGCTGCCAACATTCCCTCTCCATTAAAACGATAATCTTAGTAATTCTGCCATGATAATCTCTCGAATATTACAATTTAAAAGATTTCCAAATTGAAATGCCGCGTATTATATTTACAATAAAACATTTTTTCAATGAGAGAAACAAACTCGTGTTCCATTCATCAAGATTCCTTTGTTTAAAAAATTGAAACCCACTAATTTGCGTCATCCAATACCATCGTAGCACCTTGTCACACAAATGTTTAACGCCATTTTAAGACCAAAACTATTTTAATCTTGTGCCGCCAGAAGTCGTATTGATGCTTGTAGTACGAGTGAGCGTATTTGGTCAGTGAGTGCAGCTCAGGGGGTTAAGCAACCGATCGTCTAAAATTAAAAAAACCCGAGTTTACAGCTGAAACTGAATATGTGCTTTCTTACACAAAAAATAATTTTTTTTCTGTACATCAGCTCGTTAGAAAACAATGGTTTGCCGTCAGTAGCCTGTTTAGGTGCGAGCATTGTGCCATGGCCCCTTCCTCGTACAACACTAATACGAGAAATCAAAGGCAGATTCAAAGTGAAGAACTCTTTTTTTTCAGGAATCACTATGTTTTTGTGGCGAAAAATCGACAAAGCCGAGACAGATTCAAAGTGAAGACTTTTTTTTTCTTTAGCTGCTACTTGAAAAAACTTTTCCACAAAGCATATTTGATTGTGGTTGTATCCCCCCCTTTAAAAATCCTTGGTACGCCACTGTGTACCGAAAAGAGCTCGTTGTTTTTTTCTGTTGCAGGTAAAAAAAAGATTTTTTGGTGCTACGATAGCGTGCGGTCTACCGCCATATGTCACCTACCGAGAGGCAGAGTGAGGTTACCGCGTGATCGTGGTCGGATGCTAAAACTATGATTCTTAAGAAAATGCGAGGCGTTCGTCGTCAGCTGCTCCAGTCTCATCTTGAGCATTTTTGCTGGAAGGTGATAAGAAAAAATTCCAATGATTTATTTGTTTCATTCTTAGAAGATATACGAATTGTGTATCGCTAGAATAAAATAAATAAATTTACCTTTTGTGTGATATGTATATGTGGTGTTTTGAATTATTATAACTATACATAAATGAGAGATGAATGATTTAGTGGTAGACCGCACGCTATAGTGATAACGGGAGGTAGACCGCACGCTATAATAGCACCGATTTTTTTCTGTATACTTTTGTGAACCATCCATAGTTTTTTAGACCAAAGCTTAAAGTTTTTAATTTTTTTCGTTATCTTACCTATTTCTACTAATAACTCGCAAGAAAGCGTCGGGGGCATTACCATTATACTTAAGGCAATCGTCAAGTGATTAGCCTGACCTGCTTTCGGAGACACCAAGATGATGCTGTCGGATTAAAATTTTTTATTCGCTTTATTAGTTTTTGGTTAAAGTTATGACTGAAATTTGTATCTGCTTACTTAGAGTGGAGCACCAAGCAGAAGAAAGTGGATAGCGTGTTTTTCTGAAGGGCATATAATACAATGACGCAAATAGATGTTAAACTATGACCGTATCGAACGCGTTTGCTATCAACACGACGTTCCTGCCGGTCAAGTCTAATCCAAAGAAAAACCGATTGGAGTGAGAGAAAAAAGAAACAAAATTAGTTGCTCTAAGACAGGGTTGGGAAACCTGCGGCTCGCGGGCCACATGCGGCCCGCGAGACTATTTAATGTGGCCCGCATTCAAAAGTTGTTGGAGTACATAACAATAATCAAAAACATAAAATATTTCATTATAAGCAATCCCTTGAGACATGCCAGTATTTGCCTTTTATATCAATACAGTGCTCATTCAGCCGTATAACGACATCTTTTCTATTTGTGACGTAACAAACCTTCTGTAAGATTACAGTATAAATCACTTTAGCAATACAGTATTTTGTACGTACGATAAACTGCATTTAGTTAAAGAGCACGTTGCAATATTCTTTGAAAATGGCTACCGCTAAAAAGAGAAAGATAGGTGATGAGGGTAGAATGTTCAACGTAGAGTGGGAAAACTCTTACTTCTTTGTTAAAGTTAGTGAAAAACCTGTATGTCTTGTTTGTGGCAAACATGTTGCAGCAATGAAAAAATCAAATCTGCAGCGCTGTTATGATTTCTGCCACGGTGAACTTAAAAAGTTGACAGGACAGGCTCTACAGGATGTTCTTAAGAGGTCTTTAAATGTACAGCAAACTACTTTGCGTAGGTATTGCAAGACAGATAATGATATTATTCAAACGAGCTATGAAATTAGCGAACTAATTGTGAAAAAGCTAAAATCACACGTAGAAGGAGAATTTATGAAAGAATGTATTGTTGCAGCTGCTAAGTTGTTAGCACCAGAGAAAGTCGCTGTTTTTGAAAAAGTTAGTCTATCGAGAAGAACGGTATCAAGTCGGATTCAAGAAATGGGAGATAATATTGAGAAAACGCTGAAAACTGAACACAATTCGAATTTTTTTGCATTGACCCTCGATGAGACTACAGACATAACAAATACAGCCCAGCGGGCAATTTTTATTCGAGGGGTAACTTCCCAGTTTAAAGTACAGTACAAGAAGATTCGCTGGCGCTGGAGTCCATGCATGCAAATACACGTGGCGAAGACTTGTTCCAGAAACTTCTTTTGGCAACGCAAAAATTTAATCTTCCGTTTGAAAAATTAAGTGGAGTTGCTACAGATGGTGCTCCAGCCATGGTTGGTTCACAAAAGAGTTTGACAGCACTTTTTAAACAGGAGCTGACTCGTTGCGGTCTTGCTGCAGACGACTTAGTTGTCTGCCACTGCATCATCCACCAACAGAACTTGTGTGCAAAGTCACTTCAGCTTCGTAACGTCATGTCAACAGTAATCAAGTGAATCAGCTTATCAAAAGCAGAGGTTAAATAGCCGCCTATTTAGACACTTACTGGAAGACTTAAATGCATATTTCACAATCTCATTTACTATTCCGAGGTTCGCTGGATGAGTTGTAGTGAAATGTTAAAACGTTTTTATTTACTACGCAATGAAATCGGTCAATTCATGGATTCTTTTTGGTCCAGACCCTTTTGGTCTCTGAGTTTGTTGTTTCTCCCACCCATGATTATACAACATTCTCTGAATATGGCTCGGATGTGTGTATTAATTATCTTCTTTTCGCTTTCCTTTTCTTATTAACATCACATCACTTTGTTCAAAGGTACGGCGACCATGTAATAACGTACTTCGTTTAGTCGCTGCTTCCTTATTCACAATCTTTATTTCTATATGCACTTTGATTAATTTCAAGTTGATTGTGAGTAAAAATGAAAATAAATAAAAATAAAAAAATGGATACGCAAGGAAATCCTGTTGCTGAACTACTGTAAGTGATAATTAATGGGTGGTTATGTGATCTTGCATATATGGTTGATATCAGCAAACATCTTTCCGAACTCAATATGAAGTTGCAGGGATTTAACCAGCTTTTAAACTTATGTTTGCAAAAGTGAAATCATTTGAAGCAAAGCTACAGCTGAGGAAAGTACAACTTCAAAATGGTAACACCACACACTTCTCCTTCCTTACAAGAAAAAAAGCCTTCTACCACAACTAAATATGCGTTTGAGTGTGAAAAAATTTCTGAGACATGCAGCGAAAGATTTCACGACAAAAAAAGCAAACAAATGGAATTGGATATTTTTGCTACTCCTTTCAATGTGTTTGCAGCTTCTGCTCCTAATAAATTTTAACACGAAATAATCGAGCTTCCGGCTAACGATACGTTGAAAGGTATGTATTTTAACATTCCACTGGTTGAGTTTTACCAACGCTACGTAACTGCTAATGATTTTCCCATCCTGCGGAAACATGCTCTTAAATATGTCTCTTTCTTTGGAAGTACTTACTGTTGCGAACAATTTTTTTGGAACTGAATCTCACAAAGAGTCGGTTTCGTTCCAGATTATCGGATGAAAACCTTGGAATGCAATTACGTATCGCAACATCTTCGGCTTCAGCGGATATTTCACGCCTCACCAAAGAGAATAACTTTCAGCCATCTTATTAAGTGTTTAAATAAAAATTATTTGTATATTCTGAGTCTTTATTTCTCATTTGTGTAATCTGTGAAAGTCATTTGTGTATTTTGAGTATTTTAAGTTTTGAGTATTTTGAGTGTTGAGTACATTTGTGTATTATTTTAAGTATCATATGTGAAAATTGTAAGTCAAGTTTTGTTGCGGCCCGTCATTAAATTCGCGCAATTCATGCGGCCCGCAAAACCAATTAGGTTCCCCATCCCTGCTCTAAGAGATAAAAAGAGAAGAATACGCCACGCAAATTGTTGTTGCGGGCACAAAACGGGCCCAAAATTTTTTTAATATTTCAAAATTTGTTAATTCTTTTGAACCAGCTACTTTCTCTCTAAAACTAACATTGTTTCTCCCTACAACTAACTCCCACTCCAATCGTTTTTTTTTCGAATTAGATTCGACCGTTCCTGCCTACTCAGCCATACTGCCAACAAATTGTTTGCGGGCCTTATTACCTGTCTATGCTGCTAAGCAAGTGTTCCGTTCCTAAAAATCGCCCACACTATGTAGATTCACAATCTCATAAAAAATATCTTTGATTTCGCTTTGGTCCGGCTCAAATAGCCGAAGAAATAACAGTTTTATAAGTAATTTAAATATTTTACATTTAGTTATAAAAATATGGCAACACTGCATAATTTCGCTTTATTGAGAACATTCTGGATTTCCGCTTGACTTGTTTTTGCATGTGACGCAATAATGCTTATATGTGATTGGCTTCATTGAGATAATTTCAGAACATTCGAGTAACCTTACCGACTAGTATAAATAAGGTTCGCTGAAAAGCAGTAATTATTAACCCATATTAACCCAAGGGTAGAACTAAAAAACTAAAAACTAAAAACTTTGATAGGCTGTACAATTCTATGGCACAACTTAAAACAGTGTTTGTAAAGATATTTTACAACTTTTATATATCTCAAAGCTATTCATAATCTAAAATAATAAAAAAACAGTTATTTTTAGTTAGAAAATGCATTTGAAATAATGACTACAAATGACTACAAATGTAGTCATTGGGATAATTCGGGTTAAATTCGATGTTTCGTTGTGGTAACTAAAAATTGGAAAATTGTTAACTGTGTGAAGTCATAGTTTTTGAACGCAAGTCTTGGGTTGTCTACGTGATTGTGAAGAATTAAGCTATTGAGCTTTAACCTGTTGCTTTGATTTATACTATTCGGGCTCCTAAGTGGATTGGAGCATATTTCTTAATAAAGAAGATATTGTGGTAGTCTGAGCTGTGATTTAGCTAGACTATATTTTTGCTGTCGCTGGTTCGAAGGTCAGATCCAGCAAGAAGATTAAGAATTTTATCGTTTAGTAGACACCGGGATTGTGTTATTGGCGAGACCTTCTTTACAGGCGCCAAAAAGGTAGACGATTAAATAACGTACTAAGTTACCGAATAAATTTGCTACAAAATTTCAAAAACTATTTACTAAATTCTACAAAATTTCAAAAAACTTTCCCAAATTTAGAAAACTAAAATTTGTGGAAGTAACAGCAAGGCTGCAAACTCTATACATTTTTTAATCGAATTCACAAAAAATTAACAAGTCTAAGTTAAAGACCTTCAGTTTTAATTTATCCAGTTCAAATTCAAATCGAGAATTAGTTTTAGCAAAAAATAGCTAGTCCGTGAAACCAGCGTGAAACGCTCAATGGCAGCTGCTGTTAAAAGGCGTCCAAGCTAAATACTGTAAGAGTTAAAGACTAACATTTTTATTCCCATTATTATCAAGTAAATTACTCAAATTATAAACTCAAGCTCATTGATTTCTTTCAAGTTCGAGTTCGGCAAAAAATACCGAATTTCGGAGTTCCAATTCAAGTCCAATTCCCGCTCCTCTGACGTGTATTATGTTGTTTATTGTAGAAGTTTTTATAGTTCATACACATAAGTTACATACATTTTGCTATTTTTTTCAGCCAAATAATGCACGAAGCAACTCAAGAGCATTATTAAAGTTTTCTAAAGTAATATTAACCCTACTTAATATCTTGGCAAGATATTTTGAATCTCGTTTATTGTTTGCCATTACTAACTTCGCAGGTCTGGAAATTTCCCAAAGGAAAAGCTTTGCACGTAAGCTCGCGAATAGCGAACGAGAACCGGCATTTTTCCACCTACTTTGTGTCAAAATGCACCCTTACTTACAGTTTAATCGAAACTTGCAGAGTCTAGCAAGTTCGAAAAAAAAGAGTTTGTGTTTACGACGTCACCATGAACTAAAGCCTTTCACTCAGCACCAGACTGCTCTACCGTCTACACATAGGTTACCATACCAAGTTAATGAGTGTAGATTAGTGGTGGCAAACAAAGGCCAACGGCCCAAAAACAGCTCGAAAACCATTATATCCGGCCCGCCTAGTATTCTATGTTATATCTAGGAATACGGGAATTTCTTTATTTTTTTATTTTGCCTTCACCTCTCAGAATGGTGTCGCAAATCAAAGTGAAGACTTTTTTTTGGTCTTCGAGCAAGTTTGGGGCACAAATTCACGTTTTCAATGCATGTACTAGTGCGGCCCTCAAACAAATGAAACTTTTACATGCAAATTCTAAACAAATTTAACTTTTGAATTTAAAAGAGCTAAAAATCTTGCCCACTCCTGGTGTAGAGCAACCTTCAGCCGACAAGCAAAGCACCAATACTAATAAAATTAAGTTAAAGATGTCATGCAATACAGCAAAATCGTTTACCAAATGACGTCTCATGAAGGTAAAGCATTTAAACTTTGAATAAAAACGCTGTTTTTTAAAATCACTACTAAGCAGAAATAGGCCAAAGCCTAAAACAAAGTTAAACTGGTCCTACAAATTTATTATAAAATTTTAATCTTTCTGAGGCATCCGTCATCTTTTTTCAAATTTTATTGTCTGACCACTAACCAAAAGTACCTCAGTACCAACAGAACCTACAAAACTCTTCATAGTGTAGCCATGGATAAAACAAATCAGCTACTATTTTACAAGTGCAAAAATTGTTTGAATGTTCAGTTCAGTTCAGTTCAGTTTTCTTTTATTTCTGCTCCGCCACATGAACAAAATAACAAAATGTTGAAAAGTTTGTGTGTTGTTAAAGACGGGGTTAGAAAAAGGAAGAAGCAACAAAACGAGTTGACGTTGTGTCTTGCTAATTAGCGATGAAAGGTGTGACTTGTTGTTTAATATAGAAGCAAGGTTGCTTCACCTCATTATAAAATTGTTTAAATAGAAAGAGAAAAAGAAAAGAAAAAAAAATGTATAGGACCGAGGTTATTTGCTTAATAAAAACACTGCTATGGGGGCGGTGCAATGGTGGGACCATAGCAGAGTTCGGCTGGATGAATATGATCAGTCCTTAAAAATATGTAAAAGCATGAACACATTCTACCAGCCCAACAGGCAAACAAACCCACCGAAAGAAATCCTGTTGCGGATCATAAGATCATTTCTCGAACAAAAACCTCAGTAAGAAAAATACAAAAACAAAAACATTACACCATTAGTAAAAAAAAAAAACAAACAAAAAGAACACAAGAACAACATAAGAAAACAATAAAAAAAAATAAATAAATAAAAAATCTACAAAAACCGATGCAAAGTAGTAACAATAAATAGTAAAATAAAATTTATGCAATAGCTAAAAAAATTGTTCAGGTAGAAACAAGAGTGATCCTGAAGAACTTTTCTTGAGTCTTTTCTTGAAAGTTGTAGAGTTGAAGATTTTCAAATTGTTCAGTTGTTTTCCTGAAACACAAGAAAAGGAAGACCAGCAAAAGATATTAAATGATGACCTACGTAACAGTTTATAAGTTTGATTGTTGTTCAAGGAAGAATGCTTTAGATTTTTTAACAAATGTACTTAAGGATTTACATAGTTTTATTTTTTCAGGTAATTCATTCCAAATTTTTGGGCCAATGTATCTTATTGATTGTTTTGTTACTGTGTTTTTGCATGATATAGGTATGATTTGAGAGTTACTTCTAGTAATTACAGTGGACGTTTTTCTTTGAAATATATTGTTAAATGCTGACGGTAATTGCTTATGGAATGATTTGTACATGAAAATTGAAATATTTAATTTATAGAGTTGTTGTATATTAAGAATATTATCTTTTGTTATTTCTTTGTTGCGTTTTTTTGCGGGATTAGTGCAGATTATCATATTAATAAACTTGTTGCAGATTTTTTGTAATTTATTAAGTAACACAGAGTGTCCATAGCACCAAGTTGTAATGCAATACCTTATATGACTCAGAATTAGTGAATGAAAAAGTGTAAGTAGAGCTTCTTGAGTTAGAAAAGGCTTTACTCTCATTACTGCGTATAGCGATGATTTTAGTTTGCTGATTAGCATTGCCATGTGGTCTTTCCATGTTAGGCGTTCATTGAATATAACACCTAGCAATTTGACTGAAGTGACTCTTTCAATTTGATTTTTTCTAATAGTTAAAACTGAATCTTTTGACAATGTTTTTGTGGTACGAGAGCTAAATAAAATGTATTTTGTTTTTTTGACATTAAGGGAAAGCTTATTTGCTATTAGCCAGTTGTCAATGTTTTCAAGTTCTTTATTTCCTTTTTGAAATAATAAATTATTGTTTTTTGCACTAAGGATGATCGTTGTATCATCAGCAAAAGACAGGTTGTTGCTATATTTGAGACATTTTGAGAAGTCATTAATGTAAATTATAAACAAGAGTGGACCGAGTATTGAGCCTTGAGGTACCGAGGAAGAAATAGGTTCTATATTTGAAATACTTGAATTATAATCAACTTGTTGGGTTCTTCCAAATAAATAACTTTTAAACCAATCATGAACTGTGCCTCTCACACCATAATGATACAATTTATTTAGTAATATTTCATGATTAATAGTGTCAAAAGCTTTAGACAGGTCAAGAAAAATTCCAAGGCTATTCATTTTTTCTTCAAATGATGTTGCTATTTGATCAGTAAGCAGGGAAGTAAGATGACAAGTTGAGTGTCCTCGTCTAAAACCGAATTGATTTTCACTAATCAAGTTAAACTTATTTAAAAAAGAATATAAACGAATATAGACAAGTTTTTCAATTATTTTAGAAAAACAGGAAAGTAAGCTGATAGGCCTGTAGTTAGAAACATCTTTGGGACAACCTTTTTTAAAGAGGGGAATTACTTTGGTGTGTTTAAAGCAAGAGATAAATTTTCCTTGTGATAAAGATTGATTAAAGATGCAGCTAAGAATGGATATTACATTTTTAGGGAGATGTTTAAGTATAAATGAAGGTATACCATCCCAACCTGAACTCAACTTTGGCTTTAAAGTAGATATAATTCTTTTGATTTCTTGTGGGCATGTTGGATAAAAAAACATGGAAGAGGGGTTTGAAGAACCTAAGTAATCTTGATAGTTAGCAGCAGAAGCAGGGAGCTGAGATATCAGTTTACATGAGATAGTAGAAAAGTGTGTGTTAAATGTGTTTGCTATTTCTTTAGGTTCATATATCATTTTTCCAGCTTCTAAGATACAATTAGTTTTACTGATGTTTGCTTTAGTCCTTCCCAAAATTTCATTAATGGTTTGCCAAGTTTTTTTTATATCATGTTTATAATTTTTAAATTTGTTCTTAAAATATTCTCTTTTTTTTTTGCTTAATAAGATGAAAATATTGATTTCTAATTTTTAGATACTTTTCTTTTGCTAATAAGTTATTTTTTTGTATATATTTTTTATGTAATCTGTCCTTTTTGTGAAGTAAGCTCCAAAGCTCTTTGTCAAACCATTGGCTATTCTGTTTTTGATTTTTTGATTGTTTAAAAAAATTTTGGTTAAATTTATTTAGAAAAATATTTTGAAGGTTTTGAAAAGCTAAATCTGGGTCAGAAGATGTAGCAACATTACTGTAGTCAATATTTTCGAGAGAAGCTTGAAAATTTATTAGATTAGAAGCAGAAAAGAATAAATTTTTGATTGGACAGGATTGTCTTAATTTACCAATTTCAGATATTTGAAAAATAGGAAAATGGTCAGAGACACTATGCACTAATATGCCGCTTGTTATATTGACACAAGTTATATTTGTCCAAATATGATCAATGGTGGAAGCATAATTATTTGTTAGTCTTGTGGGGCGATTGATTAAAGGAAAAAAATTATTATTAAACATTGTGTCTGTTAAAATTTCAGTGCCAGGGTCTTTTTGGTCAATGAGATTAATGTTTGTATCACCCATTATGTACACATTTTTGTTATGTTTTAATTTATTAAAGACAAAATTGAGGTATTCAAAAAATTTATTTAGAGATTTTGTATCTTTCTTAGGTGATCGATAGATTGTCCCACAGGTAACAACCTTATGGTCAAAGTAAATATCTATGAAAATTGATTCAAAGATTTTTTCATCCATTATATTTAAATCAGAACGTATGTCAAAGATCAGGTTTTTTTTTATGTACAAAGCTACTCCACCACCTTTATTATTTTTACGAGGATTTGACAAATAAATATAGTTCTTTAAATTTTTGTACTGTCCTGTTGAGTTAGGTTTTTCCCAAGTTTCATTAACTGCAATTATATGTGGACTAAAATCTAGAGCAGATATCAAACACTCAAACTTGGTAAAATTATTGGGGTTAATAAGTGATCTCATATTGATGCATATTGATGAAAAAGTATTTTCACTGGAGTTTTTAAGGAGTATTGCTGCTTCATTTGAGCTTAAATAACTATCATTTCCTAATGAACAAATTTGTGTTTCAGTGTCATTGGATACTTCTGTACAAATTTCTGGAAAAAGTTGGTTTAATTTTTTTGCATCATAGCTATGTTTTTGTTGATTTAGATCAGTTGTAAAAAGGTTTGAAAAATCAGAAGATTCTAAAGCATGAAAAGGAAATAAGGTTGCAGAGCAATTAAGACATAGAGATTTGTTTAAAGAATTTTTTGTATTAGAATGCTTATTAAAACATTGAGAGTGATAGTTTTGATTGCAGGAGTTACAAAGTGAAAATAGTTGTTTTTTTTTAATTTGTTGTTTACATTCAAAGCAAATAATTATTTGGCTATTACTACTACACATCAGTTATATAAACAAACACAAAAAAGAAAAAAATTTTACACAGACAAACAAAAAGATTAACAAAGAGAGAATATCAAAAATAAAAAATGCTAAAATAGCTTCTATTAAATTTATTAAATTAAATGCAAAATTTACTAATAGGTAAAAAAAAAAAAAAAAAAAAAAAATTATTATGAGATAAGGGTACATGAAACCAGCCAATAAAGATATATTAATAATTTTTTGTATTGGGAAAATTTTTAGTTTAGACTAAATAATAAAAATTGACCAATTCAGTATAGAATAAAAAAGATAGATCATTGTTTTACAGTTTGTGCATAACTGAGTTCACTTTTAATTTTAGTTATATCAATAAAATCATCAATTACCTTTTTTTTATTGTTATGAAAAACAAAAATCTCACCCTTCCAACTCCAAACTGGGCATTGTTTAAATTCCAAGCGAGCTTTCTCTAATAGCTGCAGTCGACGTTTTGTAAGGGATTCTGTGATGATCATTTTAGTTCCTTTGAGAAGTCTTTTTTTTCTATATACTTCATTTTTTTGTGTCCTACGAATGAACTTGACAATAACTGGGGTGCCTTTTTTTGAGGGTAGTGGATGTGCAATGTCAAGATCATTTGCCTGTAAAGGTGAATCAAGTTGTAAATGTTCATTTAAAGTATTACAAACAAAATTTTCTATTTCTAAATACTTCCCCGGTTTTGATTTTGGTACGTTTTCACATCCATGAATGACCAAACAATTTGACCGACTATATTGCTCAAGGTCATCTTGTCTTCTTTCTACAGCAGATAACCTTTTCATGGTTGAATCAATCATCTGCTGCAGTTTTAGGAGAGCTTCTTTCATGCCATTGAGCTCATTCTTTTGTTCATCATTTGTTGATACATCTGTAACACAAATTTTGGAGGCAGCATCTGATCTTGGATTTTTAGATTTATTTTCATAATTTGATTCATAAACTGCTAACCTTTTTTTCATTGATTCCATTTCAATTCTAATCTTTTTTAAATCCTCCATTTTTTATGTTTGTTAGAAAAATAATAAAATTCAAAGTTTTTAATTTAACAATTGAGTACACCCAATAAATTACAAAGAAATTTGGCTTTAAAACTATACACCACCTATTCCATGTACCTTATTCAAATAGAATGTACGACAAAAAAGCTGTTGTTGCCATATAAAAAAAAATTCAAAGGTTATCAACACTTTTTCTCCGTTTTGAAATATGTAATATGATAAATTCTAAAAAATTGATTTAAAAGATTTTGAAATTTCAATCAGGCCTTTCTGTAGTGATTCAGGTATTCCAAAGAAAAAACTCAAATTTTTTGAATTGATGCTGTTATAGACCTGTTCTAATTTCTATCAAATAGGTCAAATAAAACCTTTTTTATTTCCAGATTAAACCAGGAAGCCTTGTTACCTTCAGCGTAGGTACTTTATACATTTCCAGTGACAACAATTATACATTTTTTAATTGAAATACGGTGAATGTAGAATCGTTATTAATAATAATTTTCAATGCGAATTAACACTTGCAACGTTAGAAAAAAAATTTAAAAAAGGAATTATCATGTACTTAGTTGTTCAAGATTTGCATGGTCTTTGCAAGTGTATATATCAACAAAATAATCGATTCAAATTTCATTATTTAATACTTTAAGTGCTACACGAACAGCTTTTTTTGTATATAATACAAGGATGACAAAATGTAAAAATTGATAAAACTAAAAGTGCAGTATTTACATAAGTAAACTGTGAATCATAATAAATGGCGAGGCGAAACAAACCATACGAAATAAGACTAGAAATTCCGCCAAAAACCTGAGTCAAACCAAGAAGTTTTCCATAATGTTTTGATGGAAAATTAACGCCTAAAAACGTCCAATTACCGCCGTATACAAATGATTGTGACAACACTATTAATACGACTGATAGACGAGCTTGATGAAACAATACAAATACTGAAATTAGTGTAAGTAAACAACTGTTTGTAAGCATAATTGAACAAGAAGCTTTCAAATTAATAATTTTTACATTTGACAATCTTTTCTTGTAAAACTTGGTAACAGAATCATACAATATTCCTGTTGAAAAGGAACCTATAACCGTAGCCAAAAAGCAAATATTAAAAAAATCAATTAAGCTTTCCATATTATATTCAGCAAAACTCTGGATCCAATTAATAAAAGATCCTATAAAAAAAATTTGCCTTAAATGTCCAACCGAGAATGTAAATGCATTTGACCAAAACAACAGAGATGTGCAAGATTGTCGAAAAGACGACGATTTGCTTTGACTTGGAAATAAATTATTATCAGATGAAGTTCGAGGATTTCGGTTCAAATTTTTTTTCTCTAACAACATAATACTATCAACCGAGTTGTGTTCGATTCCATCGTTAGTATTGTCCTCCGAAAGTTTCTTTTCACTACTCGTAGATTGAATACATGTCCATTCATTCCAACCATATTTGAGTTTTTGAGGATTTGAATTCGCAGTTAGAATTCCTTTCGGCATTAATGTAAAAGTTCTAATACAAGTTAGAGATGACAACATTGCTAAGCCAACAAAGATTGAAAAAATGGATATACCCAAATTGTGCAACTCTTTTACCAATAAAAACACAATTGCTGCTGATGAAAATGTTCCTGATTGTATATTAATTATCATTCCTTTAATAGATTTAGCAAGGAAAGCTAATTGAATGTTACTGGTACCAATCATCAGTCCTCCAGTACAAAGTAATGCCATGGCTAGTAAAACCAACCAAGATTTTTCTGGCGACGACAAAGCAAGTAACAAGTAAGCAATGAAAATACCACCAAATGCAAATAATCTAAATATCCATGTCCCACACTTGTCAAGCACTACGCCGGAAAAATATGAAACAAAATATTGTGTGCTAAAAGCAAGAGCCAGTGCCAGGTTAATGATGGAATCACGTTCAGGACAAAACAAAATTTTTGTATTGTTTCCATGGAACATTTCATAATGATCAGAAGCATTTTGAGAAGACTTCATTGAGTTATTTGGACAAAAACTGGCAAAGTAATTTTCCTGAAGCAAGACATATTGGAGAGATGGCCATCCCAAAACTGTTCCGGCAAACAATAAATTCTCAAAGAAAGAAGTGATTATGCTTAAAGTGTTTTGCCTTTTCATAACATTTTTATCTGAAACATCAACATCAATTAAAAATAATAAAAAATTTTAATATTTGTTTGAATAAATCAAATGTAAACAAAAAATATATAATTTCGTTTATACAAATCGTACGTGAGCTTAAATTATTTCGATTAAACCAAACCAGACCAAAAAATGTTATCGAGTCTTGTCAGCACCCGCTTTTTCCAGTGTTTCTAATACGTTTTATGTGTTATCTGCTTCCCTTCATCGTTTGGCTGTAGGCTATACTGGTCAGCTTGCTGCTTTTTGCGCTAAGAGCAGGGTTGGGGAGTCGAAGGTTTTGAGGCAGAAGCGCAGCCGGAGTCGCAAAATTTCACCAGGTTAGAGTCGCTAAAAATTTGCGACTCTGTCTTAATAAAGCATCATTTCTGATATTTCTATGTTATTTGTATTGAAATTGTTTGGAATGTCCTTGAATTATGAAAATAAATAGATGGCTTACTAATCTCTCAAGGGAGCATAGATTGCAATCACATTGTTGATAACTTGCCACCATGTTTCGGCACTCTAAACGACGGGTCTTACAAGGCTGGGGAACGCAATCACTTACTCTGGATACTATTATGAGATCGAGTCTCATTACATTGGCACCCTATCCAAGGTATAAAAGGGTTAAATCGCATTTTTATTTTAAAATTACAAAAATACGGTGTTTATGTACCGCGGTATCGTGCATAAAAATTTCTCAAGAAGTTGTCACTTCAAGTTCGAGCATTATTTCAGCGCAAAAAATAGCGAGTTTTGCCTTTTTAAATAAAGAAAAAGTATGGAAAACCAGGTATTCCTAAATCCAGGAGCTTAATAGTTTGTAAACATATATTATGATGAACTATTTTAAAGTTAAGCAAATTTTTAAAAGGTAAAATAACGAGAATTATCTATTTTTTTTTTTTTTTTGATCTCTATATTTATCCTCCTGACTCACAGGAAAGCGACGGATTCAATTATTGAATTCAAGATTAATCAATACAGCTTCTAAACTAGATGGGGGGGGGTCCTGGTGGGTTTTTCATATTTTTAATTTATATATAGAGCAATATCCTGTATTGAAAAATAAAGCTTGCAAATTTTAACAATTGTGCTTATCATCCCGAATATGTACAAACGAATAACAAATAATTACCATTTTTGGTTTTGTGAGGAAAAAATCAATTGGCAGAAACTCATAATTAAAATTGAGAATGAGGTTGTGGAATTGGAAATGGGGCTCTTTAACTAGGCTAAGCATCGAACTCACGCCCTTCTGCTTGCAAGTCAGAGCGTTGTCGAACTGAGTCATTCAGCTGACAGCTTCGGTGAAAAAAATTGTTTTCTTCTATAACTTTTTTTTTCAGCGCTTCTTATATTGAGCTTAAAGTTCATTTTAAACTTCAACTTCACAAAAGTTGTTTTGCGTTTTTTTACAAAAAGATAATACTTTACCTGTTCGTTTTTAAAATTAATTAAAAGCCTGTATAAAGCCATCATTGCATCCAAAGTGTGGGTACCGTATTCCGGGGGCTACTCAAGTCAACGACCACTTATGGGGTGGCGACCTAGGGGTAAAAGGATTGTTTAATTTTGATTTTTAATGGTTAATGCAATGGTTCCCAACCGCTGTGGCGCAACAAGTACACTGGTGTGCCGCGAAGCGATGCCTTTTAGACGTCAAAAATTTTGTTTGGCGATATTTTGGCTCCCAAGTCAAAGTAGGCATGATTTTGGGAAGAAAATTGAGAGATCATAGACAGATTTTAAGTGAAGCCTTTTTTTTTAGAGATCATTATGATTTTGGGACGAAAATAGAGAAATTATTGACAGATTTCAAGTGAAGACCTTTTTCTTTTTTTCTTTTTTTTTTTTCTTTTTTTTTAGAGACCATTATGATTCGGAAACAAAAATTGAGAAATCATTGACAGATTTTAAGTGAGGATTTTTTTATTATTAACCAATATAATTGGTGTGCGCAAAAATTTAAAAAGCTTAGTAGTGTGTCTCCATATAAAAAAAAGGTTGGGAACCACTGGGTTAATGCTATAGCTATTTAATAATCTGCTTTAACCAACGCTTACGCAGCTTCTATCCTTTATTTTTATTTTTTCATTTTATTTCATCTCTATACAGAGTGTCCCAGAACTCGCGCACCATGTAAGTTTAATAATTTATTTTTTATGTTCCAGATATGGGTGAAAAACTAACTATACAGGAAAGAGTTCAATTGGTTTTTATGTTTGCAAAAGATGAAGCAACATACCGCTCTGTAGCTGAAGAATTTAATCGTGCTCATCCTGAGCGTGAAAAGCCATTCAGCCATACTACTGTCATCCGCATAATTAAACGTTTCCAAGAAACTGACTCAGTTGAAACCCTCAACAGAGTAAAAGACAGTTTTATAAAGAGAATTGATGCATGTATCAATGCAGAGGGTGAACAATTTGAGCATCTGTTATGATTATTATTAATAAAATTGTTATTCATATGTAATTAAAAAAAAATTACATGGTGCGCGACTTCTGGGGCACCCTGTATTTATCCTCCTGACTCTCAGGAAAGCGACGGAGGCGCTAATACATAGGGTAAGCAATTACACCGACCTGCGTCTGAAGATGCCAAGATATTGCTGTCCGGTTAACGTTTTTATTTTGGTTTTTTAATCTTTATTCAGAGATATGACCTGCTTGCTAAGACCGCCAAGCAGGAGAAAGTGCCGTAAAGTGTCTAAAGGCTCGTTTCCACTACAAGTGTTTGGCGGGAGTATTCTTTGTTTGTTTCATTAATTTTTTTACGTCTTTCCGCACTAAAGCAAATAAAATTTATAGACAAACAAATAAGGACTACTCCAACCAACGCTCGCAGTTGAAACAGGCCCTAACAGAATGGCGTAGGCGAGTTTTGAACCGAGATCACGTCGATAACAATTATGGAGCTTTTAACTACTCGGCCATGCTGCCGACCATTTTTTCAAAGGTTGTTCAAAAACGGATTAGAGAACTTGACTCAAATAATCTTGGTTTGATCTTTTTGATAAAGTTGGTTACTTATTGCTTCATATGGGTTACAGCAGGCGGGGGAACCTGATTGCAGTCAAGGCCTGCACCCAAAATTAAAAAATTAGGTGCGGGCCGCATTAAACTTTTAGTTGATTTAAGAAAAAGATAGTTTCTCGATAGAGCTTCTTCACCTGGTTCGTCACGTGAAGGCCATTTTCGATCTTCTTTAGCATTAAACAAATATTTCTTCGTCAATGTCGAGTGCAGAAAAAAAAGTCTTTACTTGGAGTGTATGGTTAATTTCAAAAATTTATTTAGCTTTTACGTCGAATTCGAAGTCAAGACGAAGAAAAAAACAAAAAAACGCGGCACAACGGTTGCGGAGAATTGGTTTATTTTATAGCTTTTTTAATGTTTCCGAAATCAAAGAGATTATTATGCTTCTCCCCAACCACACGCGGGCCGCAGGTCCCCCACCCCAGGGCTACAGCACATGCTCTTGTTCACGGTGCCACTATATAAATGAAAAAATAGACTAAATTTTTTTTACTACAAAGTTATTTCCACAACAGTTTGTCAATGTAGCTTACAAAATTAAATCGGAGTTTGATTGAAAAAGATTTAAATTTTTTCATCCAAAAGTAATTCAAAAACTTTTTTTAACATTGTGAAGATATTCGTTGTATATTTATTACGGTTAACTAGAGGCGCCGGAAGTGGGGTGGAGGGGGCAAAATCTGGGTTTATTAAAAAGAGTTGACATCTGGCGAAAAATTGATCGAACCAAATAACAGATTAGCAAAATAAAACTTTTCCGAGATACCGGTCTGTCCTGTGCAAACTGAAATTCTATCATATCAACCAAAATTTCAAATTGCAGCATGACTACCAAAATTTGTTTTTGTTGGCAGTGCCTTTTCAACAAAAAAAGTGCCTTTTTTCAATTTTGCCTCCCCTGGCAAAAAAACTCTGGCACCCCCTGTGGTTAACTTACTTGATACAAACAAATGATTTTGATACTAAATGTATTAACAAATAAAAGTCAAAAATGCATTATTGTTATAAAAAATCAAGTTATTTCTAATAAAAAAGAACTACAGTATAAAAATAAACTTAATATTTAACACGTTTCGAACTTAAAAAAACGAATAAAAATTCAAATTGTGTAATCTTCAAAAGACTAAAATTAAAATCAAAAGACTGCAGTCTGGTATGCATAGGCGTACCAGACAAAAAAACTTGGGGGAGCAATGAAATTTTGCCCAAATTTTGTGACATTTATCCAAATTATGATTTTCTGGTACGTTACGGATAGGAAAAAAAATTGTCTGAGATTTTCCGACGAAGATTTTCGCTTGGAATCAGTCTCATATTTCTCAATTTTCGTCCCAAATCGACGGTGTTCTTTAAAAAAAAGGTCTTCACCTAAATTCGGTAACTATTTTTTGCAGTTGATCATTGTCACTGCCCTAAAATTCCTAACTTTGCCCAAATTTTTCACATCGCTGCTTGAAAAATTCTGATTTTGCTCAAATATTTCCTTGTCACTACCCGAAAAATTTGAATTGTGCCCAAATCTTGGAAACTTGGGGGGCAATTGGCCCTCCTGCCCCCCTCCAGGTACGACTATGCTGGTATATACAGTGATTTTAAAAGTAGTCGTTGATGCAGTTTATAAATTGATATTCCCAAGAGTAAAACGTTAGTTGTCTTTTTTTTTAAATCAATGTTTCCCAAACCTTTTATCTTGAGGGTCGATTTTTTTCTAAATTGGATAGACGGGTCAGAATGGCACAAACAAGGCATTTGATTTTAATAAATATTTTAAATTCCAGTGTTATATAACAATGGTTCTTTGCCTTTTTCAGATTGTGGCACATTTTAGGACTTTTTTGAAGTTCGCGGCACACTTGCTACAGTTTCTTGATTTTCGTCCCTAAAAAGTAGCGTTCTTTAAAAAAAGGTCTTCATTTTGAATCAGTATCTGATTTCCTACTTTTTGCCCGTTAAAAAAAGTGTTTTCTAAAAAAAGTCTTCACTTCAAATCAGTCTCCGAATTCCGTCCCGAAACACTGCTATGAAATGACGCAATAATGAAGATAAATTGTTTATCTTCATTATTGCTTCATTTCATAGCAGTATTTCGGCACGGAATTCGGAGACCGAATTAAAAGGTAAAAAAGGCTGTAAATGGCCTACGGGCCGCAATTTCGGAAACCCTATTTTAAAGAATATTTCTATTACAAAGTCTTATGAATCTAAATCGGCGTAAAGCTAAAAATTGTCATGAATACTTGTTTTCTTTTATCATAAATTGTAAGGAATCAACAAAGGCTGTAGTAAAATGCAACTTGTTGAAACTTTAGAGCTATGAAAAGACATTGGGAAAAATTTTCTACATTAAGTGCAACAGAAATCGGAGAAAAACTACTGTTCACAGTTGAATAAATCTGTTCAACGGTTTTTTCACAAAGAAGCATTTCTAAAAAATGAAGCTTACCGACAGTGCATTGATTGAGCTTTTTTCCGCATGTACGACTATATATATAGCATCTCATATCGAGTATTGGACGAATTAGCCACAATTTTTAAAGTTTAGTCATCATAAATTAAGATTTTTTTCCTTGACTCGTTGAGTGCAATTCGGAATTTTCTTGCAATCTTCTTGTTAATTGCTATGTCAAACTCCATTACCAGGTCTGTGGTTAAATATCTAATTTTTTACTTAAGTTTTTACACAATTTTAACATGCATGTTTTTTGTCACCCCACAGTAGTATTTGATGGAAACGAGATAGCTCTCGGATTTGTTATCTCATTTTTTAAAAAAATTTCAGTTTTCTCGCTTGCTTTTCTAATTAGTTTGAACAAATCAAAATAACGTTGTAAATAACAGAATAAAAAGATGCATGACAATAATTCTAAAGGTGCTGAATCAAAGCCATCTTAAGGCTTGTTCCAACTACGAGCGTTAAAGGAGTATTCTTTGTTTCTTTTATTGATATTTTTGCTTTGCATAGCGCTTAAACGCGAAAAAAAGTATAAAAATGTATAAAACAAAAAAAGAATGCTCCATTCCACGCTCGTAGTGGAAACGGGCCTTTAGCCATTATTAAAAGGATGGTGTGTACCTTGAACCAAGGCGACCGACTGACTCATTTGTTATTTCTTTTTTATGCTAGCAAATAAAACTTCGTTCATTATAAAATCATAGCTCCTAACTTTGATCGAAGGTGACTTTAATCGAATTTTATCGTTAGTAGCCTGCTTATGCGCCCAAGATGCTGAACAAATATCATGCTGTTTATTCAGCCTCAAAGAATATATTTAATAGGTTGTAGGATTAATATGCAATTAAACTAACTATGAAACAAAAAACAATCAAGCTCTCAAGTTACAACAAGGAGGTAAAGAACGCAAGTAAAGAGTGGTCATATTTTATTGTGAGGTCATTGAAATTTAGGGAAAAAACAAAAAACCAGTGAAACCAATGAAAAGCTTTATAAAAGAATGGACTTTGAATCGAAGGCACAATGCACTTTCTCAAAGCCTTTGTCTTTTGAACGTCAGTTGAATATCAAAAACGAATACAAATGATTTTCGGCAGGCGGTTCAAACAATGAAAGACAAAGGCAGAAGCAGCTGAATAAGGATTTGTCTTTTGAAACAAAATACGGTTGGCAACCTTCAATTCAGTTCAAAAAAATAAGCTTGGCCAACATAATAATTAAATTTCTCTTGTACTGATTTTTATACATCGAAACTGTTAAAGGTTTGAGAACCCACCTATATAGCGTTGAACTAAAGCAACACAGCGGCTGTGTTCTAGTCGAGCGGTAATGAGCTTTTGGGAACAAGTGCAGCAACAAAAAATAGTACAGTAATACTAAACCACTATTTTGTTTAACTGACCCAGATTCAATTTTTACGAAGTAACGCTGACAGTCGTTAGACTAATAGCTACCGACTCCACCACTTTTGCATAGCCTATAAATACAAGCACCACTTGATGTATTTTAATGGTTTACAAACTGTTTTCGGTTCAATTAACAATTAGTCTACGCCAGGTATATACTCTTGGTGTACCTTTTTTTTATTGCATTGCTCCAAAAAAGTTGCATAGATTGCATTCTAGCTATTCTTTACTTGAAAAGCTAGATTTTAATGATTTTGAGTGATGATGGGACATGTTTGCAACTACTTTGATTGAATTTGTACGTCATTAAGCGATTATAAATCGTAAGAGGTAGAGACTTTCCCTATGTTTCTGCCTTTATCCTCATCATAAATGCTTAATTAAATGATCTTTGTTTCACTAAAGTAAGGCAGTCTAAATTAAAGAAAGATGTCTCTGAAACAGTTAACGCTGCTGCAACTTACAGAGGTCAAACCTATTGTGGAGAAAACCATCTCGACCTTCGTCGAGTAATCTCTAAGGACGTTTTTTAATAGCGAAAAAATGCAAAATTCTATTATTAACTACTTAAAAGATGAAATCATTTCAAAAATTAAGTATACAAGAATTCCATGGAACGCGACTTCAATTTTTTTCAATAAGTATTAGGCTTACCAACTCAAACCTACTGTTAAACACATGTAGGATAAAAATTCAAAGCTTAAATTTTCTAGGTTGAGTTCGTTTAATTTTTTTTCCTGTTATCTACTTAACTTGCTTAAAAATAAGAATGCCGAATGATGATGTACTGTAGCTGCTGAAACTGCAAATGCTATTGCCGCTTCTGCGGTTACGCATCACTAGCTGTTATGAAAAAAAATCAGCTGGTTCAATACAGTAAGCCTCAATTAATCCGGATTCGGTTAATCAAAATATTTGCCTAATCCGGATAAAATTAAAGATACGAACGATTTCTAATGTTTTTCTTAATAGAAAGCTTCGGATAATCCAAATTCTTTAATCCGGATCTTTGCCAATTCCGGATAAAAATTGTTTTTTATTTTCATAATCCGGATTTTTTCAATTTACAATTGTAGCAGATTGTCTTTTGTAACGTCATAAACATTATTCCCACGTTATAGTTTACAAGCGTTGGCTATGTTGCCTATTACTTAAAATTTATATCAGTTTAACTTAGGAAGCATGTTCGTTGGCTTGCTATAGTTGCGTCGTATATAAGTGTATATAATTGTGTTACATAGCTAAGCTATTAAAGCACACTAACTTTATTAGTTCTTTACAAGTGTTTAAACTGTACAAATAAATTTGTTTATTTCAAAGAATTATACCATTTAATCTTTAATATATTCAAATAAGGTGATTATTATCTTCATCTTACTACTCTGGATAAAGTCTTGCTTGAAACAATAGCCTTCAGATAATCCGGATCTTTGCATAATACGGATCAATTTGTGCGTCAAATCGAATCTGGATTAACCGAGGTTTACTGTACCTTTTTATTATGACTTAGCAGAGCGTGACAATACTTTTGTATGCGCTACGGGCTATAGCCCATCAAATAAATTGTTTAACTAAATCAAGGGTCTCTAATCATTTCGAGCAGCGGGGCGGGTATAGATTTTTTTGGACCTCCGCGGGCCAAAGCCAAAAACATAATTTGCGAAAAACAGTTAATAAATAACTGTGAATGAAGTGAAGACATTTTTTTAGAGATCACCATGATTTTGGAAAAAATTACGGAAATACGAGATCAATTCAAAGTGAAGAGAGCTCCGCGGGCCGTACTTTGGAGACCCCTGAACTAAATCATAATTTTAGTTTCGTTCTTTTTTTTTCATTATAAATAAGGACTTTTTGGATAAAACTATACAAGTTTAATATAAAATTTTTACATTTGCAAAAAATCCCAATTTAAAAGCAATGCTTGTAAAAAATGATTTTATTTTTTAACCATTGATAAAAGTAAAAAGAAGTTACTTATAAAACCACTGTCAACAATAACGAAGAGAAGTTAAAAGCAAAAAGCCAAAAAGTTTACTTAAAATTTACTATTGTTTTTAAATGCCTCTAATTTTTGAGAAAAACTACTATAGATAAATAATAAGATAAATAGTTGCTGCTGAACTTAAAATATTGCAACTTTACAAAACACTTAAAATTTCCGTAGAAGTAAAGCTAAAATTTTCTTTCCGCCTCAGGCCTGATTTTTTAATTAAAATTGACCTTAGTTAAGTTAGACACGGCACAGCACAAAAGAGAACAAAGAAAATTTAATATAAACACTGTTACCAGGGATAGTACTATACAATACATAAACAATTTAATTTTAAATTCATCGTTTCTTCTGGTACAATCCGAGTTTAATTTGTCAAACATTTACTTTGTCAAACATGATCAGCAAAGTGATGACGAACAACAATGCTTTCGGGAAAAAGCGATAAAACTACTAAGGAACTAAGCTTTTGTAATACAGCTTATTTACCGATGCGCTGATGTATAGTTTTTCTGCATTTTTTACGCATAGGTTTTTCAAATGCACGCAAAGGTATCGCAAGGATCATTTATCTGATGGTAACTTTCTAACGAAAAATTTCTATATTTAGTTTGAAAAACATGTAACAGTGTGGAGTGCCGCTGTAATGATCGACTTGGTCTCGATTCAATCCATAAACACTACGCCTTTGCTATGTTGTTGTGCTATTAAAAAAAAGGGCTTTATGTCGCTTTTTACTTCACGAAAGTTTTAAGAAGCAAATGAAATTTAGTGAAAGAAGAATTCAAAAAAAAAAAAAAGGTTCAAGATTTTAGAACAGATAATTGATTTAATTGTCTAAAACGGGCGAAAATCATTTTCTATCGCAACGATGTAGTTGAGACCAAATGCTTTGACCCCAAAACCGGATATTTTTTTCGAGATCAAGACCAAGATAATGGGCTTTTGTTAATTAATTCTAAAAGCACTAATTTTCATTTTTCTAGAAATGCAATATGCAATTTAATAAACTAGAACAGTTGGGCAAAGGGAAATCTAATGTTTTCAACGAAATCGTCATAAATCTCATGTATTTATAGAGAAAAATTTTATGCAATTGCGCATAGTCGAATCTAGCTATTACTTTCTTCAACCTTTATAATTGTTCGTCACGCCGCGCGAGCGTGAAGAGCGCGTGTACGAACGCGTAGCAAAACAAGAAGCCCTCTTTTTTTCTTGATTGCAAAGTTAAACCGTAGGTCGGCAACCCGCGGGCCTTTAATGCGGCCCTTTCATCTCTCTACTGTCAAATCTAAAAGATATTGAAATGTTTGTTTTTATTTATTAATTTATTTATTTTTATGTTGTGCATAATACAGTATATGGTTAAATTTACAAGATACCATATTTACATTTGAAGACTAATATTTGTAATTATCGCCTTATCTGTTGACAGTTTCTTGAATTTTTTGGCAAACTCTTAAGACATTTGAAAAAAAACTCAATTCAACTAACTGGTATTATTTTCAATTTTTAATCTTAAACTTTCTACTACCTACGGTTGTTTGTTTAAACAAATTGCGTGATTGGCACCAATATAGCCTACCGTTGTTTCTTTGTCTTTACACTAGTTGATGTAATGCTACTGTTCTTTTTTTTTTTTTTTGTTGTTGTTTGTTTTTCTTTATAAATATTTACTAAAAATTGCATCACATTTAGTTTACAATTTCAAGGACTGCAGACTAGAAGATCCTCAATATTGTGGTCGCTTCGCAGCCTATCTGTCAGTATGTTCTTACTTGCTTTATTGCATTTTTTTCGCTTATGTAAATTAGCATGATACTGACAATAAACTTAACTAACTTAACTACTGTCGCTTCCTGTGGCTTTTGGAAATAATTGGATTTTAAATTTAATCCACCACAGCCAAAGTCATCAAATTTGTTAGATTTCAAGCAGAGACGGGCAAACTTTCTGAAAAGCTGTGGAAACGCTTGGGCCTCAACTATTTTAGCCGCAATCAAAGCGCGACCGAAAGCTTAATCTGGCGCGAATTTATAAAAGCTGCTTAAGAATTTTAATCTGTCATAAAACCGCAAGGTTTCCGGTATAGTAAAGATAGCTCTCTTTAATTACGAGCGCAGTTGTAAAGTTTAAGGCTTGTTTCCACTATGAGCTGGAACGGACTATCCTTTGTTTGTTTTATTGATTTTTTTGCCTCGCTTAGCGCTTAAGCGCGGAAAGAAGTAAAAAATCAATAAAACAAGCAAAGAATTCTTCACTGCACGCTCGTTGTAGAAACTGGCCTTTACATATTAAATCGTCTCAACGACTGGGAAATGCAAATTTTTCAAGTATATTGTTTTTGAACTTTTTAAAAATTTGTTATTTTTTATCTTTGCTTAACGCTTCAAGTAGATAAAATCTTATTGTTACTAAGCATGCTCTTTCGCATGTGGGAAATTATTTTTATCATATTAAATTTATTTCACGCTGCTGATATCAGCGATAGAAACAAAATTTCGTTGGTTGCTTGTTTTTACATGCAATTATTAAGTGATTATTATTTTTACATATATTCATATGTTTTCATTGTTGAATGAAGTATTTCGTACACTGTGCAGTGCTATCTTAAATTTAAATCAGCGGTTCCCAAACTTTTTCTCTTCACGGCGCCCTTTGAAGACTTAAAAATACTCGCGGCGCCGTAATGAAAAAAAGGTATTCAGTTCCATTACTTCTTTGAACAACCTTTTTTTCTCCGAAAAATCAGGGTGTTCTCTAAAAAAAAAAAAAAGTCTTCACTTCGATTTTGTATCCGATTTCCTTATTTTTCTCGAAAATCAGGGTGTTCTCTAAAAAAAAAAGGTCTTCACTTCAATTTCATCTTTGATTTCCCTATTTCCCTCCCAAAATCAGGCTGTTTAAAAAAGGTCCTCAATCGGAATCGTTCTCTGAAGGGAAGTTGCTGCTAACAACCTTCACACTGCAATTATTGTGAGAAAAGCAGTAAGTACAACAACTTTCGCATACTTTCGCGGCGCACAGTTTGGGAACCGCTGATTTAAATGTTAAAAGGGCTTTATGGCTCCCAGTGTTTTCTTATCTGTGGGATACGGTCCAACTGGCTCTTTGAGTGATTAAGGTTGCCGACCCTTGGGTTAGGCAAGTTAACGCGTAAATGTGACGCCGAATCACATTAGATAAAGATAAAAAAGAGAAAAGAATTCGTTTTTGTCTATCTACATTCTAGCAGGGTTGCGGAGTCGGAAGATTATAATCCGACTCCGACTCCTGAAATTTCTAAAATTCCGACTCCGACTCCTGACTTTAACTTTGACTACGACTCCGACTCCGACTCCCTAGTATGGGCAAAGTATTTATCTTAAATTAGATTTAACTAAGCAAAAATAATCCTCTTGAGTTGACAGTTGCACAAAATAAGTCAGGTTTTTTAAATACAATAAAAGATATTTACTTAAAAAAATTACGTATATGAGTGTATATACATGTATAACTGCAAATTACTGGTGCGGTTCAGAAGAGTGCTCAATGGCTTCAAAAGTCAGAACGATTATTCCTGATTATCAAAACACAAATATTAAAAAAATTTTTATTAAAATAGTCTCAACAGACTGTAAGGCTCATCAGAGGACACAGTTAAAAAAAATTTTTACGCTTCAGGTGAAAACTCGCATCTTAGAAAAATAACGCTATCAAAAGTTTGGGTTCAAACAATTATTTTACTAAAGTAAGTGATTAATTAGCAAATAATTACTTTTGTCACGAGATATTAAAAGAAAACATACTGTAATATTGCGCATAGATGTATTCTTAAACTTGGCCAGCTGCCGAAAAGATTACCGGTAAAGCGTAAAAAAGTTTATAGATCACTAAAAGAAAGTGTTATAAAAGAATCTTTTTATAAAAAAAGTTTTTATAACACTCTCTCTTAACGAATGATCCATACTAATGCTATATGCAGTATAAAAAATTTTTTTTACAACACTTGCTCTTAACTAATGATCCATAAACTTTTCTACACTTTAAACTTTTCCGCAGCTTGGCCAAGTTTAATACATCTACGAGTATGCGCAACATTACAGCATGTTTTCTTTTAATATCCCGTGACAAAAGTAATTATTCAATAATTAATCAATCACTAACTTGAGTAAAATAATTGTCTAAACCCAAACTTTTGGTAGCGCTATTTTTCTAAGATGCGAATTTTCATCTGAAGCCTAAAAATTTATTTTAACTTTTAATTTTTGCTTATTTTATTTGTTTCAAAGTAATTAATATTGCTTTGTCTGTTGGGACTATTTTAATACAACATGTTTTTTTTTTGTTATATTTATGTTTTGATAAACACGTATATACATATAATTATATTATATACACAACCCATTAACTATAATTCTTACTGTGTTTGAATAAAACATTAATACAATTCACATTTAGAAAACTAACTCGAAATGGCATACATAACTCGAAACTAAATATATATTCTATACTTAATGCTTATTACATTTTCTGAACATCAAAGTAGTTTATGGATAATCATAATGTTATCTCTAGTCTATTTTACAGTTATTATTTTTCCCATGTTAAAAATCGAACCCACGACAAACCTTAATGTTAATACTATTAATGACTTGTGTAGGCCCTGAGTGTAGGACTAGACCCTGAGTGTTGTCTCCTGCGTGTAGGACTACATCTAGTCGGTCCGAAACTCAATGAGGTATGCATCACTGACGAACTTTAACAAGAGCAAAACTCGAGTGTGGTGCTTCTTATGTTTAGGTGGCTTAGTTTCGTTTTTATCAGTAGGTAATGAGGTTAAAACATAAATATGAATATTTTATAATTGTAAAAATTTTTACAAATGTAAGTAATAACTTTGGAATTTATTGACAATGAAAATTTTGAAAACAAAAGTTTATAAAAGCAAAAGAAACAAAAAACCATATGTAAAAGAATTAAAAATTTAAAACCCACAATTATAGACTACAAGAAAAACAATAAAATGCGACTAATTTTAGAATTTTCCTGAATCACCCAGTACATATAAAGAAACTCCAGAGAAAAATGTTGACATTTCCATACCAATAATAAGCTCATACTTATTTCTCTCAAATAAACTTTAGCCATTAGTTTGATGGCATGGAGTCCATCTTCACAGTAATTCATGGTTATATATTGATAGTAAGAATACATATGTGAATTTTGTCGGATTTTGTAAACAAAATAAAAGGGAATCTGTAGTTCCTATCTCATGAATATTTTAATTATTGCAATTTTGAACGAGACTGAACAAGCAGGCTCCTTGCCGTTTGTCGACATTCATATTAGGAGATTATCAAAAAATTCACCTTGGTTCTAAACTTGGGTTGATATTTCTTTGAAAAAATAGAGCAAGAAGAGTAAGTTTTAATTTTCAAAAATTTTAATTTAATAATTTGCTCGCAAAAATAAAATTGCTACTGTGAGTTTCTCCTTCATTGCAGTCCTTTGGTCTGCTCTGATGAGCCTTAGTGATGAAAACAGACATTCAACCCTCGCTTCTGTTGGAGGAAGTACTTATTTAAAGACACGCCGAAAATAAAAAATGAGGGGGCATTTTGGAGGCTGAAACAAATTAATGGCATTTAGATTAATTTCAATGGGAAAATTGGTTTTGTCATACGAATAAATTGAGGTACGAGCTCGGTCACGGAACCAATTAAACTCGTATGTCAAGGTACGACTATACTATAGAAAAAGGCTGCTTAGGGTAGTAATTGATTATGCACATGGCATTTGCTTTCTTGTCATTCGAATGAAGAAAGAAAAGCAACTAAATCGGCTGCCCGAGCATAGCATTACGCAAAATACTATTTGCTTACAAATTAAAATGTAAACTTTTTATGAGTCGCGGGCTGTGTCGCGCGATACACGGCAAGGTTCTCTTAAAAAGATTACTGCAAAGCACTCCACTGGTGCACGCGGCCGCGTAAGTTGCGCGGTTAACATCACTAATATGTAAAGAAATTGGACATGAGGAGTCGGAGTCGGATAAAATATTCCAACTCCGACTTCTAGTCCTCCTAACAGTCCGACTCCGACTCCGCAACCCTGCATTCTAGAAGTAAATATTTAATGCCACGGCAGCTAGAGGAATCGACTTTCCAGGAATAGTAGGGGAGACCGGGTCTGGTTGTCCTCTGTCCTGGTTGTCACATTTAATTTTTTGAGTATTTCGCAACCTTGTGCAATAATCACTTTAATGTTAAATCACGTGTCCTTACCTCTTTGTTTGCCAGATGTAGTTTGACTTTGATTGAGTAAGCACAGTTTGAATAAAGTTTAAAATACTAATTTTTACTAAAAATTCAAAATTTTTTTGTTTTTGTTTAAGAAAGGATAGAAGCAACTAGGGTAGAGTTATTATCAACATCGATATGTCATTGGAGGTGTAAAAACATTGGCATTTTTGTAAAACAAGTCTTTATTTAGCTGGTAGTACAGTTTTTGAATTAGGTTTAGTCGAATTCAAGATGACAGGTCCGTACATGTTGTCACAAAAAAATTAATGAAGGTTGTCACACTGTGACAACCAACCCCATGCTAAACAAACTGTTTAATTATATAGTTTTGGTGTGTTTTTAAAAATATAGCTCATCACGGTATGTTGAAATGTTAAATTTATATAAGCTCAATATGCCTAACAGCTGTTTTATTTATGTAAAGATTAAAAGCAGAAATTAGAGACCGATTTATTAAAATAAGTGTAGCCTACTTTGAAATCTCAACTTTTTAACGTTGGCAGCAAAAAAATCGTTAAATTCTAGCAGTCCATCTTTGCTATTAAAATACTAGTGTTTGCTTCATTGAGAAACGTTGAAGCATATTTACAGCTTGGGAGATTTGAGACATTAAATGAAGTGTTTTCCAAAAATATATAATTGTTCTTGCTGGTTTGCTTTTGAGATATAGGCCAACCAAGAGTAACTCCAAAATTTAACACGCACAAAACCGATACTTGTAAAAATATTTTAAATTTCCAGTGAGAATATCATGTTTTCATTTTACTGTTTAGGAAAGTTATATATATATACATATTCCAATACCAGGAAATCAGCACTACCTCAAATGTCTGCTGGACAAACTCAACAGCTTTATTAGACGCCTAAGATTTTAAAATATAGCATACTTGCTCTAACCGTGTGTTATTGAGCACTGTACCGGCAAAGTGAAACATTACTGGATTATATACATATATATATATATATAGATAATTAACTTACAGACCACAAAATTTTTTTAATTTAACATTAATTTTATTTGCCCCAACAGACTGTTTCGCCTGCCTTTTTGAATAAGATTTTTAACCGGTTGATTCTATTTGAATAAGATTTTTAACCGCCCCCTGACGAGCCCAGGCAGGCGAAACAGTCTGTTGGGGCAAATAAAATTAATGTTAAATTAAAAAAATTTTGTGGTCTGTAAGTTAATTATCTAACCGCTCTGACTCGACGTCATTGAGCACTTTCCTGATGAGCACCGACCAAAAAAATTTTGAAAAATTTCTATATATATATATATATATATATGAACAGTAATTATAATAATGTCGTCTGGATTAAAAGGGTGAATTCCGCTGGACCTGAAAGAAGAAGTTATATTTTCAATAGTAAATGCTTTATGAAACGCATGGCCTGACAATTCTGCAACTTCATAGATTGAGAGGGGTTTTCCAGGATTTGATGTCATCCATGAATCGCAAAAAGAAGAATAGTAGCGTTTGAATGGCCCATACACTCCAATATCAAGTGGCTGTAGCTTGTGGCTACAATGCGGTGGGAAGGTAAGTAAACACAGCCCATTCTCTTTGGCCATATCGCTTGCTTCAATTGAGAGGTGGCTGATGTGATTATCCATTAGAAGTGGACCAGGATTGCTCTTACTTATTTTCATAAATTTAATAAAATGGCCCAATGTTTCTGCAAAAAGATAACCAGTCATCCACCCAGATGGATATGCCAAGCCTAAGCTACCTGCCGGAGCATCCTTTAACATACAATTTTTAAAGTGGACTCGTGGGAAAATGTAAACTGGTGGAAGTGCATTGCCAATTGCATTGATGCAACAACACATTGTCACTGACACTCCCCGCTCAGCTGACGAAATTCGTCCAATTTGTTTAACTCCTTTTTTTGCCAAAATTTTGCTTGGCTTGACAACCGTAGATATTCCTGTCTCGTCTAAGTTCCAAATATTTTGGGGAGAAATAATACCATCTCTAAGAAGAGCTTCTTTTAATTTACAAAAAAAGTTGTCGACAGCAGGGCGATTAAATCCTACTGATCGAGCCAAACTTGTTGATTCTGGATTGCGAAGTGATAATTTTTCGGATCTCTTGCGAAATCCACGAAACCAGTCTTCTCCTGCAGCTTCTTTCTCGGTCCAGCTTTTAGGCATAGGAATCTTTTTTGTTTCAGCAAATTTATACGCTAGTTGCCGCACCTGGAGTTTAGTTAGACCATAAAACATCTTCGAAGCATGAAGAATATAATGTTCTAAAGCCTTTTCTTCATCAGAGTCGAATACCTGTAAATAAAGCAATGTAATAAGTACAAAGTTAATAAAGACAAATTAATTTTTGTGATACGCACTTACAGTCATTAAAAAAAGCGAGCAGCTTTCAACTTAAACGATAGAACATAAAAAAAATTATTGTTGATATTGCAAAAGCTGATTTAACATCAATCTACCTGCATCGGTGTCATGGACATCTTTGGCACAGACTTTTTCCCACTCATCTTAGCTCGCCTAATATAATCTGCTAGAGTGGACTTAGGGACATGGAATTCTTTGGCCGCCTTTCTAATGCTTATTCCATCTTCAAGTGTGCTCTTTAAAGCGAGTTGAAGTTGATCATCAGTGAATAAACCAGATTTCTTTTTTAGTTTTTTAAATGTAAGCATTGTGAAATTAATAGCCTATTCTTAACGTATTTCTGCCGAAAAAGTAGACATCAATTACGTTTTACAGAAACGGGGACCATTCGGACAGTGTTAAAAAAGCATGTCCGAAAGGTCCCCTGTCAGCCACACTGAACACAATTACAAATTTCATCAATATACTGATTTACAATAAGTTTACACTTAATTTACTTCTGTGACTATAGCTCAGTTCTACATTTTAACATAGAATGAACTAACTAGTATATCTGGGTTATCTTAAAAATTATAATATTTCTGACTGCTTTTTTTTTACTTTGAAGCATTAAAAACACTTTTTCTATTAAAAAACACACGATTCACGCTCAATCCTAAAACAAACGTGTGCACTAGCAAAAATTGAAATCTCGGTTCCAGAGAAGCAATAGTTAAATAAATAAACCACGTGATGGCGGAAATACGTCACTGTCCGATTGGTCCCAGTGTCCGATTGGTGCCACATCTCCCCTATCTATTTAGCTTATAGGCAAGGTTATTATTTCGTGCTTATTTTTAAGATTTGCGCTTATTTTTATGAACATTGTCTTCGAAAATTTAATGTGCTTATTTCTAAGAAACGTGCTTTTTTTTAGAATTAAGGGCTTGTTTCGACTACGAGCGTGGAATGGAGCATTTTTTGCATGTTTTATTGATTGTTTTTGCTTCGCTTAGCGCTCGCTTAGATTTTAAGCACAGAAAGATGAATAAAAGAAACGTACAATGCTCCATTCCACGATCGTATTTAATGAGTAAAGTACTATTTAATAAAAAAATCTCAAAGTTTTTGTGTATAAACTGTGGGGTGCCACAAGATTCAATCTTGGGGCCATTATTATTTTTAATACTGTATATGTAAATGATTTCCCCAAATGTCTTTCAACAGAAAACCTTTAATGTTTGCTGATGACAACAATGTATTTTTTAGTGAAAAAACTTTTGAAAAATTGTTTGCAGTTGCCAATCAACAACTAAAAAGCATTGATAATTGGCTCACATCTAATAAATTGTCATTAAACATAGACAAAACCAATTATATTGTTTTTCATACTCTCCATTCTAAAATTCCAGAGAACACTAACTTTCTATTGAAAAATGCTAACTTAACCTTTTCGATCCGACGTTTGCACAATAAGTTATTAATTTGGCTCTTATTTACTATTTTCCATCTTTAGTTAATTGTGTTTTAATTTTAGGGAAATCCCCAAAGCTTGTTGGGTTAGTAACGGTTAACGATATACGAGACCCCGTTCTTGGACGTAAATCTACGTCCTTTCGATTAAACCGACGCTTAACAGGTTGATTAATTATGATTAATTATCATAGTTTTTTTGCATGGGATTACTCTTGGGCTTCGAGAATCCTCAGAGTCCTGAATTACCCCATCCCAATGTATTTTTAATGGTAAAAATTTGATTTAGGTTTATAGCGCAAATTTTTGGGACACATATATCCCAACAAGATCGAAAGGGTTAAAGCGAGTGCAATGCCTAAAATTTTTAGGTGTTTTTGTCCATGAAAATCTGAGTTGGAACCCCACATGGAGTGGCTATTACAAAAAATTAAAGTTTGTTATGGTATTGTCAGAAAAATTCAACCCTATTTAAATAAAAAACACTTCTTTTGCTTTATAATGCTTTAATAAAAAGTCACCTTCAATATTGTATCTTAACCTGGTGTAATGGAAATAAAACTATAGTTAAAAAGCTTCAGTCAACAGCAAACAATTTTATTAGATTAATTTTTGGAATTCGACGAAAAGATAGTGTAAAAAGTTTAATAAAAGCACAAAACTTATTATCAATAAATCAATTAATGGAAAGAGAAATTGCTCATTTTATTTGCCTGCGGCCTTTAAAGGGACGTTAAATAAAAATACATTACGTTTAAGTAGCAAAAAATCTCGGCAAACTAGGAGTAAATCGAAATTGTTTCCCCTATTTTTTAGAATAGACTTAACAAAACAATCTTTAAGTTATAGAGGCCCATTAATTTGGAATAAAATACCACCAACAATTAGAGAAAACAAGTTTTTTAGATCTTTTAGAAAGCCATATCACCAGTAAGTTCTTATTTTAAAATAGATTTAATTATTCATATAGTAGCTTGGTATTTCAATCTAATACAGCTAACAAGGTTCCCATGTTATCAAACCACAGATACTGCTGTTTTCTTTTTAGTTACAGGTTTAAGAAGCATCTCAACCGATACTCCTCAGATGGATCAAATGCTCAGACTTTCAACCTCATAGAAGATGATGTAAAGAAAAAAACTGCGAAATTCAACTTGACCAGCTTTTAAAAGAACCGTTACTTCATTAGTTTTCTTTTTTCACAAGTTGTAACCTGCAAGTATTTAGTTTCTTTTAGTCACTGATCTCCTTGGTATGAGAATAAACTACATCCGGTTGTGAGCTTATCTTCGATGAGTTGGGACGAATGAGGAAATCCGGTTACAACGTTCTCCAGGTCACCCTTGGGCATAGGGTTGCCAACCGTCCCGGAATGGCCGGGACAGTCCCGGAATTGACTTCTGGCGTCCCTTGTCCCGGGCTGGGTCACTTTTGTCCCGGAATTTACTGACAGCTCTTTGTATTGTTTTGGGGCAACTTTTTGGGGCTCTGTCCTGCCTATTTTGGCAAAAATTTCGCAGGAAATCGAAGACAGATTTTATGTAAAAACTTCTTTTTCTCTTGTTTTTTCCGACATCACTAGTTTTCAGAGAAAAATAATGAAATCCGAGACTGATTTCAAGTGAGGACCTTTTTTTTTTGAGAGATCACTATGAGTTTGGGACAAAAATTGAGGTGTTTCATTTGTTTGGCCTGCAAATATTTTTGATGAGCCAAAATGGCCCTCGGCTTAAAAAGGTTCGACGCCCCTGTATTAAGGTGTCCCGGAATGGCGAAGCAAAAAGTTGGTAACCCTACTTGGGCAAGGTGTAGCACCTGTGAGCCTCCCTAAACATGGGTTACTAAAAAAAAATAAAAAATAATAATATTAGAAAAGAACAATTTAATTTTTCTTATGTTATACTTTGATTGATAAAATTTGACTGAAATTGTTAAAAATTAGCTTACAGGTTGATAGCATGATGCTTCATTTTTATGCTCAATTAACATTACTTTGGTGTTCTGTTTATGATTGTTTACTACTTAATTGTTTTGTACATATTGTGTGAGTGTGTGTGGGTGTTCAGGGTCAGCGACCGTGCATTTTTAAATAATTACTCTTGTAACCTTTAATTGGCGCATTTTTCAACGTATATCGTTTTGTCGCTGATTCCTTTTTTTTCGACCACATGTGTGCATTTTAATATGATTATTTGCTGTGTAACGGACGAAAAAATAAAACCTTGATTAATTGATTGATTGATTGTAGGGGAAACAAGCCCTAAGTGCTCATTTGTGCTCATAGGCGTACCAGCCCAAAAAATTTTAGGGGGCAATAAAGTTTTGCCCAAATCTTGTGACGTTTGCCTAAATCATGATTTTCTAGTACTTTATGGATAGGACAAAAAAATTGTCTGAGATTGTTGGACGGAGAAGAAATTTCGTCCTCAAATCATGGTGATCTCTAAAAAAAAAAGGTCTTCACTTGGATTCAGTCACATATTTTTCAATTTTCGTCCCAAAATCAAGGTGTTCTCTAAAAAAAAAAGTCTTCACCTAAATTTGGTAACTATAATTTTCGCAGTTGATCAATGTCAATGCCCTGAAACTCCTGAATTTGCCCAAATTTTTCATATCGCTGCCCGAAAAATTATGCTCTTGCCTAAATATTTTCTTATCACTGCCTGAAAAATTTGAATTTTTTCCAAATCTTGGAAACTTGGGGGCAATTGCCCCCCTGTCCCCCGGCAGGTACGGCTATGTTTGTGCTTACTTTTTTACTAAATTTGTTTTAGTATTTCAACGAATTTTTAGATAACGATCTTATTACAAGATTTCTATGCCCGAAAAAACAGTTCATCTTTTTGTTAAAGATTAAGTAAAGATTTTTTTTAGAGTCCGAAGAAAAGAGGTTGTTTTTTGGTTAAAGATCAAGTGAAGGCCTTTTTTTAGAAATCACTATTTTTTAGGGACAAAAATCAAGAAATCTGTGACTGATTCAAATTTTAATGTTAGTTTTTGAACTTTCTGGGATAACCAAAATTCGGATTGCAAGTTTCGGATGGGTCGCCAAATCTTGGATGATCTTCGGATCGGATGAATTGTATTTCCGCTTAGCATGTGTCGCCACAAAAAAGGTTGAGAAACACTGGTTTAATTAAATGCATGGATCATTCAAAAGCAAGCAAAGATGAAAAAAAGGTCTTTTACTGCGTAAAAAGACAAAACAATTATCATTTTTATAGGCTTCTTCATGCTTAATTTTTGGTCAGTTTGGATGGTAATTTGGTCAGTCCGGATCGTAAACCTGCTTATATAGGTGATGCTAATTTGAAGTAAAACCGTGATTTGTTTTAACTGTAATGCGAAAACATGTTGCTGAGTCGTGACACCATAAGACTTTGTATGTCGCTTCTTGGTGTAGTAAAAAGCCATAAGAATCCTGATGCTTTGCTTAGAATAGAAAAGCCCATAAAAAACTTGTCTTCAGTTCTCTGTTCTTTCTGATTAGTAATTGATAAGCTTATTTTTTAAAAACCGATGACAAAGTAAAAGATTTGTTTATGTTTACATTTTTTAAGTGTTGTATACGGGAATACATAATCTTAAACCATAATTGCATATCGTGATCTTTTCGGATCTCGTTCACTATTCGCCGTGCTTATATTATAAACTTTTAAACTTGGGAAATCCCCAAACCATGCGAGGTTTGTAACGCCGAAAGAGTGAACGAGACTCCTTTTTTCAATATGAGGTATGGCCAGAGATGGGCAAGATTACCAATTTGGTGACCTTGAACATTAAGATCAGATCACTGAAAAATGTGATCTTAAAAATCGAGATCAGATCAATAAAATGTTCTGATCTTAAAAATCAAGATTTTGATGAAGATTAAATTTGGAATTATGTCTGCTATGCTTTCAGTAGGGCCATGAAATTACAACAAGCATATTAGTACACCAGACGCAAACTTATAGAGTTATAGCCTTAGATAGTGAGATCTTAGGCCAAAGGTCACAGGGTCTCATCAAGCAATTACCCTCAGCAATTTTTTTTCGGTGAAACTAACCCAAATCACCCCGTGGTTACTATTGAAGAAACCCTTTTCCTCTGGGTTTCTTTTTTAATTTGATCCTGGTGCTGTGGTGGGATTCTGTGTCAGTTTCATGAAAAAATTGCTTATGGTAACTTCTTGAAAAGACCTGGGTTGTAAATCTTTTTAAAACTTAACGCTACTTAATAATAATGAATCATTTAAAGAACTGCTTATTTGGTATTTTTCTAAAGTAAAAAAATTTGTTTAGTTTGCCTTCAATTATTATATGTTGCATTAATGAGTTGGGCTATTGTTTAAACAGGATTGTGGGTGACTTATGTGGTCTTTGGGGGTAATTTGCAGATCTGGTACAGTTTTTAACAACAATGTAACACATTTCTTAACTAATTTGCTGCCTGTGGGCACCTTGTTGATGACCCTATCTCACACTAATCAGTGTCAAAAGACAACTAAATTTGTTTCATTCTTACCATTTTGGGTCTCCTCAAAAAGGGACCATAACTATTTTTTGTTGGTGAAAGTAACCTGGAACAACCCTTACAGCACCAAGAGAGGATAAAAGAAACCAAGAGAAAAAGAATCTCAAGAAGCGATAGTAACCAAATTAGGATTTTGGGTTAGTTTCAACAAAAAAATTGCTTATGGTTGCTTCTTGAAAAGACCCACCATTTTACAGCCAACCCACTGACCATGCTGCTTATATCACTGTTTTTAAGATAAAGGAATGAAGCTTTAATTTTGATTACTATTAGTATATTTTTTTATTTGGATAATAATTGATGGGTTTTAGTCATTAGTCAGTTATTGCATATTGTATATATCAGTATTTTTATATAATTTTTTTATTTTTGAAGAATTGATGTTCAGTAATGTCTTTGTCCTTTAATTGGAGATATTTTTGTACATTTCAAAGACTTCAATATGTTATTCAACGAAGTGTATATTCTGGACCACATCCAATAAAAGATTACACAGAGTTTAGTAAGGAAAGCATTTTAAATTATATTTAAAATACCTGTTGGTAAAATAACAAAAACTATATAAAATCATTGCAGAACTTGTATTTTAATAGTTGACATTGTCCTTGAAAAAACTTTTAACAGGTTACATATTCAGATTTCTCTTAAAAGTCTTGATTGATTTATTTTATTGTGAAAAATAAACTATTAGTATTATTAGGCATTAAATACTAATAAAAAAAAACTGTATTTTGCTTTTAAATGTCAAAAAACTATTTAAGTTATTGCAATGCAAAAATTATAGATAAGCAGAAAAAGAAATCTTTTCAAAAAGTCATTGTAAGCAATTTTTTCATGGTGAAACTAACCCAGAATCCCCCTTTTATCACTGGGGTGTAATAAATAAGAAACCAAGGGAAAATGGATCTCTTGAGAAGTGATAGTAATAGCAGGGGCATCTGGGTTAGTTTCATGAACAAAAACACTTACGGTGACTTCTTGAAAAGACCCAAAAAATTGGATCTTGTTTATTGTTTGCTATTACCAACCTTGCAGGCTTTGGAAATTTTTTAAAATTTGAAAGGTGCTTGACTAAACTTGGTAAATAGTGAAAGAGAACCAAAATTTTGCTCTATGCTTTCAAATAATTCTAGATTCTTTTAAATTTAATTTTTTTGCAGAGGATGATTCTTCTTGGGAAATGAAAAAATTAAAAAATATTCGTCAGCGTGTTATTGAACATAGTAAGCAACAGTATTAAAAAAGTTGTACAGTTCTTTTATTATGAATAATTATAACTAATTTTGAACATTTTTTAGATAAAAAAACTATTCCTGAAGGTGAAAAAAGGTTTGTAGATGATGAAGCTCGAAAAATACGTTCATTACCACATTTAATATATACCGATGATCCTAAACAATATGATGTTAAAGGTAACTTAAAAATTTATGTTGAAGTTGGCAACCTTTTTTATTTAGTATACTGGATTTTTCAAAAAGTTTTTACTTCACATTGTAGCTCAGCACTTTTGATAGTCAAAAAAAAGATTGATAAAAGATCTTTATTTTTAATTGAAATATTGAAAAGATATTTTTGTTTCTAACGTTTAAGTATAGACTAAAAGCTCACTCAACATTTTTCAGAGAAACTTTTCAGCAAAATTGCTCAGTGTGCTAACATTCTGACTTACAAGCAGAAGGCCCCAAGTTGGACCCCAAACTTGGTCTACCTGATTATTTCTGTAGTGCTCTTCAGAAAGATATTTTATGACAGGTCAAGCTGCTTGTCTACATTGGTGACTCGGCTTGAAGAGAAAAAGTAACAATGAGGTCAAATCACTATATGATTTTTGTAAGTGAAACAAACTCAGAACTCCACAGCAACAGGACAAAATAAAAAAGAAACCAAGAGGAAAAAAATCTCTTCAAAAAATTAAGGTAACCAGGCTTGCAGGCTTGAACTCGAACTCAAACTTAAACCCAAAGAACTCAGTCTTTTTTGTCAAACTCAAAATTGAACTCAAAAAATAAAAATTGTTTATCTCAAACTTGAACTCAAACTCAAAAAATATATAATCAAATTTGAATTTGTTAATTGAAAAGTTTTGAAAAGAGAATAAATAACATTTTTGATTCTACTTTTGATATTAAATTGTTAAATTTGAAATCCAATTGAGTTGTAGGAAACAGGAGAAAACATTTGGGTGGGCAAAGTCAGAATTTTTCAGGCAGTGACAGGAAAATATTTGGGCAACAAAAAATTTTTGAGCACAGAAAACCAACTGCAGAAAAAAAGATTACAGTTTGAGGTGAAAATTTTGTTTAAAGACCACTACTTTTTGGAATAAAAATTGAGAAATCTGAAACAGATTCAAAGCGAAGATTTTTTTTGGTCATCACTCTAAATTTGAGGCAAAGTTTCTTCTTATTTCTATAAAGATCGTGATTTACGCAAAGTCATAAAATTTGGTCAAAACTGTATTGCCCCCAAACATTTTTTCAGCTGATAGGCCTGTATAATGGCCTGTTTCATTATTTCCTTTATTTTGTTTATCTCTTCATGGTGGCCTTCCAATTTTTTAAAGTTATTTTGTAGATAGGTTAATCAAGCTTTTGATTTTTACTGCATTGAATAGAACTTGAACTCAAACTTAACTCTAAAAATTAAAAATTAAAGAACTCAAACTCTGACTTATGAATTTTTTATGAACTTGAACTTGAATAAAAATCCATTCAGTTTGCAACCCTGATAGTAACCACAGGGAGATTGCAGGTTAGTTTTACGAACAAAAATCACATACTGTGACTTCTTAAAGAGGCCCATCAGTGCTGCCTGACAAAACAAAGATAATAGACAAAATTAAACATTGGGTTGCACAAAAATGGCAAAGGGCCAGCAAGTTACTTGCCCTGGGTTTATGCAAATGTTTTTGTTGCTTAGTTGTTAGTTTATATCTGATAGTATCAACTTATATGGATTGTGATTAGTCTATTAATTTACTTTATAAATAGCTGTGACTACAAGGCTTTTATCAGTTACTTGACAAATTTTCTTTTTTAAAAGTTTGTAAATTAAACCCTTCACTAGAAACCAATATCCTCAATTTTTCAAAGTTTTAAGTGTGTATGAAATTGAAAAACAAATTTATTTGGTTTAGTGGAACAACTATTTATTTTTCTCTGAATTGCTATACTATATTTGACTTAAAAATTTATGCTGTGATGATATTCAGGTGGTATGACAGAAATATTTGGTGTTGTGTAAATGCAATAAGCACAGTGAACATTCTGGATAATATGACTTTCCTTAAAGGTTTTTTTATTTTTATTTATTCTAATTTTCAATGAGCAATTTTATGCAATAATCAAAAAATTTTTTTTGATTACTGCAATTGCTAATTTGTTAAGATCTGTTTAAAATGCTTGTCATTTCATTTTGTACCAATAGCATTTTAAGATAATTGTATCTGCTTTACTAGTCTGGTTTCATTGTTTTTAATTAAAGCTATACCAATCATCCATACAGAAAAAAACAAAGGAGAATCAAAAAAGTTTCTATTTGATGTTACATCAATGGACATTTTATCTTATAAAAAGAGATTATTAATTTTTTATTGTTCACCCAATGCTTCTATTCTCTCTTTTCTGAGAAAAAAATAAACACGAGTTATTTAGACCAGTGTTCTTCAAACTTTTTTCATCGAGACCCATTTTTCACAGGCAAATTTTTTTGCGACCCCTAAAAAAGGATCTTCACCTAGAATCGATCTCCGATTCTGCTATTTTTCCCCAAAAATCAAGGTGTTCTCTAAAAAAAAGGTCTTCACTTCAATTTCATCTCTGATTTCCCTGTTTTTCTCCCAAAATCAAGGTGTTCTCCAAAAAAAAAAAAAAAGGTCTTCACTTCGATTTCATCTCTGATTTCCCTGTTTTTCTCCCAAAATTAAGGTGCTCTCTAAAAAAAAAAGAAAAAAGGTCTTCGCTTCAATTTGCTGTGGCATTTCGCTATTTTTCTCCCAAAATCATGGTGACCTCCAAAAATTAAAATCTAAAATCCCTCGACCCCCATTGAGCCCTTTCGCGACCCCCAGTTTGAAGAGCCCTGATTTAGACTATATATACAGCATTCAGTATACAGTGTATATATACTGTATATATATATGTATATATCAAATTAAGTATAAACACTGCTGATAAAATTTATTTATTAAAATTCGCAACAGTCTGTTTCACCGTAAAAACGGCCCTAATTTGATGATTTTGCTCTGATCTTCAAATCATTGAGCACTGTCAAAAGTGAATTGTCAACACTGTCCCTTGTATATATATATTTTAATTAAAAACACTACAACAAAAAAGTTGAAACCACGACAGTCTGTTTCATCCTATAGAATCGTCAGGTGGTTACTTATTCAAATAGAATTATCTTTGAATTTATTCAAATAGAATTTATATCAAATAGAATTATCTTTGAATAAATAACCACCTGACGATTCTATAGGATGAAACAGACTGTCGTGGTTTCAACTTTTTTGTTGTAGTGTTTTTAATTTAAATAAATTGCTCTAACCTGGTTATCAAACACTATACCATCAATAGTCTAAATAGCCTTATACCTTCCCAATAAAAAGCTATATATACAGGGTGTCCACAAAGTCCTAATACAATTTAAAAAATTTATTAATATTACAACTGAAGTTGGAAATCTCTGAAATGTTTAAATAGTATCAAGTAAATAGTGAAGTTTTTATTCAAAGCATTAGTAAATTTCTATATGAGGTAAGTCTTGTATAAAGGTAAATGTCTGCTGTTGTTGTTACACAAAAGTCCGCACCACACATTAATTTTTGGGCTGTCACGTTCAATTTCCCTAGTAATATCTGGGTATTCAGTTCCCCAAATTCTTGCATTATGTTTGTTAAGCTTTATGAGCCAGACATATGAAAAGTTGCTTCATCACTAAAGCAAATGTGGTTAAGAAAGTGACCATCCTGTTCGCTCTCCTACATGCTCTTGAGTGGTGTATCTCTCACTCCAAGACATGTAATTTCAAATCTATCACCTTCTTTTCCGACTCTTTATCTGTCCTATCAACTCTCTACCCCCCTACCATATTTAACCCCAAAATCCCTATCCAATACCCAATCTCTTCTTAACTCTCTATCTCAATCCAAGGTTGTCCATCTACAATGGATACCTGGTCACTCTTCCCTCCCAGGTAATGACTTAGCTGACTCTCTAGCTAAAGCCGGTGCCTCTCTCGATCCCTCCAGTATATCAGTATCCCTCACACCCCTTATCTCCTCCCAACGACTATCCCTCTACACCAGTTAAAGACGCAGTGTCCAATCTGGTTTCTTTCAACACCAAATCCCTACAGTATCTCCCGAGGAGCTTACTCTCCCTCGCTCCGCTTGCTGTGCTCTCTCCCGTTTACGCTGCAACGGGCACAGCACTCTCCTCAACTCCTATCTCCACAGGATTGGTCGAGCCGAGACTCCTTCTTGCAGCAACTGTGGTTCTGAACCACAGGATCTCTCACATCTCGTGCTCGACTGCCCTGTACTAGACCCTCTGCGTCGGGCCATTTTCGGCCACACCCCTTCTCTTCTGGACCTCTGGTCCCGTCCGTGGGGAGTCGCCCGACTATTGGGATTCCGCGGAATTGATCTGCGCCCCCATCCCTAGGAATGGGTCGGGTAAAACCACCACCACCACCACCATCCTCTTCGATTTTTTCCAAAATGTTAAGAGCAAATTCTTTTATCTAATTTCAATTATTTTATATATCTAATTCATCTCTGAAATAAAAAAGTGATATTAGCAAAAACTTTAATAATAACTGATTAATATGTAAAAACAATTATTTTGATAGCACTTCTCAAAATTTTTTTATTGAATTTATGAAATTGTCTAAAGACTTTGTGGACATGCTGTATATGTATATAAGAAACTAAGTGTTGTAAGAGCTCTTCAGTGACATATCTCACTGGGATTTAAATCAGCTGTATGTTGTCCCGCACAGAGTAGACAACACCACTAGACCACACAACCAGACAACAACTCGATTTCAAGTAACCTAGAATTTTCCTGGCTTTGGTGCTCAAGGAATCTATAAAATCTAATATGTTACAGGACTGAGGCAGGATTCCTTCCAACTAAAAACTTTAGTTGTGTCGTTTAGCTCTTAGTTTTATTGATAGCTTCACTTTGTGTCGTTGAGTCAGGACCTGTATAGTATGAATAAAATTTTCAAAATTTTTTGTCAAATATATGGTAATCTAATTTAATATCGCTTTAAACAAAGTCGATTTTATCGGAGCCATAAGCTTTTCGTGACGCTCTCATCAGTGGCAATCGCGTCAAAATGGGACGAACCGCGTCAAGTCTTTGGTTCTCCTATTTTGACGCGATTGCCACTGATGAGAGCGTCACGAAAAGCTTATGGCTCCGATATAATCTAATTTAATTTTTTACAGAAACTGATGATGACCTTTATAGGTCAAAATCGATTTTTCATAATGATACAGTTGGTTTTAAATTTTTAACTTTTATTTTCTATAATAAATTGAAAGTTGACCGATTTTATTAATAAATTCATGCATAAAAACTTTTACTGTAGGTCATTTAAAGTCGAGTTGTTGTCCGGCTGTGTGGTCTGGTGGTGCTGCTACTGCGCACCAGACAACATCTAGTTGGTTTAAATGCCCAGTGAGATATGCATCAGTGACAAGCTCTAACAAGAGCAAAACTCAATTCTGGTGCTTCTCGTTTTAAGTGGCTTAGTTTCTTGTATAGAAAAGAAATAGTAAACTTTATACTGACTCTGATTTTGTTTTTAGGATTTGACATCCAGCATATTATTGGAAAATCAGTAGCATCAAAAAAACAAAATCAAAATCGAGTAAATAACCTAGATCCAGATTTTGCAAGGTAAAAATTTTAATTGGGTGTTTTATTTTAATTTCTTTAACATATGTGTATGCTGGTTATATATTAGGTCTTTGGTTCCAAACTTTTTTTAAAGCAAACTAAAAATTGAGTTAGTTAAATTATGCAACCATTCATATTAAAAGCATACAATGAAGGTTTTGGTTACAACAAAAATACATTGCTTTAACAATGTGAACTATTCCACAAAACATCCGTTTGTAAGATCACTTCATATTCATAAAAAAAGAACTTATACTTTTTCAGTAAAACTGTGTCATATTTCTTGATTTTCATCTCTAAAACATAGTGATCCCTAAAAAAAAAGAAAAAAATGTTTTCACTCTAAATTTCCATCACCATGATTGAAAGACCACCACAAGTAAAAGTGAAAAGAGAATAAAGTTGTTTGCTTGAGGCTTTTGCGGGTCGCACAGAACCTTGTGGCGAGTTTGCCCACTCCTGATAGAACAAATATTTTAGTTTGAATGGTTTTATTTAAAATAGGGTGTCCTTTCTATTGCTTGCTTGCATTTTTCTGATGTTTTTTCCGTGATTCATTGTGATAAAAGCTGAAAAATAAATTATTAAGTTAAGTGGCTGAAAAATAATACCGAACACAGGCTTTTACCTAAAAGTTGCACCCAACACTTACGTATTTAAAGGGATATAGCATTTTAAAAAAAAAAAAATTATCTTTAAAGCAAAGAGTTCAGTTGCATCAAATAGATTTTATTCCAGTATAAACCAATGTAACTATCAATGACTGATTGATTTTTTAAACAGAACAGAAGTACAACGACTCTTAATCAGCTTAACTGGAAAAGATTTAAACAAAGTCTTCAGAAAAAAGCAAGCGGCGTGCGACGAAATGCCGCAGATCCGCCTCATGACACAAGAGCAACTGGAAAAGGTACGTGAGCCTTAAAGTTATTTCCTTGACACAAATAATTGCAGGGTATCAGCTTTTTATTCAATTTCTTCCGAGTAATTATACATCGGTAACCAACGTGCTCAATTGTTAAGTGAAGCAACCCTTTTAAATGTGTATCTTGGCCAGAAGTTTTTGAATTAGTTTAGTTACACTAAGTAGGAATTCCAATGTTTACAAAAAACGTACCGATTTTTGAATATACTCGTCAAGTGTATTTTTAAGGGTGCATCTTTTCGTTTTTATAATCACCACAACATCAAACTTCTTCTGGCGGCTTGTAGAACAGCGGTGAGAATATTATTGGGGCAACCGTCAGGGGATTATTTTGATTTGTTTTGATTTGATCTCAAGATATTGCTGTCCGGCTAAAGTATTTTTTGTTATTTATACAATGGCACAGCTTGAATTTGAACTGCTTTGCAAGTTAAAGTGATGCAAACAACTTTTTTAAGGACACAGCAACTTGCCATTGGTAAGAGTTAAACCAACAACAGTCTCCAGTGCGGTGGTGTTTCTTTGTTAACTACCTGTCTTGCACGAGAGTTAAACTGGAGATTGTTACCCAAGGCATGCTGCAGCATGTTTAGGAGGAGCCAGAGTAGCGACTTCACGTGTGCCGCGTTACAGGCGGTGCGCATATTGAACATTTGCGAAACCTTTCATGGAATTTACGTGCTCTTGAATTGCCTATTCAAATTTACAGGAATAAATCTTGTTCAGCTCAACATTAACCTTGTTGAATTTCATTTGATTCGACTATGTAGTTTCTGTAATATTTACATGTCAAATGATGTCAAATTTTTTGAAACACCCTGTAGCTTATATATCCTCTCAAATCTAACGCAAAGTTGTGATGACACGCCATGTTGAGAGGAATCGAAATCTTTCGTACAGGAATTCGAAGAAGCAGCGAAACGAGCTGAAATGACGCTCCAGCTTCCGCCCGTCATGTTGGAACGTGCCCCTATAGACGAGGAGATCGCTTTCGATCCGGACATCGACGGTTACGAGCATTGCAGCGTTGTGTTCACCGACATTAGCGAGAACCTCACGCACGATGTAAGCTGCTGTCAAAAATAGCCTTTGTTGCAGCGAAGCGATGTTTGTTGCAAAAGATCCTTTGTCAGTAAAATTTTTCCCTTGAAGGAGAGGTTCATCGTGGTTCGGGAGACCAACGGAAGACTCCGCAAAGCATCCTGGGAAGAGAGAGATCGGATCCTGCACACATACTTTCCTACTCTTGGAAGGAGAATTGTCAAACCACTTATGTTCGACGATTTATCGGTAACTTATTGACGTTACGATTGAGTTCTATTGTCAGGGCATTTTTGTTTCAATTTATCGTCAAGCAAGCCCCATCATGTTGCCGTACGCAATGGCTCCGAAACTTTTTAATTTGAATTTTAATTTTACAATTTTACAACAATTTTTTGCCGTACAATTGACTACATTGATAAAAAGAAAATGTGAAAAAAGGTTTTCGCTTTGTATTAACCCTTTGAGGGATATAAGAATTTGATTGTAGAATAAAATGACAATGATTTAATAATGATGACGACGACGACGAATAATGATGTCACAAATACCTAAAAATTAAAATTATAATGCCTTCACAAAAGTGACTTTGTTACGTTCTTCCTCAACAGTTTCACAAAAAACCTATGCCTGAATCACACCATCGTGGCTCGTTCACTGCCAACTTAATCATTGCTTTGCAGCCTTTATTCTGCAATTTGACAGCCGGTGGTGAAATAGATTAGTTTAGGACAAATGTTTCACTTTACTTGTTTTGTTCTGGTTGATTCTGCATCAGTGCAGTGCGACAAGGTTCTTTCGATTTTAACGACGCTGCTAAAAGGTAGCAGATAGATCCTATGCACGCATAAGGGATTTGTTTTGAGATTTGAATCGAATTTTATGTAATAATTACAATTGTATTCGTAATAAAGAATTGCAATCTGAACGTGGATCGTAGTACGTTGCGATCCTCTTTTGAATTGCCGTTGCTTGACATTCATTGCTGTAGGAAAATAGTGCAGCAAAAGTTAGGCAGGTTTTTGATTCGAAGACTAAGGACTCTGCTCGCTTTGTTATTCGCACGCTCCCGTTCGCTTTCGCGGGTGTGGTTTGGTTTGTCCTGGCCAACAATTTGATTTTGGTTGAATTCAAATCAACTGACAAGTTTCCGGCCCCGCATGTTCTCGAACTTTTTAGGAGGGGTCTTATTTTAAAAATTTTTCTTAAGCTTTTAAACTAATTAAAACAAGCAAACTGATTTAAACTTAAAAATAATCGATTTTTTCTCGACTCTTGCCGAAGAGTTTTATGAGTTCAAGTGAGATTGCGACTTTTCTATTCCGTCTTTTAATTCGGCCGTAATTTGGGACTCTGCGGACCTAACTCTGAAAAAGAGTTGTGTGCAACCGGCGCCACCGCTAACTGCTCGGAATATTCTGGTTCTTGTCTCAATACCTTTTACGTTGCAGGTCGCATTCGAAAGCGAGTTGCACGAGAACGTTCTGGAACAAATTCTCGTTAACTTCGAGCCGGACTCGCCCGAGTTCATCGACCTCACCCGTAAAGTTTACATCGACATCAACAAGAATGACCTCTTCCATATTTTGAGGTCAGTACTGCGATAAAAGCTGTTTTGAGGGTTTAAGACGATTTCTTAAGTTTCTGAAATGGGCGTAAGATACATTTTTTCCGTCTGCTGTCATTTTTTACAGATTTACAGTTAATTGAATTCTAAACTTTTTAAATTTTTCAGCGGCATCTTAAGTTGAATCTTGTTGAACGCAACGGATCGTTTTAAAATTGTAATTGCTTCCGAAATACTTTTTCGAATGCAATTGTAGAAATTTTTGTAAACTGTTACCGAAGCGTTTTTTCATCTCTTAATTGTGGATTCAAAACGCTTTTTTAAAAGTTTTTTTGAGCCGTATCTCGACAAGAGTCCTTGAAACTTGACCAAGCCAAATGTCGGTACACGGCATAGCTTCAGCATTATAAGTTTAAATACTCCATACATATAACGTTTCATTACGATTGTGCAACAAGTTATTAACAAAATATAAACAGAAGTACTCTTTGTTTGCTATAACCGCAGCCACCGACTTTACGGTTAAGAATATGCTTCAACCATTGAAACGAAAGTTTTTCATAAAGTGAAGCAAGTGTTTCTATTAATATATCTTGCTTTACATACTGGTATACAGTATTTTTTTCTAGTGTTTGACTTTTTTAGCTAAGTATTATTAAAAAAGTTGGATCATGTCCCTTTTTTTCCATTGTATTCTCAAGTCCTTTTCCCCACAGATCTCACGCTCTGGTTGTCTACCTACATGAACTAGTCCATAAATTTCCCCACGTGGGGAAAAAAAGGGACTTGATCCTACAAAAGTTATCGAAAATCGTTACAAATATTTAATAGTATCCACCCCACTGTAGACAACGTGTCATGTTACTTTAATTTTTTAATTAATGTCCTCCTTGGTTAACTTCAATTTGATAATTAGATACACAGAAAAAACACGATGTTTTGTCCTTGCCAGTTTCTATGTAAAACAATTTTTTGTTCTTTCCAAAAATAGATTAAAATGACAATTTTCTTCATTTTCACCGTCAAATACTCGCCGGATCCTCAAAAGTTTGGATCCTTGTTTTGCCGAATCCATCATCCATTTCCGCCTCGTTGTAAAGGACACGACGTGCTTTCCTGCTGGCAGAGTTTAGTCGTTGTTTGCAGCCGCGGCTTCACTTCTGCCTTTTTTTTGCCTGTTGTCGTTGCAAACCTCCTATATCTTCTTCAACAACCTCCCTCCTTCGTTTCTTAGGTCTTCCTTTCTACCTTTTCATTGTAATTGCCATAGCCATCGTTGAAGCTTTTTTGCTCATCCGTTCATTGTGCCCAAATTATCTTAATCTTTGACTTCTCGAAAATTCCTTCAATGGTTCAACACCAGTCATCTTTGGTAGCAACTCGCCGTTTACTCCATGCTTCAATGTCTTGCCACATATCATTCAAATCATTCTCGTTTGGGTGGACTCCGTTCTTATATCGTTTACCTATATTGGCCAGCACGCTGCTCCATAACTCACGATATTTCTGATATTCATGTACAGTACAGACCTTTCTTGTGCAACACATCTGTAATATCCTTAGATCTCTTCCACCCAGCTCTTATTCTCGCGTTCACTGCTTTTTGAACTCCACTTTTTGTGCACAAAACATCCTCAAGGTAGCAAAGCATCTCCACGTTTTCAATCACATGTCTTGCCATGTTTCCACTTAAGTAAATCTATAGCAACCTGGTTTGATTTGCACATATTGTACTCAAATGTTTTTATCTTAGCCAAGTCTCCTTTAATTCCTGAGCACTTATGTACCCGTTTCACGCATTTTCTGCATTAGACAGAATTGCCTCCAACACCCTTTCCACAGTTTGCACCGGGATACCTGGCGGTTAATTTTTGCGTAGGTTTTTCGCCGGTACAAGAAGCTTTTGTGAGGCCCACCTATACATTGACTTCAAACTCTTTCTACAACGGGATTTCAAAATTCAACAAGCTTTCAAAATACATTGTTTTGCCAATTGTTGACGTCATAAAGCATTCTCTGTTACAGATCGACTCGGTTCTTCGGCGGTCTGGCGTTCTACTTGGCAAAGCACGAATCCATCGACCGGCTTCTTGTTTACTTCTTAAAACACCAGCTGTGAGCGGAAAGCGATTTTTTCTATCTTTCAACAGGCCAGGGTTGCCATTCGTTTTTTTTTTGCAGAATTACTGAAGCGAAAGATTTGGTTTTGCTTTTCTCGTTGATTAAACCGAAAACCAAAACCGCCCGGGCAATACCCAAGCTTTCTGACGAAATTGAAATAATTGAAGTTAGTAATACTCAGTTTTCTTTACAAAAATTCATTCTTCGTTATGTTAAGATTTTTTTAAACGATTCAGTTTTGGTTTTGTACTTCTGTTGCTACGTTTGATCCATCATTTCGAGTTTAAAAAAATATTTTTGACGATGTTTTTACGGTAGCCTAATGTTTAATGAATTATTATTTGTTGTAGAAATATTTATCGCACGATGCCCAGGACAAGAATTCGATATCGGCAGCTTTGAAAAACTACAGAGGAGACCGGAAAAGCGCGATCGCTTCTTGACGGACCGATCTGCATCTTATCTGCAATTTTGATTTTCTTTTAGCACTTTCGCCTCGAGCTGTTTTGAAATGTCGTCGTTGAATAACACATTTTTTTGCTTGTCGCCTTTTCTAAAACATATTAAGATAAGCCTGACTCAGGTCAAAGTTCATAGGTCAATAAAAGAGCGTCGTTGAATAACAATTTTTTTACTTGTTGCTTTTTCAAAAACATAATAAGATAAGCCTGGCCCAGGTCAAAGTTTGTAGGTCAATTAAAGGAGTGTCGTTAAATAGCAAATTTTTTACTTGTCTTTTCTAAAACATTAAAATAAGCCTGGTCCAGGTCAAAGTTCATAGGTCAATTAAAGGAGCGTGATTGAATAGCAAATTTTTTTACTTGTCTTTTCAAAAACATATTAAAATAAGCCTGACCCAGGTCGAAGTTCATAGGTTAATAACGGAACTTAATTTTCAACAAATCTTACTTTTATCCTCAAGCGAAAATTATTCTTTTTCTGCAATTAGAGACGAGTTTACATTTTGTTTTAATTCTTGCCAATTCTAGCGCAATCTTCAGCTTTAGTAACAGTTTCTTCGTTAAAAGAAAAACATTTATTTTTACCTGATCTAATAAAAATAAACAAAAACCCTTATAATTATCATGCTGTAGAAGTTAATTCGGTAACTCAGTACGTTATTTAATCGTCTAACCTTTCGGCGCCTGTAAGGAAGGCTCGCCGATAACGCAATTTTGGTGTCTACTAAAAGATAAAATTCTTAAATCTTCTCGCTGGCTCTGACCTTCGAACCAGCGACACCAAAAATATAGTCTAGCTAAATCACAGCTCAGACTACCACAATATCTTCTTTATTAAAAATATGCCCCAATCCACTTAGGAGCCCAAAATAGTATACAATCAACAGCAGCTCACTAGCTTAATTCTTCAATAATCACGTAGACAACCAAAGACTTGCGGCCAAAAAACTATGAATTTACACAGCTAACAATTTTCCAATTCTAAGTTACCACAACGAATCATCGAATCATAATAATGCTTCCGAGCGAGCCTTATTTATATCACTCGGTCGTGAGTATCTCGAACGTTCTGAAGTTACTAAAATCAAGTTAATCACATAATCAGCATTATTGCGTCACATATGTCACAATAGCGAACCAGTCAAGCGAATAGTTCTGGATCTTTCTCCAAGACTCAAGAACTAAGCAGTGTTGCCATTTTTTTTATAACTAAATGTAAAATGTTTAAATTGCTTATAAAACCGTTATTTCTTAAGCTATTTGAGCCGGACCAAAGCGAAATCAAAGAGATTTTTTATGAGATTGTGAATATACATAGTGTGGGCGATTTTTAGGAACGGAACACATGCCATTACTCGTAGAAAAATTTTTAAATTTATCTCACTAGAAAAGTAAAGATCATTTTCTGCAATCAACTTTAAAAATATTTTTTCCGCCGTAGGTCAAGTGTGTGTTAAAATTTTTCCAAAAGGTGCAATTTGGCCTTCAGACCTAGCTTACAAATAGGTTTATTATATTTTCTAATAGGCCTAACTTGCTTTCTAGCTTAAAATAAGCAAATTTTATTGTAATTACACACCAACATATAGTTTTCTTGTGTGTCCACTTAAACCGTAGACTAATTATCGCCATGTCAGGCAGAGGTCGGGTTTTATCTATTGGTCAATGTAACTTATTAAACATGTGACCTACACTACACTAAAGTTCTATTTTTTTTGTTTAAAACAAGAGTACCGTATTCATAAGCTGGATTTAGCAATACTCTTTCTAAACTTTGACTGTAGCTTAGGTGAGTTAAAATTTGCCTGTATGCAAGCTTCACTTAATTTTTTGCAAAATATATGCACAATCGAAGAAAGTAACTTTTAAAGTATATCCAAAGTCTTCTAGTCATAAAGCGCATACGCACAGCTTACAAAAAACATATGTTGTCACGAGGCCTGCACGAGAAACGCCTACCCTGATAAAGTTTCGGCTGTTTTGCTCATAAAATTCTACTAAAAAGTAAAAAAAGTTCTCACTTCAAAGGCCAAATAAATAAATAATTTTCCAAACATAAACCCATGTCAAAAAAGATTCATTGTAGCAGGCTATATAAAATAAAGATTATTTTATCCTTGACATGGAAAAATCATAAAATTACCCGTCGATGATTTAGCACAGTTTCACGAATCACCAAAATCAGACTTGAATAGATATCTAAAATAGTGTGGGAGAGACTTGTTGGGGTACGGGTATGGTCGTTGGCGAGTGGGCTTTGGAGGGGCTGTCGGGTGCAGGACTCCTAGTCCTCGGGTTTTCTTGTCCCATCTGGGTTTCTAGGTTTTATTTCTAAAAATCCTTTCAAATCTATTTTTTTGAGAAAATAAATAATGATTCATCATTAATCCGTTCTCTTCCTCGCTGTTGTAATCAGCCAAGTTGACAGCAACGTGGCCCGGGGAAACTGCAAGGCCTTCACTAATTGCACTTTCCAAAAATTTCAACTATACCAAAACAAAAATCTTCATTCCAATTCAACTTTAAACATAAATCCAAAGAACAACGGCACAGCTAAAATACAGTACAGTTTGGCAAATTAAAATAGTGTGGCTCTTCCCGGCAACCAAAACGACAACTGAAGTGAAAAACAAAAGGAAACCGAAAAAGAATCAAACTTTAACATCAGCCAAATGCATCAAATAAAAATGTTGAAAAGGCGCGTACTATTATGACAGAGGTCAAAGGCCGGGATGAGAGCTAGTTCGAGTCCTATAGAAGTTTAGGAAATACATAGATGATTCTCCAACACTCGCATCTATATAAAAATCAGTAGCGTGCGGTGACCTCTGAGGCTGGTCATGCAGTTGGTATGCCAAAACTGGTCATACAATTGACATGCAATACTTTATGGGTAGGACAAAAAATTGTGTGAGATTCTAAGTCAAAGACCAATTTTTGTCCCAAAATCATGGTGTTCTCTAAAAAAAGATCTTCACTTGAAATGAGTCTCAGATTTCTCATTTTTTGTCCCAAAATCGTGGTGTTCTTTATTAAGTAAAAAAAGGTCATCACGCAAAAGTTCGTTGGTCATGCAAAGCATGACTTGCATGCCCTGACCGCACGCCACTGATAAAAATGATACGAAAAAGGTCCCATTTTGCCTAGTATCAATATTAAAAAGAAATTTTTACTAATTTAATGCAAAGAAATATTTAATAGTTTTGTCAGCAAAAAAATACCCTCAATAAGTAATACAAAAAACGGTAACAAGCTCTGATGAAATGGATTGAAGAGCGTCGTTTGTATGATTTATCTAATTTTTTCCGGACTTTTTGAAAAATATTTTTTATAATATTTCCTATAATATTATAAGAAAAATACTTTTTTATAATATTTTTCTAAAGTACCATTGCAATTTGTCATAATAAACCAAATCAATTCAAATTCAATCATTTTTGAAAAGAAAAGCTTTTGTTTTTTTAAAAAGGATATGTTTTTTTCTTATGCAATCTAAGTTTTTATAAAATCCATCGCTATGGGATCCCTGGTCTGGTGTGTATAAAATTTTTGATAGGGGTGGAGAGGGCCAAATTTAAAGTTTTTTTAAAAGTAAAGCGGACACACAAAAGAAAAAAGATCTAAATGAATGGAACGAGTTGGCCCCATTTATTTCCTTCAACAGACCCCCTTTTCTAAAGCTGTTACTAGATAGGCTTATTGTGCTTAAGAAAGGGGCGCACAAGTTTCTATAATTTTTGAACTGGCAACATAAGAAATCCGGCCTTAAGCAAAAGGGATGAGACGACACATTTAAAATATAGGGAACAATTTTGAAAATTGTCATATTTTATCTTTTTAAATAAAACTCTCCAAATTTATTTGCCCTGGACTTCGACCACTAAGGTGTTGACTCACCAAATTCTAGCTTTAATTTAAACACGCGACATCAAATATTTAGCTAAAGTTTTATTTATTTATTTCATCTCTGTATTCATCTTCATGATTCGCCGGATGACGTCAAAGGCGCCATGCATTGAGCAACTGTCAAGCAATCGCCTCGGCCTGCTTCCGAAGACGCCAAGGCATTGCTGCGCGGTTAAAAATTTTTATTTTGTTTTTTTTGTTTTTATTTCGAGATATGACTAAAATTTACAGCTGTTTGCTATACAAGCAGAGAAAAGTGCCGCAAAATGTCTTTCCCAAAAACACAACAAAATGGCGCCCGTAGGTTTTGAATCGCGACAGCGTCGATCGTATTCGCCATCAATGATGGCGCTCTTAACTGCTCAACCATGCTGCCAACAAATTAAAATAAAAAAAAAACGCTTAGCGATTTCATAAGCATTTCAAGTGTCATGAATTAGTTGGGCTAATGTTAAATTGATATGATTCTGCTTTTTTCGCTTTTTATTTTAACTATTACTTCATTACTTTTTTTCTTCTTTTTAAAGTTTATTTTATTGCCCATACTTCAGCAATAGTCATTCAATTGAAACGTTTTGGTTTGCAAAGCTCTAAACATATCTCCGGAAATAATTTAGCAGTGTATTTAACCCATATGTTTCAATTTCCTGTTATTTATTAGTCACAAGTGTGCTACCTACCTTCTGCCTTATACGAGTACATTATTGTTCTTCAGCGCATTTGTGTTTATCTTAACTACAACTTGCTGCCTGTTGTGCTTTTAGCTAAAAGAAAGGCTGTTTTCTATTTCAAGTTTTTCATTTTTATTTAGCTTTGTTTTAAATATTTTATACCCTTCCACATTGCACCGCTAATCTATGGTATGTGTCATATTTTAGCGATGGGATAAGTCAAGCATAGAAAGGATAATTATTGCACAGTGAAAACAAAAATTTAAAACAAAGAAAAGTTTTATATAATAGAAAGAAAATTTTTTTTATAATCGCAGTATATTCGTTGCCTGCAGTTGATTTTTGATAGACTGTTTGAATTACGAATTTCGATTAATCTAGTAATTTGAATTAAAGCAAAAAAGTAACATTGAACAGGCCGACAAAGTTGCTAGACCAATTTTTCATACAGTCTATCAAAAGAAGCCAAACGTAAAAAAATAAGACCAAATTTTTTTTCAAATTTCATCCAAAAGTGAGGTGAAGACTAAAAAAAGGTCATCACTTTTTACTAAAGTCCAAAATCTCTATTTTCATCCAAAATAAAGACTAAAATAAAGTCCTCATCTTCAATCAATGTCCAAAATCACTATTTACGTCCCATATTTAAGGTGAAGACGATTGAAGATTCAGTCAACAATGAAAGTTCAACACTTTTGCTGCAATCTTCAAAATATTTAAACACAAATTCTAACTTTTAAGAATGAGATTATGTTTCATAAAAAAACCGAAAAACGACCAAAAGGTCAAACGTTGAATTTGGAAGCCAAAAACCTTTAAAAAAAAGCCAAATTTCTCAGATTTGGCCTTAAAAAAACAATATGGCAACTCTGCAGGTCGGCCAAAACAAGGAGCAGAGAAGAAAAACGAATCTTCTAGATTTTTAAAAATAAATTTAATAGGCAGGGATGTCGAAAAAATTTTTGACCGGAGAAAAAAACTTAAAAAAGAGCATTTTCAACCAACGCATTGGAGAAAAATTGTAGGCCTAAAAGAATACTGGTGAAAATCAAAAAAAGGCTTGACTTGTCAAATTTATTTACTTGGTTTCCGAATATTTTTGATAAATTGAAACACTTAAAACTCAACGCCCCCTTTGTAAGTGAAGATTGTTTGGTACTGGTTAAGTATGCAGTCTACCAAACCCTAACCCCTACCTTATCCTGACCTACTAAATCAGATAGTAGACTGCATACTCAAACAGATAGTAGAGGTTAGGGTTGGGTGACTGCATAAGCTCGTACTTAACCAGTACCGACTTTTTTGTTTGTTCACAAAATTTTCTATAAAAATATTTCTACAATGCGCGTGTGTTTGCTAATGGTACCATTTAACAAAAAATATCTTTTAAATTTTGTTATCCTAGCTATATTTTTGACTCCTATATGCTATGCGGCTTTTTTTGAAAAAAATCTGATGACCTTCAAGTCTAATCAAAACTTTACAAACTTGGTTTGATTTAATTTAGGTCAATATTATATTAATATAATCGTGGAGAAAGGTTTATCATAATGTTTTTATTTTGCAAATTTCATAGGGTACTATCTTTTTTCTATGTGCCCCCTTTCAACGCCCTTGATAGCACGCGAAATGTGTTTGTGATGCGAAAGGTTGATAAAAACTACAAAGAAAACAATACAAAACCAATGTTGATTTAATAATTTGCTGACGGACTATAATGTTCACAGACCATCAACTTACTATAGGCCTACTTCAGTTCCACAAAAAAGCGCCATAACTTGGACCAACTACTCATCATTTCCACGGAATTACCAACACACAGTAAACACTGATACTTACGCGCCAAAATATCCACTACGTTTGAAACAAAAATAGCACTAATCACTTCTTGAACTGCAGCAAAGTACCAACAAAATATCACACCACAGCGGTAGTCTAGATAGACTTCTTTAAAGGGTTAAGGTGAAAGAATATACAATAGTCAGTGATGGATTTGGAGGTTTGTGCGAACTAGTTGTTTAAATTTCAGCGAACGCGATCTTGATTTAACGTAATCTATGTATCTCCATATCTCTGTATAATGAAATAACCTTTCGTTATTAAGTTCTATACAAAAGGGAATTCGTTCATAAAATTTTGAATCCCAACACTGGATACAGTTTCTCCAAAATTGCTTAGGAGCGGGCAATAACATCAACAGACGATGAATCAAAATGAATTGTGCTGAAGCAAAATACATATGTCTAAAATATAACTCATAAAAGCCAGAGATGGAAAGCCTAGATTAAAGTGGATGGAGAAACGCTTCAGTTAGTGATGTGTGATGAAACAGTTTTAAAAAAATGAAACAAAAATATTTATAGGAGAGATTTTATTGAACAAAGATGGTGGCATTGAGCAAAGAAGAGGCTTCTAAGTTGTCTTCTAAGTCTAAGGTGGTGAAGACTAAGAGACTTCTAAAAGTGGAAGGTAATGAAGGTTAAAAAGTTAATGCGTTTTCCTTGATCTGGCGGAAAAGTTTGGTAAGCTGGGAATCAAATAGAGGTGGCTCAGGCATGTGAAAAGGAAAGACAATGAACATAATGATGAATCTAGCAGAAAGAAGATAAGTAACAAAAAAATATCTAAGTGTGGATGAAGAGGCACCTATTAGGTGTGATGACAGAAGATATTAAGTATGACTAGTTAATCATTTGCTGTAACGAACCTGAAAAGAGAGAAGCCAAAAATAAAATCTCGGTTTATTTCGAAAGAAACAGAATGGAAATAATTTATATATTGATGCGAAAACATTTGATGACCAAGTTTGTTTTTTTTGATACAGTAGTTTTAATACAATTATTAAGATGTTATTGTTTTAAAGAATTTTATTTCTTTTTTGATCAGTTTGCTTTTGGGAAAATTTTACTCTTGCTTTATTAAATTTTAAATTGTAATTTTACAACCAAAGTGCAATATTTTTTAACCGGTAAAACCTTTTAGCCACTACATTCAACATTTAAAAATTTTTATGAAAATGCTGGTTTAAACGAATTCCTAAAAAAATCTGAAAAAATATTGTACAATTTTAATATAAAAAAAGGCAAATTTTTTTTAGTAAAGAAACTCTTTAAAAAGTTTTTCAAATTTATAATTACATTTACTGTATATCATATCATATAACATTATAATCAAAAAAAAGTTTCGATTTTATTTATTGTTCATTAAAAAGTATTTGAATCGCCTTGCAGAATACTCATTAACAGTGAATCCAAGGATCAAAAAATTATCATATTATTAATCATTCATATGAGGTATTTTGAATGAATATAAGAAAATATGTTACTTAAAACGAGAAGCACCAGCCTCGGGTTTGACAGTCTAGTGTTTTTTCTTAAGCAGCAAAGTCCTGGACTTCACTAAAGTCGCCGCAGCAATTTTTTTTAAAATAAAGTTTATTAAAAATTTAACTCTTATTCAAATACGGTAGGCCTATAATCATTTACTGCATTCAAAATTTATTTAAATAAGTTTAAAACATTTATTCAAATAAAATTATTTTCATAAAATTGTTATTCAAATTTCTATTACAATAAGGGTTAAATTCTTATTAAACTTTGAATAAAAAATATTTTTGCTCTGGTGACTTCTGTGAAATCCGGAATATTTTTTTTATTTTGATTCACAGATATTTATTTGCAAATTGAAAATTTACTTTGCAACTCAAAACTTTTTGCAATTTTTTTGGGCCTATGCAAAAAAACAAAAAACTTTTTAGTTTAGTCCAAAGACTATAGGAAAGGTCATTAAACTATACTTTGAACACCTTATTTTTTCTTTAAATAAGCCTACTAACAAAGAGTTTATTATAGTCGCCCGGCTGAAAAAAGAAAAGTTTTATAAAATCAAACACTTTTTGTTTTCAATTGACTTTCATATCTGTTCAAAAAACTTTTTATGCTTTGCTGATTAAAAGTGAAAAAGCATTTTTTAAGATTATATATAGTTAGTTTTTGCGAAACAGCAAACCATGCAGATACTAAATCTGGCCAGCAGTAGTCTGTGCTATCAAAAATTAAAAAAAAACTTTGACGACTCTTGAAAATCAAACAAATTTCTAAAACTTGTTTTTTCAATACAAAATGTGAAATTTTTCAGAATATTTTAGGTACTGTGTAATGTTCTATAACGTTAACATGAATAACGATGTTTTAGACAAAAATGTTATGAAAACGCAAAACACTTTAAGCATAATCACTTCTTTCTTTGAGAACTTGTTATTTTCTGGGATTGTTTTGGGATGGCCATCTCTCCAGTATGTCTTGCTTCAGGAAAATTACTTTGCCAGTTTTTGTCCAAATAACTCAATGAAGTCTTCTCAAAATGCTTCTGATCATTATGAAATGTTTTATGGAAACAATACAAAAATTTTGTTTTGTCCTGAACGTGATTCCATCATTAACCTGGCATTGGCTCTTGCTTTTAGCACACAATATTTTGTTTCATATTTTTCCGGCGTAGTGCTTGACAAGTGTGGGACATGGATATTTAGATTATTTGCATTTGGTGGTATTTTCATTGCTTACTTGTTGCTTGCTTTGTCGTCGCCAGAAAAATCTTGGTTGGTTTTATTAGCCATGGCATTGCTTTGTACTGGAGGACTGATGATTGGTACCAGTAACATTCAATTAGCTTTCCTTGCTAAATCTATTAAAGGAATGATAATTAATATACAATCAGGAACATTTTCATCAGCAGCAATTGTGTTTTTATTGGTAAAAGATTTGCACAATTTGGGTATATCCATTTTTTCAATCTTTGTTGGCTTAGCAATGTTGTCATCTCTAACTTGTATTAGAACTTTTACATTAATGCCGAAAGGAATTCTAACTGCGAATTCAAATCCTCAAAAACTCAAATATGGTTGGAATGAATGGACATGTATTCAATCTACGAGTAGTGAAAAGAAACTTTCGGAGAACAATACTAAGGATGGAATTGAACACAACTCGGTTGATAGTATTATGTCGTTAGAAAAAAAAGATTTGAACCGAAATCCTCGAACTTCATCTGATAATAATTTATTTCCAAGTCAAAGCAAATCGTCGTCTTTTCGACAATCTTGCACATCTCTGTTGTTTTGGTCAAATGCATTTACATTCTCGGTAGGACATTTAAGGCAAATTTTTTTTATAGGATCTTTTGTTAACTGGATCCAGAGTTTTGCTGAATATAATATGGAAAGCTTAATTGATTTTTTTAATATTTGCTTTTTGGCTACGGTTATAGGTTCCTTTTCAATAGGAATATTATATGATTCTGTTACCAAGTTTTACAAGAAAAGATTGTCAAATGTAAAAGTTATTAATTTGAAAGCTTCTTGTTCAATTATGCTTACAAACAGTTGTTTACTTACACTAATTTCAGTATTTGTATTGTTTCATCAAACTCGTTTGTCAGTCGTATTAATAGTGTTGTCACAATCATTCGTATACGGCGGTAATTGGACATTTTTAGGCGTTAATTTTCCATCGGAACATTATGGAAAACTTCTTGGTTTGACTCAGGTTTTTGGCGGAATTTCTAGTCTTATTTCATATGGTTTGTTTCGCCTCGCCATTTATTATGATCCACAGTTTACCTATGTAAATACTGCACTTTTAGTTTTATCAATTTTTACATTTTGTCATCCTTGTATTGTATACAAAAAAAGCTGTTCGTGTAGCAATTAAAATATTAAATGAAGAAGTTTGAATCGATTATTTTGTTGATGTATACACTTGCAAAGACGATGCAAATCTTGAACAACTAAGTACATGATAATTTTGTTTTTTATTTTTTGTCTATCATTGATGTAAATTTTAGATCATGTCGACGAGTATAAAAATCAAACTGAAAATTAATATTAATGAGTTCTATTTTAACCGTATTTTCATTATAGAACGTGGTTGTCATGGTCTATGTGTAAAGACCTGTTCTGAAGGTAACAAGGCTCCCTGCTCAAGTCTAAAATGAAAAAGAATTTTTTATTACAGAAATTAGAACAAGTCTATCGATCTAGATAAATAAATAGAAAAACAAATTAGATCAATTTAAGAGTTCTGTTGGTGAATTTTTTTGGTGAAGTTCTGTTGGTTTTTTGACCAGTGTTTATAGAATTGATTATAACATGTATTCCAAAACGGAGAAATAGCATTAAGTAACCTGGAGACAATTTTTGATATGGCAGTAACAGGCTTTTTTGTAATGCATTCAAACAATTTTTAGAGCTTGTAGAATAATGGCTAGACCTACATTATGAAAAATATGGTAGGCTCTACGGTAAAAAGACAATTTTTATTTAAACATTAAGATTTTTAAATCATACATAAGCAGGATCAGTTTAACTTTGTTTTAACACTTGGCTTAATTCAATTTCGCTTAATGATAATTTTAAAAACAGCTTTTTATTCAGACAAAGTTACATTTGATTTTTTGCTTCTATGAGACGTCATAAATGCTAAACGATCAATATTGCACGTCAGATCTAAATTAACTTTAACCAGCATTGGTTCAGGTGGTATTGGTTTTGTGCTGGTGCAACTCAAGGCTACTCCACACAAATCAACCCACTGCTACGATAACTCCTATTTAGGGCAGTTTGGTGCTAAGTGGAAGACTATAGTTTATGCTAACAGGTCCTGCAGCACTTGAAAATATTAAACAGTGAAGTTCAAGTCGAATATGTGTTGATAAGAAGCTACAAAAACATTTTTTTATATATTTAGTGTTACGTGGTTCGCGTAAAATATTTGCGAAGTAGGTGTTGGGTACGGGTTTCGAGCCAGCGCGCATTTAGTATTAGCGCTGAATAACTGTTAAACTGTTAACGTACTTAATCGCTAAACGAATTATATGTAATAAAATTGAATAAAGAGTGAAACTGCTGAAAGTACTTGAAGAAACTGAAAGATTTAATTCCTTGGACTTTTGATCAATGTAGTGAGTGAATGGTAGTAGTGTATAGCAATATAATATACGAGTAATAAACCTGCGTCTACACTACCCAAACCGCTACAGTATGATGTTATTTAATCGCACTTCGATTTCATGAACTTGATTTTGTGAAGCCGTACACCATATGGTAATACCGTATTGGATACGGCTGTATGCAAAACTGTAGTAGAGCATGTGGAGAGTCTCAATTGTCACATATTCACGTACCTGATACAATAAAGAGCAACACTTAGCCAATTGTAAGGAGAGTTCTATGATATGTGCCGACTAATTTAAATTTTCATCAATGTGAACTCCCAAGTATTTTACTACTTTATTTCTATCTACTTGGATATTACTTATTAGTACTTGTTTATGTTGACTGAACTAGGTAGATGTTTGTTGAATAGTAGATATGTTGTTTTTGAGTAGTTAAGTGATAACTTGTTTTGGCACATCCAATTATTTATATGATGCATTTGAATATTAACTTTTTTTTCGAGTTCGAATAGGTTATTATGTGATAGGGTTAAGTATGTACAGTATCATCGGCAAATAATGTAGTTGAGAATTCAGACGCTAGTGGCAAATCATTAATATACAAAATAAAAAGTAGTGAACCTAAAGATGAACCTTGAGGTACACCACATTTGATTTTTCTCGACTTGGAAATTTTGGTGTATTGGTATCTATTGTTAAAACAGCTTTTTATCAGTTCAAGAGCTATTCCTCGAAATCCATACATGCATTCTAACTTTTTTATTAATATAGCATGGTCTACAGAGTCAAATGTTTTGCTCGAGTCTAAAAACAAAGAACAACTATATAGCCCTTGATCAATATTATGTAGTAGGTCATTGTGATTTTGCTAATTGCTAAAGTAGTAGACGAATTTTTTCTAAATCCGAATTGTCGGTCATTGAGTAGATTGCACCTTATCAAATAAGAATAAATGCGAGTATGTAAAAGTTTTTCAAAAATTTTGTTGAATTGGCATAGCAAGGATACCGGTCTGCAATTAGTGGTTTGAGTTGAGCATCCTTTTTTAAAAATAGGAATAACTTCTGCTATTTTTAGTGAGTCTGGATAAACACCAGTGTTTAAACATACATTAAATAATTCTGCTTAAAAAAGTAGAAATTACAGGATTAGCAAGTTTAATAAATCTAGTTTCAATATACGTATATTGTTCTGCATGCTTTTCTATCTTTTAATTTTGTTATTAAATTAAACACTTCCTGAGGGGTGCAAGAAACGCAGAATTACTTATTTTTTTGATTTTATTTAAACTACTCTGTGAATCAGGTGGCTTATCGTGTGCAGATATTTTTGCTGCCATCCTCTTTCCAACACTTAGAAAAAATTTATTGAACTCCTCGGCAATGGCCTGTGGATCTGTGATTGTACAACCTGTATCTGTTAGTATCTTAGTAGGTCCAGAATTTTTTTGTTTTCTATTGTATACTAATTCATTAACAATATTTCGTACTTTTTTGGAATTATTTTTATTATCTTTTAGCACGTTGTGATAGTAATCAACTTTTGTTTGTTTAATTAAACGATTTAGCAGATTGCGATAAATTTTGTATTTATGACTTTGTGATGTGTCGGGCTTCTCACGCAAATTGTTATACATTTTGTTTTTGATTCGGATCGATTTCAGAAGACCGCGACTTAACCACGGTCTACATCTAAGCTTATTTTCCTTTCTCGAAGCTTTTCTCATAGGTGCAAATTCGTCAACAACATTTTCAAATTTTGTTACAAACTTGTCGTACAATTCATGAGGCGAGTTTATATTGGTGTCTATTAGAATGTTAAGTTGGTCACTAAGAGCATCTAAGAAAATTTCTAAATTAAATTTGGTCATGTCTCTTACTTTATAGTCATTATATTGCGTTTTTTTTACTTTAGTAATTTCCGAGACAATTGCAAAAGTCGCGTAATGATCACTTAAATCACACATCAATACACCAGATACTACTCGTCTTTTTTTGTTATTTGTGTAGATGTGATCGAGCAACGTTTTAGATGTGAGACTGATTCGAGTGGGCAGGTCGATTAGACTGAGGCATGTGCAGCTCAATAACATATCCGCATATCTTGGAATTGAATCGTTTGTGGATATTTGCATTAAGTTAATATTAAAATCACCAAAGCAATAATATTGTTTTTTACTGTTATTTAGGGATATAAGTATTTCGTTTAAGCTATCCTTAAAATTATCAACAGCAGAGGCCATTGCAATAGGATGCCTGTACACTACACCTACTACTATCGGGCCTGTTTTTGCATGAATATCAATCAATAAATGTTCAGAATTAGGCAAGAGGTAATTGGAGTATTGATTTAGTTCAAACTTAATCTTATTTTTTATATACAAACCAACACACCCCGCATTGGTCGTGCTGTCACTATGAATAAAAGTACAACCATACAGATTAAAATTTCGGTTTATTTTTTCTTTTTGTAATTTTGTTTCAGAGATAGCTACGATACCTGGTTGGTTTTTAAAGCTAGATAACAAATTATTTAGTGAGTCTATATGTTTTTGAATGCTTCGAACATTAAAATGAATTATAAATAAGTCGTCATTATTTTTTTTGTCAAACAAGTTTTTTTTACAAGTATCTACATAGTAACTAGTGGAAAACAAATCGCTATAATTGTGATCAAAACAATCAGTGTTAACGTTGTTGCGGAGGTTGCAAGTCAAAGTTGGGGCGTGAGTTTGCCATTATGCAAGTTGATTGTGTGATGCATATTTTCCCACGCTTTTGGAAGGTTGCTCCTTACAATTGGCATCGTCATTAAAAAGCAATGGTAAATAGTTTAGTTTTTGAAAATCTACATTAATATTATGTTTAAATAGATCATCAAGGGTCGACATTGTAATCCAATCTCCGATTCCCTCATCTTTTTCATTGTTGCCAATTTTACCTTCATATTTTGCTGATTTCTTCATTCTAATGCGACCGTTTATCGTTTGACATAATACAAATTGTCCGCCGCATTCATTTTTAACATAGTGGAGCAGTTTAGATCTAAGTGGGGTAATATCTTCAGTAATAAAAGCATCAAAAAAATGTTTACTGTCTCTTAGCCGAGATTTTGCTTTTAGAAATTCGTTGCGTTTTTTATACGATAGAAATCGCACAATTACTTGTCTAGGTTTTGCATCAGCTGTTTTCTTTTTTTTTGCCAAGTCTATGTGCCCTTTGTATATCGCAACTCTTTAGATCAATATTCGATTCCTTAGCTAATTCAAAAACAATATTTTCGCCGTCATCTTGTTTTTTTTTGCTTTCTGGGCTGCATGTATGCGAAGATTTTCTCTTCTACCATATTGTTCAAGTGCATCAACATTGAACACATTTAGAGAAAGTGCCTGCTTTAGCTTAATATTTTCTGCTTTCAAGTTAAACATTTCTTCATTGTTATCGTTTAGTTTGGCTTTTAGCTCGTGCACCTGACCTTCAATTTTTTTCATACAACTGTATATTTCATGCAGTTTTTCTCGATCATCACTATTAAAATTTGCTGCATTACTAGCAGAAGATCCTTCACTGTTACTTGAGTATTTATCTTTTTTAGAATTTCGACTCATTTTTGAAGCTTTTCTGACTACAGTAGGAGAGAGAAATTAGAATGTTGTTACGTAATAATTAACTTTTACTTAAAATGGCTGTCAGTAAATAAATCACCAAGACAAAAAACTAATTATATGAAAGTTGTTTAAATAAATATTTTCAAATTGTCTCAAGCTTATTAACTAACGCCAAAATATTTACCGAGTGCTGAGAAATAATCTTATTTAATTTTTTGACTGAAATAATAACTTAATTAATCTCAATTTTCCGATTTAGAAGAGCAGCAAAAAAACAATCCTTACCTCAACTAAGCTTGAGCTAAAGATATTGAAACACAACCAGAAAGACTTCAAAAAAACTCATTTAAAAAATACTTGCTACTGTAGCGTTCTACTAACTACATTATAACTGCTTAAAACTACAAGCTCAAAACAACTGCTTTTTTATTAACATAACGAACAACGACTGAACTGTACTGGGTTGCCAAATGTTCAAAGATAAAATAGTAGTAGTAGTAGTAGTAGTAGTTTGTTTTTATTCGCACCCAAAAGAAACAATTGATAATAGTTGAAGACAAAATAGAGCAAAGGTTGCACAAAAAATTGTGCATGATCACCGTACCTGTGTCGTAACATTGAAAATTTAAAAGTACATTTACAAAAAAAAAGAAGGTATAAAAAGTTACAATACATTTCTACAGGTCACAAGTCAAGAGTGCATTGCTTAATCAGGGGTGGGAGTGCAAGCACTGGTGACCCCGAAGGGTCGGGAGGCAAAGAAACCCACCAAAAGAAATGCTGCCGTGGGTCAAAGACCATTCTAGAATCTCAATAATCTAGAATCAATAGAATTCAAATAATCTAGAATCTCAACAAAAAATATCTAAAATAATATAAATTTAAAAAATAATAATCCACATAATAATCTAAACATACCAAAGTTACATTTTCCATAAAAATACAAAAATTGTAATATAAAGTTGTAACTCATGATGTTCTCTGAAAAAAAGTCTTCACTTTAACCACATTTACTCTCAAATTTCCCTATTTTCGTTCAAAAGTCAGGGTGTTCTCTAAAAAAAAAGGTCTTCACGTCCATTTGCTCTCAAATTTTCTTATTTTCGTCCAAAAATCAGGGTGTTCTCTAAAAAAAAAGTGTTGTCACTTCTTTGCCACTAGAGACAAATGCAAAATAACATTTTTCAAAATAATTTATTTATTATTTATTTTATCTCTATATTTATCCTCCTGACTCGCAGGAAAGCGACGGAGGCGCTAATACATAGGGTAGGCAATTACCCCGACCTGCTTCCGGAGATGCCAAGATATTACTGTCCGCTTGTAATTTAATAGAGATATTAGTGTAATTTAGAACTGCTTGCCTGGACCACCGAGCAGGGGAATGTGCCGCAAAGTGTATTTCCCAAGGACACAACAGAATGGCGCGAATGGGTTTTGAACCGAGACTGTGTTGGTCACGAGCCCGGCGCTTTAACCACTCGACTACGCTGCCGACATAATCTAAATATATCTAAATGAAATGCTAAAATAATCTATAAAATAATCTAACATTTAAATGGATATTTATTACATCTAAATTATACGAAAATAATCTAAATCTAGATTAAAATAATCTAAGTTGGCAACACTAGAACTGTAGCAATACACGAGGCAAGGTTATAAGATACAAATATTGTGATGTCATAATACTCTGCACTACAAAGTACTTTTCAGTTAAACTTTAAAAAAAATTAAGAAATATCTACAAGTTGCTAAAATCAATTATTGAAATCTAGTTATCTATTAATGGTTGACAACTTCAATTCCACATTAAAAACGTTTTCTAAAACTCATTCTACAATTCTATGTCTGACTTTATAATCTGCTTTTTTGTTTTGCTTAAATTAGTACTTCCTATACAAAAAAAAAATCGCGTTTAAAGTTTTGGGCGCATTTTTACTAAGTAACACAGTAGGCTAATTTGTAAAGGTTTATGAAGCTAAGTTACAATAATTGGTTCTCGTTCACTACAAGCCGAGTTTAGTTAATTACCTTTCAAATTTTGGGAAATCCCTGAAAGCTGTAAGGTTAGTAACGACGAACTGTGAATAAAACCCTAAAAAATGATAAGAAAAAAGCAAAGACTTTGTTTTGGACATCGGCTAAAAGGCAGTGGTGGATATTGGGTGAGGCGAATAAGGCAGTTGCCTCGGTTCCTCCCTTTTTTTAAGGGCTCTCCCTCGATTTTAGGCCTCCCCCTGGAAAATAGCTCATATATCTCATTTTGCTGTATATGTTTTTTTGAGATTATTATGAAGTTTGGATGAAAAGTGGGAAATAGAAGATCGATACAAGGTGAAGACCTTTTTATTTTTTTAGAGATCACTATGATTTTGGGTCAAAAAAGGGAATTACGAGAACAAATTTGAGTCTTTCAGTTGTAATTTTAAGCAGCTCTTGTTTATATTTTGTTGTATACAGCCGCTGTACTTCATCAAATATTTCGAGATTTACATTAACTCTTTCCTTTCTTTGTTGTTCTTCACTCATTATTTTTATTTTTTAAAGCAATATATGTTACAAGTAAAACGCGCTCTATATTTCTGATAACTTGCTCTTTATTTCGGAAAACTCGCTCTTTATTTGTAAAAACTTGCTCTTTATTTTTGAAAAACCCTGTAAATAGCGTTGCATTTTGTTTATCATTGATTCGATTGGAATAAATGCTTGAAATCGCTTTGCGTCATTTTTGCCTGTGCGACTGTGGCTAAGTTGTTTAAGGATCAGTGTTGACGCCTTAAAAATGAATTTTATACTGAGACAGGATTGTTTTAGCTTGTGTAGCAAACGAACTATTAAGTTCAATATTAGGCATCGGGGTGCTAATTTATTTTAAAAGTTATTCAGTACGAAGCTGTTGAGTGATTATTTGCATTAGTTAGCGCTGTAAATTGCTTTGAAGTTTTGTGATTGGGGTGGAATTTCACGAAAAGTGATCTAGTTTGTTTGATTTTGGGGAATATAAATTTTATGGTTAGAAACCATGTCAGTCGTAGCCTACTTAGTCAAAACTAAGGGTTCGTTTTTACTACCAGCGTTTGGCGGGAGTAATCTTTGTACAAACAGAGATTACTTCCGCCAACGTTCGTAATGAAAATGAGCCTCGAATGTTTTAGGAATTTAGTCTCGCGGTAACTATTTTTAATGCGAATTAAATAAAAATAAACATAACTTTACTTCAGCGCAGGTATTTGGATTACCTAGTTGAACTGGTCTTTTCGATTCCCGAATAAAGTGGTGACCATGTATTTATGGAGTTATCACAAAGTCATTTTATCTTTATATTTATCTTTCTGATTCACAGGAAAACGTCTAAGGTGTCATACATAGGGCAAACAATTACACACGGGGGAGGGGGAGGGCATTGCTTGACAGTTGCCGTATGTATGGCTCCTCCAACGCTTTTTTGCGAATCAGAATGATAAATGTAGGAGGTGAAGATGATGACAAAGAATTGTAACTTTAAATTTGAAGCTACTTAAGCATATCTGCTTCTTAGTTGTCAACGGAACATTAGCCCGGTCTGTATACTTGCACTAATTAGCCTATGACGTTTAGCAAAAAAACAAAATAAAACAAAAAAACAAGGTGTTAATATTTTGAAAACTACCACGTCCAATTAGGTCTTTCATCGAATTGCTGAATACGTCATTTTGTGATTTTTGGGCAAGTCGTTTGCCCTCTTTGCTATAGAACTGATGGACATGGTCTACTGGTGATTTTAAGCTTTGTTAAAGAGGACAGAACTAATCGATGGTACAAAAAGTGTAAAGTGCCTCAGCTATAATTACGAAATATAATTTTAATTTTTAACTACAGATTCTAAAGTTATAAAACTGATATTAACCAAATCAACAAGGTGGCAATACTGATATTAACAAGAATTCAAGATCTTGCTAACAACGGACCTGTCGCACCTTTCTGCCCGAAAGTTATTTTTCTGAGCGTTTTATCTCACTGAGCTGTTATACATATTACGGCCATATAGGCTTGTATATTAAAACCAAAAGAACTTTTAAGTATTTATTTGATTTTTTAATAGTTAACGCAAACTACTGCGTAAACTACGCGAGCTACGCGAACTTTGTGAGCTACCGCCCGCAGTTTTGAGTTGCGAGCCATGAGAGGCAGATACAATACTTGCCGCAGTTGCCGATGTTTCGGGACGGAGGGGCAACTTTTTCTGGAGCCATTCCGAAACTTTCGTATCAAAGCAAGCCTTTTCGGAGTGCAGGTTGTATAACTGGGTAATCAAAAACTCCCCTTTGACGAGTCGTCGTGCAGCCTGATTGCCTTTTCTAACTGTGAAGAGGCCTCGTTAACATTATTTGAAAGTGCTCCGACCGATTCAGGGTCAGAATCTTCTTTAATAAGCACTTCGACCTTTTCGTCAAGTTCTTTCAAATTAGCTTGTAAAGTAACAAAACTCTTACCTTTAAGCTTCATTGAGACAGAGAAACTTACAGAAATTTACGCATCATTGTTTTGATTCAATTTAAATTTGTATTAACAAGATATAAAAACGATGCAAAATAAGACGGACGAAAATAAGATGGACGAACGAAATGAGATGGAAGAAATTAAGATGTACGGACGTGATGGACGGACGGTTTTCTATAAATAGACGTAGTAAACACTAATAAATAAATAATGCAAAAAAAAAGACTTATAAACACTCACCAACTGTAGACCGACACGGAGCAGACCGATAAAAACTAACAATATTGAAGAGTACCTCTAACAGTATTATAAACAACCCAAAAGCCTCAACAGCACTCGCAACGGCGTCGAACAGTATTCCGAACAGTGACTCTACCACCGCTACTCAAAGGCTGAAACAGCTAACTGAGCGTCTCCTCACAATTTTACACCCAACTTATGAAAAAAGAAGTCAGCTCGAGGTAACAAAAAATCAACAAGAGAGCGCCGTGAAGTAATGGAAAAGGTCAGCTCAAGGCAACAACAAATCAGCAAGCGAGCGCCGTGAAATAATGAAGCAAATCAAAAGGCAGAAACAAACCCGGGTTCGAAACTCAAAGGATACTTGCCGTAACAGGCTATTGTCCTTAACCCAAGCTGTTCTGGGCAAGCTCATTCGAACAGGCTTGGTACTGGTCATGGGTATGAAAGCATGAAGCCTGGATTTATTCTCACAGTACTTTGGGTTCTATCTGTGATTCGTCCACTGGGTGACACCAGACTCGGCAGTCGAGTCGCAGTACTCAGCAGTGGAGTCGGCCAAAGGTAGGGCAGCTGTACACAAAGTTGTAGGCCAGCACCCGTTTTCCGCAAGTGGCCTAAGCCGTATGACGCATAAAGATAAGTTTTTAGCACAAAGCCACAAAATGGTGACGTAATGTGAGCTATCTGTCTAGTGTTACCACCAAAAAAGTAGGGACCAGGTGAGAGAATGGTAAAAGTTTATGCTGTTATAAATCTTTAGCTCACGTTTAGCTTCTTGGTTATTTAAATGAGAGGCTGCTTTTTAAAAGACTAAGTTTCAACTTTTAAGTCTGGAGATGCGCAGAAACTGTAGTTATATCTTGATTTCCAAATCCTTTCAGTCTCCAAAAGAATGCAATAATGCTCGATCGGCGGCAGAAGCAAACTTTCTGGCGATTGTGGAAGGCAAATCACACGTATAGACATTAAAAAGAAGAGGAGCCAATACCGATATACGACGAATGCCATTTCTTTGAGCGCAGAGCTTGCCTCCGTTGCTGTCAAATAGTAGGAGTAAAACTTCTGTTCCGGACAAGCTTCATGATCATTTTAATCATGTGCTTATCCAACAGAAGTCTCGACCAACAGCTTGTAGACAAGACTACTGTGCTTTACTTTATAACAAAAACTAAAAAATGTTTTTTACTTAATAACAAAAAGGATTTTTTTCAAAAAAATTTTGTCATACACTTTTGGGGAATGGCTGTACCTAAGCCTTGAAAGAGGAGAATACGATTTAAACTTTAAGAATTACTGATCTAACAGCATAATAAAATAATTTTTGTTAAAATGAATAGCTATTTTTGTTAAATTTGCATATAGTTTTAATTTTTTTATTGTGTTTTTCAGAGTATAATCGAATTTCTTTCAGAGGTCCTCTTTCGATGCTTAGCATTTGTTTTGCTTTTGATAGCGATGAATTCTACAGCGGAGTCGAATCGGCTCGCATCTTACGCGCAACACATAGCGATAAAACAATACACGTCAAAAGTGAAGCATGGAAGACCTGATATAATGTTAAAATATTTTTTGGTTTTGAAAGTTTTACTCAGATTAATTAATTATGACGTAATTGGAGCGATAAAAAAAGCGATCATAGAAAAAACGGTTAATCATTTTATTAATAATTAACAAAGTTTAAAAAGAAAACAGAATAAAAACCTTAAAAATAAATACCATGCTATTGTAGCTTTCTTGTCGCTAATATGTTATTTACGTATAACTGCATATCTCTGATGACCGTTCTTCAACGTAATCCCCCGTGCGTGCGCCTATGGATGATAACCATAACTGCCGAGGAGCGGAAAGTGCGGTAAAGTATCTTTCCCCAAACATCAAAAGAATGGCGCTAGTAGGTTTTGAACCGCAACCGTTTTCATCACGTTTACAATTAGGCACGCGGCCGCAACCATTGGACCGCGCTGCCAAAAATAATTTAAAAATACACGCTTAGCGAGTTCACGCGTCACGAATTATTTGAGCTAAAATCGATATGAATCTGTATTTTTCACTTTCTATTTTAACTATTACTTCGTAACTTTTTTTCTTATTTTTAAAATTTATTTTATCGCTAATACTTTAATGAGATATCAATAATAAAACCCTTTTCTGCCCAAAGAAAAAATTTTTTAATATTTCGAATTTTTTCATATATTCCGTGTAAGTAGTCCCTAGACATACATTATTCATGGTTTGTTTGTTTTTGCGATGCTTACCTGATGAATAAAGGTCCATGACATATATGTCACGCTGGGCAGAAGCGTGTACGTTTTTTTTGCCCGTGCCGGCGTCTGCCGTATTTTATTTCTGGTCAAATAAAAATTACATGCTCATTTAAAACACATTGGAAAAATTAGTTACATAATTTTCAGCCAGAATGCATTTTTATCTTATTTTATTAAAAGAAAAAAAACACCAATGCTTGTATTTGCACAAATGTCTAGTTTATTTTGTGTGAAAGCAAAGGTTGCAATTTAGGCAAAGACCAACATTGCACTTGCTGCATTGACTGAAAGGCGTCTTCTTGCAATCTTCACCAGCGCATCTTCTGCGTTTATCTTTAGTTTTGACCAAATAATGCTCGTTTCCATAATAGCGTACATGTCCAGAACACGTGCTTTTCCAAATTGGGCGGACTATGAACTTGATGGCCGAGCACGCTTAGGTGGAACGCTGTAAATCTTCAAATAAACTTCAGCAATTTCTTTCTTGAATTCAACTTGACGTAACTTTCCTCCTGCTTTTGTGTGCAAAATCCACGATTCCAAGAAATACGCAAATTTCTTCAACTGTTACAGTAAAACCAATATCACTTTTGGACGTGGCGAATAAAATTGTTTGACTCACTATGAGCTCCAGAACCTCTTCATGAAAGAATTTTTTGAACAGCTCTACTGCTATGTTTCTGTATGACAAATATTTAGATTCTGGAAAAAAATTCATTCGTAGATCGTAACAATCCATCACGAACATCGTTGCTAACAGTTTCACTTCCTTTACTGCGATTGTTTTTCGTCTTCCATTAGTTAAACAGCCTCCGCCACTGTGTTGAGTTGGTTTCCTGATAAGTTATCTACTAGCCTTGCATTGTCTTCATCAGCAGAATTCTCATCGGTAATTCCACCGTCATTAGGTCTGTCTACACCATTGCCATTGCACTTATTTCTTCTTCAAAGGCTGATAGAATATCGTGCAAGTCAGATACCTACAACAGACGTTTAACACTGAAAATTGTACTCGCTTCTACCCAGTGTAGCATATATGTAGCGCAAAATACAATAAACAATTAAAGAAAAGCGACAAAAGATAATTAGTCAAAAATAAATATAAGCAATCTTAATTTTATTACTGTAAACTTTTCCATATAATAAAACCAAAATATTTTTACTATAATGCAAATATCATTGCTTTATAAATACCTACCCTTTTCGAAACGCCATTTTGCTTCTTGAAAAATCAACGTGCGTTTTCGGCTTCTGCTCACTGGCAAACTAAAAACTTATCTACAAAAGCAATTTTACCACTGCCTTGCAAATGCATTTGGTGACCTTTGTATCAAGTTTAGTCCGATTATCTTTTTAATTAAAACCACTGCGACCGTTTTAGTGAGAACACGAAATGCGTGACATATATGTCATGCTGGGCTGATTCGGGTTAAAGTGTTTTTGTTTGCAAAATCTAATCATGTCTCGGGAAACAATTTATCGGTGTATTTTCTATTTCCACTTACATCGTTTATCAATGATTTCATGTTACTCAGAGTCACAGTTTCCTGCCTTCTGCGTGACTTTTTTTGCATTTGTGTTTATGTTAACTACAACTTGCTGCGTTTTGTGCTTTTAGCGATAAGAACGATTGTTTTCTATTAAAGTTTTTTTTTATTTAGCTTTGTTTTAATTCCTTTATATCCTTGCAAATCGCACGGCTAGCCTACTGTATCTATCATATTCAAGAAAAAGATGTTTTAAGGCAAGCATAGAAAGGAGATTAATTGCATATTGCAAAAAAAGTACAAAAAAATCAGCAAAAAGCAAATTTAAAACAGAGAAAAGCTTATTTCAAGAGAAAGAAAAAATTTTTTATAATCGCCTATATTAGGCTGAATTTTAAGAGACAGCTTAGATCAGTGATGTATAACCTTTTTTCAAAATGGGCTAAATTATAAATTTAAGTATATTCGGCTGGTCACGAAAATACACTTCTGTCAAATTTTCTCGTTTTGGTATTGGATGCCATGACCACATGACGGGTATTAAAGTATAAATTTTAAACTGATTAACAAATTAAGAATCTAAAGTGAATGTGAAACAATTAAAATCATCAGTAACGTGAGGTTAAGGTCATGGTTGGTGAAGTGAAGCTCATGGTTGGTGAGGTGAAGCTCATGGTTGGTGAGGTAAAGCTCATGGTTGGTGAGGTAAAGCTCATGGTTGGTGAGGTGAAGCTCATGGTTGGTGAGGTGAAGCTCATGGTTGGTGAAGTGAAGCTCATGGTTGGTGAGGTGAAGCTCATGGTTGGTGAGGTAAAGGTCATGGTTGGTGAAGTGGAGCTCATGGTTGGTGAGGTGAAGCTCATGGTTGGTGAGGCGAAGCTCATGGTTGGTGAGGTGGAGCTCATGGTTGGTGAGGTAAAGCTCATGGTTGGTGAGGCGGAGCTCATGGTTGGTGAGGTGAAGCTCATGGTTGGTGAGGTAAAGCTCATGGTTGGTGAGGTGAAGCTCATGGTTGGTGAAGTGAAGCTCATGGTTGGTGAGGTGAAGCTCATGGTTGGTGAGGCACAAATTTCTTTAAGTAATGTGAGTACTAATTTTATTTAATAACAAACAACAGTGCTCTACTTAAATTTAAAAAAAGGCAATTTGAAGCATTCTCTTACATTTAGCTAACTATTTCTGAAGTAAAAAAACATCTTTTCTATTTTATCTCTATCTTTATCCTGCTCCTCTCAGGAAAGTGTGGGAGGCGCTATACATAGATAGGTTAACCATACATCCCAATTTTTAGGCTTTGTCCCGGCCGGTTTGTCAGAAATCTAAAACAGATTCGAAGTGAAGACCTCCCTTTTTTTCAGAACACTATGTTTTATGAACAAAAATCATGAAATCCAAGACAGATTCAAAACAAAACCTTTTATTTTTTTAGAGAACACTACTTTTAAGGGACGAAAGTTAAGAAATTGGAGACTAATTTAAAGTGAAGACCTTTTTTTCAGAGAAAACTGCTTTTTAGGGACAAAAATCATGAAATCCGAGACTGATTGAAATCGAAGACCATTTTAGGGACCAATGTTTTTTTATTAACAATTGTCCCGGTTTTTCCCTTCAGAAACATAGAGTATGCCTATACATAGGGAAAGGAATTACCCCGACCTACTTCCGGAGATGCCAAGATATTGGTGCGCAGTTCAAATTTGTTATTTTGTTTTTTCAGTTTTATAGATATATGACCAGAATTTAGAACTGCTAGCCGAGACCATTAACCAAGGGAAAGTGCCGCAAAGTATCAAAAGCACGGCAGTCTAAGCTCTGACCACGCTGCCGACTTTAGTTTCTTTTAATATTGGAAATGAAAAATCTGTTTATTTAGATATAAATCGGTTTTTTGTTTTTAAAAGTCTTAAGAAGTTTTATTTGAATGAGAGCCTTCAATTTCACATGCTTGCTGAAGCTTTTATAATCGGATCCTGGGGGCAAAGGAGCTTGAATCCTAAATTTTCCAGCAAATAACCTACATTTTTGGCACAACTATGACCTCCTAAAGATATCTTTTGGAGGTTGCCGAAAAACTTTTGATTTTCCTCCCGATGAGTATCAGATAAAAAGTCTTCGAGAAATGAATACGCTTTTTAAAGCTATCTTGAAATTCCTTTAATATGGTATTTGTATAAAAAAGTTTAACTGTTAAATATCGTTGCTGAAATGTTTCATCAACCAATCAAAATATTGTGCTTTAGGTTTTAGGAGTCAGTAGGTCTTAAAAAAGGGCAAAATTCTCCCGCAAGCAAACTGGAAAAAACATATATAGAATTAATTAAAACTGCAACATTTTAATTGTTGAATTGTTACGAATAAAGCTTTGTCTGCAAACGTTTTTACATTAATACTATTTTCATTTCCTTTTTTTAAAAAAAAGAATTGTTTTATTTTTGGCTTCTCTTTTTTCAGGTTTGCCTCAGAAAAATGATCATCTTATCTTAAATATTTTTTGTCATCATACCTAATTGATCGGCTACCTCCTCTTAGCCTGCACGTAAACATCTTTGTTTTTGCCTTCCAGTTTTATTATTTTTCACTGTCCTTCTTTTTCACATGTCTGAACCCCCTTTATTTGTTCCCTAACTTACCAACCTTTTCTGTCCGATCAAGAAAAACTTATTAACGTTTAATCTGTACTACCTCCAACTTAGCTTCTCGTTTGCTCAATGCCATCTTCTCCAATCCATAAAAAATCTCTCCTGTAAACATCTCCTTTTATTTTTTAGGGACTGTTTTATCACACATCACTTACTGAAGCGTTTCTCCATCCGCTCCAGTCTCGGTTTTCGCCTTCGCTTTCATACATTTCAGACATATGTATTTTGTTTTACCATGATCCACTTTTATTCTTTATCTGTTGCTATTGTTGTCCCTCCTTCTGGGCTATTTTAGAATAGTTTTCCCTCCCCCTCAAAATAAGTCTATCTAGACTTCCACTCTTGGATGACCTACGTTGCTTGCAATGGCTTCTTTAACAAACTGATAGTATAGTTTTGTCTTGATACTTTGCTGCAGTTCAAGAGTGATTTGTGTTATTTGTGTTTCAAGTGGAGGTAGCCGATCAGTTAGGTGTGATGACAAAAAATATTTAAGATAAGATGATCATTTTTCTGAGGCAAACCTGAAAAAAGAGAAGCCAAAAATAAAACAATTCTTTTTTTTAAAAAAAGGAAATGAAAATAGTATTAATGTAAAAATGTTTGCAGACAAAGCTTTATTCGTAACAATTCAACAATTAAGATGTTGCAGTTTTAATTAATTCTATATATGTTTTTGCCAGTTTGCTTACGGGAGAATTTTGCCCTTTTTTAAGACCTACTGACTCCTAAAACCTAAAGTACAATATTTTGATTGGCTGATGAAACATTTCAGCAACGATATTCAGCAGTTAAACTTTTTTATATAAATACCATATTAAAGGAATTTCAAGATAGCTTTAAAAAGCGTGTTCATTTCTAGAAGACTTTTTATCTGACACTCATTGGGAGGAATTGTCAGAATGAACTAAGATAGATCCGTTAGTGGTTATATAGGAGCGGAGAAGGAGTCTGATTGTTTAAAAAAACGACCAATCAGGAATAGAAAAGAAAACGAAAGTTCGTCTGATTGGTCAAGACAGACATTTAATCAGAAGCGAAAGAAAAAGACTATTATTGAATGAGTTTTAGACTGCAGAGAAATTCCTTATGTTGAAATAGATTAGGTTGAAAAGATATCAACTCTTTTTTGCTTCTGATTGGATGCCTGTCTCGACCAATCAGACAAACTTTCATTTTTTTTCTTTTCTATTCTTGATTGGTTGTTTTTTTAACCAATCAGACTCCTTCTCCGTTCCTATATAACCACTATCGGATCGCTCTCAGTTCATTCTGACAATTCCTCTAGATAAGTGTCAGATGAAAAGTCTTCGAGAAATGAACACGCTTTTTAAAGCTATCTTAAGGTTTTACCGCCAATTGCTCTAAAAGGAATTTCTAAGAAATCTGAAAAAGCATTGTGCAATTTTAATAATAAAGGGAAGGCAAATTTTATTTTGAGAAAAGAATATTTTTAGAAGATTCTTTTCATATTATAGGATTTGCGGATACATGTTCGAAAAATTTAAATTTTACATTTTTAACTCAAAAGATCGAAATTATTATTTTGTGCAATTTAATTGTAACCTTACATAAGTTTACATAAACCCTACATAAAAAAAGTTCTTTATTTTAGTCTCAAGACCATATCACGGGTCACCAAGCTACAATCGGACTACCACCTTTGCTCTAAACAAGCATAGTAACGAAGAAAATGTTAGTCACTAACTTTTCAGGTTTATAAAAAGAAAAAGTTTATACAGGGTGGGGCGTAAATATGGAAACAAATAAAAATGAATGTTACGATATAATAAAATTTATATTTTGCATGTTTACTTGGATGTATTATTTAAAAACATTAATAAAAATCAAAAAATACGATTTTATTCAAAATGGCCCCCATTGCATTCGATTGCTGCCTCCAATCTCTTGCGAACTCCTTCTGACGCGGCACGTAGCTGTTCTTGTGGAATTTCATTTCATGCTCGACGTAATGAGCACTTTAAGTCATCAAGAGTGTGATGAATTTTTTTACAGGCCTTGCTTTCGAGGATAGACCACACCAAAAAATCCATGGGATTAAGATCCGGGAAGCATGGAGGCCACATTTCTTTGGACCAAAAATTTGGAATATGGTCTCTACACCAATTTTGGGTGACGTTTGGGGTGTGTGATGTTGCGCCATCTTGTTGGAATGTCCACAAAGTGTCCTCGCCAAAGTGATCCTTAGCATATTTCAACATTGGTTTCAAAATGTTGTCAACATAACATTTTGCGTTGATTTTTGCACCTTGATCGACAAAAATTAGTGGGGACCTTCAGGAGTTTGAAACGGCGGCCCAGACCATTACAGAAACTGCTTCATGGTTCGGGGTGGACAGTTTTTTGATCACAAGGAATGTCTTTGATACTTCTTCCAATTATTCTGTCATTTCTTCGATTATGAGCCATTTCTACTGTGAAGTTTTCTCATCGGACCAAACGATTTCGCTGGCCGTGCCAGATCTAAATTTTTTGAGCAAAATTTTGCTTCTCTCAAGCCTTTTTTGCTTCACCACTGCAAATATGGCTTGCCTCTTTTGAAGTGTGAAAGAGGACATTTTAAAGTCTTCATGGACAAGTCGTCCCATGGTTCTTGGACTCATTTCTGGTGTCTTCGCTAGCCTTCTAATCGATCTTTTCGGATTTCTCCTAATTTTCTCTCGAATGCGTTTGATCATCGGTTTTGACCGCTGGGAACGCGGTCTGCCACTTCTAGGGCTATCAGAAAGATTACCCCTTTCATTAAACCGCTTTAGTGTTTTCCAGACAGTCGATCTCCCAATTGAAAGTGTCTTCGCAATATCGGAGTTAGACTTTCCGGCACGGTGTAATTTATTTTTTTTTTTATTTATTTTTATCTCTATATTTATCCTCCTGACTCGCAGGAAAGCGACGGAGGCGCTATACATAGGTTAAGCAATTACCCCGACCTGCTTCCGGAGATGCCAAGATATTGCTGTCCGCTAGTAATTTAGTAGAGATATTACTGTATTTTAGAACTGCTTGTCAAGACCACCAAGCAGGGGAAAGTGACGTAAAGTGTCTTTCCCAAGAACACAACAGAATGCAACTATAGCTGCTCTATTTTCTGTCATTTTTAAAATGGCGAAAAAATTTCCAAAAATTTTTTAAAATGTGACAATAGAGTATCTTATCAAATCTATAAACTATAAAATTTTGAAAAGTAACAAGTATTCTGAAGAGAAAATTAATACTGAAAATTTGTTTCTATACTTACGCCCCGCCCTGTAAAATTAAAGCAAACGCTTTTTTGTTCCCATTTGACTTTCTTAAAGCAAATATCCTTCCTAAAAGATTTGAGGCTTTGATTTTAAAAATGAAAAACCTTTTTTTGATTGCTGCACATATATTTTAAGAAATAGTCTGAACACGCAGATACCAAATCTGGCCAGCAGTAGTCTGTGCTATCAAAAATTTAAAGAAAACAGTTTAACGACTCTTGAAAATCAAACAAATTTCTAAAACTTGTTTTCTCAATACAAAATGTGAAATTTTTCAGAATATGGTATAAGGTACTGATAACGTTAACATGAATAACGATGTTTTAGACAAAAATGTTATGAAAACGCAAAACACTTTAAGCATAATCACTTCTTTCTTTGAGAACTTGTTGTTTACCGGAACAGTTTTGGGATGGCCATCTCTCCAGTATGTCTTGCTTCAAGAAAATTACTTTGCCAGTTTTTGTCCAAATAACTCAATGAAGTCTTCTCAAAATGCTTCTGATCATTATGAAATGTTTCATGGAAACAATACTAAAATTTTGTTTTGTCCTGAACGTGATTCCATCATTAACTTGGCACTGGCTCTTGCTTTTAGCACACAATATTTTATTTCATATTTTTCCGGCGTAGTGCTTGACAAGTGTGGGACATGGATATTTAGATTATTTGCATTTGGTGGTATTTTCATTGCTTACTTGTTACTTGCTTTGTCGTCGCCAGAAAAATCTTGGTTGGTTTTATTAGCCATGGCATTGCTTTGTACTGGAGGACTGATGATTGGTACCAGTAACATTCAATTAGCTTTCCTTGCTAAATCTATTAAAGGAATGATAATTAATATACAATCAGGAACATTTTCATCAGCAGCAATTGTGTTTTTATTGGTAAAAGAGTTGCACAATTTGGGTATATCTATTTTTTCAATCTTTGTTGGCTTAGCAATGTTGTCATCTCTAACTTGTATTAGAACTTTTACATTAATGCCGAAAGGAATTCTAACTGCGAATTCAAATCCTCAAAAACTCAAATATGGTTGGAATGAATGGACATGTATTCAATCTACGAGTAGTGAAAAGAAACTTTCGGAGAACAATACTAAGGATGGAATTGAACACAACTCGGTTGATGGTATTATGTTGTTAGAGAAAAAAAAATTGAACCGAAATCCTCGAACTTCATCTGATAATAATTTATTTCCAAGTCAAAGCAAATCGTCGTCTTTTCGACAATCTTGCACATCTCTGTTGTTTTGGTCAAATGCATTTACATTCTCGGTAGGACATTTAAGGCAAATTTTTTTTATAGGATCTTTTGTTAACTGGATCCAGAGTTTTGCTGAATATAATATGGAAAGCTTAATTGATTTTTTTAATATTTGCTTTTTGGCTACGGTTATAGGTTCCTTTTCAACAGGAATATTGTATGATTCTGTTACCAAGTTTTACAAGAAAAGATTGTCAAATGTAAAAGTTATTAATTTGAAAGCTTCTTGTTCAATTATGCTTACAAACAGTTGTTTACTTACACTAATTTCAGTATTTGTATTGTTTCATCAAGCTCGTCTGTCAGTCGTATTAATAGTGTTGTCACAATCATTCGTATACGGCGGTAATTGGACATTTTTAGGCGTTAATTTTCCATCAAAACATTATGGAAAACTTCTTGGTTTGACTCAGGTTTTTGGCGGAATTTCTAGTCTTATTTCATATGGTTTGTTTCGGCTCGCCATTTATTATGATCCACAGTTTACTTATGTAAATACTGCACTTTTAGTTTTATCAATTTTTACATTTTGTCATCCTTGTATTATATACAAAAAAAGCTGTTCGTGTAGCACTTAAAATATTAAATAAAGAAGTTTGGATTTTTTGTAGAAAGCCCCCGCCAGCGCAATCTGCAGAACTTAAAACGTGGCTGGGGTTTTTCTCACCTACTTTGTTGCGGGATCTTTTGTAGAAAGCCCCCGTCACTAATGCAAAAATGTGAGATTTGAGAAAAGCACCCCCGCCACGTTTTAAGTACTGCAGATTGCACTGGCGGGGGCTTTCTACAAAAGATCCAGAAGTTTAAATCGATTATTTTGTTGATGTATGCACTTGCAAAGACGATGCAATCTTTAACAAATAAGTACATGATAATTTCGTTTTTTGTTTTTTATTTTTTGTCTATCACCGATGTAAATTTTATATCATGTCGACGAGTATAAAAATCAAACTGAAAATTGATGTTAATGAGTTCTATTTTAACCGTATTTTTATTATAGAACGTAGTTGTCATGGTCTATGTGTAAAGACCTGTTTTGAAGATAACAAGGCTCCCTGCTGTAGTCTAAAATTAAAAAGAATTTTTTATTACAGAAATTAAAACAGGTCCATCGATTTAAGATACATAAATAGTTATACAGATTAGATCGATTTAAGAGTTCTGTTGGTAGAATATCGGAATTGCTACATTTAATTAAAATTTCAAAACTTTTTTTGACCAGTGTTTATAGAATTGATTATAACATGTATTCCAAAACGGAGAAATAGCATTAAGTAACCTGGGGACAATTTTTGATATGGCAGTAACAGGCTTTTTTTATAATGTATTCAAACAATTTTTTGCGCTTGTGGAATAATTGCTACATAATGAAAAATTTTAGTTGGCTCTACGGTAAAAAGACAATTTTTATTTAAACATTAATATTTTTAAATCATACATAAACAGGATCAGTTTAACTTTGTTTTAACACTTGGCTTAATTCAATTTCGCTTAATGATAATTTTAAAAACAGCCTTTTTATCCAGACAAAGTTACATTTGATTTTTTACTTCTATGAGACGTCATAAATGCTAAACGATCAATATTGCATGTCAGATCTAAATTAACTTTAACCAGCATTGGTTCAGGTGGTATTGATTTTGTGCTGGTGCAACTCAAGGTTACTTGACACAAATTAACCCACTGCTACGGTAACTCCTATTTAGGGCAGTTTGGTGCGAAGTGGAAGACTTTAGTTTATGCTAACAGGTCCTGTAGCACTTGAAAATATTAAACAGTGATGTTCAAATCAATTGTTTTGTTGATAAGAAGCTATAAAAACATTTTTTATATATATAGTAACTTTTTAGAATGCAGGTTATTGGTGGCTTTAGCTCTGTTTCAAACGTACATGAACGTAGCGAGTTCTTACAAGAGCAAACGGGTTGATAAGTATGTGACGTCATAGTGCACCGCTCTACTGCCTTCTTCTCAATGATTTAATAAGAGTGGTTAATTGCCTGATGAACTTTATTTTTTCGTAAAAAAAGGGAAAAGTTGGGTATTACGGATCGCTTAAGCAAAAATCTGCGTAAAAATTTTTTTGATTTTTCTAACACAAAATTACGAGTATTTTGATACAATTTCCTCGGTCTATGCTTTCTTATATACAAATATCAGCTCGTAAATTGTTTTATGTAAGCTGTGATGGCCCTTCAAACTTTTTAGATGAAAGGATCCACATTAGAAGCTGTGCTTGTAATGTAAACTCCTATCGGAAGTGACGTATTTAAAAATATTTTATAAACTTTAAAATTTTATAGTACTTTCTTTATAATGTAAGAATTTGTTTATTAAAAACAAAACAAAATAACCTCAAATCGTGCAACAAAAAAAGTGACGCTAAAATACAAAATTTGATTCATTGGTATCAACCTAGTTAAAAAATAAGATCAAATAAACAAAAATATTATTTTCGGAAAATGAAAAAAATAAAGAAAAAATTTAATTTTGCTAAAACATTTTTTGATTACTTTTTTGTCTATTTTTCAATAATGTAAATAGTTTTTTATATTTAAAGAATTATGAGGAATTTAGAATTAATTTTAAACAAGCTGCTTAAAGATGAGAAACACCAGACTCCAGTTTCACTCTTATTAAAGCTCGTCAGTGATGCTTATCTCACCTTGGTCCCAGGTTCGATTCGCGGTGAGATAAGCATCACTGACGAGCTCTAATAAGAGCGAAACTTGAGTCTGATGTTTCTTATCTTTAAGCAGCTTTTTTAAAATAAATTGTTTTTTCTTAAATTCTAAATTCGAGAAATTAGAAGGCGTCCTTATTATCACGAGGTTCGTATTACCCGACTTTCCTCTATAGCTAACATGGGCAAACTACGGCCCGCGGGCCAAATCCGGCCCGCGAGCTTGTTTAATCTGGCCCGCCTGCTATTACCACGAACGAGTACTTAAAAGCAATTCATTACTGATTGTTGAATATAGTTTCCCTTTTCCCTACAGAAAAATCACATTCCAATGCCCAAGCACATAGCCGTACCTGCCGGGGGTGCAGGGGGGGCAATTGCCCCCCCAAGTTTCGAAGATTTGGGCAAAATTAAGATTTTTCGGGCAGCGATATGAAAAATTTGGGCAAAGTCAGGAAATTTAGAGAGGTGATGATGACGAACTGCAAGAAATAATAACCAAATTTAGGTGAAGACCTTTTTTTTTTTTTTTTTTTTTTTTTTAGAGAACACCTTGATTTTGGGACGAAAATCGAAAATTAGGAGACTGAATTTAAGTGAAGACCTTTTTTTTTTTTTTTTTTTTTTTAGAGATCACCTTATTTATGTAGTTAATCAGAAAAGGTGATGACTTTCCTGAACTACAAGACGGAGATTAACTTTGTGACACTCTTGTCCGTTTCATACATTCACATAGTCCGGCCCGCTTGTCAAAGTTTAAAAAAATTTTGGCCCGCCGTCCAAAAAGCGTGCCCACCCCTGCTCTATAGCATTCGTTCGTGTAACTTTGTATAACTCCGCGTAAAAATAACAGCTAACTTCAGATACTAGTGAAGCTCAATTCAATTCAATTCAATTCAATTCAATTCAATTCAATTTTATTTGCAATCAAGGTATTACGTTTTGAAGTTCTTATTGACAAAGTGATTGCGAAATAGGAACAGAGGCTAAACGATACACGTTATTACACACACAACGTCAATTGTGCGTGGTCGCCGTACCTTTAGAACGAAGTAGCTATATTAATTTTTTAAAAAAAGAAAGAGAAAGAAAAGGAAACAATTAAAATAAATTTTAAAAAATAAAAAGTGTATACATAAGCCCAAAAGGTAGTAACAATAGTGTATTCCAATAAAATATGCACATCCGAGCCATAAAAAGAGAATGGTGGGTAATCATGGGTGGAAAAACAACAAACTCTGTGACCAAAATGGTCAAGTCTCATGAACTCATAACACATGAAACTCATAACATATCGTTATCGACGGTCAGTTTATCAATTTTTTTGAAGAAAATATGCTTACGAACCATTATAGAAGTATACTGCAAGTTAGTGATTGGAGATTTGTAAAAGGTTAAAGATAAAAAAAAATGACGAAAAATAAACGAAAGCTGCCAGCAGAATTAGAAGCAGCAAACAAACGTACTGTATAGCCGAATTATCTCAATCGAATCAAAACACAAATTTGTTAAAAACTTTTTTAGAGGCACAGTTGTCAAAGCAAAGACAAGAGCAAGAACAGAATGTTGAAAGTCATTGACAAATGCAGCAAATAAATCGAACAATTTTTGCAACATCGGCTGCCTCAAAGCGCCAAACATGAGAGAAGCGAATCACGTAAGCAAACGGCTTACATCAACAGTTCTAATAACGAGGCAAGGCGAACAAAAGCGGACGCACAAAAGCCTTCCGCACTTCAGGCAAGAGTTTTGAAAATGGCGCCAATCGTACAATGATTATGCTGCGAGTTGCAACAGAGTTGTAACAAAGTCAACAGAGCTGCAACAGATGTCGCTTGCAACAGAGCTGCCATTGAGCTGTCAGTTGGCATTGCTTCTCTGTTTTTTTCGATGGAAATGCGAGAAGCCGTAGAACACGTACTTCTTATCTCGGATGAAACCACACTTAAACGGGACGAAGTGTTAGATAAAATTAAAAATTACATCCGTAGTCAAAGAAATATAGCCTAAAGGCCCGTTTCCACTACGAGCGTGGAAAAGAGCATTCTTTCTCTCTTTTATTGATCTTCGATTGAAGCGAGCGGTTAAAATTGAAGCGAGCGCAAAAAAAAATCAATAAAACAAACAAAAAATGCTTTTTTCCACGCTCGTAGTGGAAACGGGCCTTTAGACTGCGGCGCGTTTGAAGAGAGAAAGCAAGCAGCTGGCGAAAATTTCGATTTTGGCGAGAGACGCAAACTTGTGCAATGAATGTTTAACCCTTTACTGCATATATGATACAATTAAATTAACAATTATTTTTTCTGACACTTGTGGCTTCCACCAAATGCAAGATTGCACTGGTAGAAACGGCATTGTCCATCGCGCAAGCCTATAACCAGATGCTAGGAATATATGAGGTTATAAAACAGATGGCACTATAGAGCAGTGGTTCCCAACGTATGGGTTGCGACCCAAAGTTGGGTCGCCTTAAAATTTTTCTGGGTCGCTTGCTTTTTTAATTTTAGTGCTTGTTTATCCTATTGTTTTGCAAAAAATGTTCAAAAATTTAAATTTAACTTTTATAGTAGTTTATTGATATATACAACAAATCAAACAGATCATAAAAAAGTTCATGATGTAAACAAGTCATGAATTGTCAGTTGATGCATACTTCAGTCTCGAACACTAGCACTAATGATGGTAGTCCTCATTTAAGCTGATAATTGAAAGAAGTTGTTAAAATAATGATTAGTGAGAAAGAATATAAAAAATTGAATGCAGTATCTTTGTCAAACAACACAGTGAAAAGACGCATCGCGGACATGTCTAATAATATTCTTCAACAGATTGTACATCAAGTAAAGAAATCTCTTTATTCGATTTAATTGGTCGAGTCCACAGATATAGCAGGCCTTCCACAGCTTTCTGTGTTCATTCGCTACATCAGCAATGCAACTATATCAGAGGATTTCTTATTTTGCAAAGCGTTAAATTGCATACAAAAGCTGAAGATATTTTTCAATGCCTCAACAGTTTCTTTTCAAAGTATTCAATTTCATGGGATAATTGTGTTGGAATTTGTGGCGCAGCAGCATGTACTGGCTTTAGATCGGGGGCAGTGAAAGAATCCAAGAAAAGGCACTAAATGCTAAATGCACCCATTGTTTTCTCCACAGAGAGACCCTTGCAGCAAAAAAATTATCTCCAGAACTGCACGAAATATTACATTTTGTTGTAAAATGCGTGAATTTGATTAAGGTAAGGCCACTAAATCAACGTTTATTTTCGTTTCTATGCGCCGACGTGGATGCTGATCACAAGGCATTGCTGCTGCACACGGAAGTGAGATGGCTCTCACGGGTCGTGTTCTGAAGCAAGTTTTTGAGCTGCGAGAACAAATCGCTTTCTTTCTTAGGCAACAGAATTTCGGGGTATTAGCTGTAAAGTTTTATCAAAAAGAATTCATTGCAAAAGTTGCTTATCTTGCCGACATATTTGAATCTTTGAACAGTTTAAACCTACCGATGCAAGGTGCTGGTTTTACAGTTATTGAGCAAGCCGCCAAAGTTGTTGCTTACCACAAAAAGCTTGCTTTGTGGAAAAGCTATGCGACTAGAAGTGAATGCGATATGTTTCCTGAACTAAAACAGTATTTATGTGACAAAGAAGTTAGTATTAAGCAAACCATAATCGGACACCTGGAACTGCTTACCCAAAAGTTTGAAGATTATTACGGCGAAGTTCAAACCCCAAAATCATTGGATACTTGATCCATTCGCAGGTACAAATTTGCTTCATCTACCTCTCCATGTTATAAAAGAGTTTATAGACATGACAACAGAAGCAACAAATCGTATTTCTTTAATACTCAAAAGATTCTGCAAATATTCATTTTTGGGCTTCCATGAATCCAGTGTATCCAACAGTTTCGAAATTTGTGATAAGAAAATTGATTTCGTTTGCGACAACTTGGCTTTGCAAAGCTGCATTTAGCGCACTGTGTATTGAAAACAAAAGATCAAAATCGGTTGGACGTTGAAGCTGACCTGCGGCTGTGCTTAAGTAAAGTGAAGCCCCGATTTCAAAAACTCGCAGACGCCAAGCAGGCGCAACTTTCTCATTAGGCTAGAGAAAATTGTTGCATTAAATTAGCGACGTAAGTTTGTGATCTTCACTGCATTATTTTTGGGTCGCAAGATTCCTGAAATTGTTTTGTTTCTAAAAATTGGGTCGCTATAAAAAATGGTTGGGAACCACTGCTATAGAGTACCATCCATGGCATTGTGCATCGCGCACGCCGAACCTGAGCTCACTGCCCGACTGTAATACCAAATGAAGTATCAAACTCAAACATTATTTTAACTACTCAATGTAATCAACCGAGCATCGCCGCAAAAATAACTAAAGTAATAAAATGGTTTGTAATTGTAAAATCATTCAGTTGCGCTTCAAAGCACGTGTTATGTTAACTCATATGTAATTTATTTCGTTATACAAATGTTTGTTCTGTTTTGTTTAGAATGGTTTCCTTTCAGTTTAATAAAGCCTTAATTTAGTTTTTTATAAAATAAAATCTTAGGACACCGACCATGGTTTCGAGTTTTAAACTTTTATCAGGGACAGTCTGCTTACTCAGATTTTGGTTGCAGAGCTGGTCATATTGGAAGAGATAAATCTAAGACTTAATTGTGGCTTCCACCAAATGCAAGATTGCGCTGGTAGAAACGGCATTGTGCATCGCGCATTCCTGCCCTGCCTCACTGCCCGACCATGGTTTGAGAAAGCAGGAACATTGTGAAAAATATAAGAAAGAGGATAAAAAGAAAGATCCGTAAGCAATCTACCAGCTGAGCGGGAGGCGAAATTAGAACTTGAGAAATTAAAATTAGAATCGGAACAAAAAAAAAGTATTTGAGGAAAGAAAAATGCAGCTTGAACTGGAGAAGCTCAGACTCAAACGGAGACAGATTGCTTTGGTGGAGAAGGATAGGAAACGACTCAGGTATTGGATGCGTGCTGATTTTGGAGGACCAAGGTTTCCTGACCTTCCCCATTTTATTGACGGAAAAGATGACTTATTTGCTACAATTGATCTGCTACAATTTAAAAGGTGTTCCAATGTTGCAAATTGGCCCCAAGCTAATTAGGCAACCCAGTTAAATGCCCTACCTGGTAGAAAAGCTTTGGATGTACGTATCCTATATTCAGGCTCTCAAAAAAGGACGCTTTAGACTATAGACATATGGTGGCGGCGCTGCTCCAACGGTGCAATTACACGGAACAGGGGTGCCGCCAATGTTTAAGAAAGTGTCACAACTTTACTTAGGAATCCAAAAGGACCAGTTAAACTGGGTAACCCGAATATCTGCGCTAAAGTAAAGCTGTGTTATTATTTTTATGCCGGCTCTAAAAATAGTTTGCAGCGAGACTGAAGTTTTTTAAACAGTTATATCTACGTAGAAAAGTACAACAATTTCGCGAAAACAACTTCTCTCTACAAACGGAAAAAATCACAGTTTCTGACTATAAAGAATATATTATTCGCATTTCACCTAGCGGTTTATTATGATCCACAGTTTAGCTATGTTAATGTTGCTCTTTAATTTTATTAATTTTTACATTTTGTCATCCTTGTATCACATGTACACAAAAAAATGTTCGTGTAGCACTTAAAGTATTAAATAGTGCAATTAGAATCGATTATTTTGTTGATAGGAAGCTATAAAAACTTTCTATTACATAGAATCAATTATGATGTATTTTTGCGGAGACATTTGCATTGGTTTACACAAACTTATGTTTTTTGCAAGTTATTAATAGCGAAAGGATCAAAAAAATGTTAATTATCAATAGGATTGTGAAACTAATTGAGACTCATTCTGAATCTGACCCTACAATTTTCCTCATTTTTGTGTACAACAACCGATGCAAAGGGCAAACTGGATATAATTTAATATAATTAAATAAACATAAAAGTTTATGTTCGCAATTTCAAGATTTCAAGATTTTCAATTTTAAATACCTATTTTTTGTCGTTCCGAGAACAAGAGCATTTTTCGAGATGTTAAGCCAAGACTTGGATGGACCGGTATTTAAAAAAAAGCTATAAATAGCCATGCCCAATTTAAGTTCAAAGACTCCGAGTATAAGACCAATCCCATGATTTAAACTCATTAATTTGAGTCTGAGTAATGTCGGATATTCTGTTAAATTACTTAACTACAATGTTCGTTACTATTAATTTTGCAGGTGGACAAACAATAGGCTACTTGGATAAACTGCAAAGCAATATGCGCAAATTGGCCTAAGCTTATGTGGTCAAAAATCAACAACAAGCATAAGCATCGACACGTCTATGTTGTTTTACTTATTTGGAGTGATCAGAAAGTTTTGACATTGCAGGAATTATACACTTCGTTTGGGTTTACCAAGAATACAGAGCTGTACCAGCGTTTCCTCTACGACTATCAAGCCACCAAGATGCCACATTCGCTGTTTGTACCACCTCGTAAGCCAAGGAATAAACTTTCCTCGCACGCAATTGGATAGGCCAAGGATAGATAAATTGAACGGAGTTGAACGAAAAAAAAATTTAATCAAAAATAAGTTTTTATTAAGTCAAAATTTTCTTTAGCTCCGCAGCTCTGAATTTAATAAATGCGCCATTATTCAAAGATCATTTTTAACCAATACTACAAACAGTTTCCTGCTCTAAAAATTTTATAAAGAGAACATTAAGCTCCACTTATTTTAAAACATATTGCTTCAGCTCTACATCAGCTCCAGCATTTTAAAAACGACTGGCCAGAGCTTTAGAAACTGAAATTGCTTTTAGCTGTGCAGCCTTGCACTAACAAGAGTAGACTATAAGGTGGCTGATGGACTAGAAGACTTTAAGATCATTTTGCTGTCACCTTGTCATTGCATTTAATCTAAACAGATGTTATGAGTTTATTTGTAAATGTTTTGTAACAAATAAATAAAAGTGAATCGGAATTTCAACCATGACCTTCAATAAAAAACGGGACGTTTGTCCAAGTAGCTGCAATGATTCACTTTGTGACTTACGAATTAGTGTTTTGCTCTGGTATAGAACTCCGATGAGGTTTCTGGTCCAGTGCCTTGTCTGATTTTGGTATTTGCCTTATCACCTCAATAATATTAGATGAAATGTTTTTTATATGCACTGTATACAATATATATAAATATATTCATAATTAACTTACAGACCACAAAATTTTTTAATTTAACATTAATTTTATTTGCCCCAACAAACTGTTTCGCCTGCCTGAACTCGTCAGGAAGCGGTTAAAAATCTTATTCAAATAGATTCTATTTGAATAAGATTTTTAACCGCTTCCTGACGAGCTCAGGCAGGCGAAACAGTTTGTTGGGGCAAATAAAATTAATGTTAAATTAAAAAATTTTGTGGTCTGTAAGTTAATTATCTAACCGCTCTGACTCGACGTCATTGAGCACTTTCCTGATGAGCTTCTTCTTCTTCTTTCGGCTTCTCCCTACTCGGGGTCGCCACAGCGCGATAGTAATCTCCATTTCACTCGGTCTACTTCATCTCCTTCCCTAGCTCCAACCCTTTCCATGTCTTCTCTCACCAAATCCATCCACCTTCTCCTTGGCCTTCCTCTTTTCCTTCTGCCTGGCACTGCCATCTCCATCATCCTTTTCCCCACGTAGTCTTCTTCTCTCCTTTTTACATGTCCATACCAACGTAGCCTCACATTCCGAAGTTTTTCTCCCAGCTTTGCAATTTTTGCAGTCCCTCTCACATATTCATTTCTTATCTTGTCCTTTCTTGTCACTCCCAGTGCCCATCTCACCATTTTCAACTCTGCAATTTCCATTTTTCCCATTTGCCGTTCAGTCACTGCCACCGTTTCCATTCCATAAAGCATGGCTGGTCTAACAACACTCTTGTATATTTTACCCTTAACCTTTGCTGATAGCTTCCTGTCGCACAGAACTCCAGATACCTTCCTCCAACTCATCCATCCTGCTTGGATCCTTTTCCTTACTTCTTCTTCACATCTTCCATCATTACTAACTGTTGACCCCAGGTATTTGAAGTTTTTGGCTTTCTTTACCTTTTCTTCTTGCAACTTCAACTCTTCTCCATCATCCACACCCCCAACCCTCATATATTCTGTCTTGCTCCGGCTCACTTTCAGGCCTCTTCTCTCCAGTGCATTTCTCCAAATCTCCAGGTCCTCCTCTAGCTCCCTATGATTTTGTCTACACAGAACTATGTCATCTGCAAACAGCATATCCCATGGTGCGTCCTTCCTGATGTTCTCCGTCAGCCTGTCCATAATAACGACAAAAAGAAATGGGCTGAGTGCTGAACCTTGGTGGAGTCCAACACCTACCTTAAATTCTTCAGTCAACCCTGCTGCACTTCTCACAGTTGTTGTCGCTCCGTCGTACATATCCTGGATAATCCTTATGTAGCACTCTGATGTTTCAGCTAACCGCAAGCATTCCCATATTTCTTCTCTGGGTACCCTGTCGTATGCTTTCTCCAGGTCAATAAAGGCACAGTGCACTGCCTTCTGCCCTTCAGTCCATTTTTCCAACAGCATCCTTAGACAAAAGATTGCATCGGTGGTACTCCTTCCTGGCATGAACCCAAATTGTTGCTCAGCAATTGTCACCTCCTTCCTTATCCTTGCTTCTATTATCCTCTCCCACAATTTCATAGTGTGGCTCATCAACTTGATCCCCCGGTAGTTTCCACATTCTTTGATGTCTCCTTTACCTTTGTACAAAGGTACAAGCACGCTCCTCCTCCATTCATCTGGCATCTTCTCTCCTCGCAAGAGTCTGTTGAAAAACTTCACTAAAAACTCCACACCTTTATTGCCTAGAGCAATCCATGCTTCCACTGGTATGTCATCAGGTCCTTGAGCCTTTCCCTTCTTCATCCTCCTCAACCCAGTCCTGACTTCTTCTCCAGAGATATCTTCCACGTCCCTTTCTCTCTCTTCTGTTCTCGTTTCTCTTCTTTCTCTAGGGTTTTCATGGTTGAGTAAGTTGTCGAAATACTCCTTCCATCTCTGTTTCACTTTCTCTTCTTCCATCAGAATCTCCCCAGTTTTACTCTTGATTACTCTTACTTGTTGAACATCCTTGCTTTGTCTGTTTTTCTGCTTTGCTATTTTGAACACCTCATTTTCCCCCTCCTTTGTTTCCAATTTTTCATAAAGTTCCTCATATGCCTTGTTTCTTGCCTTTGCCACTTCTCTCTTAGCTTGCTTTATTGCAGTTTTATATGCCAACTTGCTTGCATCATCTCTGATGGTATCCCATGCCTTTTTAGCTTTTTTCTTATCCTTTAGCTTCTCTTGTACTTCCTGGTTCCACCACCACGTTTCCTGTCTACCTGCCGGGCTAACTTTTCCTGATGTTTCACCCAGTTCCTTTCTGGCAATGCTCCGTATCATTTCAGCTATTGTTTGCCAGTCTTCCTGTCCACTAAGTATTCCGCTTTCAATCACATCCATTTTGAATTTACTGTTCACTTTCGAGTCCTTTAATTTCCACCATTTTATTCTCTTCACTAGTTTTGGTGCTTTCCTCCACTTTGTCCAGATGATTATCGCACTGACCACTATTCTGTGCTGTTTTGCTACACTTTCACCTACAACAACTTTTGTATCCACCACCTCCTTGATTCTTTGTCTTCTCACCATGATATAATCCACCTGCGAACTGCGTCCACCACTGCTTTCCTGATGAGCACCGACCAAAAAAATTTTGAAAAATTTCTAAATATATTCATATATTTTTTATTTAATAAAAAAAAATCAAACTTCTGTTAACAAAAAGAGATTATACTTTAGAATGTGTAAAGCAACATAAAGTTTACTATTGTACAGTGTAATAAAAACAAAAGTTAACAATAAGCTGAGAAAAACCCAAGCAAACGAATTTTGAATAAAAAATAACCAAAAAAAATTCAAGAAGAAGTCGGCTGTCTAGTTGCAACAAACAAAAGTCCGAATTCGCTACAAAAAAACTTCGCGGAAAAATATTTTTAGAGCGATTTGTTGGACAAAATTAATCAGCAGTTGTTTAAAAGAGCCGCCGATGGACAGAACAAACTAAAATTATTCGAAAAAATTTGCCTCTGTAAACCTGGAAAGCACAGCCACTGGTGTCGTGACTGTAGGGAACCGGTTTGCAGCACTACGCTGGTTGCGGCCAGTTTCCGAATCTAACTCAGAATTTCCTGTAGTTACTTGTGATTGAATAATCTGGGGTTAAACTGATTATGCGAACACAAAGCCAGCCGAAGTGGCCGAAATAAATAAATTTAAACAAACAATAAACAAGGAAATCTTCTTGAAGAACTCCGTAAAAATATCTTTGCTGATACGTTTTATTTCTTTATAGCTTCATTCCCAACTTTCACTCTTGTAGTCTTTTGTTTCACAAATCATTTTTAGACAAATTATCATTGATTTTATTAGTCCATTGTGAAATTAGCCGTAGATGGATGGTCGACAACTTAAAAGGTAAATATTTTTAGGTAATGGATCAAAAAATATGTGAAAAAATTAGACCAAAAATTGCGTTCTGATTATGTCCTATTTAAATTCGAATATTAAAGTGAATTTAATATTTGTAAATGACGAACCAGTTTAAATTGAAAATTTTTAACGCAAAATATTCAATGACCAGTATTAGCTTGCCATTACTAGCTTGAATAAATATTAGAGTTGAAAACAAAAAATTGTTCTGCATCGAAGTGGCCCAACTACTACTATTTGTGCTGTTGCAAAGTAAGCTATGTTCTAAGAATAAGCACGAAATTTAAAACACAAATGGCAAAATAAATTATTTGGTAAAGGTATTCACAAAAGCACTAAACATACTGTAACATTGTTCAACAACTACTTATTTAACAACAAAGTTTTAAAATCTTGATAACATCATCATGTAGTTAACGGACTAGAAGGAAACAAACAATCAGCATCGTTATCATCGTAACCACAAAAGTGTTGAACTTAAACAAACCTATGAAGTAAGATTAAGTTTATGTCTTTATAAAAATATTTTAACTTCATAACATTATATTAGTGTATTGTGACACTACAACAAGCAAATGCGTAATTCCCCAGCGTCCACGGTCTATTTTATTATTTTACAAACAGCTTTTTTTATTTCAGCCAAAATAAGTTTTGTTCTGAAAATTCTATTCTCAAAAAAATGATGTAGCAAAATCGCTAATTTGCTAAGAAGTTCTTAAATATTGAATTGTTTACTTAAGGTAATTTGGTCACGAAGCAACATTTTTTTACACCGAATTGCATTAAAAACTAAAAGCATTTCCACCCACCACTTTGGCCACTTGCTATGCAGGAATTGTTAATAAGCGTAAATCCAGGATTGCAAGTGCAAATGAAACGTCCCGAAGAAGTGGTTGTGCAGATTCCATTTGGACCGCATTGGTTGGAAGCACACTTTTTTTACTATTTAAAAAACTCGGTTTAGCCATTGTAGTTAGAACAAGGTGTCCAAACTTATCGGTTCTGCGGGTCACTTTGAAAGTTATGTGAAACTTGCAGGCCGCAGTTAGTTGAAAACTATCTCCAAATGCGAAACATGGTTGCTAAGACCTTTTTTTGGTCTTCAACACAAACTGCCATCTAATGCCTGATATCTGTTCCACTAAAACTATCAATAAGTTTCCGGAAAGGCAGCGTTACGTTGAACTCTTAGTGAAGACCAAAAAAAGTTTTTACGTTGATTTTTAGTAATTTTGAAGACGAAAAGGCCTGTTGTTTAAAGCTATGATCTTTTTGACCTCCGATGGTAGTTTGAGTTAATGAAAGATAGAAAGAAGGTCGTAGATCAGCAGGTACTCAGGAGTCTGTAGCTTGTTCTGTATAACTTTGGAAAGCTGTCCGTCACTAAAAAAAGCTGGAAATCACTGCTTTAAACACTGATGTTGTTTCTGATCGAGACAATCCCTCTGCCGGCCCATGCGACCTGCAGCTTTGGGTTTGGACCTTCTCGATTTAGCATATAAATATAAAATTTTGATAGAGAAAAACAACCTTTTTGCAATTACAGTATATTTAAATAATAAAACAAGATCGTCTTTTCTAAAAATGTATTTTTAGAATGAAGAAATTATGTATAAAAGTGGCGCAAAATGTGCTAAACTACACTGAATGAAAAGCTAAAAATAAAAAATGGAGTACATGTGCTACTTGGAATGTGAATGATTAAAAAAACTTTTGGAATATAAAATTTGAAAGTTTAAATAATTTCATAATAAAAAGCAAAGTCAATATACTGCAAAACATAGTTTATTAGAAGACGTTGCAATTTTTTAACTTATTTCATCATCAAAAATTGCTTACTGTCACAAACTTTGTTTGGGAATCCTAAAGGACCAGTTGAGCTAGGTAATCCGAATACCTGCGCTGAAACAAAGTTGTGTCTAATTTTAATTTATTCCGACTCAAGAAATAGTCTTGCTATGAGCCTGAAGCTTTTATACAGTTGATTTAAACGAAAGCTTGGATTGGTTCGTTGAAGACTCTTTTTCACAGACAAACAGAGACCACTGTCTCTAATAAGAACGAATGTATTACAAAAATTACGACCGATGAAATTTCTATTTCACGCTTTGCCAAACTGCAAAGCGAACTCAACACTATAACTTGATTCAATCAACACAAATAATTTTACCTCTGTAGAACACAACTCCCGACCACTGGCACAAGATAAATTTAACAATTGTCAAATGATACAAATCTAACGGGCAACCTCCTGCAACCAAAATCACTTTCACTCGTACCATTTCTCGAGTCGTCTCAAATTACCTAATAATGTCATCTCGCTACGCATCGCCTTTATATAGAAAAAAAATCACGTGACGCAAATTTACTCGTAAACGCTAGACCATTCTCCGACTTTCTAGGGAAGGTGCCTTCTCTCGGGCCAAGTAGCATATACGCGAAGATTCTACAAGTAGCGAGCTATAGCGGCGCTTGGACAAAAACATATTACTGTTACTGTTACCGTGTTAGCTGACTCGTAGTGGTCAGCATATCGGAACCACCGCCAGTATGCCCTTGCGGTTTAGCGGTGTTCGCAGTTACGCTGGTAGTGCATTGTTTTCAATTGAAAAACATATTACGTCATTACTGTCGACGGAAAGAGAAAAAGGATACATGAAATAAATCAAGCGAATCGAGGCATTATACCATGCAATAAAAGATTAGAGATTCACGACGACGCGATTATTAATTCATAATAAAACTTTGGATTACTTTTAACGGGAATAAACTATATCGTCATGATTAAAATTATTATGAATGAAGTGTGACACTTATATTAAATTATCTTAGGCCTATATCTTCAAGAAATCTCTGATCAACTTTCTCAAGAAATAAATTTATTTTTTTGGAAATTTCACACAAACGTGCAACTACGTTTAATGCACTCAACTTTTAAGATTTTTAGCATAAAAAATATAAATACATGTGTTACGTCGTTCGCGTAAATTAATGAGAAGTAGATGCTGGGTACGAGTTTCAAGCCGGTGCGCCTTTAGTATCGGCGCTGAATAATCAGCGCTACCTTTTAGTTGCGTTCTTGCGCGGCTGTTGGCCATAAACTGATGCCACGTTGTATTGGTACGCCTTTTGACTTGAGCTGGCTGGGACTTGGCATTTTGCACAGTCTTCAGATTGATTTGGCTGCTCTATTTGTCTATTTGGACGTTGTCTATTTAGGGTAGAGAATTTGGTATTTGATACTTCCTTTGCTCGTCCGCCCAACATCGTTGGTGAGTGTGTATTGTGTTTACGCGTTAAGTTAATTGATGTAATATTTGTGTTATTGTTTAGAAAACCGTTTCGGACTGGCGCCGCCAATATTGTTTTGTTTTGTGAAATAAAATTATAAATCTGGTGCTGGTCGTGAAGCGCGTTTGTGAGGAGTTGGAGGAAGGACGAGGCAGTTTGCGACTCCGTTACAATAGGCATGGAATTATGTTAAATAAAGTTTTAAACTCAAATAGAAAAATAGTTCAAAACAAATTGTGCAAAATGTTGAAATGAAGTTTTTAACTAAACTTGTTCTAAAGTAAAAATTTGGTGAGTTCTGAAATGTTTTTTTTTGTTTTTAATCACTTGGTGTAGAATGCACCATCCTAGTAATTAAAATTAATGGTTAGAAGCCATTTAGCTTGTTCAAATTAGGCTACCTATTACTTTCCCTGTTTATTTTTTTTACTTCAATTTTCTTTCAAGATTGCAATAGGCTAATATTTTAACTCTTAGCAGTTGTTTTCACCAGCTCACCCTTATAGAAAGTTATTAAAAGTCTCCATTTTAAGAAATGCTTAACCTACCACAAAAAAGCTGCAATCAAAAGTCTTCTTAGTCAAATAGACGTTAAAAAATTGCTATTGCATCAGTTGTGGGAAAAGATGAAAATTCTCAAATTGAATCGGTTTATGGTGAACATTATAGACTGCATTTAGTGTTCTGATTGTCTCTGTTGTACATTAAGCATTTGTTGTTACTATATAACAAAAAATGTATTCTTTTTATCACATGTTTATATAATTTTTAAAACTTTATATGTCATTATTTTGTTCCAATTACACAAAATGATTAATGCAATGCTTACACATGTATTATTAATCACAAGGAGTGTTTTTTATCAATTAAACAAATTGAATCTGAAACATAGTATCTTTTTGTTAAGCAAATTTTTAATTGTAGAATTCTTGCTTCTGAATTTTAATCAATTTTAGATAACTTTTATAGCAATTTGAGAATTGCTTAAAAAAGTTCACTTTATGCAAATATTGAGCAATATTTAAAAACTGAATAGATTATGACGTAGGCTGCTATTGTTTCAAATTTAAGGGGTCTTCACTTTATTTTAATTACTTTTTAAATGATGGTATAACAAGAGAGAAGCAATATTTTGCTTAAGGGGGCAGATGCGGCTGTTGAATTCGCTCCATCCGAAGGCCATCATTTCAATTGATAATGGAAAGAGTTAAAATTCTGAGATGTCCTCAATAAACTATGTTTTGCAGTTTATTAGTTTTACTTTTTATTCTGAAAAAAAGTTTATTTATACGTTTAAATATCCAGCTTTAAAAGCAATTGACAAATCAATAAAAAACACGTCGAGTCAACCAATGAACAATTTTTAATTTAATACAAGAATACTGCACGTTGTTGGTGAACCTGACTACTGTATATTGAATGCTAAAAAAACTTTGAAATTGTGGATTCCACCAAAAAAAAATTACAAATATGGCCTCATTAATGCTGCATTGCATAATTTCAACTTTCTATTTGTTTCAATATCAGCACCGCAGACAAACAGTAGATTTTTTTGTTTGGGTGACCACTCAATCACAATTCGATATTTTGCCGCCACAGTTCAACAACCTTGTCGTGCTTGACGAACCATAAATTTTATTTACTAATAAAACAAAGCTATGCTTACACGGCAATGCTATATAAAAATTATTACTTTGAGAGCATGATGTTCCATTTCCGGTAAACCCAGTCATACACAAGCAAGTGAATGATCCAACTGTGTTTGTGCACGTCGCGTTAGTGTCGCAATTATCGGTGCCAGCCGTACATTCATCGATATCTGTAGAAAAATAAGGTTTTCGATTCATCCTCTTCAACCGGTTTGATAGCAGATATACCCTCAATAGCAGTGTAGTTTTGTTGCAGGTAAAAACCATTTATCTCTTCACTTAGTTTTTATGCATTGAAACCTCATTTACTTGTTTAAGCGATTGTTTAATTGAACATTTACCGCTTGACTGGTACAAATGTGTTTTGCATTCTCTGCCGCGTTTTTATGGAATTTGCTCCTTGCATGATTAAACAACTTTCTCCTCCTTTTTTCCAGTTCTTAAATACATCAGCATCAACGCGATAGATAAAAGGAGACGAGTCATTAGGTTGTGCGTAATCTGTACAAACTGTGCAGAAAGCTGATCACTTTTTTAAATGATAACCCAACCACTCGTTTTGAAAGTAGCACTTTTCTCTCAAACTTTTGTTTTTCATAACTGCAGTGAATTCGTCTTTCTTTACCCAGAAATTATCTGTTTCAGTAGTGCTACCGCAATTTTCTTTGGAAGAAATATCACACGTTAACGATTCTTCCATGCCAACATTATTAAAATATTCAACCTTTTTTGATGAAGTAATTTGGGCACCGTCATGGGAGGCTGAATCTGTTGCCGGCGAGATCGGAGCACATACAAAAAAATATCTAACTTTGTTTGTCCAGGTTTCGTTGCGGCTTGTGCTAGCTCTTTTTGACTTAAATTTTTTGTTCGATCTGCCATGGGCATTGTAGAAAATTACCAACGCACGTGTTTTATTTTATTTCTCTTGAGTTTCTAATCATAATTTGCGCGAGCACTAGCTGCCAGCGCCTTTTTTGTTTTACGTTTTATTTTTAATTAATCTCACCTTAGAGCAGTGGTTCTCAACTTTTTTTAGCTCATGCACCCCTTCAACCGTTATTCACAGATAAAATCCCCCCTTAAAAATTGAGTTTGTAAAGAACACTTTTACGTCGGTGCACTAAGAAACTAAGAAAAGTCTTCACAAATGATAGGCTCTTTAGCCTCTGATGTTAATAATACTAAATTATTACGCTAGTAATTAACTTTTCTGAACAATATTTTAAAATGAAAACCTTAATTCAAAACACAAAAGAAATTTATTGTACTCATGATGCGAATTTAACAGTCAGTGGGATATTTGTGATTGTTTTTTCTTTGACAATTCATGAATGCGTGGAAAAGTATTGGAAAGGGCACAACGCACATCATTTTCGACATCCAATCTGTTTCTTTGTTCTGTTTTTATTTGCAAGAGAGTTGAAAACCCAGATTCGCAAAGATAAGTAGAGACAAAGGGAAGGATACCTTGGATAGCTTTTTTTGTCACTTTAGGATAGAAATCGCACATCAACGGCCAAAATTCAGTAATTGATTTTTCATTGAATAAATTTCTTGCGCAAGAATCAGCTTTGAGTTCTAAAAATTCATCCTGCAAACTATCAGGAACTTTTTCAACTGGCAATATGAAGGGATTTCATATTAAACCGAGCTCATCGTTATCAATCTCAGGAAAATATTTAATGAATTCTGATTCTAGTGCTTCCAAATGTTGCAAAATCAATTAGGAAGCACGTGTTCTTCGTCATCAACTTTCAAAATTGATGATAATTCTTCAAACATTGCAACATTGTTTGTGCTGATTTTTCTTTTCCAATTATCAAGCTTGCTCATGAAAGCTTTCAAAGTATCTTTAAATTGTATTATAATGGTGTTTTTCCCTTGCATCTTCAGGTTTAGTTTATTTAGTTGGTCAAAAATATCAACCATATAAGAAGGTATCTTATCCATCTATCATTCTTCAGCAATAAAGCAAAATCTATTTTCTTTTCAAGCTCAAAAAATAATTTGAGTTCATCTCTCAGCTCAAACACTCGCTTAATTACATTTCCTCTTGAAAGCTACCGAGTATTTGAATGAAGCAGAAGTACGTGATGGTCTGCATCTATGTCAATGCAAAGTTGCTTGAATAACCGTGAGTTAAGAGCGCCTCCTCCGCGACAAAAATTACCATTTGAACTGTGTGATCAAGAACTTTACTTAATGGAGAAGGAAGCGTTTGGAGGCTAGCGCATGGCGATGAATCATACAATGAATGCCTTTTGTGTTTGGATTTTTCTTTTTAATATAAGCTTGAAATCCAGATTTGGTTCCTAACATAGCTGGGGCTTCGTCTGTGCAGCACCCACATAGGTTTTCCTACAAAAGATTTTCTGATTCGAAGGAAGAAGAAATTTTTTCGAAGACGTCGACGGCTTTTCCTAGTTTTTTCGAGACGGGAACAAAAAAGGAGCTCCTCCTTAAAACTATTCAAATGGACATACTTTACAAATACCATTAAATGGGAACATGATACTACATCAGTAGATTCGTCAAGCTGAATTGAAAATAAGCCAAATGCAGCAGACTTAATCTCTTGCACAATTTGATCTCTAATGTCTGCAGCCATATCTTCGATCCTTCTCTGAATTTTTTCTTCTCTACATTTCCAAGCATAAGTTCAACTATTTTCAGAGAGCAAGGTTTTATCAAATTTTCACCAATTGTATGCGGCTTTTTCTGCCTCGCTGTTTCCAGAGCAACATAGAAAGAAGCTTCATTTGCATTTTTGTTCGTTTCATGATATGTCCCATTTGAATTTAGTCTCATCTTTTTTAAAGCAACTAACGTGACGTACAAAAAAACTTCTGCTTTTATCCTTGTGTTGTTGGTGAACATTGTGTAAATGTTGTTTTAACTTTGTTGGTTTCAAAGAATTATTTGACAGAACTTTATTGCATATCACGCACTGAGGTCTTTCCTCTCCATTATTAATGATGCATGTGATCCATATTCAATGTATGAATCATTGTATCTTTTTTTTTGACACTCATGTTGTCTAAAATTTTAATGATTAAAATTACTTTTTGACACTCCTGAGGTATCTAGCAAATGAATTTTGTTTAAAATTATTTAAACTGTAAATGCTAAATGCTCTGAAACAAGCAAACAAAAAAGCTTGTAATAAGGATTATGAAAAGGAAAGTTTAGTGTTGCTGTAGCGATGGCGGCAAAGTATCTATGACGCTGCTTTAACAAATTGGCACTGATGTAGAAGTGGCGAGGCAAGGCAGCGAACGACGTTATCAAACACTTCTTATAGCGTCCAACGAGGCAAAATCTGACTCTAACCACGTGCTTTGAACTCTACTGCTGACGCTACACTAGACTGCAGTCACAACTTCAGCAACAAATCAGGCACACGGCTCTTTTATTTTGTAGGACACCAAAATTCGTCACAAACCATTCCTCATCAAAAATCCACCTTTTTTTTAATCAAGTTTTCGTTTTTTAACCAACTTAGAATTTTCCTGAACTGAAACTAAATTTAGTTTATATAGCTTTTAACTTTCTGCAAGACTTAATATAGTAAGGATTTGCAACTTACAATCAAATTTTTAAATGACAATGGTACGTTGTGTACCATGATTGTAATTATAACGTAAAAAAGCACTTCTGTGAAGGCTTATAATTCTAATTTTTAGATATTTTGTGACATCATTATTGAACCATTTTCATTTTATTTTACAATCTAATTCTTATATTCCTCAAAAGGGTTGAAAAAAGTGTAAAGAAACCAACAAAAACTGAAAATATTAACAATTCTCAATCTCTATCTGCATATGAAGCACTAACTATCAAGCAATTTCACACTGTTGCTGCTAACCTATTGTAAAAGTATAAAAACGCTTTCCAGCTTGACTGCATTATATCAAAGAAAGCGCGAAAATTTATATTAACTTTGATGTGACCACATAAAAGACTTCGCGAGCTGCGTGTTGCGCATATCTGCTGTTGTGGAATGCGGAAACGCTACAGTGCCACTTGACAAAAACAGTTAATAAACTTACAGATCTGGACGCAGCTATATTACATGCTTTAACTACATTACATCTTAAACAAAATTCTAAATACAAAATTCCCCCCTGGTGGGGAATTCCCCCCCGGTTGAGAACCCATGCCTTAGAGCATAGTTTGTGTCTGCAGCGCGTTCATTTTAGAGCTGCCTTTTTTGCGTTTCGACACACTTCTTAATTTGTGAGGCGACCAGCTGCAGAGTTTGTGAGCGGCTGGTTGAAGTCTGAGTAGACTTAGCATGCAGTTTAAGATAATTCCCGTTTTCCCCGTGAGTCAGCACCGAAGTGAACTGCTCGGTAAGACACCTATGCGTTTTCTTTTTGTGTTTAATTTTTAGTTTGTTTTTATTTATTTACAGATTACCGTTTCCGCTTTCGTTTTCGCTTTCATTTTTTACGTTTCAACGTTTCAGTTATTACTTGTTTTCAATTAAATTATTTCCTTGATTATTATTGTCCTTTTAATTTGTCGAAGCCGGAAGCGCGTTGCGGAAGCCGGGATCGACACTTCACTTTGCGGCAATCGGCAACTTCAGCGCCGTTTACCGTTACAAAAAGTAATTGAGCATTTTCGGTGAGTCCGTATTGTTCTTATTTTATGATAATGTCGTTGGGTGACCCAAATGAAGTTTACAAGGCTCTGCAAAATTTGTATGTTAGAGCAGAAAGTTTAATGATGAAGCCGCTGTTAACCCTTTTATCTGATATTAGTAAAAAATTTGAAAATTTGACTAATTTGTTAGAAGCTCTTGATGAACAAGAAGCCTCGAATTTAAATTTTAGTAAGAACAGCATTGTTGTAGAGAAACGGCAGTTTGAAGAGCATGTTCAACGCTGGATAAAAGATACTGAGGATAAGTTAAGCAAAGAGAGTCGCGCTTTTTCGCATGAATGCTCCTCGGTAAGAACTGGCAGTCAAACTACCTCTAGTTCGATTCATAGTGAGAAACAAAGGTCACTTGTAAAATTAAAAATTTCCACGGCAGCTGTCCAGCAAGAAAGTGCCAGAGTTTACGATACGAGACAAAAAACTAGAGAAAGAGCTGAAGAGATGAAAAGAAAGCTTATGCGCGAAGCCGAAGAAGCAAGAAAAAAGGCTGAGCGAGAAGCCGAAGAAGCAAGAAAAAAAGCTAATGAAGCCATGGAAGAAGTAAATAGACAAATGAAAATGGAGGAAGAAGAATTAGAACGAATTTTACTAGATAAAAAGCGCAATGAAGAATTAGCAAGGATCGAGGCAGAAGCTTGAAGAATTAAGCTGTGGAAATGCAGAGGAAGGCACTAGCACACGAAAGGTGCCGCATTTAAAAATACGTGATTATTCCAAACCGTTTAGTGAAAATGTCACAACTGTTAAAAAACGCGCCATTGCATAATTTTCCGCCTCGTACTTCATTGCTTACTGACATTCCCAAAAGTTCTGTTCAAATCGGTAGACCATTTCCCGTTACTTTTGCAGAACTTCCTGATCAAGATTCGCGTATTAAAGTTAAAAATTCAAGCTTAAGTCAAAAACCCGAAAGTCATTTTAAGTCTAAATTTGATTATCGCAACACAGAGCAAGCGCAAAGACAAGAAGTTTTTAATTCACTCTCGTTAACTTTGCCAACTAGTTTTCATAAATATAATGCCTCTAGAATGCGTCCTGCACCGCCGGTTGTAATTCAAAAAATTAATGGTGATCCAATGGAATATTGGTTGTTTGTTAGACAGTTTGAGGCTCATGTATTAGGAAAGGTTGAAGATTACGAATTATTTTCGTTGTTGCATCAATATTGCGAATCGCATGTACATTCTAAATTTAGTTATGTATCAAATCAGTCGCCTGTAATAGCGTTTCAAAAAGCATGGGACATTCTTTTTGATGAATATGGTCATCCCTATGAAATAGCTAGATGTTGCGAAGAGCGATTAAAAAGTGTTTATAAAATTCCCGATGATGACAAAAATAAGCTTAAATCATTATCTCAACTTCTTGAAAAGTGCTGTGTGTCTCTAAAAAATACTGAACAAGTTTCGAGTTTAGATTCAATGCATGTGATTATGGGCGTCGTTAACAAACTGCCAATTAATTTGAAACGAGCTTGGGTAGAATATGCGGTACAAATTGAACAACAAACTGGTGAGAGAGCTAAGTTTCTTGATTTGTCTAAATTTATTACAGAAAAAAGTCGAATTGCTAATTCTATTTTTGGTAGAGAAACGTTTCAAACTAATTACAAACCTCGCCGCGAAAGCGCGTATGTTTCTGCAACGACAAAAAATGTAAAAGACGCGTTGAGTGTGGCAAAAAGCCGATGTTTTTATTGTGAAAAAGTACACAAGCTAATTGATTGCGATAATTTCAAAAATTTAACGTACGAAGAAAAGCACAAATTTGTTAAAGCAAAGGGACTTTGTTTTAAATGTTTAAGCGGTAACCACTTCGCTTGTTACTGCAAATCGAGTTGCAAATGCTTAATTACTGGTTGCAAAGGAACCTTTCACCACACTCTTCTTCATAAAATTACTGACACTGAAGTGACGGGTCACGTCGACGCCTGTAGTTCTGTTCAACTTAATAAATCAACTGGTAATGCCCAGCATGTCTTTTTAAATGTTGTTCCGGTGCGCGTTCCCTGCAAAGGTAAAGAAACAGAGGTATACGCATTTTTAGATCAAGGTTCTACCGCTTGTTTTTGCGACCGCAGTTTGGCAAGGGAATTGCAACAGAGCGGCACGAGTCAACAGCTTAAATTGCAAACGTTGACAGAGGCAAAATCTTATAGAACTGTGTCTGGAGAGATGGAAGTTAAAGGTTTGTTTGACGGAGATTGGGTCCAGCTTCCAGACGTTACAGTTGTAGATGAAATACCTGTACAGCCAAACGTAATTCCCACATCACAGATATTAAGCAATCATAGCTATTTAGCTGATATTAATTTTTCAAAGCTTTACAGGCAAAACGTACAGCTTTTGATTGGTGCTAATGTCCCTAGAGTATTTAGATTAGAAGATTTAAGATCTGCTCCGGATAAATTATGAAGTCACCTTTGCGGTGGTCTTTGCTTGGGCCCTGTTCTAAATTTAATTGCACAGTATCCAGTAGTGATAAAAATGTTTACTACGGAAATAATTTAATATAAAATAAGTTATAACTGAAACGTTGAAACGTGGAAATGAAAGCGGAAACGGTAACTTTAGCGCCGTTTACCGTTACAGGCATTTTGTGATTTTTTTGCACAAAAGTTTTATAAACGGCAGCCCTGATGAGAACTTAGCACGAATTAAAATATGTTAGGCTAATTACTTATGTTACACGATCTTCTGATTCACTAAGCTTTACACAAAGTAATTTCAAGCACTAAACCTTATTAAAAGCATTAACAAAGCAACTTTGCTTTTACGTTTTACTCTTCTTGACTGCTAACAATATAGTAGCTGTGAATTTCGTTTCGACTCCCTATTTCTGCTTAGTCGGCGTTTAATCGTATCTGGTCGATCTTTGCTGCAAATTTACAGCAAGTAACATTGTTATGATAATAAATACTTGAGGGAAATAAGAATTTGATTGTAAAATGAATAACAATGTTTTAATGACGCTGTCACAAATACCTAAAACTTAGAATTTATACTTTAACAAAAGTGCTTTTGTTAGGTTACAATCACAATCATTCAGAAAAGAACCAAAAATTGTGCACTAAAGTTGACTGAGTTTTCATTGATCGCACAAGCTTTCGTGAACTACTGCTCACTTCGTCAGGTGCAACCAAAAAATAATTTACATATCTTTTTAATCACGATCATGGTACGCATATGTACCACTATGCATCAAATGGTCAAGAGTTTAAGAATGTCACGCGTTTGGCCTTGGTGTTTGTATTTTAGAGCTTTAAGCTTTTATTGCATACGTTAAAACTTTTGTCACGACTTTCATTGCTGTGCTATAATTTACGGATGTCTTTTTAATTTTACAAACATTGTTGGATTTAATGTTGATCGAGATTACATAGGTTAAATGTAGAGCAGATCTAAAAATATTTCTGTAAGACAAATTTCAAAAGGCACAATTGCCCCCTGCCCCCCAGCTTCCGGGGCCCCTGTGTACAGTATATAATAACAATTTCTTAATTATAAAATTTTTATTAATGTCATATTACATACAACCATACTTTCACATACAATGGTTACCACGCATAAAACAAAAGACGGCAACAAAGACAATACTGATTGGCCGTACAAATATGAAGCTATAAAAAGTGCCAACAGTAAAGTTCTTTCTGGTCGTTTTTGACACGTTCGTTTATTTTTCTTAGAGGTCTGATAAGTATAGCAAAAAAAGTCAATTTGCTTAACGATTTACTAAAAACAAGGTTTATCATGTTTTATCTGATGCATGTTGACTTTTAGTAATAACGACATTAAACTTTTATTAGGTTTTCTTTTCCAATTACTTGCTGGGCATTTCAATGTTTTATTCTGGCAAGGTCATACGTTTTAAAAATTTTACCATTAAACTTCCTCAAAAGTTATTTTAGCTTATAAAAAGAAGCAAAAAAAGACAATTTTTTGTCAACAGTTTTTTTACGTGAAATGACTATTAATGTAGACGTGGAAACTCTTTTAAAGAAAAATTTGCCCATAATTTTTTACGTATGATATATTTGTTATTTATCAAGTTATTGGTTAGATGCAAATAATAAGGTAGGCTTATGACCACACCACAAACCTAAAATGCAATAAATCATTTTAAAAACTAAAAAAAATTAATAAATACAAAATAAAAGCTTTACAAAGGTTAAAAATTTCCAAAAAATCGAGAAAAAAACACGGGGTACGAGTAACGACATATCCACCATAATTTTATCACAACAGAAACTGCTAGTCAACACACTAAAAGAAATTATACGAAGCAAGTCAAAAAAAATTTCAAAATTTTAATGAATTTGAACGCAGATAAGAAATTTTATGTTTTAATGTGATTTTTGACATGCAGGCGACTTTGAACACGAGCCTAAACATTGCGAGCAGGAAAGGCTGGTTGTATAGACTGGTTATTTTTTCTACTTTGTTTATTGTCTCTTAAATTTTTCTTTAAGTTTCGCCAAGATTTTATTTAAATGATCAGTTGCTAGCATTATGCTTTCAATCATTTTTAAAACTTTTTTTTATTACTTTTTTAATTAGATGTTTTGTTTCACTTTCTTGCTATAATCTTTTAATTTACTCTGTTGATCTCAAGTGTTTATGTTAAAAGACAAAAAACAACTTTAATGCAACTGAAAGAACTATTCTAGACGTGATATGAAAAATTGTTTTTGCATTTTATAAAATGTTTTAAATTTGGAAAAGATTAAAGGATTCATGAACTGACTAGTTGTTCCACTTTTTATCAATAATAACTATTGCTTGTTTATTTCAATAATTTGAAAAAAACATAATAACTGTAGAAAATGAACAGTATGTAGCTGTAAACTCACCAGAGCAGTTAGGCATTCCGTTTCCACTAAACCCTATACGACACGTTAAGTGGAATCAGTTGCTGTGTCCACGCAATCCGCGTTAACGTCGCAAATTAGAGTTTTATTTGCACAATCATCTAAAGAAATGTAAGCTTGATTAGTTACATATTTTATTGCATTGACCAATTGACATTAGTAAGCACAACAATATCCAGATCAATAATTAATATTAAGACTAATCCAAAAGCTTGCAAACAGTCGAATCAACTTGTTTTGTAAAACTGATGATAGTAAAAGCTAGTGCAAATTTTAAACTAAGAAAGATTGAATAACTATTTTTGAAAGAAAATGTATTTGCGATATTCATTTTAATATTGTCTTTGTCGATAGGGTAATCGAGTAATTCGTCGTCGTCGTCGTTTGAAGAGGTATCCATTCCAGGTCAGACACAAACAGGACTGGGGCCGAGGGTTTATCCTTTTACTACCCCAGACTGCTGCACTGCCTGGATCAGACGCTGGCAGTGATGTCATTAAGCCAGCATCGAGTTTCGTCATCCAAAACCGTCAGACCTCGTGCTCCATGTGGTGCCTGATGTATAGGGCACGCTGTTAGTACATGGTCTGCGGTTTGCTCAGAGGCGCCACACTCGCAATTCGGTGAAGGAGCGAGACCCCATTTGTGCATGGACGAATGGAATCGCCCAACACCAGTCCGCAGGCGGTTGAGCTTAACCCAAGCTGCTCGGGGTAAGCCCATCCCAACAGGCCTGGCACCGGTCTCGGGCACAAAAGCACGGAGCCTGGAAGCACCTTTACAGTACTCCGTTTTCCATTTAAGATTTGTCTATTCAGAGGCGTGGATTTCAAGTCTGGCAAGGTTGTCCAAAAGATTCCGCGCACCTGGCACAAACGGGCGTCTGGATCTTAGTCTCTCTTGGCGAGTATCTGAGGACCCACTTAACAGACCATGCAAAATATGATCGGGGTCCAGAGATCCACGGTAAGCCAAGGAGAGTGTCGCTCCCATTCGGCGAAGCTCAGCTGGCTGGATGCCTGAGAGTATAGGTAGGTGGTCCGTTGGAGTGGGACGCTGGCATCCAGTAACTATGCGCAAGGCGTCATTCAAGACACTGTCAATGAGGCGAGTGTGAGCACTGCGACACCAGACTGGTGCACAGTACTCAGCTGTTGAGTAGACTAGAGATAAGGTGGCTATGCGTAGTGTTTTAGCACCAGCACCCCATCCCGAGCCCACGAGTCGCCTCAGCAGTGTGACGCGCGAAGATAGTTTTTTGCGGAATGCCACTAAATGGTGACGAAACGTGAGCGATCTGTCCAGTTTTACCCCAAGGTAAGTAGGGGTTGGACAGAACGGTAAAAGTCTATCATTGTTGTAGACCTTTAGCTCACGTTTGGCCTCTCGGTTGTTTAAGTGAAAGGCTGTCGTCACCGTCTTAGTGTGACTGAGCTTCAACCTCCAAGTCTGGAGATACGCTGACAGTGTGGACATGTCTTGGCTTAAGGTCCCCTCCAAATCCTTCCAGTTTCCAGAAGAATGCAACAATGCTAAATCATCAGCATAAGCAAACTTTCTGGAAATCATGGAAGGAAGATCGTACGTATAGATATTAAATAGGAGGGGAGCCAAGACCGATCCCTGAGGAACACCGTTTTTAAGACGGCGTAGCCTGCTTTGCTTGCTGTCACCGGTGGTAAGGGTGAAACTTCGATTTCGGACAAGCTCCACGATCATTTTGACCATGTGCTTATCCGGAAGTAGTCTCAGCAGCTTGCAGATAAGGCCACGGTGCCAGACAGTGTCATAAGCAGCTGTCAGATCGATAAATACGGCATCGGCCTTCTTGTTAGCCTCAAAAGAATCCTCGATGTTCTGAGTTAGCAGAACAAACTTGATCTACGGTTGACTTCCCGCGTCGGAACCCAGCCTGCTCTTTAGGGAGCAGTGGATTGATTAATGGTTCAACGCGGGCGTAGATAAGCCTCTCGAGGATCTTGTAGGGGACACAGAGCAGAGATATCGGTCGATAACTCTTTGGGTCCCCCACGGGCTTTTCGGGTTTTGGGATCGCGACCACAAGCGCTCTTCTCCAGATCTTGGGAATTTTGAGTCGGCGCAAACAGGAAGAAAGGAAGTCACGTAACCAGGACTTCAGAGCAGCTCCAGCATGGAGTATAAGCTCTGGGCAGATGGAATCAGGTCCCGGAGCTTTACCTGGTTTTAAATGTTGAAGGGCAGCAGTAAATTCTCTCTGTGAAAAAGTGTCAGAGATATTTACTGCGTCTGGTGTTGTGGCCCTCCAAAGGTCAGACACTTCTTGAAAGACAAGTGGAGATAACTTGCGGTCAACAGCCACGTATTTCCCATTTCTAGCCAGCTGAGATGCAATAGCATCGGCTGAAACGGGACAATGACGAGGAGAGTGTCGTGACCTACCAGTAAGGTTGTTTAAAATACTCCACGCTTTTCGACTAGAGTGTGAAAAGTCAATGCTCCAAACTGCTTCGGACCATCGATCCCTCCGTTTTCTGTCAAGCTTGGCAAGCAGAGCTGTAGCAGCCAAACTTGAGTCGTCTCCCTGAGGAGACTGCAGAAAGTTTTTATAGAGGGATTCACACTCTGCATCCCAACACGGAATGTAGGTACGTATTTCGATACCGGCGTGGGATAGTCTTTTTGGCTGCTTTCTTAATGGTGTTACAGAAGTCCTGGTAAGCCGCATCCACATCAAGTGTATCAGGCGGCAACAAAGTCTTTGCGAATTTATTCGTCAAAGCAATGTAGTGACTCATTTGGCCTTGCGGAAGTTCCATCGCTTAACAGGCATGCTTGGCACCGTCATAGCAAACCTTGGTGGTGTAATAAGCAAAGATCGATGTTGTGACCTGGGGAACTTGTCAAGGACACGTCTATCCGGTAAGCGACTGTTTGGACTACGCTAGCGAAAGCTAGATCTGGATTGTCGCCAGTGTTCCAGCGGCCGGAATAAAAACTGGCAGCGTCCTTGGCATTATATAGAAGGGCAAGACAATTAACACTTCTCCAGCCAGCCAAGCACTCACCGTCCGGACTATTGTCATCGTAACCCCAGTCAGCATGATGACAGTTAAAATCGCCAGCGTACAGCCAGGGGTGAGGAAACACTGGGAGATCCAGGGTTTGCAATCGCGTTGGCGATGGTTTGTAGACGTTGACTATTTTATAGCCATTAACGTCCACACACAACCACTCGATCTCCGATGTCGGTGGAGATTGGTCCAAAAGCGTGTATCTCAGTCGCTCGTGGACAAACGTGGCAAGGCCATGCTTCCTGCTTAAAGAAGACCCAGCTAGTTGGTAGTTTGGAAGTACCAACTTCTCTGCGTCAGTGCAGTGGGTCTCCTGCAGTTGGATGACGAGTGCCTCAGACTGCATAGTGAGGTGATGAAGAACGTTCATCTTGCTTGCAGTGAGGCCTTCGATGTTCCGCTGAAGAATAGTGGGTCTTCGGAACTTGTTGGCAATGTGCTCTGAAAAGGGCAGTTTTATCTTAACATGGCCCCGTCCTGAGAAGGACGTTTGCCGATTAGCAGATCCACACTGAACATCGGAATGGGTGGATACCTTTCCGTTTTGGTAGGTTCGGTTTCGGTCTGTCATTTTAAAATTAATGAACAGACTTACTCACGGCCCAGGCTGCGTGAAAGCACCTACCATATCTGGGCCATCGAGTAATTAAAAGTGCCTCGATGATGATCAACCCAACTACGGTTGAAAACCTATTCGAACCATTTTGTTGTGTCCTTTGGAAAGACACTTTACGGCACTATTCCCTGCTTGGTGATCTTGACAAGCAGCTCTAAATTTTAGCGACATCTATAAAATCTAAAAAACCAAAATAAAAAAATTTAACTGGGCAGCAATACTTGTACATCTTCAGAAGCAGGTGGTGGTAATTTCTTGATAGCTGCCTATGTATGGCGCCTCTGACGCTTTCCTGCAAATCAGGATCAAAAGTTCCAGGGATTGGTCTTGGCTCAATTCCTTTTTAATTGGTTTCCACAACCTTCAAAAGTTTACATATGCGGATTATCTGGAATTGTCGCACTTTTTTCAAAACTGGAAGGATTTTAAATCAAGATATGATCACACTTTTATCCTTTCTTTAGACTTGAAAGATGAAACTTAGTCACTCAAAGACGGGGACAGCAGCATTTTAGCAGCATTTTAACAAACGAGAGGCCAAATCTGAGCTAAAAGTTTGCAGCAAAATAAACTTTTACCATTCGGTACAATCCCTATATATTTTGGGTTAAAACTGGACAAATTTCCCACGTTTTGTCACCACCTTGTGGCAATTTCCCGCGTCACGCTATTTTCCTGTATTTGGTCTATACAACAGCTCACTACTTTGCAACGCACATGCTCGCCTCATGAATAGTGTCTTGAGTGACGCCTTAATAGTTTACAATGGGTCATTTGGCGTCAATTGCGGAGGCTAAACCAACAGAGGCTAGCGGACGCTCGGCAAAGGGTAAATCCAAGGCGGAGGCTAAAAGGCGACGGAGGCTAAATGTAAGGAGATTTTATCCAAGAAGGTAAAATCCAAGGAGATGAAAAATGGAAGACTGTAATCAATATACTTGATAAAGATCAAAGTTATGGTATTTGAATAACTCCTTAGCATCATCTAGCGGTGGTTAAAGATCTAGACGAAATTAGGTGATCAAGTTTGATTACCTGATTTCATGTACAGTAGAAACAGGTTTGATCTCTGAATGTAATGAATCAAATATTTAGTTATTGTTCAATGAAACCTAAAAGATAGCTAATCCGAGTTGGATTCTTGGTCAATTAATTTTCGATTGTAGTTGATGAAGTATGTTAGATAATATATTTGAAAAGCTAAGATCAGTCAAAGAAATTGACCAAGAACATACTAGTTTAACGATTAACCTTATACTCAACCTGTCAAGGGATTATTTGACTCTAAAGATGTTGCAATTGCAGTAAAAAACAGCTTTCTAACAGATGGTTTTTTCAAAGTCTTATAAAAGATTTAATCATGTTTAAAGACACGTTGCTAAAAAACAACAATGAACTTTCTTACAATTTTGTAACTAATTTAGAGTCTTATAAAAAGTTCAAAAACAAGTATAAAGAGTTACCTTGAAAAACATGTTAGCAAAAGCAATTAGCTTTGTAGCAAAGACAAACGAGGTCTTGTAAAAATAAGTAGAAGCACATATTTTTAAACCGGAATTAGCTTTCTAACCAATGATTTTTAACAAGTTCATAAGCAATTATTCTGAAAGACGTGTCTCTAAAAAACAATAATTAAATTTCTAACCATTGATTTTTATCAAGTTCACAAGTATAAATAATTATCTGGAAAGACATGTCACTAAAAACAACAGTTAACTTTCTAACAAATGTTTTACTTATTGAAACTAAGTCAAACGAGTTCAAAGTCTTGTAAAACTATAATCCGTTATTTTAAAACAAATTTTTAATGAATGATTTTATAACATGTTCACAAGTATAAAAAATAGGAAACACTTTTGTCACAGATTAAAGCGGTCGCTTGATGCATTGTTGTACATGTCATTTGAAAGCCGCACACCAAATTTTAGGCTAATAGACGTAGGTTTTGCCCACCGGCTTTTGGACTGAAAATTGATACTTGACGCAATTTCATGAGACTATACTAAAGCAATGATACTGTATCAGCCACATTCTTGGCTGAGTGCGAATCAGCACGCCGCTTGTTCACTGTGTAGCTCCATTTTTCAGCACTGTTCTGCTGTAATATTTTTAAATTATCTCTTTCCATTCACCTGTTTCAAGTTTTTTTGTTACATAGCCTACAGTTGTTGGCCGTTGTCAGAATATCGTTGCTTTATGTCGCACTTTTTTGTAATGCAGTGCTATCAGTTGTCACGTATACTTTTGCAAGTTTTAATAAAATGTAATGTAGTTTTCACACTTCTAAAGTAAAATAATGCAGTAATAGCTAAGAGAAAGAGTATAACAAGGAAAGGCACAGAGCATGCTGTGTTTGGACAAGCAGATCCTCCTCCTGCACATTAATTCCACTTGATGGTAAAGTGTTAAGAAATTGTTGGAGATACAAATGTGAGGCTGGAAGATTTGCAGATGTGAAGAGATTGTGAAGAAAGCTGCTTTAGATGTTTCTGCAATATGGGCCAGGGCGATTGGAGATCGATTAATTATTCCTTTGTTGCATCAAAAAACTATTAAAAATGAATTGAAAAGATTGTACAAAAAAGGTCTGCTGGTCAACAAAAACAAAGTTGTCAAGTTAAATGAGTTGAAAACGAAAATGGGTAAATTCTTTGACGTTTGTAGTTGCACGTGTCCGTCTGCCTCTTGTTTCCAAGTGCACTGCAAAGCAAAGAACTGTGATGGATTCCACTTGGCTTGTAAGTGTGATGTGAAGGTTCCGAAGCGTGCGATCCAGTTTTTGCTTGACCAGCGTTGTGCTCGGGAGATGGTAATTGCTGACATCGACAGAAATGTTAGCAGAATGTGGGCCCGAGCGGCGGCAAGAGACGAGTCGATGGAGGTGGCTGCTGAAATAGAAAAAGTTCAAGCTAAGGTCAAGCAGGAGTAAGTGGAGCTTGATCTCTCTGACGAAAGTGCTTACGAGGTAGGCGACAACGACAAAAGCAAAATAGACGAAGATTATATTCAAATGAACATATCAGACAACAGTTTCAAAAGAAACTTGACTAAACTTCCTATACGAGCAAGCCAACAGCCCGTAAAATTCTATAAGAATAAGCGATAGGTCGGGCAGTAAATGCGCACTAAAGTAGCCTACTAGCTCTTCCTAGATACACCAGCCACCTGATCCACCAGGGGGAAAATATAATTTGAAATAAAAGGCAGTAAAATCACAGAAATTAATTATATACTGTACACAAATTATTCCAGTTACCAAAGGCTACTCAAGTAGCGATTTAACAAAAAGGTAGACCGATCTATACAAATAGAATCCAAAAGTTAAATTATTGATTACCTTCGATTACCATGTGGTCCTGTCACAAGCATGTGATTCCAAAAATAAAACAACCAGTTACGAACGCTGATTGAAATTATGTACGTGACCCGGATGTAAATAATTTTATTGGAATTAAAAAAGGGACCACCAAATTAGCGGATTAGCCGTAACACTTCCTACTCTTGCTTCTGTTTGCGATAGGTATGGTGTTTCAAACTATGGTGATGCTGCCATAGCCTCGGCCACGCTGGTTAATTATGCTATCATAACCAAAGTTGATAGGAGTCAAGTTATTGGACCACAGAAACTGGGAGACGAGAGGAGGCGATGCAGAGAGGAAAGGCGGGAAGCAGAGTTGGAAATTTAAAGGAACTCACATCTTTATACATTTATTTTGATGGAAAGGAAATTATGACCAGAGTTCTTGTGAAAAACAATAAAACAGGAAGGTGGAGTCCAACGATAAAAGTAGTTGATCACTACGTCGTGTTGACTGAACCTGGCAACGACTATTTAACTTATGTGAATCCCAAAACTGGGCATGGGAAGGTGGTAGCTTGAGACATCTATGAATTTCTGGTTGAGCACGAGTTGACAAATCAGCCACTATATGTTGCTGTTTGTGACGGTTGCCGTGTCAATACCGGACCAAACGTAGGTGTTATCCACACCTGGAGATGCTGCTCGCCCAGCCTCTGCATTACAGCATCTGTCAGCTCCACGGTAATGAGCTCCCATTTTGGGCAATATATTACTATTACTATGGCAAACCCAGTGGTCCAGAAAACTGGCAAGGAAAGATTGGTCAGCAAATAAAAGGCCAAGGTCAGACCTTCCTGTCATTGACTTCCTGCCAATCACCTTTTCTGATTATCCGGTTCTGTCCGAGGAAGAGGTAAATTATTATTGTTTGATTTACAAGCGTTTGTTTTGACTTTGCTGAGTCTTAGCATAGCTTACTTAACCAAGCTGTTCGTCAGTTATGTTTGTTTTTTGTGGGTAATAGATTTATCCTGAGACCAAAAATATTTGTACAGAATGTGAATTGCGACTATAGTAGGGAAAGTGGATGATGATCTCGCAGCCATTGAATCTGGTCTTCCTAGTGTGTCTAGGTGGAACACTCTCTGGAGCAGAGTATTGAGAGTATATGTTGCCATTGCTCAACCAAGTAACCAACTTTAGAGAATCGCTAACATAGTAGTGAAATTCTCTGTGCCAATGTGGTTCCAGATCAAGAGACATTTGTACATGACAGATGGTCGGCGCAACACTTTTGTATGCTTGCATTTGTTGAAAATCTGAACAACACGGAGATAAACATTGTGAAGGAGATGATGCAAAGAAATGCCTTTTTTGCTCATCCAAACCAATTCCTGCTTGCCATGTGTACAGATAGAGATGAAGCAGTCAGAAGAGAAGCTGTCAATAAAATCAGGAAGCTAAGGGATCAATACATACCGAACACTAAAGATGAAGCATTTCCTGAAGTTAAAGAGGATGATGAAAGGCCCCACATTGATGAAGATTTTCTTATACCAACAGATGATGAAGCGGAGGAGGATACAGAGGCTATAGAAAAGACACATGACATGCCTTCCAAGAATATCAGGAAAGTAATCCTTCCAAAGCTGAAGTTTACGCAACAACTTACCATCACATGATTGACTGAAATCCTGAACTGAAAACTGAGCCTTTGTGAGCATTTTTGACATGCCTCAGTGATGAGAAAGTTTTAGGTATCCTTGAAAAACCGCTGAGTGTTTTGAAGTGGTCAAACCACACTCAGTCAGTTGAGAGAAGAATCCGGGTCATGACTGAAGCTTGCACAGAGGTGGCAGGCTACAAGGCAAGAGATGGTTACATTAGGCAGCGGCTTAGCAGCAGAAGGATTATGCCTACATTTAGAACCAAGAAGCATTTCAGCTTCAATTATTAACTGAGAAACAATAACAATTATTAATGCTAAGACTTTGCAGTGTTTGAATAAAATTGTTTCTCATACTTAAAAGTCGGTAAGTGTTTACATTTATCAACGCTTTGTACTAGACTAAGTGTTGTATATAGGCAAAATTGACTAAAAATTGACATAAAAAGTCGATAAGGAAGATGAGCTCATTTTAACGCAAAATTTTGCCTAGACGTTTATTTTGCCCATAGCAACAAGGCACTAAGCGATTATAATCAAATTCAAAAATTTGTATTTTTCATTGCGCCCTAATAAACAAAGATCTGGAAAGACACGTCGTTAAAAGCAACAGTGAACTTTCTGACAAATGTTTTACTTATTGAAAGTCGAACAAGTTCAAACTCTTGTAAAACTATAATTCGTTATTTTAAAACAAATTTCTAATTAATGATTTTTATCAAGTTCACAAACAAATATAAACAATGATCTGGAAAGACACGTCGCTAAAAACAACATGTTTTACTTATTAAAACTAAGTCAAATGAGTTCAAAGTCTTGTAAAAACAAGTATAATCTACTTTTTTGAAACAACTTTTTAATTAGTGATTTTTCAACAAATGTTGTTTTCAAAGACAAAGCTATCGAAAATTTTTATTTGTTCAGAGTACATAAAAAGGTGATTGCGAGGGTATATAAAGCAGAACGTTTTGATTTTCTTATCATTATTTAAAAATGTCACAAGATTACATTGACTCTGACGCTGTTTGTAATCCCGAGGAATTTCCTTGCTATTTCCCCCGAAAGCGTCACATGGGTGGGAAGAAGATCGGATGGAAACCTTTTGTAATTCGTGGTGTGATCAGAAACGCCCGACAGCTCAGGAAATGGTCGATGCAGACTCATAAAAAATACGGTGATCGTGTTTGCTGCTTTTATTGTGGAGGCCGACTATTTCAATGGAAAGCCTATGACAACCCTTGGTACGAGCATGCAAAATGGTTTCCTTTGTGTGAATACGTACTGAAAAAGTGAGGTGTGGAATACGTGAAAAATATATGTAGCAAACACCTGGATTCAAAAAGGTATGTACTTTTTCAAAAAACAGTTCAGTTCAGTTCAGTCGTTTTTTATTTCCGCCACTTGTCGAACAAAATACTTACATCAACGTAATTACACTACGGAAAAAGGGATATGCAACAAAACGAAACAACGTTGTAACATGCAAAAACTCAATAAACTACACTAGCAAAGGTAACGGCCTGCATGGTTGCATCACTTAGAGAAAAAGTACGACGAGTCTATAATATATCGCGCAAACTCTTCCAGCCTTTCTCTGACCATGTTTTTTGAACTAGAGCATATTCTTCTGTTGTAATATTCAATTTTGTCAAAGAAGAATAAAAAGCTTGGTGATCTGGTAAGCCACTTTCTAATTTTTCTAACCCGTCTACAAACTCGTACAGAAAATGGAATTTTTCCAATTCACTCCCGTATGCAATCAAAAACTTTCTGTACGAAAAACCGAATGCAAGAAAATGTTTTATGTCAAGAAAATGCAACGTTGATGTTTTCATGCAGAGATAGATGTTGGTTGGCCTTTTTAATTACAAAATCAATTTTGTTCAGTAGACGTTCAATCAAAACAGGTTTTATTAATTTAGATCGTACAAAGAAGAATTAAAACCAAGAACTATCAACTTGCTACAGTACGAATCGAACTCTTTCAATAAATTTTCTTCCCTTACGTTTTCACTGCTTTCCAAAGCTTCAAAAGTAGATCTAAATTTTTCCTTGACAAGATAGTAAGCGGACAGAGATATAGCTTCCAAATAATCTATTAAATTTTTAATTAATTCTTTTTCATTGCCAGACGTTATAAAACACTTTCCTTTCTTAAATCCAGGGACATTGGATGCAATTCCAACACTCATCGGAACGTGACAAGCTTCAGACAACAGCTTGGGTTCATTTTCAGGTAGCTGATCCCAATACAGGTACGCTTCAAAGTCTTAACATCCATAGTACGGGTAAATACGATCTTGTTTGGGAGCCTGTTTTCCAATTTGTTCAAGCTTTTCAAATATTGTATAAGAATTATGGTAAACACCTCCGGGAAAGCTTTCGCAAACTGTGGTCAGACATGTTTTGGTATGACGGAAGTAATGACAATTACGATACCATAACTTATCACAATGCATACACTGATACACACGACTATACTTTTTAAAATCTACAATTAAGCTCAAGTGGTTTTTAAATACGTTTACTTTCATTGTTTCATTATACAATTCACGGCTACGTTTAATTACTTTTACTTTATTATTTTCTAATACATAGGCAACAATGTTAATCTTATAAAAATTTTCGAGTTCAACAAAATTAAATAAACTTACTCCAGAAAATTCACTTACGTCAAAATGGGTACAATACTCATAAAACAATTGCTTTGAAGCATGATTACAGCGACAATGGTCAGCACAACGGAACACAGCCAGGCATCGGAAAAAACAAAGATTGTGTTCTGCTGAGACGTTTGCAAGTCTGTGGTTATTTATAATAAAATCAGGTAAAGGGATGGGAGCTCCTAACGGTGTGTCTTGCAAATGATTGATGTAAAAGGTAATGTTTGAAATTTGAATTATTTTCCATTTTGGCTCGGGTCTTGTTAAATTCTCTACAAAACTTTCTTCTGCTATAGAATTTTAAAAATCCGGTAATTCTTGCCTATTACTTATAAGCAAAGCTGTTTCCAGCATTAAATGGTTATTATATGAATCGTGAAAATAACGAAGCTCATCAGTTTCAATGTTTTTTAAAATGTAGGCCAGCTATAGTCAATTTTAAAACAATTTTTCTGTTCTTTCATGATTGTTTCCGCAATTTTTTGAATCATTTTTTTCAAATCCTTGTTATAACAAAAATTAAAAATATTTTGTACCTTGTTTTTCTTGCTAAAAGTGCGAATGCTGGACCAGTATTTCTTCATAAATTTTTTTATATCAGCATCTGTTTTGTCCATTTGCTCGTCCTCTAAAATGTCATGTTTTGATTTTTTGACTGTAGGGTATGTTGCTGCTTCGCTCTGACTATGACGTTTTATTTTTAAAGACTTCTTTTTGATTGACGCTTTGGAACTACAACTTGCTGTCTTGGAGCCTTCTTCCAAAATGGACATTGGTTTGTTTGTGGATACTACTTGTTTATCCGACAGGTTAGTGCAGTTATGGTCTTTCCACTCCATAATAGTTTCAAAATTTTTAGAACATTGTCTGCATCACAGCAATTCTCATAAGTTTCTTTAAGTTATCTGTTCTTGCAAATTTCTTATCCCATTTTGAACATGCTACCTCAGTCTTCCTGTGATGAACAGATGTTGACGTTGTAAATAATCTTTTTGTTTAAATAACTTATTGCATAATACACAATCAAAACTTTCGTTTTTATGCATTGATGCAATATGTCTCATCAAGCTACTTTTAAGGGTAAACACTTTCAAGCATGTATCACAAGTGAATGACATTGTGAATGATTAAAAGCTCCAGCAACCTTGCTTTTATACCCTCTTCATATGACGTCATTTCTTGCAAATGAAAGATAACTGTTTAAGCAAAATCTCTATTTAATATCGATAATTTGACCGGAGGATAGATCTCTGTGACCGGAGGATAGATCTCTGTGTTTGTTGAAGTTTCATGAGGGTGCGTCTGTAACCAATTAAAAATGTTTGGATGACTAGTTTTCCAATAATATTTTACAAACGATCTTATGTACTTATAAGGATGACTTTGAACTTGATTCGAATTTGTTAATAAGTAAAATAATTTGTTAGAAAGCTACTTGTTGTTTTTGCCGAGGTGTCTTTCAATATAATTGTTTATACATGTAAAATCATTCATTAGAAATTTGTTTTAAAATAACGGATTATAGTTTTACAAGACTTTGAACTCGTTTGACTTAGTTTCAATAAGTAAAACTTTTGTTAAAAAGTTAACTGTTGTTTTTAGTGACGTGTCTTTCCAGATCATTGTTTATATTTGTTTGTGAACTTGATAAAAATCATTCATTAGAAATTTGTTTTAAAATAATGGATTATAGTTTTACAAGACTTTGAACTTGTTCGACTTTCAATAAGTAAAACATTTGTTAGAAAGTTAACTGTTGCTTTTAACGGCGTGTCTTTCCAGATCATTGTTTATACTTGTGAACATGTTATAAAATCATTCATTAAAAATTTGTTTTAAAATAACGGATTATAGTTTTACAAGACTTTGAACTCGTTTGACTTAGTTTCAATAAGTAAAACATTTGTTAGAAAGTTAACTGTTGTTTTTAGTGACGTGTCTTTCCAGATAATTATTTATACTTGTGAACTTGATAAAAATCAATGGTTAGAAATTTAATTATTGTTTTTTAGAGACACGTCTTTCAGAATAATTGCTTATGAACTTGTTAAAAATCATTGGTTAGAAAGCTAATTCCGGTTTAAAAATATGTGCTTCTACTTATTTTTACAAGACCTCGTTTGTCTTTGCTACAAAGCTAATTGCTTTTGCTAACATGTTTTTCAAGGTAACTCTTTATACTTGTTTTTGAACTTTTTATAAGACTCTAAATTAGTTACAAAATTGTAAGAAAGTTCATTGTTGTTTTTTAGCAACGTGTCTTTAAACATGATTAAATCTTTTATAAGACTTTGAAAAAACCATCTGTTAGAAAGCTGTTTTTTACTGCAATTGCAACATCTTTAGAGTCAAATAATCCCTTGACAGGTTGAGTATAAGGTTAATCGTTAAACTAGTATGTTCTTGGTCAATTTCTTTGACTGATCTTAGCTTTTCAAATATATTATCTAACATACTTCATCAACTACAATCGAAAATTAATTGACCAAGAATCCAACTCGGATTAGCTATCTTTTAGGTTTCATTGAACAATAACTAAATATTTGATTCATTACATTCAGAGATCAAACCTGTTTCTACTGTACATGAAATCAGGTAATTAAACTTGATCACCTAATTTCGTCTAGATCTTTAACCACCGCTAGATGATGCTAAGGAGTTATTCAAATACCATAACTTTAATCTTTATCAAGTATATTGATTACAGTCTTCCATTTTTCATCTCCTTGGATTTTACCTTCTTGGATAAAATCTCCTTACATTTAGCCTTCGTCGCCTTTTAGCCTCCGCCTTGGATTTACCCTTTGCCGAGCGTCCGCTAGCCTCTGTTGGTTTAGCCTCCGCAATTGACGCCAAATAACCCATTGTAAACTACTCACGTAAAATATTGTCACTGGATGCTCGCTGTGTCTTCCTTTAACAGACCACTTATAAATTCTTGTAGTCGTCAAGGCAACTAACTTTTTTCCAACTATAAGTGGAACTCATCTTGTCTAACAGTGGAACTTTGAATCCTAGCCATCTACTGCAAGTAATTCCCCCGACTTGCTTTCGGAGATGTCACGATTTTGTCCGACTGAAATTTTTTATCATTATTTTTTAATTTTGATTTTGTAATATGACTGAAATTTGAAGAAAAAAAGCAGCGTCGTAAAGTATTCCACAATGACACAATAGAACCAAACAAGTAGGCTTTGAACCGCTATTGTGTCAATTGCTTTAACTACAGGGTCCGCCATATTTATGGCAACGCACATTTTATGGAGATTCTCAAGAAAAACGAACGAAATTAAACATTTATTGCATTGAATTATAGCATATACCTAAAGACCTAAAAACCTATTCTTACAAAATGCAAAAGAGGCATGAACTTCCAAATACTCATGAACGTATGAGACTCAAGAGATCTCAACACATTCTTGATCTCATGAATGAGGGCATGCTGCTCAATTTGGTGTTTAGCAATGAGAAGAAATTTAATGTTTAGCAATGCTTAAACCATTAAAATGATAGAGTTTGGAATAAAGGTGGGTCAAAGGAAGCCAAAAAAGTTAGCCGACGCCAAAATCCAATTTCGTTCATGGTGTGGGCGGTAGTCACAGCTATTGAGAGATTCCCCATGTTTTTTCTCTTCTCAGGAGTAAAACTGAATAACCATTGCTTCATTTGCATTTGTAACATTTTGGAAGCTGAACTGCTTTCCTGGGCACGTCAGCATTTTGATGGAGCGCCGTGGACTTTCCAACAAGATTCCGCGCTGTCACATGGCTCAAAAATGATTTAAAGTTGGATCAGGGCTCACATTCCAGCTTTCATTAGCAAGAATGAAAGGTCCTCAAAGAGTCCCGATTTGAACCCTCTCGAATTTTCTCTGTTGGCCATCTTAGAGAGCAGAGTCTACAGAACACCCTCTGATTCGGTGAACCAATTAAAGTCGAAATTGTGACGAGAATGGGACTTAATTCCCCAAGATATGGTGCGTGACTCCTGTGAAGCTTTCTAGGGCAGATTGGAGTCTGCCATTAAAAATAATGGGGGCCATATCAAATAAATGTTGATAATTATTGTTAAGCATAGATATATGCTATAATTCAATGCAATAAATGTTTAATTTCGTTACTTTTTCTTTATAACCTTGATAAAAAGTTTTTTATTGGTACAAAACTTTAAAATAGCTTTTAACAGCAAATGCTTCATCTAAAGTTCTTTGGTTAAATAAGTAGCCTTAAAAAAGGCTGTTTTGAAAACTTGAACGTTTTTGTCTAGCTCTCTTCAGGAGGTTTCGCTAGAATGAATTGCAGAACTGAACGTAGTATTTCAAAAGTTTTAAGACTGATCCTGATTGGCTAAAAATTAAGGTTAGTAGCAGTTATCATAATAATTAAAAGTATTTAATAAATAAAACCACGTTTCGTCAGCGTAAGAAATTTTTGGCAAAAAAAAAAAAGGAACAAAATTATGCAAGTTTTGTGCTAAAATTTGGAACTAAAAAGACAATTTTTTTACAATTATACTAACAATTTGTGTTTGTAAACAAATTCTTTCTGTCTACACAAATTAGGTTTTCGAAGAGTGATGAAAATTGATTCCAAGACTGATAAATGGAAATCGGATCGTGCTTTAGAGAGAATAAAAAATTGATTGTCCTTATAGTGAGATGCAAATTAACCTCCTGAAGAGAGCTAGACGAAAACGTTTGAGTTTTCAATACAGCCTTTTTTAAGGCTACTTATTTAACAAAAGAGCTTTAGATGAAGCATTTGCTGTTATAACCTTGATAAAATGTGTGCTGCCATAAATATGGCGCACCCTGTATAATGCAAAAACATGTTACAAGTTGATGTGTAACATCACAAAACAGAATTGACTATTTAAAACATCGTGTGTAGTCGCAGTTCGAGATAGAAAATTTAATTATTAAAAATATAAAATTTAAGACGTTTAAATGTTGATAAAAATAGGCCTATAATTTCTCAAACACTTTATATGGTGTCCAGAATAAAGGTAGTTATGTTTCAATTCTACTGTTACTAATGGCAAATGCCATGATGCCCGAATGGCTAAAAAAACGTAAAAATATGTTATATTGATAAAAACATTATGACATATCATTGGCTTTGCCAACGCTGGCCAGATAAATACAAGACTTGTTGGCTTTGCCAAATCGCTGTAATGTTTCGACCAGGACTCGAGACCCAAAGGTCCGAGAACGAAATCGGACGAGACTTTGTTATGAGGCAGAGACTTTGAAAAACGTGTCTCAAGACATCCACCTCCGATTAATAGCTTTTACTGTGTTCATGTAAAAACAAATTACTTCTTTTTTTTAATACTGGGAGGTTTGTGAATAAAAATTCTGCCCTGTGTTAAATGCAGCTTCGAAACTAATCATTGTAAGGTAGGAACTCTCAGAGATCTTGACGTATTGACCCCTGTCAAACTCTACGGTAATTAGTCGATTACTTTAAAATGATAACGAAATAATTTGTCATAATGCGACATAATTGTACTAGCAAACACTGTTGACTTGGTTTACGACAAAAAAAGAACGTACAGGAAGAAATACAGCAGTTTATGGTTATTTACAGTAACTAGCTTATAGTTTTTAAAATCAAAAACTGTTCGGTTTTACTTTTCACTAATGTTGTAATATTGTTGTGTATTTTTCCACCCACTTTTAATTCATTTGCACATAAACTTATTTTCCCACATTTTATAATTATTAAAATCACTATATGCAGTGTTGGGATTCAAAATTTTAAGAACATATTTTCTTTTATATAGAACTTATTAACAATAGGCTCCCTCATTATGCAGAGATATAAAGTTAGACAGATTACGTTAAATTAAGATCGGATTCGTTGAACGTGCTGAAATTCCAGGAACCGGTTCGCCCGAACCCCGGCGGACCTCCTGAATTCCATCACTGACTATATGCAAGCTATTGATAATAGACTACCTTCTAGTTTATTCACTGTTTCAAAGAACTTACTGTTTTTGTACAAGCGCAAATTTTAGCGAATCGGGAAAAATTTTTCGCAAAAACTAGATAAAGACAAAAAAATTCTTTACGTAAAATTAGTTACTGAACCCATCAAGTTTTTGCCTTCATCTTTTTTTTCATAAAATTTTTTCCAACTCGTAAAATTTACATTCTTAAAGGTTTAATTTTGGGTTTTTACTAAGTTCGTCATTTCAACCAAAAAAGTTTGCTTTTTCTAAATTTGGCCGCTCGAGCCAAAAAACTCCCCGCCTTTTTTTTGGAAGCTAGTTACAGTGATAATGAATGAATAAATAAACTTCTGTAGGTGATTTATATTGCAGACATTTCCTATTTATTATTGTTTATACATTTAAATATAATGCTACTTTGTATACCTTTTCTCTATGTGCTACTAAAAATTTTAAACTATAGTTTTTAACTATATAACCATGGGATGGTCTTCTAGTGTCTTGTATGTTTAACAAATAAAAAGGGTACAGTAAAAAAAATAGTAATAGTAATGAAATTACGATTAATTTGGCTGTAGTTTTTCTTTTGCTCAAGTGTGCTTTATTTCGGTATTTTATTGTTCAGCGCACAAATAAACTTTTTTGTCTATACTATAGTAGTTCAAAACTATTTGAAATCTTAAAAACTTGCTTTGCAAATCTTATTACAGTTCATAACAATGTTTGCAAAGCATTTTAAAGAAATATGGTCTATATTATTGTTTATAACTTTACATTAATTAACTTCTGGTCATTTCGAAAGTTGCCGAAAACTGTAGCGTCAGCTACTTTTTTCGGCTAACTAGCGGTAACCAGTGGCGCGCCAAATTTTTGCAATATCACGCTCACTACTGAGAGTACTTGAGTTAAATATTTAAACATTTTTATCACTACCAGACTGCATACTAAATGAACTTTAATTATATTTTCTCTGCAGTTAAGACTATATCCGGGTTGTTATTGAACGTCATCTTTGCCAACTCCGTTGTTTTGCAATTGTGATGAATAGAGTGTACAGGACAAACGACCGTGAATCAGCAGGACTTGTTGGTAAAGAGATAGCTAAACTATGGAGGATTCCCACAACTTCTGTTTAACCATCACTAGAGAATTTATCTAGAGGAATTTGCCGATTTCCTCCAGCTGCTCAAGTCCCAAAAAACTCCGGGATCTGATTCGATTTTCCGGAGCTGATAGCACTGTGCTACGTCAACTACATCAAGGCGCTTGATAAGATGGCCCAGCCTTCAGCTTCTTACGAAGAAAATTTTCCTGTATTTCTGAAGCGAAGTTACGAGCAGGAGTTTTTAATGGGATACAGATTCATGAACTGACCAAGAACAAAGATTTTACTGGACACATGAGTGCGGTAGAGAAAAGAGCATGGACAATCATTTGGGTAGTGATTTTGCACTTTCTTTGTTAGCACAGAAGCCCTGATTACGGGGAAAAGGTTAAAGATTGGGTTGATATACTGTCCGGAAAATTCTGTAGCCGGAAGGAATTTAAAAAAAAGGCTCAAATGTTCCGAATTTTAAAATCAACTTAAAACATCGTGCATTTTTTTAGAGAACACTATGATTTTGGGATGAAAATTGAAAAATTCGAGACTGATTCTAAATGAAGACTTTTTTTTTATTTTCGTCCTAGAATCTCAGACAATATCTTTTGGCTGGTACGCCTATGTCTGTCAGGAATTGCGCCTGTTCAGATATGGTGACCCTAATCAAGGAGTTACTTAAAAACTTTCAATCCCCTGGAGGCCAGATGTCTTTAAAAATACACTTTTTGAGCTCGCACTTGGATTACTTTGCCGAGAACCATGGCGACTCAGCGAAGAACAGGGAGAGCAATCCCACCAAGACCGTCGGCAGATGGAAGAGAGGTATCAAGGATATTGTGGCGTAAACATGCTTGCAGATCACTGTTGGTGCTTGAAGACAGATTTTCCCAATTCACACATAGGAGAAAATCTTTGAAGGGACACTTCTTGTCATCACAAATTGTTTATTGTCGAGACATCACCATGTCCATGTCCTGCACAATGTTGTTTATGTTACAGCCCTTTTAAAGACATTGTTCCTTGTTTTTTCAACTCATGTTTGCGAGCTTTGAGCCTTTAAAAAAAAATCTGTGATCTTAAGTGATTACGGTGTAACTTATTAACTTCATATATTAGTCTGAGCGCTTTTGAACAAAATTACATGTCAGAAAAGCATATTGGTTACTTGTAATTGCCTTTAATTCAGCTATGCTGTGCTCTTTTGTAGCTTTTAGAGCGCCTATTGTTGCAAAAAAACTTGCATGCAAATGAAAGTAACATCTTACTTACAAAAATTAGCAACATACGTTACCAAATAAGGTGCCACAAAAATTAGTTTCCATTGTAAAACGCGCAAAATGAGGACCAAAGCTTGAAAAATTAAAGATGCCATGAAAAAGAATGTGACTAGATTGGGAAAAACTAACTGTATATTTGATTTCAACGCAATAAACTGATCCAGGAATAATTAAACATTCTTGACCTTTGAGGAAAAAAATTCAAACGCAACACAGTGTAATTCATGCGGGATCTGTTCCTAAAACTTGGCAAAACAAGTTCCTGTCTTTTTGCATGCACAAATTCAAGGTGCCGAAAGTCTGAAAAAGTAAATTAGTGGTTGCCACGTATAACCGATGAAGCTCTTAGGGAATCCAAAGAGTCATAAATTTATATACTACTCTTTTATGTATTCCTTCCAAGATCCTGGAAAGATTGATTTATGCTTGTAACGATTTCGATTAATAAACGTTTGAAGTGCTATTATTTTGTAGCTCATGATATGTCTTTTTCGCGTGGCTTAAGGCCCGTTTCCACTACGAGCGTGGAAAAGAGCATTCTTTTTCTCTTTTATTGATCTTCGATTGAAGCGAGCGGTTAAAATTGAAGCGAGCGCAAGAAAAAAGCAATAAAACAAACAAAGAATGCTTTTTTCCACGCTCGTAGTGGAAACGGGCCTTTATAGTTGTTCAGGCTATATATTTCAAGAAAACAAGTTATTTAGCTTGCCGACTTAAACTAAAACGTGATCAAAAAAAGCTAGAATCACATAGTTTATTAAACGTAGACTGAAAGGTTTTGTCAAAATAAGCCTTTTTCCAGCCACCTAGTGGACACGGCAACTGTTGATAACCATTCCAAGTTTTGGCTTTATGTACGATTTTCGACTCGTAGTTTGTTTTAACAGCCAAGTCATGAAGCGATTAGCATGTTATGGTGATTTAAATTTGAGTTGAGATTTTAAAATTGTTTAAATTTTACAATCTGTTTGCCATGTAATGAAAACTAAGTTTTTGCAATTATTATTATACAGGGTGTCCGTAAAGTTACTATACAGTCTGTATAGTAAGTTACTTGTAAGACTGTATAGTAACTTTACGGACACCCTGTACATAAAGCCAAAGCTTAAAATGGCTAGCAACAGTTGCCGTGTCCACTAGGTGGCTGGAATAAGGATTATTAAAAAAATTGTAAAAATTGAAATTTTAAACGCTCGTGTTCGCCTTACATATCGCACTTCTGGAGAATTTTTGATCAAAACACGAACAAATCGTTTATGTCAGCGTTTCTCAAACCATGGGTCGCCAAGACTATGTGGATGGGTTGCGAAGGCTTGTAAATTACCGCGCGTAAAAGAAAAGATCTGCGCACACAAGATTTCAGAAGTGAAGAACCTTTTTAAGAGATCATTACAATTTTAAGACAAAAATCAAGTAATCAGACTCAGGTTTAAGGTGAGGACCTTTTTTTTTAGAGATCACTACGTTTTTCAGCCGAAAATCAAGAAATCAAAATAAGTGTGCTCACAAACAAATTTCTGCTGACTTATTTACAGCTAAAAATTAGACAACCATTGTTGGCTTACATAACAATTTCGTTTCTTTCTAATCAAAATAAGCGCTCACTCAAATTTATTTGGGTCGCAGTCACATTTGTAAATCGTTGTTTTTAGCGATTTTGGGTCGCAGAAAAAAAGGTTTGAGAAACACTGGTTTACGTAATAAACAAAGCGATTTTATTCAATGGGTAATTTTATGATGATGATGATGGCAGCACTTTTTTATTTATATCGTGCATTTAATCGGGCATCTGAACAAACTGCAGACCATGTTCCAACAGCATACCCTATACATCGGGCACCACATGGAGCATGAGGTCTGACGGTTTTGGATGATGAAACTCGATGCTGGCTTAATAACACCACTGCCAGCATCTGATTCAGGCAGTTCATCAATCTGGGGTAGTAAAAGGATAAACCCTCGGCCCCAGTCCTGTTTGTGTCTGACCTGGAGTGGATACCCTTCAAACGACGACGACGACGATTGGGCTTATTTTTTCGCGAGTGACCAGAAAAAATAGCTAAATATTATAACAAAATCAACTAATTTCATCTTTTACAAACCTCAAAACAACAAGTCCAAGAATCAAGAGCAGTCAAACGAAACAAAAATTACTATTTCAAAACCCTTAAAGACTGGGCCATTGTTGCCAAATTTATCAACTAAAAATATATTTTTCCAAAAAAAAAAAATTTATCAAAAACTCTAGATCTGAGAGCAAAAATATTGGTTATAAAAGGTTTTGAGAGAGAAACTTTAATGATATAAAATAACTTACTAATAGACGTTAACTTTCACCAACTTTGTAGTGTTTTAGGCTTAAGTTTAAATTTTTTTTTAAATGAAAGTAATATCCGTAGCATATATTTTTTTTATTTAACTCTTACTTGTTCTGAGCAAAAAACAAAACCAAAAATGCTCAGCTTACTTACTTTGAGCTGTTGAGCTTTTGATCAGCAACAACGAAATTAGACTTGCAAAATAATTGTTTGAGCAGCCGCCGAGATAAAAAGTTAAAACTCATATTTCAACTGCACAAAAATATATGAGCCTGCTTGAGTAGTAAAATTTTAATAGTTATAAGCTGCTATAAATTTTAAATATTTTAAAATTAATTTTAGGCTATTTTATTCAATTTGTAAAAAAAGATAGAAGCCTATCTTTTCTATAGATCTTGTTGTTAAAAGTTTTACCATTAATAAGCCTATTTGAACAACAACTTTTAAAACCTTGTTCATCAAGTGTTTTTCCTTTGTAGGCAATTTTTATGCAATACGTCTTTATTTAACAACCTTGCTAGATAGATCACGACACTCCCTTCGGCACAAATTCCTGCTAATGCTATTGCATCTCAACTAGTCAATTAAAAACAGATGATTCAAAGATGTTGACAGCACCTCAACTAATTAGAAGGATGATGACCGATGTTGTCGATATACGTGTAAATCTATCCCTTGAATTTTCTGGTATCGACTTTTCTTTATGCTTCACTGATTTAGAATTGGCTACACGGTGATTTGTGATTTTCTTTGCTCATGGTTTAATATTAAGTACGTGGCGTAGCAGCCACTTGTGAAAACATGCTTTGCTGCTTAAGTTTATCAATTTTGATCGATATCATAAATAACAGTTGAGCAGTTTTCTTCATTAAGATTGTTTAGTGTTACATTTGTTTAGTTAGTTGAAATAAGATAAAATTTTTTGCGATAGAAAATGTAATTTGATTTCAAATTTTTTTTATAATTATGTTTGTTTAATAATACTAATGCTAATACCTTTATACACCGCAATCTATTAGTATGTAACAACATTACCAATTTTGATACCGATATATTTGCTTCATAGTAGATAATAAAATTGCGTTGGTCAATCTCTGCTGAATAGAGAATAAGTTATAGCTAGCTCCAGAGCCCTTGCGGTCAATTTGGTCAAATAGAGGCAAGCAGGCTAGGTTGGTGCGCCTTGACCGCATACTAGTCCGCCCCTTCAACTGGTAATGTGGAAACGATTGATTCAGTAATCGCTTCCGATTCCGCTTTTGCTTCCAGCTTTACTGCTCAACATCCCTAAGGTTGCCGGCAAATTATTCCGACTCGTTTTTCAAAAATTTTAGGCCTCCAAACTTGATCACTAATTAAAATAAATCATAAAGTCAATATTTGAAAGGTTTTTTTGAAAGTTTTCAGTGTACCATGAGTGAAAACAGGTTGTGGAGCACTGAACAAAGACTATTTTATTGTCAAATCATCGACAAAGTTACTCAATTAAAAAACTTGAACTCGATTGACTTTTTCGAGTTCAAATGCAGGAATTTTTATTTTTCAAGTTTGAGTTTTGAAAGACAGAGTTTTTCTACTTTTTTCAGTTTAAGTTTAAATTCATAGTTTATTTTAAATGATGTATGACTTTTGGGAAAGCACAAGACTAAACCTAATGAATATCTCGGTAAGTTATTCACTGAAAAAATTGCATAAATCATGCTAAAGTTACTTTTCAGTTTTCATTACGCAGTATTTTTCTTTCTGTTTACGCCAACTCAAAGCTTTCAAAATATTGAGAAAACGCTAGTAATCGCGTTGCTAAAGCCGATGAAGACTACAGGAAGACAATTTGACCAATAATTTCTACTCCGTGGTCTCCTTATGAAAAATTCTCGATAAGCTTATTGACGCATTTGTTGAATCGATTGAACAAATTGTCAATTCATTGCTTCTGGATGACACGTAACAAACTCCAATTTTGGTTCCAGTCATTTTACTTACGCAAAACGCATAGGACTTTTCGATACTAAGAGAAGGCTGGTGGCTCTTTATCCATCTGAGAGATACGCATAAGAGGACACTGCCTGGCACCCTGGTCCCAAAACCTGCTGAAACGTCGATGGATAAACACACAATTGGAATGATGGTGAAATTTTTCTGGAACAGAATTGCACTCTTTAGTGCCAAAAATAGCAAGTGAAGCTGGATTTACCTTTAAGAAATGGCGTTTTGGAGGGATCGGTTCTTTTTTAGATGAATCTATTAATTTTCACAAGCTCCGAAAAGTTTGCCTTTCAGAGATTTGGCATTACGGCATTTTTTTTTGAAGATCTTGAAAGGGACTATAATTAAGTCAAAATACAAGAACATTTTTTCAGATATCTTCAAACTAGCCGGGTAAAGCTTAGTGTTACCATATTGGTGACAGAAGTCTTTCATCTAAACCAGGATACACAAAATCGTTTTCATAAATAGCAATGTAACCGTGAGAACTGATAATTACGGGCCGGACACAAACGAAGTATCGCAGGTTATGTAACTTTATTGACTTGAATATTGAATGAAGAAAAATATTAATAAATTCAACAGTAGTAGGCAAGGACTGGTTTGGAGGGCAGAGGGGGAGGTGAGGAGGGAGGAGGTGAGAAGGTAAGGAGGTGAGGAGGTGAGGAAGTGAGGAGGGAGGAGGTAAGGAGGTGAGGAGGTGAGGATCCTAATCCTAAATCTAATCCTAATCCTATTCCTAGTTCTAAACCAAATCCTAAGAAAAACAATGGTCCTGAGTTTGACTTCCAACCAAGTTAAAACCAAGAGTTCAATCTTAACTCTAAAAAAGTCAGTGGTCCCAAGTTTGATTCCCACCCAAGACAGCGAAGCTGTAAAACCTAACCCTAAGAAAAATAGTGGTCCTGAGTTTGATCCCCAACCAAGACAGAACCAAGATTTTAAAACATGACATAAGATTATTTCAAAACATTCTGCAAGATTTTAAAGCAATAAAGTTCACCAGTTTTCTGTTTTAAGCGCATGCGAAACAAGCCTGTCAATCCATTTCCTGCTTTTAAGTGCACGCGAAACAAACCTGTCAAATCATTTCCTGATTTTAGGCGCGCATGAAACGAACCTGTCGAGCCATTTCCTGCTTCTAAGTGCACGCAAAACGAACCTGTCAAACCTTTTCCTGATTTTAGGTACACAATAGAAAAAGCCTGTTAAAATATGTCTGCGAAAGGCAAGTTTAGACACGTCAGATTTGTTCTGCAATACCCAATTTTCCCATGGGGAATTTTCTAAGTTTTTACAGGAATCCTTGTATAGGTTTCTTTTTGGGTATATTGCAAAACTTTGGTACAATCTGCAATATTGATTATATAAAGCAGAGTTTGTTTGTTTTTTCTATCAGTCTAAAAAGTATGAATCAAGATTGTGTTAATGCTGCAGTGGCGTTTGATGCTCAAAATGATAAAGCTATCAAAAGAGAGTTGGAAGCTCAAATGTTTTGTTGTTTGTCTTCGCAAAACCCACCCGCATGAGAACTTTTCCTCAATCTTGGTATGATCAGGTGCGCCCAACACCACGTGAAATGGTGCAGGTTTCTATTGTAAAGGTTCTGGGCATTGTGTTCTTTGTTTTTATTGTCGTAAAGGTTTGTTTTACTAGAAACTACATGAAAATCCTTGGTACGAACACGCAAAGTGGTTACTTATGTGTGAATTTGTTTTGGAAAAACAAGGAGTAAACTACGTGGAGAAAATATGTCAGAAGCAATCAGATTTGCATCGACCAGACATAAAAAGTCCAACTTGATTCGTTGCAGCAAACCGCTTACAGAGTATGTTGTTCCAGCAAATGCAAAACACGGCTGCAGCAAAGCAAAGAAATCAAAGATTGGAGGACATTATGTGGTTTAATCCTCATGTAAAATGTAAAAGTATTGGGGTAGAGGACACCAAGATCCGTTATGTGCTATTGAAAGAAATGGAAAAAACAAGTGCAATTTTCCCAATCGTCAAGATTTGTTAAATGCTATTTTAGATTTAAAAAAAGACGACAAATGTTTGAAATGTAAGAATGGAGGAAAAATGCAGTATGCATGCCCTGTGGACACATGGTACTTTGCTGGACACGCGTTCAAGATATCTCCTCTTGTTGGTTGTGTACACAAAAGATCTCTGAAAAAATTCACATCTTCCAATGTTGATTGCACAAGATTTCAAAGTGTGATGTAAGACTACTTCAAAATGTTGCGCAATATCCGTTTTGGTGCTTATAAAAAGAGACGCATTTGCGAAACCTTACATTATGAAAACGTATACGAGTCAAGCAAACCAAATTGAGTACCCCGACTACATTCCTCCTTGTACAAGTTGTTACAAAAGTTTGTTGGAGTTTGAAGAGATTGTCACCAAAGCAAGAGAAATGGAAGGTGCAGCAAGAGAAATTTGAAAAAGTTTCAAAAAATTGCCTCATCTGAACTGCCAATACCCTCTTTACTTACTCTATTGAGAAAAGCAATTATTAGTGTCAAAAGAGGAAAAGTCATGTTTTTTGATGGATCAACTTGTTCAAGTCTTTGATGTGATAATGAAAAATCTTCCTTATATCCTTTTTCGTCCCAAATCCGAAACAAAAGAATATGTTGTTTTACTATTCTGGTCTACCAACATGGACGATGCTGCATGTGAAGTGCAAAAAGCTTAAAAATTATCAAGCGAGAAATAGCAGTGGATCAGTTCCAACTGCGTTGTGTGGTGGAAAATGTACCGACTGCAAGACGTCAATTCCTCTGTCTGCTCAACAACTACACCTTTTTAAAATTGCAAAAAGATTGATGTCTGCCATCTGCCGCCAGACAACTACAAACAACTGGAGACCTTTGTCAAACTCTTGACTCACCCTGAACTGACAAAAATGTAAAAGGTGGACATTCTTACAAGCACGCCTTAATGTTTTTTGTGTTTTATTAATAAACAATACATGTACAATCAATGTTGTGATACATCACGAATAAAGCGAGAAATAGAGCGATCGTTTTCAGTTAAGTTTGGTGTAAAATCAGATACAATAGCAAGCAAAGGTACGCCACGACAACGATATAAAATAAAATAGACACAATAGTGACCAGAAAAACTTGAAAAGTACGCTTGTAAGGTTTTGCGATTGTAAATCCAACCTGATAAGGAGTAGATGTCCATGTAAGACTTCAGACCAACCAATGTAGGGAATAATCCATAACTATCAAAATATTCTCCTCGACCACGTTTGTCAAAATAAATTGTAACTCAATGTTCTCCAGGTTCACTACTCGGGTCTGAATTGATGATGAAAGCAGACAGAAAAGTAGGTTTTTCCAACTGATCCATAACACAGACTTTAAAGATATTTTTGGTTTTTGAGTCCTTCTTAAGCAAGCGTTCGATTGGCAACGTGTTCATGCTGTGTAGTCAAAAGCACCTTTCTGTCATGATGAATCTCCAGTAAGTTGTTTTGTTCAGCAAACACAATGACCGTAAGATTACATGCAGTAGCAGCAGCAAAATGAATTTCGATGCGTATGTTGCCATGCTTTATCAATTCAAAACCAACCTCACTTGAATCCATTTGGGGTGTGAGATTAAAAACGAACAAAGCACACCATCTTTGTACTATTCTCGCAAAATAGCATTTCCTGTGTCACGATAATATTGACTTGTTTGCGTAAACAAACGAACATAACTTCGAACAAAATGATCGTTGGTAAAATCTAGTTGCAATGGTTTGGAAGGGATTTGAACTTTGTCATGGTAAATCGTCATGAAATTAATGTTGTTGTGTTTCAAATTAAAGGGAGATTTGGTGGTGACACCGTTGTAAGCATCGTTGTCAACTGCACCAACCACCATCCGTGTGGGCAATTCACCCAAAAACAAGCTTTCTTTGGTGATGGTTCGATTCCCAGTCGCCACAGTAAAACTTTTGACTTCCACGCGCTGGAGTGGATATTTTGCAGTACCACATTGCAAGGCTTTGACATGGCAAGCTGTATGGCGGGGTTGGGTTTTACTTTGCGAACAAACAAGGTTACTTCATTCAAAGACACTTTGTTTTTTGCTTGGTTTGCGTTTCCATTCAAACAAAAAGATCGTTGGAACGAATCAAATGCAAACGCATTTCAACTCCATTCAACAAATAACGATTTTGAAAGAACAAATCAAGATGCAATTTCCCCATCATATCAATTTCTTTGCTATCTGCAGCCAAAGCTTTTTGTTTGGTGTAACCTAGGTTGGTAGCCCCACGAGTATCAAAATATTTTGATGTGTTGTGGTGCCAGAATAAAACAGAAAGTTGGACTTTTTTGCTTCTTGTCCAAAACCAAGCAAGTTTTCAATATAAGCGCGATAAGGATAATTGTTGTTGGACTGCGTTACCAGCAAACCGTTCAAATAAACGTCCACTTTGCGTCCAGAGCGTATGTAAAAAATTACATTTGGGTGCGATTTCTACGTCTTTTGCCAAATTGGCTCCAGCTGCAGTAGTCACGCTTGCACGCACATAAAGGAAGCTATTGGCAAGATCAATGTAATTGGAATTTTCAGCACTAATCGTAAATTAAATAGGACCTGTAAAAGTCAACACAGACACAGGATGGTATTCGTTACACAGGATGGATGGAATTTGATTGCAAAAGGAACGAATTTGATTGCAGAAAGAACGAATTAGATCGAAAAACCCTATAAATTCTTTGAGGTATTCTAGAAAATTATGATATTCTTACAGTATTTGTTTTTGAAAATGCAGTACTTGTAAAACTTTAATTAACAAAAAGCTTATAGTAAAAATTATATTTCAAAATTGTTTACATGTATTTACCAATAAAAATAAAGTTTATCAACATAACTATTTTTGGTCAGTACACGATTAAAATTAATCGACACAAGATTAAATTTGATCGGCACATGACTAAAGTTGGTCGACACAGAACTAAATTTGATCGGCAGTGACTAAAATTAATCTACACATGATTAAAATTGATCGGTAGAGGACTAAAGTAGATCTAAAAACACTGTAATTCAATAAAAATTCTAGTCTTAAACTAACAAATGTATAAAAAAATTTTTTACAACTATACTAAACATAAAAACTAAGATTGAAATGATTATCTTCCTAATTCATACATTTTTCTATTTAAAAATAGTTATTTAAATTTCTTAGACCAGGGTTTCCCAAACTTTTAGTTCATCGATACTCTTTGGACACTGTAACAGGTTTGCATGTACCTCCGAAATTTTGTAACTTTTCTCTAAAAAAAAGGCTTTCAGTTAGAATCAGCCACTAATTTCCCCCCAATTCATGCCCAAAATCAAGGTGATCTCTGAAAAAAAAAGGTCTTCACTTTGAATCAGGTACAAATTTTCCCAATTTATGCCAAAAATCAAGGTGATCTTTAAAAAATGAAAACTCTTCACTTTTCAGCAGCTCCAAACTTTCCCCATTCAAATCCAAAATCACGGTGATCTGTAAAAAAGACTTCCCTCTTAATTGTCATGTTTGATGTAATAACAATCGACAGGATTCGAAAATTCTAGATATTTGAGTCTATTATTTTATTTCTTCCGGACACGAAATTTAATTTAAATAAAGATATTCTCTCACATAATAATGTACCCCTCGAGAAGCCTAAATGTACCCCTAAGGGGACATATACTCCAGTTTGGGAACCCCTCCCTTAGACTGTAAAACCTACCTGGGACTTGCACTTATCTAAGCACATCTAAGCTTGCAATTATCTTTAGCATTAGGATTAGTATTAGAATTTGGATTAAAATTAGGATTAGGATTTTCAACTCCTCACCTCCTTACCTCCTCTCTTCTCACCTTCTCCCTCTGCCCTCCAAACCAGTCCTTCCCTACTACTTTCAACGAAACAAAACGAAATATTAACTCATGAGTCAATAAAAACCGTGGCACTGACCCTGACCACATTTTAAATGGACATTCATATCCCTACCAGAAGAGACTAAAATCTAGATGCCTGCTTGTGTCTGTTACGTGATACTGGGGTGGAAAAAATTTCCCTAATATTAAAAATTTCAGGCAAAACCTTATCCATCCATCCATCCATCCATCCATCCATCCATCCATCCATCCATCCATCCATCCATCCATCCATCCATCCATCCATCCATCCATCCATCCATCCATCCATCCATCCATCCATCCATCCATCCATCCATCTAAAAATCGAGGCGTAATATATTTTTTAGAGAAAAACTTGTAACACGACTTTTCGTCCATTATATCAGGCGGACTTGTTCACGTAAAAACAACACGCTAACTAGCAAGTCAGAACGTCAACTCGTTTTGTTGCTTCTTCCTTTTTCTAATCCTGTCTTTAACAACACACAAACTTCTCAACATTTTGTTATTTTGTTCATGTGGCGGAGCAGAAATAAAAGAAAAAAAAAAAAACATAAATAAAAAACACATAAAAAACACACTTGTTCAGGTAAAAACAACATACAATGAACATTGTGCATGCGAATGAAACGGACGAAATGTCGTGTTACAAGTTTTCTTTAAAAAATACATTACGCCTTTTTATTATTTGTTAAAGTTTAACTTGCCTCTGATTCTAGCAGAAGAACTAATGAATTTTAAACTAAGTATTATCCGTAATAACAGTCTTTACATTGGCCCAGATGGTAGGTGCTTTCACGCAGCCTGGGCCGTGAGTAAGTCTGTTCATTGATTTTAAAATGACAGACCGAAACCAAACCTACCAAAACGGAAGGGTATCCACCCATTCCGATGTTCAGTGTGGGTCTGCTAATCGGCAAACGTCCTTTTCAGGACGGGGCAATGTTAAGATAAAACTGCCCTTTTCAGGGCACATTGCCAACAAGTTCCGAAGACCCCACTATTCTTCAGCTGAACATCGAAGGCCTCACTGCAAGCAAGATGAACGTTCTTCATCATCTCGCTATGCAGTCTGAGGCACTCGTCATCCTACTGCAGGAGACCCACTGCACTAATGCAGAGAAGTTGGTACTTCCAAACTACCAACTAGCTGGGTCTTCTTTAAGCAGGAAGCATGGCCTTGCCACGTTTGTCCACGAGCGACTGAGATACACGCTTTTGGACCAATCTCCACCGACATCGGAGATCGAGTGGCTGTGTGTGGACGTTGATGGCTATAAAATAGTCAACGTCTACAAACCACCGCCAACGCGATTGCAAACCCTGGATCTCCCAGTGTTTCCTCACCCCTGTTTTTACGCTGGCGCTTTTAACTGTCATCATGCTGACTGGGTTACGATGACAATAGTCCGGACGTTGAGTGCTTGGCTGGCTGGAGAAGTGTTAATTGTCTTGCCCTCCTATATAATGCCAAGGACGCTGCCAGTTTTTATTCCGGCCGCTGGAACACTGGTACCAATCCAGATCTAGCTTCCGCTAGCGTAGTCCAAACAGTCGCTTACCGGATAGACGTGTCCTTGACAAGTTCCCCAGGTCACAACATCGACCCTCGCTTATTACACCACCAAGGTTTGCTATGGCAGTGCCAAGCATGCCTGTTAAGCGATGGAACTTCCGCAAGGCCAAATGGAGTCACTACATTGCTTTGACGAATAAATTCGCAAAGACTTTGTTGCCGCCTGATTCACTTGATGTGGATGCGGCTTACCAGGACTTCTGTAACACCATTAAGAAAGCAGCCAAAAAGACTATCCCACGCCGGTATCGAAATAACTATATTCCGTGTTGGGATGCAGAGTGTGAATCCCTCTATAAAACTTTTCTGCAGTCTCCTCAGGGAGACGACTCAAGCTTGGCTGCTACAGCTCTGCTTGCCAAACTTGACAGAAAGCGGAGGGATCGAGGCATTTCGGAGCATTGACTTTTCACACTCTAGTCGAAAAGCGTGGAGTATTTTAAACAACCTTACTGGTAGATCACGACACTCTCCTCGTCACTGTCCCGTTTCAGCCGACGCTATTGCATCTCAGCTGGTTAGAAATGGGAAATACGAGGCTGTTGACCGGAAGTCATCTCGACTTGTCTTTCAAGAAGTGTCTGACCTTTGGAGGGCCACAACACCAGACGCAGTAAATATCTCTGATAATTTTTCACAGAGAGAATTTGCTGCTGCCCTTCAACATTTAAAACCAGGTAAAGCTCCTGTACCTGATTCCATCTGCCCAGAGCTTATACTCTATTTTGGAGCTGCTCTGAAGTCCTGGTTACGTGACTTCATTTCTTCCTGTTTGCGCCGACTCAAAATTCCCAAGATCTGGAGAAGAGCGCTTGTGGTCGCGATCCCCAAACCAGCAAAGCCCGTGGGGGACCCAAAGAGTTATTGACCGATATCTCTGGTCTGTGTCCCCTACAAGATCCTCGAGAGGCTTATCTACGCCCGCGTTGAACCATTAATCGATCCACTACTCCCTAAAAAGCAGGCTGGATTCCGACGCGGGAAGTCAACCGTAGATCAAGTTTGTTCTGCTAATCCAGAACATCGAGGATTCTTTCGAGGCTAAAAAGAAGGCCGGTGCCGTATTTGTCAATCTGACAGCTGCTTATGACACTGTCTGGCACCGTGGCCTTACCTGCAAGCTGCTGAGACTACTTCCGGATAAGCACATGGTCAAATTGATCATGGAGCTGGTCCGAAATCGAAGTTTCACCCTTACTATTGGTGACAGCAAGCAAAGCAGGCTACGCCGTCTTAAAAACGGCGTTCCTCAGGGATCGGTCTTGGCTCCCCTCCTATTTAACATCTAACGTACGATCTTCCTTCCATGATTTCCAGAAAGTTTGCTTATGCTGATGATTTAGCATTGTTGCATTCTTCTGGAAACTGGAAGGACTTGGAGGGGACCTTAAGCCAAGACATGTCTACACTGTCAGCGTATCTCCAGACTTGGAGGTTGAAGCTCAGTCACACTAAGACGGTAACGGCATCCTTTCACTTAAATAACCGAGAGGCCAAACGTGAGCTAAAGGTCTACAGCAACGGTAGACTTTTACCATTCTGTCCAACCCCTACTTACCTTGGGGTAAAACTGGACAGATTGCTCACGTTTCGTCACCATTTAGTGGCATTGCGCAAAAAACTATCCTCGCGCGTCATACTTCTGAGGCAACTCGTGAGCTTGGGATGGGATGCTGGTGCTAAAACACTACGCATAGCCACCTTGTCTCTAGTCTACTCAACAGCTGAGCACTGTGCGCCAGTCTGGTGTCACAGTGCTCACACTCGCCTCATTGACAATGTCTCAAATGACGCCTTAATTGCGCATAGTTACTGGATGCCAGCGTCCCACTCCAACTAACCACCTACCTGCACTCTCAGGCATCCAGCCAGCTGAGCTTCGACGAATGGGAGTGACACTCTCCTTGGCTCACCGTGGATCTCTGGACCCCGATCATATCTTGTATGGTCTGTTAAGTGGGTCCTCAGATACTCGCCAAGTGAGACTAAGATCCAGACGCCCGTTTGTGCCAGATGCGCGGAATCTTTTGGACAACCTTGCCAGACTTGGAATCCGCGCCTCTGAATGGACAAATCACAAATGCAAAACGGAGTACTGTGAAAATGCTTTCAGGCTCCGTGCTTTTGTGCCCGAGACTAGTGCCAGGCCTGTTGGGATGGGCTTACCCTGAGCAGCTTGGGTTAAGCTCAACCGCCTGCGGACTGGTGTTGGGCGATTCCATTCGTCCATGCACAAATGGGGTTTCGCTCCTTTACCGAATTGCGAGTGTGGCGCCTTTGAACAAACCGCAGACCATGTACTAACAGCGTGCCCTATACATCGGGGACCACATATAGCACGAGGTCTGACAGTTTTGGATGACGAAACTCGATGCTGGCTTAATGACACCACTGCCAGCATCTAATCCAGGCAGTGCAGCGGTCTGGGGTAGTAAAAGAATAAACCCTCGGCACCAGTCCTGTTTGTGTCTGGCCTGGAGTAGATGCCCTTCAAACGACGACGACGACGACGACGAGTCTTTACATTAAAAACGAGGCGTTTGACCAAATCGCTGCGATGATTCACTTTGTGACCTACAAGTAAGTGCTTTGCTTTCTGGTAGGCTATAGAACTCCGATATAGCCTACGAGATTTCCGGTGCAGTGCTTTGTCTGATTTTGGTATTTGCCTTAACCGGTTGTTTCGTAATCGGACCTTTTTTGGTAAAAATTCAATTTAGCAAATAGTTATTGTTTCTGAAAATTTGATCAGCATTGTTTGGCTTCAGAGAATTGAAATTAATTACGAATCGTCCTGAATTTTATCAAACTCTCATTGTATTCAGTTTACGCTCTTATTTGTACTCAATCGCGCCAAATTAGTTCGCATTGTATTTAAAATTGCTAAATGCAGCGACGCAAGATTCTTTTGTTCTTTTTGTTATTAATCGATAGAACCACGTGTTGCGTCACAAATGCTTTGTTCGCTCGCCATAACTTCTTAAGCTTCTCTCTATAAATTGGAGAGCTGACATAGAGGAATTCATTCAGTTGAAGTCTTTCGCGTAAAACAGTTTTGCGTTGTTTGTATTGAAGAGATCGTTTGAATAGTCAGGTAAAGTTGCTTGCTGTCATTATTTGAATTTCATAGTTGGTTAAATTGGGGAAAATTTTTTATCGTAAATTCTACGCTCTGTGGATCTATACGCTGACTAATTTCGCTTGAATAAAGGTTGTGTTAAATTTTAAGTCGTGAATTTAGTAGTTATAAGGAAGAGGTAAGATTGGAGAGATTCATCCAACGAACACTCCTGAAGACATTCACCAACCAGAAGACGGACTTTCTGAAGTGTTGCAGGATCTTCGCAAAAAAAGCGTTATTAATTTTGACGTCTGGTCATTAATAGCCGTAATCTTGACCAAGCCGGTCAAATTGACATACGTTGGCAGTGACGCCAACATTAACGCCTTAATCGTAACAAAAGAAAAGTTGTCTATATGCACTGCATACAATATGTAAATATGTTCATATGTTTATTTAATAACAAAATCATGTTCGGTTAAAAAGATTATACTTTAAATCTACAAAAAGAATATATAAAACAACATAAACTTTACTATTGTACAGCGCAATAAAAACAACAGTTAATAATAAGCTTAGAAAATCCAAGTAAATGAATTTTGAATAAAAAAAAAAAAAACTCCAAGAAGAAGTCGGCTGTCTATTCGCAACCAGAAAAGTCGAAATTCGCAACAAAAAAAAACACTTGAGAAAATATTCCTAAAACGATTTATCGGACAAAATTAAACTGCAATCTTTTAAAAGAACTGCCAGCAGACAGAACAAACTAAAGTTATTCGGATAAATTTGCCTCTGTAAACCTGGAAAGCACAGCCACTGGTGTCGTGACTGTAGGGAGCCGTTTGCAGCCCTGTGCTGGTTGCGGCCGGTTTTGGAATCAAACTCAGAATTTCCTGTAGTTACTTGTAATTAAATCTTCTAAAGGTAAACTGATTGTGCGAACACAAAGTCAGCCGACGATACCCAAATAAATATATTTAAACAAACAATAAAATCTTCTTGAAGAACTCCGTAAAAATATCTTTGCTGGGGCTTTTTATTTTTTTATAGCTGCATTCCTAACCTTCACCTTGCAGTCTTTTGTTTGACAAATCAGTTTTAGACAAATTATTATTGGATTTTAATGTCCATTGTGAAATTAGCCATAAGTGGGTGTCAACAGCGTAAAATGTGAGCATTTTTGGGTAATGGACCAAAAAATACGCGAGTAAATTAGACCAAAAAATTGCGTTCTGATCATGTCCTACTTAAATTCGAATATTAAAGTGAATTTAATGTCTGTATATGACGAAACAGTACAAGTTGAAAATTTTTAAGGCAAAATATTCAATGACCAGCATTAGCTTGCCATTACTAGCTTAAATAAACATTAGAGTTGGAAACAAAAAATTGTTCTGCATCAAAGTGGCCCAACTACTACGTACTATTTGTGCTGTTGCAAAAGTAAGCTATGTTCTAAGAATAAGCATAAAATTTAAAACACAAATGGCAAAATAAACTATTTGGTAAAGGTATTTAGAAAAGCACTAAACATAACAGAAACATTGTTTAACAACTACTTATTTAACAACAAAGTTGATTCATCTTAAAATCTTGACATCATCATCATGTAGTTAACGGACTAGAAGGAAACGAACAATCAGCATCGTTATCATCGTAACCACAAAAGTGTTAAACTTGAACAAACCTATGAAGTAAGATTAAGTTTATTATGTTTTTATAAAAATATTTTAACTTCATAACATTATATTAGTGCATTGCGACACTACAACAAGTAAAGGCGTAATTCCCCGGCGTTCACGGGCTATTTTATTATTTTACAAACAGCTTTTTTTATTTCAGCCCAAATAAGTTTTGTTCTGAAAATTCTATTCTCAAAAAAATGATGTAGCAAAATTGTTAATTTGCTAAGAAGTTCTTGAATATTAAACTACTTGAAAACAAACTGCTTAAAAATGAGAAGCACCAGACTCAAGTTTATTTATAAAATCATAGAATATTAAACTGTTTATTTAAGGTAATTTAGTCACGAAGCAACATTTTTTTACAACGATTTGCATTAAAAACTAAAAGCACTTTCACCCACCACTTTGGCCGCCTGCTATGCAGGAATTGTTAATAAGCGTAAATCCAAGATTGCAAGTGCAAATAAAACCTCCGGAAGAAGTGGTTGTGCAGATTCCATTTGGACCGCATGGGTTGGAATCACAAGCGTTTACTATTTAAAAAACTCGGTTTAGCCATTGTAGTTAGAACAATGTGCTCCAAACTCATCGGTTCTGCGGGTCACTTTGAAAGTTATGTGGAACTTGCAGGCCGCAGTTAGTTGAAAACTATCTCAGAATGCGAAACATGGTTGCTAAGACCTTTTTTTGGTCTTCAACACAAACCGTCATCTAATGCTTGATGTCTGTTCCACTAAAACTATTGATCGGTTTCCGGGAAGGCAGCTTTGCGTTGAACTCTTAGTGAAGACCAAAAAAAGTTTTTACGTTGATTTCTAGTAATTTTTGAAGACTAGAAGGCCTGTTGTTTAGAGCTATGACCTTTTTGACCTCAGATAGCAGTTTGAGTTAATGAAAGATAAAAAGAAGGTCGTAGCGTTAATTAGCAGGTACTCAGGAGTCCGTAGCTTGTACTGTATAACTTTGGAAAGGTGTTCGTAACTAAAAAAGGCTGGAAATCACTGGTTTAAACGCTGATGTTGTTTCTGATCAAGATGATAACAAATAAAATCCCTCTGCCGGCCCATGTGGCCCGCGACTCTGGGTTTGGACCACCTCGATTAAGCATTTAAACATATAAATTTTGATACAGAAAAACAACCTTTTTATAACTACATTTAAATAATAATACAAGATCGTCATTTCAAAAAGACATTTTTAAAATATAGAAAGTATGTATAAAAAGTGGCAAAAAACGTGCTAAACTACGTACACTGAATAAAAAGCTAAAAATAAAAAATGGAGGTTCATATGCTACTTGGAATGTGAATGATTAAAAAAACTTTTGGAATATAACATTTGAAAGTTTAATAATTTCATAATAAAAAGCAAAGTCAATAACTGTAAAACAGTTTTGTTAAAAGACGTTGCCAATTTTTTTACTTATTTTATCAAAAATGGCTTACATTAATTTTTCTTAGGCCTATATTCGAGAAATCTCTGATCAACTTTCTAAAGAAATTTATTTTTTTGGAAATTTGACACAAACGTACAACTACGTTTAATGCCTTCAACTTTTAAGATTTTTAGCATAAAAAAATATAAATACAGGAATGGAATTTTGTTAAATAAAATTTTAAACTCAAATAGAAGAATAGTTTAAAACAAATTGTGCAAAATGTTGAAATGAAGTTTTTAACTAAACTTGTTTTAAAGTAAAAATTTGGTGAGTTGTTGTCGAAATGTTTTTTTGTTTTTAGTCTGTTGTAGATTAATGCAAGCAAATAAACATTAGCATTATTCGATTGAAAAACACTGCATCTACTAACTGTGATAACAACAACTGAAAACATAGGAATTTTACATGCGCGTAACTGCCAAGGCAGCCGTAAGCACACCACGAATTTTGCAGGGAGATGACATGTGATTAGTACAGTACACGCGCGCATAATACGGGTTCGATTACACAACATAGTCACTTGATGTAAAATGCACCATTCTATCGAATAGTACTTAAAATCAATGATAAGAAGCCGTTCAGCTTATTCAAATTAAGCTTCCTTTTAAAATTTATGTCTAAAATCAAATTGCTTTTCCTGTTTATTTTGTCGTGCTTCGTGTATGCTAAATGCGTAATTCAAAAATGTTGGGATTAAGGAGGTTTGGTTTTAAAACGAACCCTAACACAATATTACAAGTAAAACTTATTTGAACAGAATTTATTAATTAATTGTAAAAACACATCTCTGTTCCAGAACAGCGGAGTATCATTCTTCATAATTTTGTTGCCTGTCTCCCGAAATAGTATACAGCCACGTCAATATATATAGCAAGCATCACCGAATATCCTAATCAACGACCGTGGGATACAGAAACACTGTCGCAAAATTTCACACGATTAACATTATGAGAAGCGGAGCAGGATTGATAAAATAAAAGGATAGGCTCGAACATAAGGCAAGCACGCTGCACCACGCATTCAGCATACACGAATCATGACAGTTTTTTTTACTTCAATTTTCTTTCAAGATTGCAATAGGTTAATATTTTAACTCTTAGCAATTGTTCTCACCAGCTCACCTAATAAAAAGTTATCAAAAGTCTCCATTTTAAAAAATGCTAAACCTACCACAAAAAAGCTGCAATCAACAGTCTTTTTAGTCAAATAAACTTTAAAAAATTGCAATTGCATCAGCTGTGGGAAAAGGTGAAAATTCTCAAATTGAATCGGTTTATCGTGAACGTTATAGACTGAATTTAGTGTTCTGATTGTCTCTGTTGTACATTAAGTATTTGTTGTTACTATATAACTAAAAATATATTGTTTTTATGACATGTGTATATAATTTTTAAAATTTTATACGTCATTATTTTGTTCCAATTACACAAAATGATTAATGCAATGCTTACACATGTATTATTAATCACAAGGAGTGTTTTTATCAATCAAAGAAATTGAATCTGAAACATAGCATCTTTTTGTTAAGCAAATTTTTACTTGTAGAATTCTTGCTGCTAAATTTAATCAATTTTAAATAACTTTTATAGCAATTTGAGAACTGCTTAGAAAAGTTCACTTTATGCAAATGTTGAGCAATACTTAAAAACTGAATAAATTATGACGGAGCCTACTATTGTTTCAAATTTAAGAGGTCTTCACCTTATTTTATTTATTGTTTTAAATGGTGGTATAACAAGAAAGAAGCAATAATTTTCTTAAGGGGGCAGGTGCGGCTGCTGCATTCGCTCGATCTTAAGGCCATCACTTCAGTTGATAATGAAAGAAGTTAAAATTCTGAGATGTCCTCAATAAATTTTGTTTTGCAGTTTATTAGTTTTACTTTTTATTGTGAAAAAAACTTTATTTATACGTTTAAATTTCCAGCTTTAAAAGCAATTGACAAATCAATAAAAAACACGTAGAGTCAAGCAAGGAACAATTTTTAATCTAATACAGTGTTTCTGAAGCCTTTTTTTCTGCGACCCAAAATCGCTAAAAATAACGATTTGCAAAGATGACTGCGACCCAAATAAATTTGACTGAGCGTAGTGAAAACGTAGTGATCTCTAAAAAAAAAAAAAAAAGGTCTTCATCTTGAATCTGATTCCGATTTCTTCATTTTCCTCTTAAATTCGTAATGACATCTCAAGAAGGTTCTTTACTTCTCAAATCTTGTGCGCGCAGATCTTTTTCTTTTACGTGCGGTAATTTACAAGGCTTCGCGACCCATCCGCATAGCCTTGGCGACCCACTTTCGGGTCGCGACCCATGGTTTGAGAAACACTGCTCTAATATAAGAATACTGCACGTTGTTGGTGAAGCTGACTATATAATGAATGCTTAAAAAAACTTTGAAATTGTAGATTCTACCAAAAAAAAATTACAAATATGCCCTCGTTGTTGCTGCATTGCATAATTTCGGCTTTCTATTTATTTCAATATCAGCATCGCAGACAAACAGTGCAATGCTATACGGCAATGCTATATAAAAATTATTACTTTGAGAGCATGATGTTCTATTTCCGGTAAATCCAGTCATACACATGCAAGTGAATGATCCAACTGTGTTCGTGCACATCGCGTTGGTGTCGCAATTATCGGTGCCAGCCGTACATTCATCGACATCTGTAGAAAAAATAAGGTTTTCGATTGATCCTCTTCAAGCGGTTTGATAGCGGATATACCCTCGATAGCAGTGTAGTTTCGTTGCAGGTAAAAACCATTTATCTCTTCACTTAGTTTTGTTTGTATTGAAATCAGAGTTACTTGTTTAAATACTTTAGTTTGGTGAACTCTGTTCTGTTTAATAGTTTTAATAAGAACCAGACGAAGTGAAGTGCCAAGTTAAAGTTTACAGACCCGACAAATATTAAAAAAAAACAGTTGAAAACCGTTGTTGTGAGTCTGCGGAATTCTCAAAGCTTACGGAACACACGTTAATGTTCCGCGAAAGTCTGGCGGAAAATCGTTGTTTTAGATGAACCTCAATTTTATTCATAAACACATTTCGCTAGTTGTTTTCCATGTTGTCATTTGTAAGGTAGAGTTCGTGGCGTTGAAATAATTGACAACAATTTTACTAATCAGTACTTTGAACGTTTTAAATTGATATTAGAACACTTGTATACTGGTTCGCTAATATGTTGACACCAAAATTTTTCAGAATTTTACGATACATGCTGCGACAAAATTCTTACTACGCTTGTTGACTTAGTAGATCTTATTCGTTAGATTGCTGAATTGTATAGGCTACACCAGTGTTTCTCAACCGGGAGTCCGTGAAGCACTTTCAAGGGGTCCGTGAAAGGATATAAATTTCCAACCGTTAAACTGAATTTTTTTAATGTCTTTTTTAAATGGCGTATTGATCATCATTGGTTTTTTAAAATATTTATGAAATTTAGAAATACTTGCTTAATTTTAAATTTTAAAATATTTATGAAATTTAGAAATACTTGCTTAAAATGGTATTTGCCTCTCTCTTACCTCACCTATTCTTTATCATTATCTATCATCTATACTTTATCTTTACACTATTTATCTCGTTTTATCTTAATATTTATCCTCCTGACTGGCAGGAAAGCGACAGAGGCGCTATACATAGGACACGCAATTACCCCGATCTGCTTCCGGAAATGCCTAAATATTGCTGTGCGGTTGAAATTTTATATTTTGTTTCTTATTTTTCATAGAGATATGACTGAAATTTAGAATTGTTTGCTAAGACCAACAAGTAGGGGAAAGCGTCATTAAGTGTTTTTCGTAAGGACACAACAGAATGGCACGAGTAGGTTTTGAATCAAGACCATGTTGATCGCAATCACGACGCTTTAACCACTCGTCGATTGCAGTCTATTTCTAAAAATCTTTTTGAGATTTAACTTGATTTCTAATTAACTTTGAAAGATATTGTCGAATTCGTTCCACCAGTTGTAGGGATGTTCTACTTACATACACACTATCGCAGTGACACGAGTGTTTGTATACAACTCGTATATTACTTTGCTAATCAGCAAGTAATACATCTTTTTCGAAAAGAAAATTTTATTCTTGCCGACTCTAACCCAAAACAATTGTTGACTGTTGACTTTGTTCGTTTTTTGTATTTAAGGGAAACGTTTTCAATTCAAGGTAAGTTTAGTTATACCATACACTTTTCTGGGCTAAATCGCTTGGATGTTTGAAAGTTTGAAATTTTCTGTTTTAAATCCGTAAATAACGACTTCTTCTGGGTATCCATTCTGTTGCAAGATGTTTTTGATTTTGCAGACTTTACTTGCAAACTTCTTAGCAAAGCATATTTCAAGAGCTCTGTGAACAAGAGTACCAATAAAATTAGTTTTTCTCTTCTTTGGTCCAAATGAATCCCAGCGTGTATACTGTCCAGTAAACGTAGGTTTTCTATAAACTAAAGTAAAAAACGTTTTGTTCTATTTTCTGACCAGCACATAAAGAAAGGTTTGTGAATTGTAATTTTATTTTCGTGAGTAAAAATCAGAGACGAGTTTAAAGAATAAAGTTTTTCAAGAAACTGGTTGTATTTCGTTTTATCACTGAAATAGTAAAGGTGTCATCAACATATCTAAATGTAAAAGAAGTTCAGAGGTGTTTTTAAAGAGTAGATGCTCGTAAAATCGCACAAAAGTATTGTGAAGAGCAAGGCCAAGGGGACTGGACATGGCGACAGCAGCAATCTGCTGATAAATGACGTCTTCAAAGCTGAATTCCGCAGATTTGGTAGCACCGCATATAAGTTGACAGAACGTGTCTGCGCAAAAAGCTGGGCGGAAAAAGATTCCAGAAAATGCCTTCCAAGAATGTTTTGCATCGTGGAAAAGCCGAATGCACAAGTGTTTTCAAGTGGAAGGTGATTACTTTGAAGGAATTTGACTTTGGTATATTTCAATATTATTCAATAAAGATTTTATAACACCAGTCTCATTACTTTTCGGACACACCTCGTAGAGCTTCATCGCAAAAGTTGATTGTTTCATCAAATGGGACAAAAAGCTACTCATATCAAAGAAATAGAGAAAAGTAACTTTAGGGTTATGATCACGGACAATCCGAGCAAAAGATAAAAAAATCTTTGACGCAGTTAGTAGAATAGAGTAGAATCAATCCAAAACTGTCTTAAAAATAAAAGATTGGTATTTGGCCAATTCATGTTGAGCGGTACCGGCCATACAGAAAATAGGGCGAAATGAGGGGTGTTTTTTATGAATTTTAGATAATTAATCTATACATTCTTTGTCGTTTATCATTGAGACTTTATAAACAGACCGAGGTAGTTTTTATTTTATTTAATTATTTATTTTTTGTAGGTCTAGTATTTCAAATTTGGGACCCTAATAAAAAAACACTTGGCTTTATTTTGTTACGTTTGTCTTCTTTTGACAGTCTGTTGGACTTTTCTCGAAACCTTGATGTGGCAACCCTAATTGCGTAACCTTTTGAATTGCTGTGAAGCACGCCTGCCGGAGAGCAGCTAATTTTGTGTAAATTTAAAGTAATTAAAAGTAATAAAAATAATAGCAAGGAAGTAATAAAACCAGCATTAATTACTAATTTTTGCTAATTGCTTTAAGCAACACAATCGCTCGTCCAACCGGGTAAGTTTAAGGTAGGGATCCGGAGAGAATCCTACACTGCTTTTGTTTATACTGCGACAGATTAATTTAGATACTGTCTAGTTATGATTACCTTATATTTGCAGTGTAATCCTGTTTTTTAAAATACCAATCAACTAATAAAATCACACTGATCTTGATTGTAAACGGTTATTAATTTGAATAAAATAAAACTCATAAAAAAAACTTTAAAAGATTTAACACCATTTTTTTTCCAGACTATTAATATTTCAACAAAACTAACCATCGCATGATGTTACTCCATCTCCGTCAAACCCAGTGTCACACTTCATTTATAATTTTAATCATAACTATGTAGTGTATCCCCGTTAAAAGCAGTTCGTAGTTTTATAAGAGAATAAATGCGGCTCTTTGAGCGCTGTCTGCGATATACGTCCAATTTGTTATATGGCTCGATACATGTATCTTTTTCTCTTTTTTCTCTTTGTATTGACGTAATATGTTTTGACTAACATCATTGTACTGGAAAATTCGCGTATATTCCATTTGATTCGCGTAACGAACTCTCCAGGGGTTTCTGGCTGAATCTTGAATTTACGAGAAAGTTTACGTCACGTGATTTTGTTTTCTATATAAAGCCGATGCGTAGCGAGAAATTATTATTATTATGATGATTATTATCGTTGTGAAGTAATTTGAAGCGATTCGAGTGGCGGCTCGAGCGAAGGTGAATTTGTTTGGCCACAGGAGGTGGACCGTTAGATTTTGTGTCGGTGGACAATTGTTGAATTTATTTTGTGCCAGTGGTTGGCAGTTTTGTTCTACAGAGGTAGAATTATTTGTGTTGATTGAGTCGAGTTATAGTGTTGATTTCGCTTTGCAGTTTGGCAAAGCGTGAAATAGAAATTTCGTCGGTCGTGATTTTGTAATACATTTGTTGTTATTAGAGACAGTGGTCTCTGTTTGTTGTGAGAAAGAATCTTCAACGAAATCAATCCGAGCTTTCGTTAACCAACTGTATAAACCGTCAGGCTCGTAGCAAAACTACTTCTTGAGCCGGAATAAAATAAAATTTAGACACAGCTTTGTTTCAACGCAGGTATTCGGGTTACCTAGCTCAACTGGTCCTTTGGGATTCCCAAACAAAGTTTGTGACATCTGGGGGCTCGTCGTCCGGGAAAGATTTAGATTTTCGTTTAAGAGCGCTGAACAGGAGTTTACAACCTGAAGATGGCGAATAGTTCGATTGAGGAAGAGTTCGAAAGACTGAGAGTCCGTGTGGAAAATTTGAAGATGTCGGAAAAGGCAAAAGCCGATTTCTTCCAGAGCGAATGAAACCGACTATGTGAAAAGGAAGAGAAGGAAAAGGAACGACAAGCGATGTTGGAAGAGAAGGAAAGAGAACGACAAGCGATGTTGGAAGAGAAGGAGAAAAATCGAGAATTAGAACTCGAAAGATTGAAACTTGAATCGGAGCGAGAATTAGAGCTCAAAAGAATGGAGTTTGAAGAGAGGAAAATGCAAATGGAATTAGAGAGGTTGAGGTTGGAACGAGAAGCCAATCGCTCTGCTGGAGAAGGGGGAGAAGCAAACCAGGCGGGGGGCGTACGTGCTTTTGGAGGGGTAAAGTCCCTTGATCTCCCTCATTTTGTTGACGGAAAAGACGACCTTGATAGCTATTTGTTGCGCTTTGAAAGATATGCTACGGTTGCGAATTGGCCCCAGACTAATTGGGCGACTCAGTTGAGTGCTTTGTTGAGGGGGGAAGCTTTGGGCGTGTACTCCAGGCTTTCACAGGAGGATGCTCTGGATTACGAGCGATTGAAGGCAGCGTTGCTAGAGCGATACGACTATACGGAAAAAGGGTATCGCCAACGTTTTAGAGAAGCCAAGCCAGAGGGTGCTGAGAGCCCTGACCAGTTTATTGTAAGGCTTAGAAACTATTTCACGCAGTGGGTGAAGCTTTCTGATATGGAAAGCAGCTTCGAAGGTGTTGTCGAGCTAATGGTTAAGGAGCAGTTTATAAACGCGTGCCCGAAGGAATTGTCGGTACATCTGATGGAGAGCAAGCATAAGGATCTCCGAGAATTGGCAGCGAGTGCGGGGCAGTACTTGACAGCGCACAACAGGAAGCTGTCAAGCCGAGATGTAAGTGCTAAGAAGAGTGTCGGCGCGCCAAGATTGGAAGGCAAGATTCCGGATATCTCTCCTACAACGAAAGGAAATATAAAATGCTTTAACTGCGGGAAAGTCGGGCACAGGGCAAGTGAGTGCTTCTCAAAGATTCAAGAGAGAAACCCCAAAAGATATTGCTACCGGTGCGGTGGAATGGGTCATACTTTTATGCAATGCGAAGAAAGAAATCGATTAGCGCGTGGTGGTGCTGGTGCGCGGGAAAGAGCATACAAGGTTGCTTGCGCCGTGCCTATAAAGAATTTTAGTGAGATCGGAAATGAAAAACAAAAAGAAGAAAATTACCGAAGTGTAAGTAAAGAAAGAAAAGAAATTGATCAAAAATCACAAGAGTATTTAGAGCTAAAAGATGGACGAAAAATTGGAATTTTGAATGGCGCATGTTTAGACGAAAATTTAAGTAATCAAATGCCTACGTCGATTGGAATGGTCGGAAACAAATCGGTCACCGTTTTGAGAGACACTGGTTGCTCCGGAGTGATCGTTAAGAGGGAGTTGGTCGCGGAAGAGCAGCTCACAGGAAAGGTGGGGTATATAATGACGGTTGCGCGCACTTTACTGAAGGCCCCGTTTGCAAATGTAGAGATAAATACGCCATATTGTAGTGGAACAGTGGAAGCTTTGTGCTTAAGAGACCCGCTGTATCCGTTGATTGTTGGAAATATTCCAGGAGCTAGAGCACCCGATGATCCTGATGAAACTTGGTGCGTGGAGGCGGCAGCAGTTACTCGGTCGCAAGCTAAAAGGAGCACCGAGTCAAAACCTTTAAAAGTTGCGGAGGCAACGAATCAGATGGCTGTGACGAAGGATGAGCTCATCAAACTTCAAGGGGAAGACCCATCCTTGTTAAAGTACGTGACGATGGAAGCGCCCTTGGTCAAGAACGGAAGAGAGATCAGCTATATAAAGAGGAAGGGAATTTTGTACCGCATCACCAAAAACATGGATGTAGGAGAGAAGGAATTAAAGCAGATTTTAGTGCCAAAAGATCTGAGGAAGAAGGTGATGGAGATCGCTCACGATACGATGTTGGCTGGACATATGGGTGTCAAGAAGACGGAAGATAGGATATTGACCAATTTTTATTGGCCTGGGATTCATCAGGATGTGGTGAGTTTCTGCAGGTCATGTGATGTGTGCCAGAGAACGGTATCGAAAGGGAGAGTAGCAAAAGTTCCGCTGGGAAAAATGCCGTTAATGGATTTGCCGTTTAAGCGAGTGGCGGTGGATTTGATTGGCCCGATTATGCCGGCAAGTGATAAGGGGCACCGATATGTTCTTCCTCTGGTGGATTATGCGACACGTTATCCAGAGGCCGTGCCTCTGAAGAATATTGACACCGAGACAGTGGCAGAAGCACTTTTAGACCTATATAGTCGAGTTGGAATTCCGGAAGAAGTATTGAGTGATCTTGGGACTCAATTTGTGTCGGAATGCATGCAAGAAGTATCAAGATTATTGTCGATCAGAAGGCTGACGACGACACCGTATCATCCGATTTGCAATGGTCTGACTGAGAAATTTAATGGTACGCTGAAGAAGATGCTGAGGCGATTATGTGTTGAACAACCGAAGCAGTGGTATAGGTTTATAAATCCACTTTTGTTCGCGTATAGAGAGGTTCCCCAAGCGTCCACTGGGTTTTCACCCTTCGAACTTTTGTATGGTCGCACTGTGCGAGGACCTATGGCAATTCTGAAGGAACTATGGACAGGTGAAAGTGAATCAACCGAAGTGAAGACCAGCTATCAATATGTGTTGGAGTTGAGAGAGAGGCTGGAGGAAACGATTAAACTTGCTCAGGAGGAGCTAACGAAGAACCAGACTAGATACAAGAGAAACTACGACAAGAAAACGAAGGATCGACTATTTAATAAAGGAGACAGAGTTTTGGTAATGCTACCAACGAACAATAATAAGCTTTTAATGCAATGGAAGGGACCGTACGAAATTATCCAAAGGATGGGAGATAATGGTTATAAAATTTTGGTCGGAAACAAAGAAAAGAATTACCACGCTAACATGTTGAAGAAATATTATGCCCGAGAGGATGAAGTGAAGACCGAAATAGAGAAAGAAGATTTAACGATGTCAGCTGGTGCGGAAATGTTAATGGATGAAGAGATGCCCAGCATAGACGAGGATTCGTTGTTAGAATTGGGAACATACAAACAAAAGGAAGATGTAAGCGACGTCAAATTGGGCACAGAACTGGGCGACAGCCAAAGTCGACAACTGCAAGCCTTGATGGAAAATTATGCTGAGGTTTTCTCAGATGTGCCGGGAAGAACATCTAAGATTGAACACCGGATTAATTTGGTAGATGAGGAGCCTGTCCGCTTGAAACCTTATCCTTTGCCGTATGCACTGCGGCAGGAACTGAAAGAAGAAATGAAGGAGATGTTAGATATGGGAGTCATCAGGAAGTCGTCATCGCCGTATGCTTCACCGGTGGTTATTGTGAAAAAAAAGGATGGTTCGAATCGCATTTGCGTCGACTACAGAAAATTGAACAAAGTAACGATTTCGGATCCGGAGCCAATGAGGACTTCGGAGGATCTTTTCCAACAATTAGGGAAGTCAAAGTTCTTTTCGAAAATTGATCTCAGTAAAGGATATTGGCAGATACCCGTAGCAGAAGAAGATATATTCAAGACCGCGTTTGTGACACCGGATGGGACGTATGAATTTCTTCGAATGCCCTTTGGCATGAAGAACTCTGGTGCTACACTGGTTCGTGGGTGAGGGAAGTGCTTTCAGGCATGTCTGGGGTTGAGAGCTATATCGATGATTTGATTGTATTCTCCAGAGATTGGGAGACACACCTGCGAACTTTGGAAGAATTGTTGAAAAGACTAAGTGAGGCCAACCTCACTGCTCGTCCCTCAAAATGTATTTTTGGGGCATCTACGGTAGAATTTTTAGGTCACGATGTCGGATACGACTGGATCACGCCGAACGATGACAATCTAGAGAAGATTGCGCGAGCGAAGCGTCCAGTCACAAAGAAGGAAGTCCGATCATTTTGTGGGTTGCTCGGGTACTATCGGGACTATATTCCTTCGTTTGCGATTATTGCGGCACCGTTGACGGACCTGACGAAGAAGGGGCAGCCAAACTTTGTCAAATGGGGTGAGGCTCAGGAGAAAGCTTTCAACACTCTGAGAGAGGCTCTCCTGAAGCGGCCCATATTAAGACTGCCCGACCATTCGCGAAATTTTACTCTACGCACGGATGCATCCAACAGCGGAATTGGAGCTGTTCTGATGCAGGAGCACGAGGGAAAACTCCACCCCGTCGCGTACGCAAGCAAGAAGTTGACGAATGCGGAGACAAAGTACTCTACACTTGAAAAGGAGTGCTTGGCAGTAATATGGGGAGTTGGTAAATTTCGCTTATTCCTGGCCGGAAAGAAGTTCGTCCTCCAAACGGACCACAAGCCGCTGACTTTCCTTAGCACGGCCCGCTACAAGAACGATCGTATACTCCGGTGGTCTCTATCATTGCAGGGGTACGACTTCGTAGTAAAAGACATTGCCGGCAAGGAGAACGTTATGGCGGACTATCTCAGCCGCATAATCGTATAGACTTTCGTGTGAATAACTTCGTGTTTTGTTTTGTAAAATTATTTGTATTTCGTGTGTGTTGTTAAAAATATTATTGCATAATATTTTTCTTTGCGGGGGGCGTATGTCACACTTCATTTATAATTTTAATCATAACTATGTAGTGTATCCCCGTTAAAAGCAGTTCGTAGTTTTATAAGAGAATAAATGCGGCTCTTTGAGCGCTGTCTGCGATATACGTCCAATTTGTTATATGGCTCGATACATGTATCTTTTTCTCTTTTTTCTCTTTGTATTGACGTAATATGTTTTGACTAACATCATTGTACTGGAAAATTCGCGTATATTCCATTTGATTCGCGTAACGAACTCTCCAGGGGTTTCTGGCTGAATCTTGAATTTACGAGAAAGTTTACGTCACGTGATTTTGTTTTCTATATAAAGCCGATGCGTAGCGAGAAATTATTATTATTATGATGATTATTATCGTTGTGAAGTAATTTGAAGCGATTCGAGTGGCGGCTCGAGCGAAGGTGAATTTGTTTGGCCACAGGAGGTGGACCGTTAGATTTTGTGTCGGTGGACAATTGTTGAATTTATTTTGTGCCAGTGGTTGGCAGTTTTGTTCTACAGAGGTAGAATTATTTGTGTTGATTGAGTCGAGTTATAGTGTTGATTTCGCTTTGCAGTTTGGCAAAGCGTGGAATAGAAATTTCGTCGGTCGTGATTTTGTAATACATTTGTTGTTATTAGAGACAGTGGTCTCTGTTTGTTGTGAGAAAGAATCTTCAACGAAATCAATCCGAGCTTTTGTTAACCAACTGTATAAACCGTCAGGCTCGTAGCAAAACTACTTCTTGAGCCGGAATAAAATAAAATTTAGACACAGCTTTGTTTCAGCGCAGGTATTCGGGTTACCTAGCTCAACTGGTCCTTTGGGATTCCCAAACAAAGTTTGTGACACCCAGTATTACACATGCAAGTGAATGATCCATCTGTGTTCGTGCACATCGCGTTGGTGTCGCAATTATCGGTGCCAGCCGTACATTCATCGACATCTGTAGAAAAAATAAGGTTTTCGATTGATCCTCTTCAAGCGGTTTGATAGCGGATATAACCTCAATAGCAGTGTAGTTTCGTTGCAGGTAAAAACCATTTATCTCTTCACTTAGTTTTGCTTGTATTGAAATCATAGTTACTTGTTTAAATACTTTAGTTTGGTGAACTCTGTTCTGTTTAAGTTTTAATAAGAACTCTAGTTTTAATAATTCTAGTTTTATAAGAACCAGACGAAGTGAAGTGCCAAGTTAAAGTTTACAGATCCGATAAATGTAAAAAAACAGTTGAAAACCGTTGTTGTGAGTCTGCGGAATTCTCAAAGCTTACGGAACACACGTTAATGTTCCGCGAAAGTCCGGTAGAAAATCGTTGTTTTAGATGAACCTCAATTTTATTCATAAACACATTTCTCTAGTTGTTTTCCATGTTGTCGTTTGTAAGGTAGAGTTCGTGGCGTTGAAATAATTGACAACAATTTTACTAATCAGTACTTTGAACGCTTTGAATTGATATTAGAACACTTATAAACAGATTCGCTAAAATGCTGACACTGAAAGTTTTCGGAATGTTACGATACATACTGCGACAAAACCCTTACTGTTGACTTAGTAGATCTTATTTGTTAGATTGCTGAATCGTATACACAATAATTTTAAATGTATGCGACTTTTATTCTACGGATGACATTGACATTGCAATATTTTGAACATTTAAGTAATCGCTTGCATTAGGTTTAATGCCTAACATTTTTTTCTTCAGGTCAAATGAATAGAAGGATAAATACTTGACATGATATGGGTAAGATAAAATCTTTTTCACCAAACACACAGTTTTCTCTTTTAAAGTAGTTGTAAGCCAAGACTAGTTGCAAATTTCAGAGTTAGTGAATGAGCGAAAAGCCAACAATTTTTACAGGTTACTATTACAATTATGCCTATGATAAACAACAATAATTAAGCGCGGTAGAATAGGTTCGAGTATCGTGTTTGCGATAATAACAAAAGATTTGGTTTACGTTCAACTTTTCTTCTTATCTTTTGTTATGTCGTTGGAAAAGACACTTTAGGCACTTTTTCCTACTCAGCAATTTTAGCAAGCAGCTTTTATCAAATTTCATTTCGTTTTATCTTTAAATTTATCCTTCTGATTGGCAGGAAAGCGACAGAGGCGCTATACATAGAACAAGCAATTACCCCGATCTGCTTTCGGAAATGCCTAAATATTTCTGTGCGGTTGAAATTTTATATTTTGTTTCTTATTTTTCATAGAGATATGACTGAAATTTAGAACTGTTTGCCAAGACCGCCAACTCTGTTCTGTTAATCAGTAGGGAAAGCGTCATTAAGTGTTTTTCGTAAGGACACAACAGAATGGCACGAGTAGGTTTTGAATCAAGACCATGTTGATCGCAATCACGACGCTTTAACCACTCGTCGATTGCAGTCTATTTCTAAAAATCTTTTTGAGATTTAACTTGATTTCTAATTAACTTTGAAAGATATTGTCGAATTCGTTCCACCAGTTGTAGGGATGTTCTACTTACATACACACTATCGCAGTGACACGAGTGTTTGTATACAACTCGTATATTACTTTGCTAATCAGCAAGTAATACATCTTTTTCGAAAAGAAAATTTTATTCTTGCCGACACTGATCCAAAACAATTGTTGACTGTTGACTTTGTTCGTTTTTTGTATTTAAGGGAAACGTTTTCAATTCAAGGTAAGTTTAGTTATACCATACACTTTTCTGGGCTAAATCGCTTGGATGTTTGAAAGTTTGAAATTTTCTGTTTTAAATCCGTAAATAGCGACTTCTTCTGGGTATCCATTCTGTTGCAAGATGTTTTTGATTTTGCAGACTTTACTTGCAAACTTTTTAGCAAAGCAAATTTCAAGAGCTCTGTGATCAAGAGTACCAATAAAATTAGTTTTTCTCTTCTTTGGTTCAAATGAATCCCAGCGTGTATACTGTCTAGTAAACGTAGGTTTTCTATAAACTTTTCTTCGATTTTGTAAAATTGTTCGATTAAAGTAAGAAACGTTTTGTTCGATTTTCTGACCAGCACATAAAGAAAGGTTTGTGAATTGTAATTTTGTTTTTCGTGAGTAAAAATCAGACGAGTGTAAAGAATAAAGTTTTTCAAGAAACTGGTTGTATTTCGTTTTATCACTGAAAATAGTAAAGGTGTCATCAACATATCTAAATGTAAAAGAAGTTCAGAGATATTTTTAAAGAGTAGATGTTCGTAAAATTGCACAAAAGTATTGTGAAGAGCAAGGCCAAGGGGACTGCTCATGGCGACACCATCAATCTACCGATAAATGACGTCTTCAAAGCTGAATTCCGCAGGTTTGGTAGCACCGCATATAAGTTGACAGAACGTGTCTGCGCAAAAAGCTGGACGGAGTTAGGTCGCTATTATATAGAGCTTCATCGAAGATGTTGATTGTTCATCGAATGGGATAGAAAGCTACTCATGTGTAAGAAACAGAGATAAATAACTTTAGGGTTAAGATCACGGATAGTGCGGACAAAAGATAAAAAAAATCTTCGACGCAGTTACTAGAATATCAATTCAAAACAGGTGTTAAAATCATAAAAAATATAATAAAACTCGTAATGTAATACGAAAAAATTAATTAACGGTATAGAAGTCTTTTGGAAATCTCTTAATTAATTCTATTGTTTGCGGTTTCTTTTTTACAGCGATGTTCACTGTAAAAATGATCGTGCTTATCGGCGGACCTCGTGCAGTGATTTTAATGAAATTTGATTGGTTCATTTACATGTGGCGAGCACACTATAAATTGAGATCTTGGTAAATTTATATTCTTTCAGTCGTTTAGTGATTCAGTGGTTCGGTGATTTATTAGGTGTATTACTAAGTTTTTGCTCTCTGATAGTTTCAAATCTATCTAAAAATTTACAAACTTATTTTTCTGACTCAATGAAATTTTTAGTACCTTGCATAAATGTTATTAAATTTTTTCATTTTTATTTTTTTTTTCAGATTAAAATTTATAAAAGAATCGACACTTCATAAACAGAGATAATTTTTTTTTTCAGAAATATAGTCTTATACTCTCAAAACAAAATCGCCTTTCTTCATTATAACGCCCGGCCACATGTGGTCAAAAAAGTTAAAAATTTACTCAAAGAGTTTAAATTGGAGGTACTCACTCATCCTCCTTACTCTCCATATCTTGCTCCTAGTGATTATCATCTTTTTCGATCTTTATCTCATTCTCTAGATGGCATAAAATTCGAATCGAAAGACCAGGTCAAAATTATTTTGGAAAATTTCTTCGAGAAAAAAGAGAAAGAATTTGTAAAAGAGAAATTAAAAATTTGATTGAAAGATCGCAAAAAACACTAGATGCAAAAGGAAACTACTTTGATTAAAAATTATTTTTTAATTTCATCTTTTATTATCTGATATTTTTTATTTTTGATAGAGAGCAAAAACTTAGCTATACATTTAATACTGTAGTTCTGTGTTGTAGTTTTGAAGAGTGAGTTTCTAGATCGCAAGCGAAACTGGGGAAAATTTCGTTTTCCATTGCATCGTTTGGCTGTGCCGGGCTTTGAAAAAGTCCTGTTAAAGTTTATTTTTTTTAAATACAATGTTACTGTTAGAATATTACTCACATCTTTTTACATGTAATTAATGTCAAACTATTACAGATACTATTTCGATTACCAAATAGTGTCTAAATTATAAATAGATAGTAATGGAAGCCAATAGAATTGAAGTATCAGAACTCTTACGCGCGGGTCATGGAAAACCTGACATTGCCGCACTGGCGGCATCTTCTCTCCATTTGAAGCTACAACACCAAGCATCATCACAAACGCAGGATGGTTCGTTGTTGACACCTTGCGGATTTCAGAAATGTCTTTACCAAATGTTGCAACACGGTCGTTCTGCTTGTTGAAGACTGGATCGACCGTAAACCTTTTCTCATCGAAAAAAACGAGGATTCGATTTCCATGGTTTTTCATATCATTCAAAAAACGGGTCCTCCTCTCTAAACGCTTTTGAATCATCAAACGATTTAAGAGAGGTTTCTTCAAAAGTCTTAGGCTTTTTCCTCCCCCGTTTTTAATCGCCCTAGACACGGTGGACACCAAAATTATCTTCCTTTGAGCAAATTTTGTCATTTTCAGGTTTGGATCATTTTCGAAGGCTTTTTTGATGGTTTCACGCTTGATTACCAGAGGCCTACCCGATGGAGGGCGATTCTGAAGTGATTCAAAGTTTTCAAGACGTTTTGCAACTCGATCACAGTCATTCTATTTATGTTTAATATCTCAGCAATGTCAGATTTTCCATGACCCGCGCGTAAGAGTTCTGATACTTCAATTCTATTGGCTTCCATTACTATCTATTTATAATTTAGACACTATTTGGTAATCGAAATAGTATCTGTAATAGTTTGACATTAATTACATGTAAAAAGATGTGAGTAATATTCTAACAGTAACATTGTATTTAAAAAAAATAAACTGTGACAGGACTTTTTCAAAGCCCGGTATTTTCTGGCTGCATCGTCGAGTAAATAATTGTGGTCCTTAATTGGCTTGTGGAAGCCTGTGATAATTTAATATATTGAAATTTTAACGTTAATATATATAGTATAAAACCATAAGACGTGTGTAAAAGCCAGCGGTGTGATTGTAAAAAGCTTGGATAGCTTCCTTATAGTTCAAAAATTTCAAGAGAAGAAGAGAGGGATTCGCTGTGCGGTCTACTGTAAGCTCTTTAAAATTAACAACAGGCTGAAAAATAAAAGATTGGTATTTGGCCAATTCATGTTGAGCGGAACCGGTCATACAGAAAATAGGGCGAAATGGGGATGTTTTTTTATGAATTTTAGATAATTAATCTATACATTCTTTGTCGTTTATCATTGAGACTTTATAAACAGACCGAGATAGTTCATCTTTTTTTTTTTTTTTGTATGTTCTGGTACTTTACTTTAAATTTGAAACAATAAAAAAAACACTTTGGCTTTATTTTGTTACGTTTGTCTTCTTTTGACAGTCTGTTGGACGTTTCTCGAAAACTTAATCTGGCAACCCTAATTGCGTAACCTTTTGAATTGCTGTGAAGCACACCTGCCGGAGAGCAGCTAATTTTGTGTAAATTTAAAGTAATTAAAAGTAATAAAAAGAATAGCAAGGAAGTAATAAAACCAGCGTTAATTACTAATGTTTGCTAATTGCTTTAAGCAACACAATCGCTCGTCCAACCGGGTAAGTTTAAGGTAGGGATCCGGAGAGAATCCTACACTGCTTTTGTTTATACTGCGACAGATTAATTTAGATACTGTCTAGTTATGATTACCTTATATTTGCAGTGTAATCCTGTTTTTTAAAATACCAATCAACTAATAAAATCACACTGATCTTGATTGTAAACGGTTATTAATTTGAATAAAATAAAACTCATAAAAAAAACTTTAAAAGATTTAACACAAATTTTTTCCAGACTATTAATATTTCAACAAAACTAACCATCGCATGATGTTACTCCATCTCCGTCAAACCCAGTCATACACATGCAAGTGAATGATCCATCTGTGTTCGTGCACATCGCGTTGGTGTCGCAATTATCGGTGCCAGCCGTACATTCATCGACATCTGTAGAAAAATAAGGTTTTCGATTGATCCTCTTCAAGCGGTTTGATAGCGGATATAACCTCGATAGCAGTGTAGTTTCGTTGCAGGTAAAAACCATTTATCTCTTCACTTAGTTTTGTTCGTATTGAAATCAGAGTTACTTGTTTAAATACTTTAGTTTGGTGAACTCTGTTCTATTTAATAGTTTTAATAAGAACCAGACGAAGTAAAGTGCTAAGTTAAAGTTTACAGATACGGCGAATGTTAAAAAAAACAGTTGAAAACCGTTGTTGTGAGTCTGCGGAATTCTCAAAGCTTACGGAACACACGTTAATGTTCCGCGAAAGTCTGGCGGAAAATCGTTGTTTTAGATGAACCTCAATTTTATTCGTGAACACATTTCGCTCGTTTGTTTTCATGTTGTCGTTTGTAAGGTAGAGTTCGTGGCGTTAAAGTAATTGACAACAATTTCACTAAAAAGTACAATAGTCTCCCGCTTCAGTTTACAACTTGAATCTGAACAGCGAGTGCGAACTTAACATTTATACCAAAGCGATTATTGCGTAACATAGAACCTGTACAATTATCAGTTAAAGTAAAAACTTTCGTCATTTAAGCTAATGTTTTGAAACTAATTGCTGTATTCACTTAAGATAAAAATTAATTTTTAGCAGGCAAAGTTAATATTATTTACATAATAATGTCAGGCAAAGTTAAGCAATTGGAGCCATAAGCTTTTCGTGACGCTCTCACAGTGGCAATCGCGTCAAAATGGGACGAACCAGAGAAAATCAAGGTATTTATAGTCTCAACAGTTGGGAGAAAGGTGATGTAGTCTCGGAGAGGAGAAAGGCACAATTGCACAAAATAGGCATAATTGCACAAAATAGGCACAAACAGGCACAATTGCACAATTGCCTTTCTCCTTTCCGAGACTACATCACCTTTCTCCCAACTGTTGAGACTATAAATACATTGATTTTCTCTGGTTCGTCCCATTTTGACGCGATTGCCACTGATGAGAGCGTCACGAAAAGCTTATGGCTCCGATAAAATCGACTTTGTTTAAAGCGATATTAAGATTCTGTACCACAAAGAAGCTCTTTACGTTAAGCAATTGAATGACTCAGAAAGATTGAAAGTAATCTCCAAGTTGAATCAGCCAAATTCTCCTAGTAAACAAAGTATCGCACGACAGTACGGAGTGAGTGAGGCCACTATTAAAAAAACCTGGTCCAAGCGTGAAGATATTCGTAAGCGTTCTGCTCTGATGTCTAAAGAAGCAAAAAATAAAACATTCAGAGCGTCTGTGGGTAGGTTAACAAAGGTAGAAGATAAGTTATACCTGCGGATCGATAGCATACGTCGAGCAAACCTGCCTGTTCCGCCTTTCCTCGCCATTTTAAAAGCAAAGTAAATTGCTGAAAAACTAATAATATCGCAAGATGACTTTAAAGGATCATGGCAATGGTCTAGCCGATTTAGAGAACGCCGTGGAATACAACAACTTTTTCACGGTAAAGGAGCAGGGATGGACCGAGAAAATCCTGATCTTGTTGCAGCTTTGAATAAGTTATATGCCATAATTGCAAAGTATGATCCCGAAAATGTATATAACATGAAAGAAACAGGCTTATTTTTTCGGCTGCTGCCCAAATACACCTTGCTTATGCCGTCTGAGGATGTTAGCAACACACGAGGGAAGAAAAAATCAAAGAAAGAGTGTCACTTGTAGTTTATGCAAATGTCACAGAAACGCACAACATCCCATGCACATTAATTTGAAAAGCCAAGTTTCAAGCTTGCATTAAGAATCGGGAATGGCCTGTCAAGTACAAAAGTCAGAATAAAGTATGAATGGACGTCTCCACGTGCTGGAAATGGTTTGAAGAAGTGTTTTATCCTAAAGTAAGAAAGAAAACAGGACGCCCAGTTATTCTATTAATGGATAATGCTCTTGGTCATTTTCCAGCTTTTGAGAGAAACCACGTCAAAATGGTATTTTTTCCTACTCAACTGCAAAAGCTGGAAACAGCCTTGCGATATGGGAATTATTGCAGCATTAAAAAAATATATAAATATTTATATCTCAAAGATAATTTGAATTTTTACGAGCTAGATGAGAATTTAAAAGCTCGCAAAGAAGAGCAAGCGAAAGGACTCCCTAGAGGAGCAGAAGGTGTTCCTTATGGTAACCCTGCTCATATGCTAGATGCATCTCAATATATCAAGCTTACTTGGGATGTGATATCAAATGCGACAGAAAAGAATGCGTTTTACAAGGCTGGATTAGTAACGTTGAAAGGTGGAGTTGATGAAGAAATTGATATGATGGCTGATCTATTGTGCAGCTTCAAAGCATTAAATATTCTAATAGATGAAAGCACTCTAGTAGATGAGTTTGTGCATGTTGATAACGAAAACAGTGAAGAGTTTTTACATGAGATTTTGAATGACGTCAATGAGGTGTTGGAAAGTATACAAGCAACAAATGATAATGAAAATGAAAACGTACACAATGTGGTCGAATCTTGCGCACATAATCCAGCACCAACAGGGAACGATGTCACTTTTTGTGGCGTTGAACACATATACAATAAAGTTCTTGAAGTTGAGAATCAGTTGTTGTGTCCCGATGTGCAAGCTCAAGCAGAAAATTACTGTACTAAATTGAGAAATTTCTTTGAACTTTTTCAGCAAAAATTAAGGCAGGTTATATTGAACGCAAAACGCAAAAGAGAAGGAAATATGCATCAACGGACGATTCACGACTTGTTCAAATTGTGAAGTTTTTTATGACTTGTCTGATTTGCTGTAAATATCAATAAACATTTGTAGAAGTGTTGAATCTTGATTTTTTGAAAGTTTTTTGCAAACTTAAACGGTTGCGGAAGAAACCGGGAGATTACTTTACTTTGAACGCTTTGAATTGATATTAAAACGCTTGTATACTGATTCGCTAAAATGCTGACACTGAAAGTTTTCAGAATTTTACGATGCATGCTGCGACAAAACCCTTACTGTTGACCTAATAGATCTTATTTGTTAAATTGCTGAATCGTATACACAATAATTTTAAATGTATGCGACTTTTATTCTACGGATGACATTGACATTGCAATATCTTGAAAATTTGGGTAATCGCTTGCATTAGGTTTAATGCCTAACATTTTTTCTTCGACTCAAATGAATAGAAGGATAAATACTTGACATGATATGGGTAAGATAAAATCTTTTTCACCAAACACACAGTTTTCTCTTTTAAAGTAGTTGTAAGCCAAGACTAGTTGCAAATATCAGAGCAAATTGAATGAGCGAAAAGCCGAAAATTTCCACAGGTTACTATTACAATTTATGTCTATGATAAACAAGAATAATTACAGCGCGATATATCTCGTGGCCACGGATAGAGTAGGTGTAAGTATCGTGTTTACGATGATAGCAAAAGATTTGGTTTACATTCAATTTTTCTTCTTGTCTTTTGTTGCGTCGTTGGAAAAGACACTTTAGGCACTTTTTCCTACTCAGCGATTGTAGCAAGCAGCTTTTATCAAATTTCGCTTCGTTTTTATCTCTATATTTATCCTTCTGACTGGCAGGAAAGCGACAGAGGCGCTATACATAGGACAAGCAATTACCCCGATCTACCCCGGATCTTACCCCGGAAATGCCTAAATATTTCTGTGCGGTTGAAATTTTATATTGTTTTTCTTATTTTTCAAAGAGATATGACTGAAATTTAGAACTGTTTGCTAAGACCAACAAGTAGGGGAAAGCGTCATGAAGTGTTTTTCGTAAGGACACAACAGAATGGCACGAGTAGGTTTTGAATCAAGACCATGTTGATCGCAATCACGACGCTTTAACCACTCGTCGATTGCAGTCTATTTCTAAAAATCTTTTTGAGATTTAACTTGATTTCTAATTAACTTTGAAAGATATTGTCGAATTCGTTCCACCAGTTGTAGGGATGTTCTACCTACATACACACTATCGCAGTGACACGAGTGTTTGTATACAACTCGTATATTACTTTGCTGATGAGCAGGTAATACATCTTTTTCGAAAAGAAAATTTTATTCTTGCCGACACTGATCCAAAACAATTGTTGACTGTTGACTTTGTTCGTTTTTTGTATTTAAGGGAAACGTTTTCAATTCAAGGTAAGTTTAGTTATACCATACACTTTTCTGGGCTAAATCGCTTGGATGTTTGAAAGTTTGAAATTTTCTGTTTTAAATCCGTAAATTACGACTTCTTCTGGGTATCCATTCTGTTGCAATATGTTTTTGATTTTGCAAACTTCACTTGCAAACTTTTTAGCAAAGTAAATTTCAAGAGCTGTGTGAACAAGAGTACCAATAAGATTAGTTTTCTCTTCTTTGGTCTGTAAATGTAGGTTTTCTATAAACTAAAGTAAAAATCGTTTTGTTTGATTTTCTGATCAACACATCAAGAAAGGTTTGTGAATTGTAATTTTATTTTTCGTGAGTAAAAATCAGAGACAAGTGTAAACAGTTAAGTTTTTCAAGAAACTGGTTGTATTTCGTTTTATCACTGAAAATGGTAATGGTGTAATCAACATATCTTCATCATTAACGTAAAAAAAATCATCAACACAAATATAAAGGAAGTTCAGAGGTATTTTTAAAGAGTAGATAATCGCACAAAAACATTGGCAAGAGCAAAGCCAAGGGGACTGCACACGGCGACACCATCAATCTGCGGGTAAATGATGTGATCAAAGCTGATTTGGTAGCACCGTACATAAGTTGACTAAACGTGTCCGCGCAAAAAGCTGGGCGGAGTTAAGTCGTTGCTGTACAGAGCTTCAACCCAGATGTTGATTGTTTCATCGAATGGGACAAAAAGCTACTCATGTCAAAGGAACAGAGAAAAATACGGTAACTTTAGATTTAAGATCACGGATAGTGCGGGCAAAAGATAAAAAAACCTTTTACGCAGTGAACAGAATATCAATTTGAAAGAGGCTGAAGAATAAAAGATTGCTATTTGGCCAATTTATGTTGAGTGGAACCGGTCATACAGAAAATAGGGCGAAATGAGGGGTGTTTTGTTTTATGAATTTTAGGTAATCTATACATTCTTTGTCGTTTATCATTGAGACTTTATAAACAGACCGAGGTAGTTTTTATTTTATTTAATTATTTATTTTTTGTAGGTCTAGTATTTCAAATTTGGGACCCTAATAAAAAAACACTTGGCTTTATTTTGTTACGTTTGTCTTCTTTTGACAGTCTGTTGGACTTTTCTCGAAACCTTGATGTGGCAACCCTAATTGCGTAACCTTTTGAATTGCTGTGAAGCACGCCTACCGGAGAGCAGCTAATTTTGTGTAAATTTAAAGTAATTAAAAGTAATAAAAAGAATAGCAAGGAAGTAATAAAACCAGCATTAATTACTAATGTTTGCTAATTGCTTTAAGCAACACAATCGCTCGTCCAGCCGGGTAAGTTTAAGGTAGGGATCCGGAGAGAATTGTTTACACTGCGACAGATTAACTTAGATACTGTCTAGTTATGATTACCTTATATTTGCAGTGCAATTCTGCTTTTTTAAATATCAATCATCTGATAAAATCACACTGATCTTGATTGTAAACGGTTATTAATTTGAATAAAATAAAACTCATAAAAAAAACTTTAAAAGATTTAACACCATTTTTTTTGCAGACTATTAATATTTCAACAAAACTAACCATTGCATCATGTTACTTCATCTCCGTCAAGCCCAGTCACACACATGCAAGTGAATGTTCCATCTGTGTTCGTGCACATCGCGTTAGTGTCGCAATTATCGGTGCCAGCCGTACATTCATCGACATCTGTAGAAAAATAAGGTTTTCGATTGATCCTCTTCAAGCAGATTGATAGCGGATATACCCTCGATAGCAGTGTAGTTTCGTTGCAGGTAAAAACCATTTATCTCTTCACTTAGTTTTCTTTGCATTGAAATCATAGTTACTTGTTTAAATACTTTAGTTTGGTGAACTCTGTTCTGTTTAATAGTTTTAATAAGAACCAGACGAAGTGAAGTGCTAAGTTAAAGTTTACAGATTCGGCAAATGTTAAAAAAAAACAGTTGAAAACCGTTGTTGTGAGTCTGCGGAATTCTCAAAGCTTACGGAACACACGTTAATGTTCCGCGAAAGTCCGGTAGAAAATCGTTGTTTTAGATGAACCTCAATTTTATTCATAAACACATTTCGCTAGTTGTTTTCCATGTTGTCGTTTGTAAGGTAGAGTTCGTGGCGTTAAAATAATTGACAACAATTTTACTAATAAGTACTTTGAACGCTTTGAATTGATATTAGAACGCTTATAAACAGATTCGCTAAAATGCTGACACTGAAGTTTTCAGAATTTTACTAAACATACGAGAAAACCCTTACTTTAGACCTAGTAGATATTATTTGTTAGATTGCTGAATCATATACACAATAATATTAAATGCATGCAACTTTTATTCTACGGATGACATTGACATTGCAATATCTTGAAAATTTGGGCAATAGCTTGCATTAGGTTTAATGCCTAACATTTTTTTCTTCGGGTCAAATGAATAGAAGGATAAATACTTGACATGATATGGGTAAGATAAAATCTTTTTTACCGAGCACACAGTTTTCTCTTTTAAATTTTATATCATTGAAAAGATGATTTTTTCCTAAGTACAATGATATAAAATGTTTAAAAATTTGTTCAAAAACAAGTTTGCAATAAGCAAAATAAAAGATCTCACTTTTCCTTTAAAAAATCCCTTTTTCCCCAATAATTACAACTAGTGACAAGATAATTCAAATTTTCAAGTCGCTTCGTGTCGCTAGAGTTCTACTCTGTCTGGCGGAAAAAATTTTGTCTGAATACTTTGCAAAGCGAAAGCGCTATATTCGATTATATTCCCAAGAGATTATGGCGAACGGTATATTTCTAATTAGAACAACAAAATTTTGAACTTGATCGTAGTGTGTGTGCTTGCGTGCCATTGTTTGAATCTTTGCGCGGCTTTGCCTTTGATCTAGAAAAAAAGTTTCGGCTTTTTTTGGTGACAATTTATAAAGAAGAAATGGCAAGCTCATAGCTTATATTAGCTTGTTCAGCAAAGTAAAGCAGTTTCTTGTAACTCAATAAATTCTTATGTAACAAATTTCGATCGATTGATGTATCTTTGCTGAATCATAAAACTACACCGGTATTATGTTTTAAGAAAATATTTTCAATTGGCAGTTTTGCAACTTTAGCAAATAAAAATTTATAAATGAATTTTTTAATGCAAATTCTGAAATGTTCTTTGTGATAAGCAATAAACTATTTTTACAAACAGAAGGTCACCGCGGATATGGCACACCAATCCTTTATAATTTTTTATTTTTAATTTCCATGTTTGTCCTCCTAACACACGAAAAAGCTTTGTAAACGCTATAATAGAGCAGCTGTCAAGCAAGTATTACGACCTGCTTTCGGAGACTCCAAGATATTGCAGTCCGATTCCGAGCTATTGAAGCACATAATTTATAATTTAAAAAAAAGAGGGACCCGCAATTTAGACGAAACATTTGGTGTTCAAAAATCTGTTTTTGAAATAACATATAAAACCAAAAACCAGTTTTTAAAAATATATTATTTCTAAAATTTACTTGATTGATAGTGTTCGTATGTATTCTTTACTTCAGAAAGCTTTAGCAATCTTAGTCTCATACAAAAAAAAACTTTTTTTATAATTATGACTTGATTAGTAAATTATAATTTATTAAATTGAACAACTTATCTTTATACGGTTCGTAACAGAGCTTTTAGAAGTTTTTTTCTGATTAGAAATTCTGACTTTGGATCAAAGCGCAGCCGTGTATAAAGGGACGTGCGCATTTGCTTGGGTATTGTGACGTAACAGAGGGTTTTTCAGGAAGTTTAGCCAAAAAAATTTGCCGTGTTTCTTTTTTTGCTCACTTTGAGTCACGTGACATGAGCCCATTTTGTCCCTCTTTTGTCCAGGGCTTTTGTCCACTAGCTGCGCTAATTTAGGAGTTTTTCAAGAATTAAGCAATATTTAATTATAATTTCCCCATTGATTATTAAAAAAAAATTGTTTAAGTGTTGCCCCAATAGCTAAATCAGAGGCATCGCGCTCGACTGTGAAAGGTTTTTTATCATTGATGCAATGCAAACAAGCGGAACTTAAGTTACTACGTAACGTTTCGAAAGCCGATACCACTTTATTGGTTAGTGGAAACATTTCAATTCCAGTGAGCGGTGCAATCTTTGTAGAGAAATTTTCGATCCAACGAGCGTAATAAGCAAACATTCCTAAGCAACGCGTAAGTTCCTTTTTTGTTGAAGGAACTGGAAGGTTTACTAGAGGTTGAAGTCGCGCAGGATCAGGCTTTATGGTGTTGTGAAAAACTTTATAACCTAGCAAGTCTAATTCGGTAGCGGAATACACAGATTTTTTCTCGTTTAACGTGAACCCTTCACAACTTGCAGCATTTAAAAGCGCTTTTAAATTTTGATTATGTTCATCTTTGTCACGCCCAGTAACTGTAACATTATCTAGATAAGCGTAGGTTTTCTTTAATTTTTACTTTTCGATTAGATTGTCAATAATTCGTTGAAAGGTTGATACCCCGTTATAGTTACCCCAAAAGGCATGCGACAGCAGTGTTTTTTTTAAGGCGTTTTGAGGAACCGAAACGGTCTCTCAAAATTGTCCAGCGGTCTCTCAAAATCTGCTTCTACAATAGTGTAAACAAAGATAAGTACGCTCAGAAACAATAGGAAAAAAATTAGCGGTCGTTCAAAATTGCTTAGAGGTTCCTCAAGCCAAACCTTAAAAAAAACACTGTGCGACAGTACTGGTATAGTTTTTCATTAGCTTCAAAAGCAGTAAATTTTCGATCTTCCGTTGCCAATGAGACTTGATAATATGCGGATTTTAAATCGACAGTACTATAATACTTTGATTTCGCGATTTCGTTTATTAGTTCATCTACGCGCGGAAGCGGATATGCGTCCAAATGCGTAAAGCGGTTAACTGTTTGGGAATAATCAATGACCATACGCTTTTTATGATTTTTATCTTTAGTAATAAGTACCTCTGAGCGCCATGAAAAATGAGATGGTTCGATGATGCCTTCTTCAAGGAGTCTTGAAATTTCTTCTTTGATAAATTTCTTGTCAGATTCGCTATACCTTCTACATTTAGTCGCGACAGGAACGCAATCTGGGGAAATAGATCAAAAAATTCTTGGTGGTTCGATTTTAGCAGCCATCACGTTGCACGACTTATTTAAGGGCCTATTAATAGATATAGCTTCTTGAGGTCTATGCATTTTAAATTCGATTTCGCTGTGCAGTTTCATAAAATCTAGTCCTAAGATTACGTCTGCGCATAGTTCTTCCATAACCCCAAGTTTAAATTTTGGGTAGTTTTTGTTGAATACTTTAAAGTTTACAAGAACTGCTCCTTTAACTTGCGCAGAATGTGAGGTAGACGCCATAGTAATAGCAGAAGGCTCCCCTTCAAGAAAAAGTTTAAGTCCTTTTAACAAACGGTGATCGATGTAACTTTTGGAGGAACCTGTATCCATAAGTATTTGGACACTAACTCCATTAACAGTTCCTTCGACAACAGAGGCCTTTAGGCACTGGCGAAACCCCGAAAAGATGCTTGAAACGATAGGATCGTACGCAGAGGCGCTAGTTTTGATCTTTTTTTTAGAGCGACATACTCGTGAAAAGTGTCCAATTTTATCGCACGAAAAGCACTGTATATCTTTTGCAGAGCATCTATCTCGATTGTAAACGAGACCTCCACAAAAGAAACATGTTTTTGAGTGGAAGTTTCTTTTCTATGCAGCCGAAGTGGAAGTAGGAGGGATTTGGTTTTCTTGTTGAGTAACGTCGTGCCCGATCTCTTGAGTAGTCGCTAAGCGTTCGACACGATTAAGTCGTGTGGCATGTTCCTGAGCTTGATTGAGTGACAAGGCTAGGTTCAAAGATCGCGGAAGAGAGATGTCGTCTTGTTCAAGCAATCGTTGACAAATATTTGCAGATTCTAAGCCTTTAATAAATGCATCTCGAATCATGTTTTGCTGGTGCGTCTGAGCGTTTACAGCCTCGAAGTCGCAGTCTTTGGCCAGTCGATGTAGGTTGTCGAGAATTTCGTTGATGCTTTCCACAGGCAGTTGAGTTCGCGTTGACAGTAAATGCCTGGCGGTAATTTTATTTCGAGGTTTTATGTAGGCTCTTTCAAGCAAGGTTATTGCTTGTCCGTATTAGTTTCTTCAATGTAATTATATACGGAAGAGCTAACATAATTAATTAATAATCCGTATTTATTTATCTCAGGATCATTTTCATCGCGGCCATTCTCAACGGCTGCTACAAACCTCTCGAAGGTTTTTCGCCAATGTTTGAAGACTTGTTTAGAGTCAGGAGCATTTGGATCAGCTTCTAACTTGGCTGGCCTCAATAGACGATCCATTTTTAAGTTAATTAAATTGACATGAATTCAAACTACTAATAAAGTTCCTATCCCAGCAATTTTTTTTCCCTAATTTGAAATTTTTGTTTAGGGAGCTAAATGACTCACTTTGAAAAACATTGAGTTAAAAGCTCGTATCAACCGCAGTTTAAAAATTATAACTTTTGGTTTAATCTAGACTCCTGTTAATTTGTTTTACAAAACGTCAAGTATTGTGAAATTATCAAATTTATATAACTTAAAAATTGGAAATTTTATTTATCCAGTTGTGGTTTGTTTTTATGGCAAGCAAAAATTGTTATACGTACATTAGAAAGTTGAGTTACAAATCACTCTTAACTCTGCCGAGTACCAATGCTTGGTATAAAAGCGCTCCCTTAATAAAAAAGAAAAAAAATTAAATTTGCTCAAACCGTTGTATACTCTTCGCGCGTCTGAGATAAGATAGAACAATAAAGTTTCTGAATTTCACCGTTAAAATACTGCATGACTGTCCATGTATTTGGAGCTACATTATCTCCCACTTGTGCAAACTATGCTACGCAACAAACGGCAAAAGATAATGCACATTTGTACTTTGACGAAGTTGTCCTAACGGTTGCAGAAAATTTTTATATGGATGATTGTTTAAAGTGTTTTTATTCCGTTAATGAAGCAATTACTCTCAGCGTTCAACTAACTAAATTGTTAAAGAAAGGCGGGTTTCATTTGACTAAGTGGTTGAGTAATTCCAAAAGGTTTTAACAAAGATTTCACAAGAACGCAAAGACAACATAATTCTTAATGTTACTAAAATTGGCGATGGTGTACAAAAGGTTCTTGGAGTAGAATGGGACTTTGAAATTGATTGCTTTCGGTTTAACGTAAACATCAATCAAAAACCATTGACACAAAAAGGTGTCTTGTCCGTGGTAAGTTCTCTTTTCAATCCTCTCGGATTTGCTGCACCTGTCGTTCTTAAAGCAAAGTTGATTCTTCAGAATTTATGTCGTCTTGGTTTAGGCTTGGATGAACCGATACCTGATCGGCCTGCCGATGCATGGAAAAAGTGGATAACAGAGTTGCCTCAAATTTCATGTCTTCAAATAAATCGATGTTTTTTTGATATTTCTTCTTCGAAAGGTGTGCAAGTGCATTTTTTCGCTGACGCATCGGAAGGCGCCTATGGAGTCGTCGCGTACATACGAGTTCACAACCTTTGTGATAAAGTTTCATGTAACTTTTTAATCGGTAAAGCTAGACTTGCTCCAATTAACTCTATGTCAGTTCTAATTAAATAAGATTAATTAGCAACTAATTAAGCAGTTCTAAATTGCAGTCATATCTCTACTAAATTACTAGCGGACAGCAATATCTTGGCATCTCCGGAAGTAGGTCGGGGTAATTGCTTACCCTATATATAGCGCCTCCGTCGCTTTCCTGCGAGTCAGGAGGATAAATATAGAGATAAAAATAAAAAATAAATAAATAAAAATAAAATGTCGATACCTAGATTGGAACTGGAAGCTGCTACTCTGGCTATTAAATTAGATAAAATGATGTTATTAGAGTTGAACGAACCTAACTGGGACACCTTCTTTTAGATGGATTCGATGACTGTCCTGTTCATAATCCACAATAGCGCTAAGCAGTTTCCAACGTTCGTAGCGAATCGCTTGGCAAAAATTGACAATTTATCTGAACCAACTCAATGGAGGTATGTGAATTCCGATCTAAATCCAGCTGATGATGCTACACGAGGTCTAGCAGCGTCAAAACTAAAACAAAGTTCTCGTTGGATAAATGGCCCTGACTTTTTGTAATGTCCTGAAGATAAATGGCCCGTCACTCCTTGCAAGCTACCTAGTTTACCAGAAGAGTTTTCAGTTCTAAAAAGGCAAGTAAATAGCGTAGTTACAAATGAATTAAAAACAACTGACTATTTGGCTGACTGATTTTTGCGATATTCGTCATGGTACCGGCTTAAACGTTCACTTGCTTGGTTATTAAAATTTAAAGATTATCTCTTAAAGATGGATGTTAAAAATTCATTAACTGTTTCTGATTTAGAAAGAGCTGAGCGTGCTATCATCTACTGTGTGCAGCAAGAAGTATTTGAGAAAGAAATTAATGCTCTTCGCAACAAAAAAATGTTTGTTCAAATTCGCTGCGAAACTAAATCCATGCTTGTTTCAAGGTATTTTTTGTATTGGTGGTAAGATTGACCAAGCTGAATTACCGTTTTCAATAAGACATCCAATGTATTGCCTAGTCATCACCATCTAACAAAACTAATTATACAAGATCATCTTGAAACGATTGGACACTCTGGAATGTCTCATACTTGGTCGTCGTTAAGGCAAAAATATTGGATAATTAAAGGAGCTGCTATAGTTAGAAAAGTCCTTGGCCAATGCTTTCAATGCAAAAGAAGAAATACTCCTGCGGGAAATCAATTCATGTCTGAACTTCCAAAATGCAGACTGACGCCAAATAAACCCCCATTTTATTTTACAGGTGTAGACTATTTCGGACCATTTTTTGTAAAGCAAGCAAGAAGCCACGTAAAACGATGGGGTTGTATCTTTACATGTCTTACAACCAGAGCCCTGCACATTGAGGTAGCCCCTACACTCTCTATTGACTCATTGATTAACGCTTTAAGAAGACTTATCGGAAGACGAGATAAACCATTTGAACTATATAGTGATAATGGAACAAATTTTGTTGGTGCAGAAAGAGAACTTCGTGAAACTCTACAGAAATTTAATTCGTCCGTGATTCAAAAACATTTATTACAAAGGAATATTCAGTGGCACTTCAACCCTCCTTACGCGAGTCATATGGGAGGAATTTGGAAACGTTTAATTCGGTCAGTGAGACGCATTTTAAAAAATTTAATGATGCAACAAACAATTTCAGACGATGGCCTAGTGACGCTACTGGTTGAAGTCGAATCTATCCTCAATTCCCGACCCTTGACACCAGTTATCATGGATCCAGAAGCTGATGTACCTCTAACCCCAAATCATTTGCTATTATTACGCGAATTGCCGAATCTCCCTCCTGGAACATTTTTAGATGAAGACAAGTATTCCACAAAACGTTGGCGTCAGATTCAATACTTATCACAGCAGTTTTGGCTTCGGTGGAGTCACGAATATATACAAACATTACAGATTCGATCGAAGTAGCAAAAGGTCAAAGAGAATTTTAAGATACATGACGTGGTCTTGATGTACGACGAAAATTCACCAAGAGGCAAGTGGCCACTGGGAAGAGTTGTCGAGTTATTCCCAGACCGCCAAAATTGCGTGCGCCAAGTTTTGGTGAAGACTTCAAGGAGCACGTTCCGACGATTGATTTCGAAATTATACAAAATTGTAGACGCCGCTACTTAATATTTGTTTGTTTCTTATGATAGAATTTCTTTTCTGTTTTTTTAGTGTTATTGTTTGTGTTTGAAGCTTGAGCTGTAACGCGGGGTTGGATGTACTGTACGATGGGGTTCGTACATTGCGGGGGAATATGCCACAGCAAGCTTTACCTGAGTTTCGAAATTTCACCGTTAGAAATAATAACGTACTTCGTTTAGTCGCTGCTTCCTTATTCACAATCTTTATTTCTACATGCACTATGATTAATTTCAAGTTGATTGTGAGTAAAAATGAAAATAAATAAATAAGTCATAAAATAGAATAAAACGTGGTAATTGTAAAATTAATTTAAAGTTAAACTCTTGTCTTTTGCCAGGAGTGCTTACCAAATTGTGAGTAGGATATTTGTTTTAATGAAAATTTTGTATTGTTTCAATTTTTATGATTTTTTTTTTAGTAAATTGCATCAAATTAAAACATTGGTTTTAATTTGTTTAGTCTAGATTTATATAACACCCAGGCAGAGAAGAGATTTTGACGGAGTGTTTTTAATTTCATACTGTAAAGTAAGATCCCGAATTGATGTTACACTTGGCATTGGCAGTAAGAGTGATTCCCTACTCATTTTTCTATAATTATACGTAATTTGATAGATTAATTATATCAGTTGTCTTCAGACGATCAAATAACTTTAAAAAAATAAGTTATGTTTATAGGCATGAAACAAAGCAAGTAGAAAGAGCAGTTCATTTTTCTTCGTATCAATAATAAACAAATTACTGCATTCTTATCAAAAATTAAACTGATTAATGAAAGCAAACGGACAAGTTCTCGATTTTTTCAGAAAACATTATTAACATCATAATACTTTGAAAATACTAAATTTATTATTTTGTTTTACAATTTTCGAGTCTTGTTTTTAACAAAGATTGTGTTTGTTTTGCACTGCACACTTTATTTTTTTATGTGTTTATTCTTATATTTTATTGCATGCTTACTTGACTATATGAACTGATAAGCTAAAGAGTATTGAAAAAATTCTCTATGTTTTTGGATGTTTCCCGCCTGCGTACGTTTATTTGTATTTTTCAAGCATTTTTGTTCACTGTTTTTAGTTATATACAATATATTCTTAATTATTTTTTTATTTAAAAATTTTTTTATTGGTACAAGACTTTAAAATAGCTTTTAACAGCAAATGCTTCATTTAAAGCTCTTTTGTTAATTGAGTAGCCTTAAAAAAGGCTGTTTTGAAAACTCGAACGTTTTCGTCTAGCTCTCTTCAGGAGGTTTTGCTAGAATGAATAGTAGAACTGAATGTAGTATTTCAAAAATTTTAAGACTGATTCTGATTGGCTAAAAATTAAGGTTAATAATAGTTATCATAATAATTGAAAAGTATTAATAAATAAAGTCACGTTTCGTCAGCGTAAAAACTTTTTTTGGCAAAAAAAGGAACAAAATTATGCAAGCTTATATTCGCTCTATTCTTGTACAAAATGGTTATCCAGAATTCCTTATTGATTCGAGAATTTCTAAAAAACTTTTATGTTTTCAACAAAGCACTAAAGAAGGCCCAAAAAAATGTTCTGTCTATGTAAAACTGCCTTGGATTGGCGAAAATTCCCTGACATTTAAAAGAATAATTAAATTATCTATTAATAATTGTTTTGGAGCAGCCAACCACGAGTGGTCTTTTCCACCAGACGAATTTTACCTGCAATACATAAAGACGTTCTTCCCACTTTTCAACAAAGTAACGTCGTATATGAATACGTGTGCCACTGCGATAGTCGGTACCTGGGTCGAACGTCTCAACGTTTGCAGGACAGAATCCGCCAGCATGTGCCGAAGTCTATTCGGAACAGAACCAGTAAAGAACGTAAACAACCAGAACGTCCAGGAAAACTAGCTAATTCAATACCGCACTGCAGCGATTGGAAACCATTTGTTACGTAACCAAAAATATGCATCTCACTATAAGGACAATCAATTTTTTATTCTCTCTAAAGCACGATCCAATTTCCATTTATCAGTCTTAGAATCAATTTTCATCACTCTTCGAAAACCTAATTTGTGTAGACAGAAAGAGTTTGTTTACAAATATAAATTGTTAGCATAATTGTAAAAAATTTTCTTTATAATACCAAATTTTAACACAAGTAGTAGTAGTATTTATTTATCGCGTCCAAAAATTGGCAATTAATCAACGGAACGAAAATACACTAACAGAAAAAGCGACGAGGTGAAGCGAAAGACCATTATTAGTAGCCTGATGGCCACTCGGTCGCCGAGTCTGCTTCACCTCATAGTAAAAGAAATTAGTACTATAAGCAACAAAAACAAAACAATTACACATTAAAATAAACGTATAATGACACATCAGAATAACAATAGTAATACAAAAAAAGAAAAAAAAAAAAAAGAAAAAATAAATTAGAAGTTTTTTTTTTTTTTTGGTCGCATAATTCTGTTCCTTTTTTTGCCAAAACATTTTTTACGCTGACGAAACGTGACTTTATTTATTAATACTTTTCAATTATTATGATAACTATTATTAACCTTAATTTTTAGCCAATCAGAATCAGTCTTAAAATTTTTGAAATACTACATTCAGTTCTACTATTCATTCTAGCGAAACCTGAAGAGAGCTAGACGAAAACGTTCGAGTTTTCAAAACAGCCTTTTTTAAGGCTACTCAATTAACAAAAGAGCTTTAAATGAAGCATTTGCTGTTAAAAGCTATTTTTTTATTCTTATATTTTATTGCATGCTCACTTGATTGTATGAATTGATAGGCCAGAGTTGTAAATCGGGCCGGGATTTTCGGGTCCGGTTCGGGTTCGGGCCGCGTTCGGGCCAGAGTTTTAAAAAATTCGGGCTTGAGTTTTTAAAAAAGTTCGGGCTTGATTCGGGCTTAAATTCGCATTGTTATTTTATTTTTCATAATCACAAAATTTGATTAATTTTTGATTTGAACAAAAGCTTGTGAAATTCTATTTCTATTTAAAATGTACGTTGTGATGGATTTAGGTCACACTCTCAGTAACTGTAGATTGTGTATATTCGCCAAATCAAACCTTTACATCTAAAATAATCGGGCCCGATTCGGGCTTGAAATAAATTTTATGGTTATGTTCGCGTTCGGGCCGAGTTTGGGCATAAAAATTGGGCCCGTTTACAAGACTGTGATAGGCTAGGGAGCATTGAAAAGATTCTCTATGCTTTGAATTTTTCCTGCCTTCCAACATTTATTTTTCAAGCACTTTTGTTCACTGTTTTTTAATAATAACAGTTTCTTAATTATAAAATTTTTATTAGTGTCATATTACATACAATGATACTTTCGCATACAATGCTTACCACGCATAAAACAAAAGACGGCAACAAAGACAGTATTGATAGGCCGTACGAATATGAAGCTATAAAAATGCCAACAGTAAAGCTCTTTCTGGTCGTTTTTGATATGTTTGTTCAACTTTCTTAGAGGTCTGATAATTTTTGAAAAAAAAGTCAATTTGCTTAACGATTTACTAAAAACAAAGTTTATCATGTTTTATCTGATGCATGTTGACTTTTAGTAATAACGACAATCAAACTTTTATTTGGTTTTCTTTTCCGTTTACTTTGATCGACATTTCAATGTTTTGTGCTGGAAAGGTCATACGTTTTAAAAATTTTACCATTAAACTTTCTCAAAGGTTATTTTAGCTTATAAAAAGAAGCTAAAAGGCATAATTTTTTGTAAACAGTTTTGTTACGTGAAATGACTATTGTTATGGTTGTGGAAACTCTTTTATAGAAAAATTCGCTTATAATTTTTTACGTATGATATATTTTGTTACTAATGAAGTTATGTGTTAGATGCAAATAATGAGATAGGCTTATGACCACAACACAAACCTAAAACGCAATAAATCATTTTAAAAAATAAAAGCTTTACAAAAGGTTAAAAATTTTCAAAAAATCGAGAAAAAAACACGGGGTACAGTAACGACAAATCCACCATAATTTTATCACAACAGAAACTGCTAGTCAACACACTAAAAGAAATCGTATAAAACAAGTCAGACAAAATTTCAAACTTTTAATGAATTTGAATGCAGATAAAAGAAATTTTATGATTTTAATTTGATTTTTGACATGCAGGCGACTTTGGACACGAATCCGAACACTGCAAACAGGAAAGGCTGGTTGTATAGACTGGTTATTTTTTCTACTTGGTTTATTTTCTCTTAAACTTTTCTTCCTAGTTTTGCCTAGATTTTATATAAACAATCAGTTGATTTAATTTTGATTAAACAGATTATGGCCGACAGTGTCATAATTTTGGTCTTTAGGACCTTGTCAGTGCTGTGAAGATCAGTACTTGTTTAAGGCTAAATAAATAGCCTAAACAAAATTTAACCTTTCTGGTACATATACTTGGTACAGTCAAAGCCTTGTAAGCTTAAGATCACATTATGCTTTCAACCATTTTTCTAAAGCTTTTTTTCATTCCTTTTTTAATTAGATGTTTTGTTTCACTTTCTTGCTTTAATCTTTTAATTTGCTGTGTTGATTGTTCAACGTGTTTATCTTAAAAAAACAAAAAAACTTCAATGCAACTGAAAGAACTATTCTAGACGTGATATAAAAAATTGTTTTTGTATTTTATAAAATGTTTCAGATTTGGAAAAGATTAGAAGATTTATGAACTGACTAGTCGTTCGACTTTTTATCAATAATAATTATTACTTGTTTATTTCAATAATTTGAAAAAACACAATAACTGTAGAAAATGAACAGTACATAACTGTAAACTCACCAGAGCAATTCATTCCATCTCCATTAAATCCTGTATTGCATGTGCAAGTGGAATCAGCTGGTAAGTCATTGCAAGTCGCGTTAGAGTGACAAGTTAGAGCTCCAGTTGCACATTCATCTGAAGAAAAGTAAGTTTGAATAGTTACTTATTTTATTGCATTGACCAATTGACATTAGTAAACACAACAATATCCAGATCAGTAATTAATATTAAGATTAATCGAAAAAGCTTGCAAACAGTCGAATCAACTTATCTCGTAGAATTGATGATAGTAAAAGCTAGTACAAATTTTAAACTAAGAAAGATTGAGTAACTATTTTTGAAAGCAAATGTATTTGCAATATTGATTTTAATATTGTCATTGTCGGTGGAGTAGTTGAGTGGTTAAAAGTGCCTTGATGGGGATCAACCCAATCACGGTTGAAAACTAATTCGAAACATTCTGTTGTGTCCTTGAGAAAGACACTTTACGGCACTATTCCCTGCTTGGTGGTCTTGGCAAGCAACTCTAAATTTTAGCCACATATTTAATTAAAACTAAAAAGCCAAAATAAAAAACTTTAACTGGGCAGCAATACCTGTACATCTTTAGAAGCAGGTAGTGATAATTGCTTGATAACTGCTCTATGTATGGCACCTTCGGCGCTTTCTTTCAAATCAGGATCAAAAGTTCCAGGGATTGTTCTTAGCTCACTTTCTTTTTAATTAGTTTCCACAATCTTCAAACGTTTACCTATGTGAATTATCTAGAATTGTCGCTCTTTTTTCAAAACTGGAAGGATCTTAAATCAAGATATGATCACACTTTCACCCTTTATCTAGACTTGAAGGATAAAATACAGTCATTCAAAGACGGCCTTTCATAAGCAACCTTTCATTTTAACAAGCGAGAGTTCAAACCTGAGCTAAAAGTTTACAACACAATGAACGTTTACTATTCGGTACGATTCCTATATATCTTGGGACAAAACTGGAGAAATTATTCACGTTACCTTGTAGGCTATGGCATTGTGCAAAAATAATTTTCCGCGTCATACTTTGCCCTGTATTTGGTCTGCAGAACAGCTCACTACTTTGCAGTGCACATGCTCGCCCCATGAATAGTATCTTGAATGACGCGTAAAACATTGTCACTGGATGCTTACTGTGTGTCACTTTAACAGACCACTTATAAATTCTTTTAGTCATCAAGCCAACTAACTTTTGCCAACTATAAGTGGAATTCTTCTTGGTATAAAAGTGAAACTCTGGATCCTAGCCATCTACTGCAAGTAATTTTCCCGACTTGCTTCCGGAGATGCCACGATTTTGTCCGCTGGAAATTTATTATTATTGCTTTTTAATATAATTGAAATTTAAAGCAAAAAACAGTGCCATAAAGTGTCTTTCTACAAGGACACAACAGAACCAAGCGAGTAGGATTTGAACCACAATCGTGTCAATTTCTTTAACTATAATGCAAAAACATGTCACTTATTACAAAATAGAATTGACTACAATTAAAAACATCGTGGTATAATTGCAGTTCGAGATGGTAAATTTTATTATGAAAAATATGAAGTTTAAACGTTGATAAAAATAGGCCTATAATTTCTCGAACACTTTCTACTGTGTCCAGAATAAAGATTACCATGTTTCAATTCTACTGTTATTAATGGCAAATTTGAAGAAGACCATGACGTCCGAATGGCTAAAGTAGCGTAAAAATATCTTATTTTTATCAAAAACATTATAGCATATATACAAGACTTGTTGGCTTTGCCAAATTGCTACAATGTTTTGACCTGAACCCGAGACCCAGAGGTCTGAGACTGAAATCGAGACGAAACTTTGGGGTTACGAGACCGAGACTTTGAAAAACGTGTCTCAAGACATCCACCTCTGATTATTAGCTTTTACAGTGTTCATGTAAAAACAAACTAGCCTTTTTTTCTTAATACTGGAAGATTTGTGAATAAAAACACTGCCCTGTGTTAAATGCAGCTTCGAAACTAATCATTATAAGGTAGGAACTCTCAAAGTTCTTGACGTATTGACTCCTGTCAAGCTCTATGGTAATTTGTCGATCATTTTAAAACAATAATGAAATAATTTGTCATTGTGCGACATAATTGTACTAGCAAACACTGTTGACTTGGTTTATGACAAAAAAGAAACGTACAGGAGGAAATACAGCAGTTTATGGTTATTTACAGTAACTAGTGTTCCGTTCCTAAAAATCGCCCAAATTATGTAGATTCACAATCTCATAAAAAATCTCTTTGATTTCGCTTTGGTCCGGCTCAAATAGCCGAAGAAATAACAGTTTTATAAGTAATTTAAATATTTATATTTATTTACAAGAAAAAATGGCAACACCGCATAATTTCGCTTTATTGAGAACATTTTGGATTTCCGCTTGACTTGTTTTTGCATGTGACGCAATAATGCTTATTTGTGATTGGCTTCATTGAGATAATTTCAGAACATTCGAGTAACCTTATCGACTGGTATAAATAAGGTTCGCTGAAAAGCAGTATTAATTCGATGATTCGTTGTGATAACTTAAAATTGGAAAATTGTTAACTGTGTGAAGTCATAGTTTTTGAACGCAAGTCTTTGGTGGTCTACGTGATTGTGAAGAATCAAGCTATTGAATTTATTTGCTGTTGATTTATACTATTCGGGCTCCTAAGTGGATTGGAGCATATTTCTTAATAAAGAAGATATTGTGGTAGTCTGAGCTGTGATTTAGCTAGACTATATTTTTGCTGTCGCTGGTTCGAAGGTCAGATCCAGCAAGAAGATTAAGAATTTTATCGTTTAGTAGACACCGAGATTGTGTTATTGGCGAGGCCTTCTTTACAGGCGCCAAAAAGGTAGACGATTAAATAACGTACTAAGTTACCAAATAAATTTGCTACAAAAATTTAAAAAACTTTTTATCATCGGAACAAAATTTTCAAAAACTATTTACTAATTTCTCCAACTAGCTTATAGTTTTTTAAAACCAAAAACTGTTCGGTTTTCCTTCTCATTAATGTTGTAATATTGTAGTATTTGTGCATCCACTTTTAATTCATTCGCAAATAAACTTATTTTCTCACACTTTATAGTTATTAAAATCACTATATGCAGTGTTGGGATTCAAAGTTTTAAGAACAGGTTTTCTTTTGTGTAGAACTTACTAACAACAGGTTCCGTCATTATATAAAGATATAAAGTTAGATAGATTACGCTAAATTAAGATCGGGTACGCTGAACGTGCTGAAATTCCAAGAACCGATTTGCGCAAACCCATACGAACCCCTAAATCCCATCACTGACTATATGTAGGCTATTGATAACAGGCTACCTTCTAGTTTATTCACTGTTTCAAAGAACTTGCTGTTTTTGTGTAAACATATCAGCTCATTAAAAAAGAATGAAAGAATATATCAGAAACAATAGGAAAAAAGGGTTCTAATTGAAAAAGGTCAAACCAGATCCGGAAACTGCTCGTCTCTTAACCCAGCTTGAGTTAGAAAATGCCCAGGGTGTGGCAGTAGCGCGTCGCAATACAATTACCTTAAGTCTGTTTTGTATATAATCTCGAGAGCAAACTAATTCCAATAATGTTTTTGAATTTTGGTTTAAGAGAAAGGTGATCAATTTTTTTTCAAAAAGGAATACATAGGGAATAACGATTACAAATTTAGCAAAAGTAATAAAATTCTTAAAAACAAACTTTTTGATTCGAATAGCAATTTCAACAAGCGCAAATTTTAGCGAATCGGGAAAAATTTTTAGCAGAAAACTGGATAAAGATAAAAAAATTTTCACAACCAGAGCCTGAACATAGTTACCGAACCCATCAAAGTTTTTACCTTCATCTTATTTTTTTCTCAAAATTTCCTCCAATTCGTTAAATTTGCATTCTTAAAGGTTTAATTTGGGATTTTCACTAAGTTCGCAATTTCAACCAAAAAAGTTTGCTTTTTCCAAATTTTGCCTCTCTAGCCGCTTTTTCTAAACTTTTCTAAGTTGTAGTGATGATGAATGAATAAATAAACTTCTGTAGGTGATTTATTTTGCAGACATTTCCTATTTATTATTGCTTATACATTTAAATATAATGCTACTTTTGTATACTTTTCTCTATGTGTACTAAAAATTTTTAAACGACAATTTTTATCTACATGATCATGGGATGGCCTTCTAGTGTCTTGTTTGTTTAACAAATAAAAAGGATAGAGTGAAAAAATAGTAATAGTAAAGAAATTACGATTAATTTGGCAGTAATTTTTCTTTTGCTCAAGTGTGCTTTATTTCGGTATTTTATTGTTCAGCGCACAATTAAACTTTTTTTTTCGATACTATTTAAAAGTTTAAAAATTTGCTTTGCAAATCTTATTATAGTTCGTAACAATATTTGCAAAGCATTTAAAAAAAATCGAATAGTTATGAACTATGGTCTATATTATTATTCATAACTTTACATTAATTAACTTCTGGTCATTTCGTAAAGTTACCGAAAACTGTAGCGACAGCTACTTTTTCCGGCTGACTAGCGGTAACCAGGAGCGCGCTAAATTTTTGTAGTATCGCGCTCACTACTGAGAGTACTTGAATTAAACATTTCCATCACAACCAGACTGCATACTAAATAAACTTTAATTACATTTTCTATGCAGTTAAGACTATATCTGGGTTGCTATTGAATGTCACTTTGCCAACTCCGTTGTTTTGCAATTGTGACGCAATAGAATGTACAGGACAAAAGACCGTGAATCAGCGACTTGTTGGCAAAGAGGTAGCTAAACTATGGAGGATTCCCACAACTTCTGTTTAAACATCACTGGAAACTTTATCTAGAGGAATTTTTCAATTTCCTCCGGCTGTTCAAGTCCCGAAAAACTCCGGGAACTGATTCGATTTTCTGGAGCTAATAACATTGCGCTGCGTCAACTACGCCAAGACGCTTGATAAGATGGCCCAGCCTTCAGTTTCTTACAAAGGAAATTTCCCTGTATCTCTAAAGCGAAGCTACGAGTCTTTAATGGGACACAGATTCGTGAACTGACCAAGAACGAAGATTTTTCTGGACACATGAATGCGGTAGAGAAAAGAGCATGGACAGCTTTTTTGGTAGTGATTTTGCACTTTCTTTGTAAGTCCTGATTACAGGGAACAGGTTAAGGATAGGATTGATATACCGTCCGGAAAATTCTGTGTCCTGAAGGAATTCAAAAAGGCTCAAATGTCTAAAATTTTAGAATCAACTTAAAACATAGTGCATTTTTTTAAAGAACACTATGATTTTAGGATGAAAATTCAAAAATCCGAGACTGATTCCAAATGAAAACCTCTTTTTGGTTTTTGTCCAAGAATTTCAGACAATATCTTTTGTCTGGTACGCTTATATCTGTCAGGAATTGCGCCTATTTAGATATAGTAACCCTAGTTAAGGAGCTACTTGAAAACTTTCAATCACTTGGAGGCCGGATGTCTGTAAAAATAGACTTTGTGAGCTCGCACTTGGATTACTTTCCCGAGAACCATGGCAACTACAGCAACGAATAGGGAGAGCAATCCAACCAAGACCTTCGGCTGATGGAAGAAAAGTATTAAGGATATTGGGGCGTAAACATGCTTGCACATCATTGTTGGTGCTTAAAGAGAGACTTTCCGAATTCCACACATGGGAGAAAATCTTTGAAGCGACACTTCTTTTCATCACAAACTGTTTATCGTCGAGACATCACCATGTCCTGCCAAATGCTATCTGTGTTACAGCCCTTTTAAAGACCTTGTTTCTTGTTTTTCCGACTCATGTTTGCGAGCCTTGAGCCTTTAAAACAAATTTTTAATCTTAAGTGATTATGGTGTAACCCAGTGGTTCCCAACCTTTTTGAATGCATTCCTCCCTTAGCCCATTTTGGTACTTTTCATTCCTCCCATATTACACTAAGTTTTACAAACGTTGTTTTCTCACGACTTTGCTTGCACATTCTGGAGTAAACCACAACCTTAGTCTAGTACTCTAGTCGTTCCATCTTTTTGTTAATCCACTGTAGTGTTAATGACAATTATCTTTGCTCGGTAACTTTAAACTAACAACTTTGGTTGATGTTGGGTTTCGGGGGGGTAACTTTTTTGAAAAATTTTTTCCGACCAAAAATACTACTTTGTAGTAAAAAATTGCGCTGATTTAAAAAAAAAACATATATGAGGTTGTGAAAAAGAGATAGATGCTAAATTTTATTTAAAAAATGACAACTAATAAATAATTTTTATAAAATGGTGCCCATAAAGTCTTGAACACTTTTCAAAATTTTGTTGCTAAATAACTAAAGTAGATAAAATCATATAGTTTTTTGCAAAGTAAAGTTTGTTTATTAAAGTTTTATATTTAAAAATTTCTAGCAGTTTAAGTAATAGCCATATTTCAAGAATTTGAATTTTTGTGCTATTTATATACTTCAACATGTGCTCCATTTGTTCTCTCAATATGTCTCAATATGATCATCCGGCTTAAGAGCTTGAACAATTTGTAACTTGTAAGCATGAAGCCGAAGTCGTTTATGTAAAACTTTTGGTTCAAGGAATAGTGTGCTTCAAGGAATAGCAAGTTTATTTGATGAAACACGAATTGATTTCCTTGGGTTGCGATGAAACGCTACACGCACAGCATCAACAGTCTTTTCATCAATGCTTGGCATACCCGATCTTTTGCCATCCAAAATGCTGCCGGTTTCCATAAAATTTTTAAACCATCTTTTAATGCTGTTAGTGTGAGGAGGGTCTTGTCCAAATTCATTTCTAAATTTACGTTTTACTACAGTTGGTGATTTCAATTTATGGTACCAAAGAACACATTGTCCTTTTTGTTGAATGGTCAACATGTTTCATATTTTGTTGCAAACTTACGCCGGTATTAAAAATGAATTATTCTTGCTTATTTTAACAATAAAATAACCTGTGAAAAATAACAAAAAACTTTGTGGTGGCATCATTCACTGTCGAAAATTTAAAGTTTCTACCTTATGCGGTTTTTGAGATATTAAAATTTTAAATGTGTGCAGGACTTTATGGACACCCTGTATTTTTATAAGGATGAAATGATATAAGACTAATTGTTTATTCAGCATTTCCATGAACCTGAACCCTAAATCTATTTAAACTTTGTTATATCCATTTTTAATTTTAGCAAAGTTATAACTAATAAAATAAAATAAATCATTAAAACTTTTAATTTTATAAATTTAAAAAAACATCGGTGTATTTTTTTAATTAAAATTTATCATTTAAGAGATTTTCATTAATTGAGATATCGATATATGAAATCAGCGCAATTTTTTAACCTAGACTATTAAATTTTTGTCGGAAAAATTTTTAAAAAAAGTTACCCCCCCCCCCGAAACCCAGCATCAATCACAAGTTTAACTGTGAAAGAGTCTAAGAATTATTTGGAAAACTTGATATGCCATTAAAACTATACTAAGCAAGCATCATTATACCAAGAGATCGCTGTACAATATCAGGAGAATAACAAAATAATGAAATAGCAATTAAAACAAAAAAACACGACTGCCAGTTCAGACAGTTTTAATGAATTCGAATAACAATTTAGTTCAATTTTCCTCTCGATCAATGTGAAATTTGTTCTTGTTTGTTTTCTGAAAGTAGTTGGATGCGTCAAGTCTAGTGTCAACTTAATACCATTCGGGGGGGTGGGGCAGTACGGCTTGGCAATACCAATATTCAAATATTTCATTCAGCTACCGGTACCGGACCAATTTCCTGGCTGAAATATTTCCTGCACTAAAGTGGTAGTTATAAGTAGTAGTGGATTTAACTCAAAAGTTAAATTCCTCCCTTAAAATGGTGAAATTCCTCCCTGGAAAGGAATCCTCCCCGGTTGGGAACCGTTAGTATAACCTATTAATGTCATATATTAGTATGAGCGGTTTTAAACAAAATTTACATATCAGAAAAGCATATTGGTTAGTTGTAATTGCCTTTAACCCAGCTATGCTGTGCTCTTTTGTTGCTTTTAGAACGCCTGTTGTTGCAAAAAAACTTGCATGCAAAAGAAAGTAACATCTTACTTACAAAAATTAGCAACATACGTTACCAAATAAGCTACCACAAAAATTATTTTCCTTGTAAAACGCGCAAAATGAGGACCAAAGCTCAAAAAATTAAAAATGCCATGAAAAAGAATGTGATTAGATTGGGAAAAACTAATTGTATATTTGAGTTCAGCGCAATAAACTGAATCAGGAACAGTTAAAACATTCTTGATCTTTGAGGAAAAATAATTCAAACGCAGCACAATGTAATTCATACGGGATCAGTTCCTAAGACCTGGCAAAACAAGTTCCTGTCTTTCTGCATGCACAAACCCAAGATGCTGAAAGTCTGGAAAAGTGCATTAGTGGTTGCCACGTATAGCCGATGAAGCCCTTAGGGAATCCAAAGAGTCATAAATCTATATATTACTCTTTTATGTATTCCTTTCAAGATCCTGGAAAGATTGATTTATGCCGATTAATGAACGTTTGAAGTGCTATTATTTTGTAGCTCATGATATGTTTTTTCCGCATGGCTTATAGTTGTTCAGGCTATATATTTCAAAAAAACAAGTTTTTTAGCTTGCTGAAAAAACTAAAACGTGATAAAAATGCTTGAATCAAGTAATTTATTAAACGTAGGCTGAAAAGTTTTGTCAAAATTAGAAAAAATTGTAAAAGTTGAAATTTTAAACACGCGTGTTCGCCTTACACATCGCACTTCTGGAGATTTTATGATCAAAACACGAAACAATCGTTTATATAATAAACAAAGCAATTATATTCAATGGGTAATTTTATGATGATGATAATAGCACTTTTTTATTTATATCGTTCATCAAATCGGGCATATTTTTTCGCGAGTAAAACGAAATATAAAAATGTTTTTTACAGTATAATGCATAACATTTTTCGTGAGTGACCACAGAAAAATAGCTAAATAATATAACCAGTGGCGGCTCGTGGCTTTCATTAATGGTGGGGCCAGCAAAACAATTTTTGAAATGTCAAAAAGTTCCATTCATAGACTACCTAAATTCAAAGGCGGGGTAAATAAATTTTTAACAAAAAATGCAATATTCAACTCTAGCCTTTATTTGTATAAGTAGCCAGCTCTTCGGTCCTTTATCTGCGCGAAAATGTTGATGACTTTGTTGTTGTAATCTCTGATTTTGCTAATATACTCCTTATGTATCGACAGGCAAGCGAGGCTGTTCAGTTTGTCTTGCAACATGGTGTTTTGAAGATACGTTTTTATTCGCTTCATTGTGCTGAAGCTTCTCTTTGAGTCAGCAGTTGAAATTGGTGTCACAAGAACAATTTCAAGCAGTTTAGACACTTCAAAAAATATTTCATCAAGTCCATTTTCATTTATGAATTTTAATAGCTCGCTAATATTGGAAATTCCACTAAAATTATCATTTGCATACAAAACGGACAATTCACACTTCAGTTTATCTTTATTAAGCATTGCGTAATTCTAAGCAATTTCTTTAACATAATTGTCGGGAAGAGTTTCTATAAAGCTCAAATTCAGCTGGATTCACTACGGAAAATGAACGAAATTTATCCGAAGATCCGAAGTTTTCTTTAACTTCCTCTGTAATTGTATCACATGCTTCCGTTACACATGATTGCAATTGCAAATGAGAAACAGATGCATGAGTTGCAGCTCTTCTAGAGTTGCAGCGACCTAAATTCTATGAGTTGCAGCGACCTAAATTCAAACGCATGTAACGTGATTGAATCACAATGTTAATAGTCTTAACCTTTTAACCTTTTTTCCTTCGCCAAAGAGGTAAGCGCAGCAAAATAACAATAAATCACGTTACCAATAACTGATAAACAACCACAGCTGTGAAAAAACATGTGCTGAGAAGCAGAAACTGCTGTCTCACAAAAGAATGCAACACATCACCCAATATCAACTGAATAACAACTAATTTTCTAAGGCTGCACACGGGCTGGCGCAGCTAACGTCTGTTTATAAGTTACGATTGCTGTTTGGGCCAGACATCGCTGGCCCCAATTTCGTGCTATTGCCAACACAATAAAATCTTCACAAAGCGCGGCGCGTGAGTTGGTTGGCTTTAGGTGTAAATGTATAGGAGTAAGCGGGCCAAAATATGTGGGCCTCTCTGCATCGTTTTGAAGAGACTTCTTACTAACCAATTTGTTTCCTTATTCAAATAGAAAACCAAAATATTTGTTTTACCAAAATTATTCTTTAACAAATTATTTCTTTATTTTAAATTGAAGTTAAAATACCTTATTCAAATAGAAAAAAAATTTAAACTGTCGAATTGAAAACGAACTCAAACTCACAAAATTAAAGCAAATTAAACTGTACAATTGATCACGCTTAAGCCAAAAAAGGCAGGCGCAGCTAACGTCTGCTTATAAGTTACGATTGCTGTTTGGGCCGGACATCGCTGGCCCCAATTTTGTGCTATTGCTAGCATAGTAAAATCTTCACAAAGCGCGGCGCGTGAGTTGGTTGGCTTTAGGTGTAAATATATAGGAGTAAACGGGCCAAAATATGTGGGCCCCTCTGGATCGTTTTAAAGAGACTTCAGGAAATATTTGAAAATATTTCTCGTTGTTTTTCTGTTAACTGTTATCTTGGCATGCATGTAAACATTTTGATATTTGATATAGGGTTTTTCTTTAGAAATTCACATATAATTAGTCAAATTTTTAGTGGGGCCCGGCCCCTGTGGCCCCTATGTACGAGCCGCCCCTGAATATAACTAATTCAACATGGAGAAACTATTTTCATCTTTTACATACCTCGAAATAACAAGGTTCAAGAATCAAGAGCGGTCAAACGAAACAATAATAACTATTTCAAAACCCTAACAGACCGAGCCATTGTTGCCAAATTTATCAACTAAAAATATATCTTTTTTCAAAAAGATAATTTTTATCAAAAACTCTAGATCTAAGAGCAAAGATATAGGTTATAAAAAGTTTTCAAGAGAGAAACTTTAAATGATATAAAATAATTTACTAATAGACGTTAACTTTCACCAACTTTGTAGTGTTTTAGGCTTAAGTTTAAATATCTTTTAAATGAATGTAATATCCGTAGCATTTATTCTTTTTCATTTAACTCTTAAGGCCCGTTCACACACAATGAGACCAACGAGACATTGAAAAAAACCAATCAATGCGACATTTTAGATTGTGTTTATTTTATTATGACGTTCACACACAATGAACCGGTCTTATTGGTTTCAATCACAAATAGACATTTTAGATTTGTATCTAAAAAGTCTCATTAACAAATGTCATTGAGACATTTTGCTTCAATGAAAAAACTAGTTAGCCAGGTCTCGCTAAGCTAGTTATTTAGCAAATTTACTGGTTTTTAATTTTTTTTGACGGTTTGTGACGTTTTACAGATAAAATGGTAGGTAAATATAAAATTCTAGGTATAGAAAAGTATAAAAAAAATTTAATCACTGGTTTTTAGTGAAAAAAGACTGTTTTATCATCAAATTTAGACAGAATTTTTTGAAAAAAAAATTATTTAATTTTTCTTTGGAATTGTTAACACTTAATGCTGTTTAAATGTTGGTATAATTTTTTTAAATAAATTTTTCTTGTTATTTAATCTTATTTTCCACAACTTTGGATATTTTTAACCTAATTACATTTTGATTTGGTTCTACAACACTTTAAGTCAAATCCAATCATTGCTTGTTTTGGATGTTTTTTGTTAAATAAAAGAAAAATAGGCAACTTTCCTGCTAAAAATAAATAGTATAGCAACTTATAAAAAAGTATTAGGCTAAAGGTTTTTTTTAGATGAGAAAATTGTTTAATTACTTTAAGAATAAGCTATTCTGTATACATTTTTAAGTTTTTTTTAATTAGTTATTATTCTGGATTTTGTTCAGCTACAGTTATTTGTATGAACCTGTGAGTTTTTAATAGATCCATAATTTTTACAATAATTGCATTTCTTTTGTGACCTTTCAAATAAATGATTTCAATCAAAGCAAATAATTACAATCTTTTAATGTTTGGTTAAAAAACATTGCCTGGTGCTTGCTTAATTTTGTATAAAAATAAATAATGAAATTTATTGCATTCAAATATTGTTTTAAATAGTTTTTCTTATTTGTACTGATAAGACGTTTGCTCACAATGAAATTAGCAAGACATGGAAGCCAATGAATCAATCCAACATTTTAGCTTTTTTTTTATTATGATGTTAACACTTAAAAAGTACATTGGTCTCATTAATTTCAATGACAAATAGACATAATAGATTTGTATCTAAAAAGTTTCTGTAACAAATGTCATTGCGACTTTTTGGTTCATTGAAAAAACTGGTTGGCCAAGTCTTGGTAAGCAAAATTATTGAGTTTCAGTTTTTTTAGACAGTTTTTGACACTCAATTTAGATTATGGTATGTTGCTTATTTGCATTATTATAAAAATCAAGTGATGGGCTTCATTTGCTTTCAGATATTCTTACATATAATATTTCCTCTTTAAGCTAATACGCAATAATGATTGCTAATTGTTTCTTCTTTGACATGATTAAAACTGTAGAATAATCTGACATTTTTTGTTCTGTCAGACTGTTTTCAGTAGCTCTATTTAAAATATGAATCCTGTTATTTTGACTGCTGCTGTTTTAAACATTAAAAAAAAAAAGAAGATGTGTTTGGGTCCATCCTATTTTAAAGAGAAAAAAAGCACTAGGTGATTATAAGCTTCTATTGTTTTTTTTATTTTTGTTATTAAGCTACCCAAACTATGATAAATTTTTATGATTAAACTCACAAGTTAAAAAAGTAACATTTTTAGGTGAATATCATTGATTATTGAAAGAATTGGAGCTAGAGAGAGTATCATATTTTAGGGATTACATGAGATGCACCCCTTGCCAATTTAATGAACTGGTCAAAATTGTTATTCCTTCCATTTTAAAATTGAAAACTAATTTGGAGGGAGACAATCTCACCTGGTGAGCGGTTAGCCTTTACTTTAAGGTAATACTTTTAATTGTATAAATTATTGTTAAATGTTTTTAAAATTGTTGTCTTTCATAGATATTTAGCAATTGGAGATTTTTTTGCACTATCAGTGCGTCTTTTCGCATTGGAAAATCTACTGTCTCTAGCATCATTCCACAAGTTTGTGATGCTCTTGTGGAAAAAATTAAGTAAAACCCACTTAATGGCACCAACATGCAAAGATTTACTGGAAATTGCATCACAGTTTGAAAAAATTTGGAATTTTCCTCATTGTATTGGTGCCATGGATGGGAAGCATGTTGTCCTTCAGTGACCAAAAAACTCTGGTTCTTTGTTTTTCAACCATAAAGGAACATTCAGCATTGTTCTACTTGCTGTAGTTGATGCCCAGTAAGTTTTCCTTTTTTATAATAACTTTAAATATTTTATAATGTACTTAATTACATGCTTTAATAGCAGTTCCATTTAGCACTCTTGCTTTATATTTTATTTATTTCTATTTTATCTCTATATCCTCCTGACTTGCAGGGAAGCAACGAAGACACTAATACCTAGGGTAAGTAATTGCCCCGACCTGCTTCTGGAGATGCCAAAGTATTGCTGTCCCCCAGTAATCGAATAGAGGTATGACTTCAATTTAAACTGCTTGTCAAGACCATCAAGCAGGGGAAGGTACTGTTAAGTGTCTTTCCCAAGGACACAACAGAATGGCGTAAGTAGGTTTTGAACCGGGACCATGTTGATCGCAATCCCAGCGTTCTTAACCCTCGATCACGCTGCCGAACTTTGCTTTTTGTCAGTGCTTTAGTTTAGTTGCTGTGATAGAAATCAGCAAAAGATTTTAAACTTTGTTACTTTTCCTACTAAATTTTTTGTATTACAATGGTTTACAGCAGAGTAGAAAGGCTGTATGCAGAAATAGTTTAATAGATCAACTTTGTAGTATTAAAAGTTATGCTCCCGACTCGCTGGTCAACGTCAGGGACGTAAAGCGATTACCCTCACTTAAAAGAAACTGCTGTTGTGTTGAAGATTTTATTTATTTGATTTTTTTTTTGCTTTAATAAATTGATACGATTGAAATTTAGAACTGCTTAAAGCGATAAAATTATAATTATATTGCATTTGAAATTTTTGCGAACCAATGTATATTTACGCTGAACTTTTTAATTCAAATTTCATTTGTAATATTTTTGCAGATACCGCTTTCGAATTATTGACGTCGGAAGTTATGGGCGAAATTCCGACGGTTGAATATTTGCTTCTTCCAGCTTTGGCCAGGCACTATTAAACTGATCGTTTCCCTTGCCGAGCAGTGCGCCTATATACGATGGCGGGCCACAACTTCCTTACTGTTTTGTAGCCGACAAGGCATTTCCTTTAAGGCCTTACTTAATGCGGCCCTATCCTGGACGATATTTAGAGCAAAAAAAAAGACTAAAGTGTGTTCAATTATCGTCTTTCGCTTGCTCGTCGAGTCGTTGAGAAGGCCTTTGGTATTCTTACTTAACGTTTTCGTGTTTTTTTAAGGCCGATTGCTGTACGCGTCGATGTGGCTGATAAAATAGTAAAAGCATCATGTTGTCTACACAACTCTTTAATGCGTGATTTCTTTCTGACGCATGATGTTAATGTAGAAACATCTCGTGGTATGCAGAACATAAGTAACTGCCCCTTGGGACGAATGCCCACTGCTGGTATGAACATAAGAGAAATATTTTCTTTCCCGGGGTTCCGTGGCATTTCTAAAAGATTAGCTATGGTTTCCAAAATTTATATTTCGTTCAAGCTTAATTTGTTAATTGAATAATTTTGTTTTCTGTTTAGCACTGTATTGTTATTTTTCTTGTTTATTACTTATCTTGTATAAGTTCTCTACATATTTCTATTTTGTTTGTTGTTTTATGTTTTTTACTAGTTGCTTCTTTTGATTTATACTTATTTGATTTAGTTTTGTAGGTGGTACCTTTTTTAGTTAGTACGTAAATAATTTAAATTTTTTACCTGTTTTTTGCACAAGATCATTGTTGAAAATTAGCAACGTGCATGTTTATTTTTTGCTTTTCTAATCATTATTTGCGCGTGCACTCGCTGCCACTATTTTTTTACGTTTATCTCTATATTTATTTTCCTGGTTCGCAGGAGGCGCTAATACATAGGGTAAGCAATTACTCCGACCTGCTTCCGGACATGCCAAGATTTTGCTATCCACTAATAGAGATACGACTGAAACTTAGAACTGGTTGCCAAGACCACCAAGCAGGGGAAAGCGCCGTAAGTGTCTTTCCCAAGGACACAAAAGAATGGTGCGAGTAGGTTTTGAATTGAGACTATGTCGATCGTAATCCCGGCGCTCAAAGCACTCTACCACGATGCTGACAAAACAGTATCTTTTTGTTTTTTACTTAGTTAATTTTTTCCCCGAGCATAGTTTGTTTCTGCAGTGTGTTTATTTATTGTTGGCTCAATCGCATTTTTTTCACGCTTCAGTTTGTAAAGCAACCAGCAGCAACAATTGTGGCAGCTAGTTGAAGTCAGACAGACAGATAGTCCTGATTAAATATTGTGAATTTTACCCGTTTGTATGTTCGCCATGAGTAAGCGCTGACGTGAGCTGCAAGGTAAGGCAACTGTGTGTTTTTTATGTTTGGTTTTTAGTTTGTTTTATTTATTTACAGAATACTGCTTCGTTTCGTTTATCGTTATTTGCTTTTTATATTAAACATCCTTGGCTATTTTGACTTTTTCCTTTATCGAAGCAGAACCGCGTTATTCGACTATTCATTTTGCGGCAATTAGCCAGCTTAAGCGCCTTTTACCGTTACAATCAGTTTTTTAACCCTTTAATAGTAGTTAATTTTTACGTTTGGTCTGAGATTTCTTTACCTCATATCACAGATTCGTACCTACAAATCATAGTTTGTCGACTGTTCAACTTTTTGTAACGAAAATATATTACAATAAGCTAATTACAAAAAAAAGAAAAGCTACAACAAAATAACGAATCCCATTCTACAAGTTCAATGTCACTTTGCGTAACATGATTTTTCTGCCATATTCAATAATTACCAATTTTACTCTTTAGCATACAACTAGAAAAAATAAATAAAAAAAATTTGTGACTAAATTATAATTGAGATTAATTAAGCTTATAAATAATAGTCCATTAAAATCAAACTGATAAGTAAAAAAATATTCAAAAACTTAACCCTGCTTTTATTTAGGGCTATCGCACTTTGAAAATAGGCCTAGAAAAATTAAACAAACTAGATTTTCTAACTAGCTTTTCATGAAACTTTAGTAATTATCTAGTTGAACTTGCAAAACCACGAGGTATGATTATAAAGAACAACCAGAAAACGTCATAAGCGAAACTATAGTAAAATCCGCCTGTTTTTACAATAGGGATGTTTGTGAATGTCAGCCACATGTTAGATTTTCAGCATTTTTCTTACATGTGGGGTCTACGCTTATAAATTATTTTTTTATGAATGTTTAGCGTGTAAATAAAAGCTTAACTAATTTACATTTCTGTTAACTTCTTTTTTGATCAAAATTCATTCATTGAAACAAAATGTCGCATTGCTTCATTCAGTGTGAACCAAATTTTATTAAATGTCTCATTGTGTGTGAACGTGCCTTTACTTGTTTTGACCAAAAAACAAAACCAAAAAATGCTTAGCTTAGTTACCTTGAGCTGTGGAGCTTTTGATTAGCAACAACGAAATTAGACCTGTAAAATAATTGTTTTTTAGCAGCAGCAGAGATAAAAAGTTAAAACTCGTATTTTAACTGTACAAAAAATACATCCGCTTGCTTGAATACTAGAATTTTAATAGTTATAAGCTTCTATAAATTTTAAATATTTAAAATTAATTTTAGGCTCTTTTATTCAATTTGTGAAAAAATATATAAGCCTATCTTTTCCATAGATCTTGTTAAAAGTTTTACCATTAATAAGCCTACATGAACAACAACTTTTAAAACCTTGTTCATCAAGTGTTTTTCCTTTGTAGGCGATTTTTATGCAGTACATCTTTATTTAAACAACCTTGCTAGATAAGTCACGACACTCCTTTTGGCACAAATTCCTGCTAATGCTATTGCATCTCAACTAGTCAATCAAAAACAGATGATTGAAGGATGTTAACAGCACCTCAGCTAATTACAAGGATGATGATTGGTGTTGTCGATATACATGTAAATCTGTCCCTTGAATTTTCTGGTATCGACTTTTCTTTATGCTTCACTGATTTAGAATTGGTTACACGGTGATTTGTGATTTTCTTTGTTCACGATTTAATATTATGGACGTGGCGTAGCAGCCAGTTGTGAAAACATGCGTTGCTGCTTAAATTTATCAATTTTGATCAGTTGAGCAGTTTTCTTCGTTAAGATTGTTGTAGAAGTTAATTCGGTAACTCAGTACGTTATTTAATCGTCTAACTTTTCGGCGCCTGTAAAGAAAGCCTCGCCGATAACGCAATCTCGGTGTCTACTAAAAGATAAAATTCTTAAATCTTCTTTACTGGACCGTGGACCTAGGAACCAGTAACAGCAAAAATATAGTCTAGCTAAACCACAGCTCAGACTACCACAATATCTTCTTTATTAAAAATATGCTCCAATCCACTTAGGAGCCCAAAATAATATAAATTCAACAGTAAATAAATCAAAAGCAGCTCACTAGCTTAATTCTTCAATAATCACGTAGACAACCAAAGACTTGCGACCAAAAAACTATGAATTTACACAGCTAACAATTTTCCAATTCTAAGTTACCACAACGAATCATAATAATGCTTTCCAGGCGAGCCGTATTTATATCACTCGGTTGTGAGTTGCGAGAAAGTTCTAAAAGTTACTCAAATCAAGTTAATCACACAATCAGTTATTGCGTCACATGTGTCACAATAGCGAACCAGTCAGGCGTATCGTCTGGATCTTTCTCCAAGACTCAAGAAACTAAGCACTGTTGCCATTTTCTTATAACTAAATGTAAAATATTTAAATTGCTTATAAAACCGTTATTTCTTAGGCTATTTGAGCCGGACCAAAGCGAAATCAAAGAGATTTTTCAGAAGATTGTGAATATACATAATGGAGACGATTTTTAGGAACGGAACAATTGTTTAGTGCTACATTTGTTTAGTTAGTTGAAATAAGATAAAAATTTTTTGCGATAGCAAATGTAATTTGATTTTAAATGTTTTTACAGTTATGTTTGTTTAATAATACTAATGCTAATACCTTTATAGACCGCAACATATTAGTATGTAACACCATTACCAATTTTGATACCGATATATGTGCTTTATAGTAGATAATAAAATTGCGTGGGTCAATCTCTGTTGAATAGAGAATAAGTTATAGCTAGCTCCAGAGCCCTTGCGATCAATTTGGTCAAATAGAGGGAGGCAGACTAGGCTGGCGCGCCTTGACTGCATACTAGTCCGCCCCTTCAACTGGTAATGCGGAAACGTTTGATTCAGTAATCGATTCCGATTCCGTTTTCGCTTCCAGCTTTACTGCTCCACATCCCTAAGGTTGCCGGCGAATTATTCCGACTTGTTTTTCAAAATTTTAGGCCTCCAAACTTGATGAATTTTTAATCAAGTTCGATTTAGAGTTGGAGTTCACAAAATATTTGCGAAGTCGAGTTCTTCTAAGTACAAGTTTAGCAAAATGTCGTGTTATCACAATCAATCTTGGAAGTATATAGAATGTCAAAGCAGCAATTTTAAATGAATTAAATTATACAATTGTAGTTCAACTCATGCTAGCGAAAATTTACTAGACCGTGAAAAAGTGAAACGCAGCTGCCATTACAACAAGACGTCCCAGCAGAATTCTGTGGAAGTAAAACAATGTTTTCCGCCAACGGTATGCAGCAAACGATGCTAGGTGGCCGCGAGATAACAATAATCTAAATAACCTCTTTTTAAATAAAAAACAACTTTTTAGCTACTTTTTTAATATTTACGCTTTACAACTTCTGGACAATTCGGGGATTCCAACTCTTGAAAAGCTCTCTAACTAATTAAAATAAATCATAAACTCAATTTTACGTTTAAATTGAGTGTATGGTGGAGGTGTTTTGAAAGCTTTTAGTGTGCCGTGAGTAAAAACAGGTTGTGGAGCACTGAACAAAGACTATTTTATCGTCAAAATCATCGACAAAGTTACTTAATTAAAAAACTTGAACTCGATTGACTTTTTCGAGTTCAAATTCAGGAATTTTTATTTTATTTTTATTTGAGTTTTGGAAGACAGAGTTTTTCTAATTTTTTTCAATTTGAGTTTAAATTCATAGTCCGTTTTAAATGATGTATGACTTTTGGCAAAGCACAAGACTAAACCGAACGAACATCTCGGTAAGTTATTCACCGACAAAATTCAGCATAATTGATGCTAAAGTTACTTTTTAGTTCCCGTTACGCAGATTTTTTCTTTTTGTTTACGCCGACTCAAAGCTTTCAAAACATTGAGAAAAGCGCTAGTAATCACGTTGCTAAAGCCGATGAAGACTACAGGAAGACATTTTGACCAATAATTTCTACTCCGTGGTCTCCTCATGAAAAATCCTCGATAAGCTTATTGACGCATGTGTTGAATCGATTAAATAAATCCTCAATCCATTGCTTCTTGGATAACACGTAAACAAACTCCAACTTTGGTTCCAGTCACTTTACTTACACAAAACGCAGAGAATTTTTTGATACTAAGAGAAAGGTTGGTGGCATCTTTATCAATCTGAGAGATACGCGTAAGAGGGCACTGCCTGGCACCCTGGTCCAAAACCTGCTGAAAGTTCGACGGATAAGCACACAAATGAAATGATGGTGAAACTATTCCGGAACAGAACTGCACTCTTAGTACCAAAAATAGCAAGTGAAGCTGGATTTACCTTTAAGAAATGGCGTTTTGGAGGGATCGGTTCGTTTTTACATTAATCTACTATTTTTCACAAGCTCCGAAAAGTTTGCCTTTCAGAGATTTGGCATTGCGGCATTTTTTTGAAGATCTTGAAGGGGACTATAATTAAGTCAAAATAGAAGAACATTTTTTCAGATATCTCCAAACTAGCCGGGTAAAGCTTAGTGTTACCATATTGGTGACAGAAGTCACCGCGGGCCGGACCAGAGGCGGATTAAGAGATCGCGGGACCCGGGGGCAGATAAGAGTGCCCCTAAATTTTGGAACGCGAAAACAACTAACTCAAATTTAGGTCGCGCTCGAAAAAGTTTGGGAGCCACTGATTTAGTAGATTTTAATGATAGAAGACATAATAAGCTATTACCTTCCGGGAATAAGGTGTCCCTGAGGTAATCCTTATTTTAATACTTGCTTTTTGGCTACGGTTATAGGTTCCTTTTCAAAAGGAATATTGTAGGATTCTGTTACCAAGTTTTACAAAAGAAAATTCTTAAATCTAAAACTTAAATAGTTAATTTAAAAACTTCTTGTTCAATTATGCTTGCAAACAGTTGTTTGCCTACACTGATTTTAGTATTTGTGTTGTTTCATCAAGTTGTCTATCAGTCGTATCAATAGTTTTGTCACAATCATTTGTATACGGCGGTAATTGGACGTTTTTAGGCGTTAATTTTCCATCGAACATTATGGGAAATTTCTTGATTTGACTCAGGTTTTTGGCAGAATTTCTAGTCTTATTTCGTATGGTATGTTTCGCCTCGCCATTTATTATGATCCACAGTTTAGCTATGTTAATGTTGCACTTTTAGTTTTATCAATTTTTACATTTTGTCATCTTTGTAGTATATACAAAAAAAAACTGTTCGTGTAGCATCTAAAGTATTAAATAGTGAAATTGTAATCGACTCTTTTGTTGATAGGAAGTTATAAAACTTTCTAATACATTGAATCAATTATGAAATATGTTTGCGGAGACATTTCTACTGGTTTAGACAAACTTATGTTTTTTTCAAGTTATTAATAACGAAAGGATCAAGCAAATGTTAATTATTATTAGGAATGTAAAACTAATTGAGACTCATTCTGAATGTGGCCCTACAATTTTCCGCATTTTTGTGTACAACAACCGATGCAGATTGCGGAGGCATATTGCACATAGTTTAATAAAATTAGATAAACATGCAAAGTTATGTTCACAATTTCAAGATTTCAAATACCTATTTTTTATCGTTACAAAAACAAGAGCATTTTTCGAGATGTTAAGCCAAGGCTTGGATGGGCCGGTATTTTAAAAACAACAATAAATAGTCGCTGTTACTGTAAATGTGAGGCTACTTTTGAGCCCATCGACTTCCTTGAAAGTCAACTAAACCCATATAAATTTATTTAATCCAAGGCTGCCGTGCGGAGCAGGATATTAAAAATGTTTATGGCTTCAGCTCTAGCTCCAGCTCCAGCTCTTGATACTTTTAAGATTAACTGCATAGTTTCTGTTCCAGTTCCGATACTTCTAAAAATGACTGGCTCCAGTTCCACCTCCAGATTTTAAAATTTCCTTTAGCTCCGCAACTTTGAATTTATTAAATGCGCCATTGTTCAACGATCATTTTTAACCAATAAACTACAAACAGTTTCCTGCTCTAAAAATTTTTAAAAGGCAAGTTTTAGCTCCAGTCTATATTTTTAAAATGTATTGCTTCACTCTTCATCAGCTTCAGCATTTCAAAAACGACTGGCCAGAGCTTTAGAAGCTGAAATTTCTTTTAGCTGTGCACCCTTGCACTAACAAGAGTAAACTATAAGGTGGTTGCTGAACCAGAAGACCTTAAGGTCATTCTGCAGTCACCTTGTGACTACATTGAATCTAAATTAGTGTTATGAGTCTAGTTGTAAATGTTTTGTTACAAACAAATGAATGTGTATCGGATTTTGAACCATCACCTTTAATAAAAGCATCTGACTCGATAACGCATGTTCTTCGATGCTCCCGACCATTGCGCCAATTTTGTTTGCTTGCTGTTTGTTTTTATATGTATTGTTGTGCGTATTGGTGAAATAAACTATCTATCTATCTAAAAATCGAGGCGTAATATATTTTTTAAAGAAAAACTTGTCACACGACTTTTCGTCCATTACATTGTTCAGGTAAAAACAACACGCTAACTAACAAGTCACAACGTCAACTCGTTTTGTTGCTTCTTCCTTTTTCTGATCCCGTCTTCAACAACACACAAATTCTCAACATTTTGTTATTTTGTTCATGTGGCGGAGCAGAAATAAAAGAAAAAAAAACAAAAAAATAAAAAACACACAATGCACATTGTGCATCCCCCACCCGATGAAACGGACGAAACGTCGTGTTACAAGTTTTTCTTTAAAAAATATATTACGCCTTTTTATTATTTGTTAAAGTTTAACTTGCCTCTGATTCTAGCAGAAGAACTAATGAATTTTAAACTAAGTATTATCCGTAATAACAGTCTTTACATTAAAAACGAGGCGTTTGACCAAATTGCTGCGATGATTCACTTTAGGACCTACAACTAAGTGGTTTGCTTTCTGGTAGGCTATAGAACTCCGATATAGCCTACGAGATTTCCGGTGCAGTGCCTTGTCTGATTTTGGTATTTGCCTTAACCAGTTGTTTCGTAATCGGCCCCTTTTTGGTAAAAAATTCAATTTAGCAAATAGTTATTGTTTCTGAAAATTTGATCAGCGTTGTTTGGCTTCAGAGAATTGAAATTACTTTAAGAATCGTCCTGAATTTTATCAAAGTCTCGTTGTATTCAGTTTACGCTCTTATTTGTACTCAGTCGCGCCAAATTAGTCCGCATTGTGTTTAAGATTGCTAAATGCAGCGACCCAGGATTCTTTTGTTCTTTTTGTTATTGTTAATCGATAGAACCACGTGTTGCGTCACAAATGCTTTGTTCGCTCGCCATAACTTCTTAAGCTTCTCTCTATAAATTGAGAGCTGACATAGAGGAATTTATTCAGTTGAAGTCTTTCGCGTAAGACAGTTTTACGTTATTTGTATTGAAGAGATCGTTTAAATAGCCAGGTAAAGTTGCTTGCTGTCGTTATTTGAATTTCATAGTTGGTTAAATTGGGGAAAATTTTTTATCAAAAATTCTACGCTCTGTGGATCTATACGCTGACTAATTTCGCTTGAATAAAAGTTGTGTTAAATTTCAAGTCGTGAATTTAGTAGTTAGAAGAGGTAGGATTGGAGAGATTCATCCAACGAACACTCCTGAAGACATTCACCAACCAGAAGACGGACTTTCTGAAGTGTTGCAGGATCTTCGTAAAAAAAGCGTTATTAATTTTGACGTCTGGTCATTAATAGCCGTAATTTTGACCAAGCCGGTCAAATTGACATACGTTGGCAGTGACGCCAACATTAACACCTTAATCATAACAAAAAAAAGTTGTCTATATGCACTGTATACAACATATAAATATGTTCATATATTTATTTAATAACAAAATCATGTTCGGTTAAAAAGATTATACTTTAAATCTACAAAAAGAATATATAAAACAACATAAACTTTACTATTGTACAGTGCAGTAAAAACAACAGTTAATAATAAGCTTAGAAAACCCCAAGCAAATGAATTTTGAATCAAAAAAAAAACTCCCAAGAAGTCGGCTGTCTATTCGCAACAAGAGAAGTCAAAATTCGCAACAAAAAAATACTTGAGAAAATATTCCTAAAGCGATTTGTCGGACAAAATTAAACCGCAGCCTTTTAAAAGAACTGCCGGTAGACAGAACAAACTAAAGTTATTCGGATAAATTTGCCTCTGTAAACCTGGAAAGCACAGCCACTGGTGTCGTGACTATAGGGAACCGGTTTGCAGCCCTGTGCTAATTGCGGCCGGTTTCCGAATCAAACTCAGAATTTCCTGTAGTTACTTGTGATTAAATCTTCTAAAGGTTAAACTGATTGTGCGAACACAAAGTCAGCCGACGAGACCTAACAATAAAATCTTCTTGAAGAACTCCGTAAAAATATCTTTGCTGGGGCTTTTTCTTTTTTTGTAACTGCATTCCTAACCTTCACCTTGCAGTCTTTTGTTTGACAAATCAGTTTTAGACAAATTACCATTGAATTTTAATGTCCATGCCATAAGTGGGTGATCAACAGCGTAAATTGTGAGCATTTTTGGGTGATGGACCAAAAAATACGCGAGTAAATTAGACAAAAAAATTGCGTTCTGATCATGTCCTATTTACATTCGAATGTTAAAGTGAATTTAATGTCTGCAAATGACGAAACAGTACAAGTTGAAATTTTTTTAAGGGAAAATATTCAATGACCAGCATTAGCTTGTCATTACTAGCTTAAATAAACATTACAGTTGGAAACAAAAAATTGTTCTGCATCGAAGTGGGCTTACTACTACTATTTGTGCTGTTGCAAAAGTAAGCTATGTTCTAAGAATAAGCACGAAATTTAAAACACAAATGGCAAAATAAATTATTTCGCAAAGGTATTTACAAAAGCACTAAACATAACAGAAACATTGGTAAAGGTATTTACAAAAGCACTAAACATAACAAAAACATTGGTAAAGGTATTTACAAAAGCACTAAACGCATCTACTTATTTAACAACAAAGTTGATTCATCTTAAAATCTTGATATCATCATCATGTAGTTAACGGACTAGAAGGAAACGAACAATCAGCATCGTTATCATGGTAACCACAAAAGTGTTAAACTTGAACAAACCTATGAAGTAAGATTAAGTTTATGTCTTTATAAAAATATTTTAACTTCATAACATTATATTAGTGCATTGTGACACCACAACAAAGCAAATGCGTAATTCCCCAGCGTCCCCGAGTTATTTTATTATTTTATAAACAGCTTCTTTTATTTCAGCCAAAATAAGTTTTGCTCTGAAAATTCTATTCTCAAAAAAATGATGTAGCAAAATCGCTAATTTGCTAAGAAGTTCTTGAATATTAAACTGTTTATTTAAGGTAATTTAGTCACGAAGCAACATTTTTTTTTACAACGATTTGCATTAAAAACTAGAAGCACTTCTACCCACCACTTTGGCCACTTGCTATGCAGAAATGATTAATAAGCGTAAATCCAGGATTGCAAGTGCAAATGAAACCTCCGGAAGAAGTGGTTGTGCAGCTTTCATTTGGACCGCATGGGTTGGAATTACAAGCGTTTACTATTTAAAAAACTCGGTTTAGCCATTGTAGTTAGAACAGTGTGGTCCAAACTCATCGGTTCTGCGGGTCACTTTGAAAGTTACGTGAAACCTGCAGGCCGCAATTAGTTAAAAACTATCTCAGAATGCGAAACATGGTTGCTGAGACCTTTTTTTGGTCTTCAACACAAACTGCCATCTAATGCCTGATATCTGTTCCACTAAAACTACCGATCGGTTTCGGGAAAGGCAGCTTTGCTTTGAACTCTTAGTGAAGACCAAAAAAGTTTTTACGTTGATTTCTAGTAATTTTGAAGACGAGAAGGCCTGTTGTTTAAAGTAATGACCTTTTTGACCTCAGATAGCAGTTTGAGTTGATGACAGAAAAAAAGAAAATTGTAGCGTTAATCAGCAGATATTCAGGAGTCCGTAGCTTGTACTGTATAACTTTGGAAAGGTATCCATCACTAAAAAAGGCTGGGAACCACTGGTTTAAACGCTGATGTTGTTTCTGATCAAAACGATAACAATTAAAATCCCTCTGCCACCTTATATGGCCCGCGGCTCTGGGTTTGGACCACCTCGATTAAGCATACAAGATCGTCATTTCTAAAAAGACATTTTTAGAATGAAGAAAGTATGTATAAAAAGTGGCGAAAAACGTGCTGAACTACACTGAATAAAAAGCTAAAAATAAAAAATGGAGGCACATATGCTACTTGGAATGTGAATGATTAAAAAAACTAAAATTTGAAAGTTTAAATAATTTCATAATAAAAAGCAAAGTCAATATACTGTAAAACATAATTTATTAGAAGACGTTGCAAATTTTTTTACTTATTTAATCAAAAATTGCTTACAATAAATTATCTTAGGCCTATATTCGAGAAATCTCTGATCAACTTTCTAAAGAAATAAATTTTTTTTTTTGAAATTTGACACAAACGTCCAACTACGTTTAATGCACTCAAAAATATAAATACGGGCATGGAATTTGGTTAAATAAAGTTTTTGAACTCAAATAGAAAAATAGTTTAAAACAAATTGTGCAAAATGTTGAAATGAAGTTTTTAACTAAACTTGTTCTAAAGTAAAAATTTGGTGAGTTGTTGTCGAAATGTTTTTTTTTGTTTTTAGTCTGTTGTAGATTAATGCAAGCAAATAAACATTAGCTTTATTCAATTGAAAAACGCTGCATCTACTAACTGTGATAACAACAACTGAAAACATAGGAATTTTACTATGCGCGTAACTGCCAAGGCAGCCGTAAGCACACCACAAATTTTGCAGGGAGATGACATGTGATTAGTACAGTAATGCGGGTTCGATTACACAACATAGTCACTTGGTGTAAAATGCATCATTCTATTGAATAGTAATTAAAATCAATAATAAAAAGCTATTCAGCTTATTCAAATTAAGCTTCCTTTTAAAATTTATGTTTAAACCCAAATTGCTTTCCCTGTTTATTTTGTCGTGATTCGTGTATGCTGAATGCGTGGTTCCAAAATGTTGGGATTAAGGAGGTTTGGTTTTAAAACTAACTCTAACACAATATTACAAGCAAAACTTATTTGAACAGAAATTATTAAGTTATTATAAAAACACATCTCTGTCCCAGAACAGCGGCGTAAAGTTCTTCATAATTTTGTTACCTGTCTCCCGAAATAGTATACAGCCACGTCAGTATAGATAGCAAGCATCACCGAATATTCTAATCATCGACCGTGGGATACAGAAACACTGTCGCAAAATTTCACACGATAAACATTATGAGAAGCGGAGCACGAGTGATAAAATGAAAGCATAGGCTCGAACATAAGGCAAGCACGCTGCAACCACACATTCCATTACCGAATCATGACAATTTTTTTTACTTTAATTTTCTTTCAAGTTTGCAATAGTTTAATATTTTAACTCTTAGCAATTGTTCTCACCAGATCACCTAATAAAAAGTTATCAAAAGTCTCCATTTTAAAAAATGCTAAACCTACCACAAAAAAGCTGCAATCAACAGTCTTTTTAGTCAAATAAACTTTACAAAATTGCAATTGCATCAGCTGTGGGAAAAGGTGAAAATTCTCAAATTGAATCGATTTATCGTGAACGTTATAGACTGAATTTAGTGTTCTGATTGTCTCTGTTGTACATTAAGTATTTGTTGTTACTATATAACTAAAAATATATTCTTTTTATGATGTGTGTATATAATTTTTAAAATTTTATACGTCATTATTTTGTTCCAATTACACAAAATGATTAATGCAATGCTTACACATGCATTATTAATCACAAGGAGTGTTTTTATCAATTAAAGAAATTGAATCTGAAACATATTATCTTTTTGTTAAGCAAATTTTTACTTGTAGAATTCTTGCTGCTGAATTTAATCAATTTTAGATAACTTTTATAGCAATTTGAGAACTGCTTAGAAAAGTTCACTTTATGCAAATGTTGAGCAATACTTAAAAACTGAATAGATTATGACGGAGCCTACTATTGTTTCAAATTTAAGAGGTCTTCACCTTATTTTATTTATTGTTTTAAATGGTGGTATAACAAGAAAGAAGCAATAATTTTCTTAAGGGGGCAGGTGCGGCTGCTGCATTCGCTCCATCTTAAGGCCATCACTTCAGTTGATAATGAAAGAAGTTAAAATTCTGAGATGTCCTCAATAAATTTTGTTTTGCAGTTTATTAGTTTTACTTTTTATTGTGAAAAAAACTTTATTTATACGTTTAAATTTCCAGCTTTAAAAGCAATTGACAAATCAATAAAAAACACGTAGAGTCAAGCAAGGAACAATTTTTAATCTAATATAAGAATACTGCACGTTGTTGGTGAAGCTGACTATATAATGAATGCTTAAAAAAACTTTGAAATTGTAGATTCTACCAAAAAAAAAATTAAAAATATGCCCTCGTTGTTGCTGCATTGCATAATTTTGGCTTTCTATTTATTTCAATATCAGCATCGCAGATAAACAGTGCAATGCTATACGGCAATGCTATATAAAAATTATTACTTTGAGAGCATGATGTTCCATTTCCGGTAAATCCAGTATTACACATGCAAGTGAATGATCCAACTGTGTTCGTGCACATCGCGTTGGTGTCGCAATTATCGGTGCCAGCCGTACATTCATCGACATCTGTAGAAAAAATAAGGTTTTCGATTGATCCTCTTCAAGCGGTTTGATAGCGGATATACCCTCGATAGCAGTGTAATTTCGTTGCAGGTAAAAACCATTTATCTCTTCACTTAGTTTTGTTTGTATTGAAATCATAGTTACTTGTTTAAATACTTTAGTTTGATGAACTCTGTTCTGTTTAATAGTTTTAATAAGAACCAGACGAAGTGAAGTCCCAAGTTAAAGTTTACAGATCCGACAAATATTTAAAAAAAAACAGTTGAAAACCGTTGTTGTGAGTCTGCGGAATTCTCAAAGCTTACGGAACACACGTTAATGTTCCGCGAAAGTCCGGCGGAAAATCGTTGTTTTAGATGAACCTCAATTTTATTCGTGAACACATTTCGCTAGTTGTTTTCCATGTTGTCGTTTGTAAGGTAGAGTTCGTGGCGTTGAAATAATTGACAACAATTTTACTAATCAGTACTTTGAACGCTTTAAATTGATATTAGAACACTTGTATACTGGTTCGCTAATATGTTGACACCAAAATTTTTCAGAATTTTACGATACATGCTGCGACAAAATTCTTACTACGCTTGTTGACTTAGTAGATCTTATTTGTTAGATTGCTGAATTGTATAGGCTACACCAGTGTTTCTCAACCGGGGGTCCGTGAAGCACTTTCAAGGGGTCCGTGAAAGGATATAAATTTCCAACCGTTAAACTGAATTTTTTTAATGTCTTTTTTTAAATGGCAAATTGATCATCATTGGTTTTTTAAAATATTTATGAAATTTAGAAATATTTGCTTAATTTTAAATTTTAAAATATTTATGAAATTTAGAAATACTTGCTTAAAATGGTATTTGCCTCTCTCTTACCTCACCTATTCTTTATCAATATCTATCATCTATACTTTATCTTTACACTATTTACCTCGTTTTATCTTTAAATTTATCCTTCTGACTGGCAGGAAAGCGACAGAGGCGCTATACATAGGACACGCAATTACCCCGATCTGCTTCCGGAAATGCCTAAATATTGCTGTGCGGTTGAAATTTTATATTTTGTTTCTTATTTTTCATAAGAGATATGACTAAAATTTAGAACTGTTTGCTAAGACCAACAAGTAGGGGAAAGCGTCATAAAATATTTTTTGTAAGGACACAACAGAATGGCACGAGTAGGTTTTGAATCAAGACCATGTTGATCGCAATCACGACGCTTTAACCACTCGTCGATTGCAGTCTATTTCTAAAAATCTTTTTGAGGTTTAACTTGATTTCTAATTAACTTTGAAAGATATTGTCGAATTCGTTCCTCCAGTTGTAGGGATGTTCTACCTACATACACACTATCGCAGTGGCACGAGTGTTTGTATACAACTCGTATATTACTTTGCTGATGAGCAGATAATACGCGTACATCTTTTTCGAAAAGAAAATTTTATTCTTGCCGACTCTAACCCAAAACAATTGTTGACTGTTGACTTTGTTCGTTTTTTGTATTTAAGGGAAACGTTTTCAATTCAAGGTAAGTTTAGTTATACCATACACTTTTCTGGGCTAAATCGCTTGGATGTTTGAAAGTTTGAAATTTTCCGTTTTAAATCCGTAAATAACGACTTCTTCTGGGTATCCATTCTGTTGCAAGATGTTTTTGATTTTGCAGACTTTACTTGCAAACTTTTTAGCAAAGCAAATTTCAAGAGCTCTGTGATCAAGAGTACCAATAAGATTAGTTTTTCTCTTCTTTGGTCCAAATGAATCCCAGCGTGTATACTGTCCAGTAAACGTAGGTTTTCTATAAACTAAAGTAAAAAACGTTTTGTTCGATTTTCTGACCAGCACATAAAGAAAGGTTTGTGAATTGTAATTTTCTTTTTCGTGAGTAAAAATCAGAGACGAGTGTAAAGAATAAAGTTTTTCAAGAAACTGGTTGTACTTCGTTTTATCACTGAAAATAGTAAAGGTGTCATCAACATATCTAAATGTAAAAGAAGTTCAGAGGTGTTTTTAAAGAGTAGATGCTCGTAAAATCGCACAAAAGTATTGTGAAGAGCAAAGCCAAGGGGACTGGACATGGCGACAGCAGCAATCTGCTGATAAATGATGTCTTCAAAACTGAATTCCGCAGGTTTGGTAGCACCGCATATAAGTTGACAGAACGTGTCTGCGCAAAAAGCTGGGCGGAAAAAGATTCCAGAAAATGCCTTCCAAGAATGTTTTGCATCGTGGAAAAGCCGAATGCACAAGTGTTTTCAAGTGGAAGGTGATTACTTTGAAGGAATTTGACTTTGGTATATTTCAATATTATTCAATAAAGATTTTATAACACCAGTCTCATTACTTTTCGGACACACCTCGTAGAGCTTCATCGCAAAAGTTGATTGTTTCATCAAATGGGACAAAAAGCTACTCATATCAAAGAAATAGAGAAAAGTAACTTTAGGGTTATGATCACGGACAATCCGAGCAAAAGATAAAAAAATCTTTGACGCAGTTAGTAGAATAGAGTAGAATCAATCCAAAACTGTCTTAAAAATAAAAGATTGGTATTTAGCCAATTCATGTTGAGCGGAACCGGCCATACAGAAAATAGGGCGAAATGAGGGGTGTTTTTTATGAATTTTAGATAATTAATCTATACATTCTTTGTCGTTTATCATTAAGACTTTATAAACAGACCGAGATACTTCATCTTTTTTTTTTTTTTTTTTGTATGTTCTGGTACTTTACTTTAAATTTGAAACAATAAAAAAAAACACTTTGGCTTTATTTTGTTACGTTTGTCTTCTTTTGACAGTCTGTTGGACGTTTCTCGAAAACTTAATGTGGCAACCCTAATTGCGTAACCTTCTGAATTGCTGTGAAGCACACCTGCCGGAGAGCAGCTAATTTTGTGTAAATTAAAAGTAATTAAAAGTAATAAAAAGAAAAACAAAGAAGTAATAAAACCAGCGTTAATTACTAATGTTTGCTAATTGCTTTAAGCAACACAATCGCTCGTCCAACCGGGTAAGTTTAAGGTAGGAATCCGGAGAGAATCCTACACTGCTTTTGTTTATACTGCGACAGATTAATTTAGATACTGTCTAGTTATGATTACCTTATATTTGCAGTGTAATCCTGTTTTTTAAAATATCAATCATCTGATAAAATCACACTGATCTTGATTGTAAACGTTTATTAATTTGAATAAAATAAAACTCATAAAAAAAACTTTAAAAGATTTAACACCATTTTTTTGCAGACTATTAATATTTCAACAAAACTAACCATTGCATGATGTTACTCCATCTCCCTCATACCCAGTCACACACATGCAAGTGAATGATCCATCTGTGTTCGTGCACATCGCGTTGGTGTCGCAATTATCGGTGTCAGCCGTACATTCATCGACATCTGTAGAAAAAATAAGGTTTTCGATTGATCCTCTTCAAGCGGTTTGATAGCAGATATAACCTCAATAGCAGTGTAGTTTCGTTGCAGGTAAAAACCATTTATCTCTTCACTTAGTTTTGTTTGTATTGAAATCATAGTTACTTGTTTAAATACTTTAGTTTGGTGAACTCTGTTCTGTTTAAGTTTTAATAAGAACTCTAGTTTTAATAATTCTAGTTTTATAAGAACCAGACGAAGTGAAGTGCCAAGTTAAAGTTTACAGATCCGACAAATATAAAAAAACAGTTGAAAACCGTTGTTGTGAGTCTGCGGAATTCTCAAAGCTTACGGAACCCACGTTAATGTTCCGCGAAAGTCCGGCGGAAAATCGTTGTTTTAGATGAACCTCAATTTTATTCGTGAACACATTTCGCTAGTTGTTTTCCATGTTGTCGTTTGTAAGGTAGAGTTCGTGGCGTTGAAATAATTGACAACAATTTTACTAATCAGTACTTTGAACGCTTTGAATTGATATTAGAATACTTATAAACAGATTCGCTAAAATGCTGACACTGAAAGTTTTCGGAATGTTATGATACATGCTGCGACAAAACCCTTACTGTTGACCTAGTAGATCTTATTTGTTAGATTGCTGAATCGTATACACAATAATTTTAAATGTATGCGACTTTTATTCTACGGATGACATTGACATTGCAATATCTTGAAAATTTGAGTAATCGCTTGCATTAGGTTTAATGCCTAACATTTTTTTCTTCGGGTCAAATGAATAGAAGGATAAATACTTGACATGATATGGGTAAGATAAAATCTTTTTCACCAAACACACAGTTTTCTCTTTTAAAGTAGTTGTAAGCCAAGACTAGTTGCAAATTTCAGAGTATAGTGAATGAGCGAAAAGCCAACAATTTTTACAGGTTACTATTACAATTATGTCTATGATAAACAACAATAATTAAGCGCGGTAGAGTAGGTTCGAGTATCGTGTTTGCGATAATAACAAAAGATTTGGTTTACGTTCAACTTTTCTTCTTATCTTTTGTTATGTCGTTGGAAAAGACACTTTAGGCACTTTTTCCTACTCAGCAATTTTAACAAGCAGCTTTTATCAAATTTCGTTTCGTTTTATCTTTAAATTTATCCTTCTGATTGGCAGGAAAGCGACAGAGGCGCTATACATAGGACACGCAATTACCCCGATCTGCTTTCGGAAATGCCTAAATATTTCTGTGCCGTTGAAATTTTATATTTTTTTTCTTATTTTTCATAGAGATATGACTGAAATTTAGAACTGTTTGCCAAGACCGCCAACTCTGTTCTGTTAATCAGTAGGGAAAGCGTCATAAAGTGTTTTTCGTAAGGACACAACAGAATGGCACGAGTAGGTTTTGAATCAAGACCATGTTGATCGCAATCACGACGCTTTAACCACTCGTCGATTGCAGTCTATTTCTAAAAATCTTTTTGAGATTTAACTTGATTTCTAATTAACTTTGAAAGATATTGTCGAATTCGTTCCTCCAGTTGTAGGGATGTTCTACCTACATACACACTATCGCAGTGACACGAGTGTTTGTATACAACTCGTATATTACTTTGCTAATCAGCAAGTAATACATCTTTTCGAAAAGAAAATTTTATTCTTGCCGACACTGATCCAAAACAATTGTTGACTGTTGACTTTGTTCGTTTTTTGTATTTAAGGGAAACGTTTTCAATTCAAGGTAAGTTTAGTTATACCATACACTTTTCTGGGCTAAATCGCTTGGATGTTTGAAAGTTTGAAATTTTCCGTTTTAAATCCGTAAATAACGACTTCTTCTGGGTATCCATTCTGTTGCAAGATGTTTTTGATTTTGCAGACTTTACTTGCAAACTTTTTAGCAAAGCAAATTTCAAGAGCTCTGTGATCAAGAGTACCAATAAGATTAGTTTTTCTCTTCTTTGGTCCAAATGAATCCCAGCGTGTATACTGTCCAGTAAACGTAGGTTTTCTATAAACTAAAGTAAAAAACGTTTTGTTCGATTTTCTGACCAGCACATAAAGAAAGGTTTGTGAATTGTAATTTTCTTTTTCGTGAGTAAAAATCAGAGACGAGTGTAAAGAATAAAGTTTTTCAAGAAACTGGTTGTATTTCGTTTTATCACTGAAAATAGTAAAGGTGTCATCAACATATCTAAATGTAAAAGAAGTTCAGAGGTGTTTTTAAAGAGTAGATGCTCGTAAAATCGCACAAAAGTATTGTGAAGAGCAAAGCCAAGGGGACTGGACATGGCGACAGCAGCAATCTGCTGATAAATGATGTCTTCAAAACTGAATTCCGCAGATTTGGTAGCACCGCATATAAGTTGACAGAACGTGTCTGCGCAAAAAGCTGGGCGGAAAAAGATTCCAGAAAATGCCTTCCAAGAATGTTTTGCATCGTGGAAAAGCCGAATGCACAAGTGTTTTCAAGTGGAAGGTGATTACTTTGAAGGAATTTGACTTTGGTATATTTCAATATTATTCAATAAAGATTTTATAACACCAGTCTCATTACTTTTCGGACACACCTCGTAGAGCTTCATCGCAAAAGTTGATTGTTTCATCAAATGGGACAAAAAGCTACTCATATCAAAGAAATAGAGAAAAGTAACTTTAGGGTTATGATCACGGACAATCCGAGCAAAAGATAAAAAAATCTTTGACGCAGTTAGTAGAATAGAGTCAGGGCCGGCCTTAGAAGTTGCGGGGCCCAATTAGTTGGATGCTTGCGGGGCCCCTCTATACTATTTATTATTGTGTATAAAGAAGAAAAGAATTGCAAGTGCAAAGTGGCCATTCTCAACCTTTCTAATATTTTTTTATATATTCTTCAGAAATTTTCTATATCCTAAAAATTTCTCAGGGCGGAAAATTTTATAAAAATTGAAAAACGAAAAAGACTCTATACACCCTTTTATTAAATAGTTGTCTTTTTAACCAATTTTATTTTTATATATTTTCTATTCTGGAAAAAACGGAGCGATTTTTTTGAATCCAACTGTACATCAAAATGTCTGACATTGCTCCAAATTCATGAAAAATCTAAAGCCTATTTTGTCTTACGCGGGTGTGAAAGGTCTCCAAACTTGAGCAAAAGTTTAGCCCTTTAGTCATGATTTTAGATTTTCCTGTTTCCATGGATAATGGTTTGAGATTCATTGCATTTTCAACATAAAAGAAATTGGTAATAGTTTTCTTGGAGCTAATGGGCAAGTTTAGAAATACAAAATAGAGAAATAGAGATATTTTGCAAAACACCAAGTTGCAATTCTTTTCTTTGTGTGTCATAGTAGGGTTCTTTAGATGGTAACTATTAATGAAATCATTAAGTCAAAATTTATGCTACAGCATGAATGAAAGATAGCTCAAAACATAACTTTACACGTGGTATGTTTATCCCTGTGCAACAATAGAAAAACTAAATGGTATCGAAATGAATTATTTTATAATCACTTACCACCAACTCATAGTGGCAGAGCTACACAAAGACATTTAGAAGCAGACTTTTCTTGCTTTCTTCTCAGCAAAGTTTTTAAGAATTTTGTCAAAGTTGATGTCTCTACTGACCGGAGATTCTATAGACAGACGTGCCAAATTGTTCAAACGTTCTTAGTGGATTACTGACCTAAGGTACGTTTTAATTAACTTGAGCTTAGAAAAGCTTCTTTCCCCGGAAGCAACAGTCACTGGAATTGTCAGCAATATTCTGAGGGCAGTGAACAAATTGGGAAATGCAGTAGACCTCTCGTTACAAGCAAGATACTGTAACAGTTCTCTGGGCTTTTGCTGTTGGGTAGGGAGTACTGACTTTATTATCTCCATTTCTTCAGAAAGCATGTAACCATCAATGTCTTTTGACTGTTTTGAGATATCTGTTAGAGCAATTTCCAGATCGGCTGAACATTTTCTGATATCATCTTTTGTCATATTTAGAAAAGTGTACAGAAATCCAAAGAGATTGTGATGTTCCTTCAGCTGCATAAACCGTGGTTGAAGAGATTGCAATGCCTTGTCAACAACTTCGTTGAAGAAGTTCACTCTAAATTCTGTTTTTGGGTCTGAAATGGGTTCATGAAACGATTCATATGTAAACATTCTCTTTTTTGTGCGTGAGTGCTTATGTGGAAAAACAGGTTCAACTTCTAACTCAGTTGCTAGTTCATTAGCATTAATCAAAGCATCCTCAAAACCTGTCTCTCGGTATGTTTTCAACCAATCACACAATCTTTCACATGATGTCAGCCCTGTGACAATATCCATAGTGTCACTTTGAAGTTCCTTGCTGACAAAATTTACTTGAAACAGTAAAGAGTGCCAGAAAACCAGTGCAACCAAAAATTTATAGCTCCTCATTTGGCTTACTAAGGATTCAGCCTCACTTTTTCCTTGAGCATCATCGGTGCATTCTGCTAGTTCTTCTAAAGCATCACACACTCCTGTAGCTTGATATCTTACAGCTTTGACACTATCCATTCTACATTCCCATCATGTTTCTGATAATGGTTTTACAGACAGACCTTTCACATGCTTTTTAAAAACAGTCCATCTTTTCGTCGATGAAGCAAAGATAGTGTATATACGCTGCAGTGTTCCAAAAAATGTCATAGCATCAGGGCATGTTTTAGCCGTATCTCCAAGAACAAGATTAAAGTTGTGGCACACACATGGAGTAAAAAAAGCTCGTGAATTTCTTTCCAAGAGTCGTGCCTGTACGCCAGATTTGTGCCCTTTCATATTTGCTCCATTGTCATACCCTTGTCCTCTAATATTTTCAACGTCCAGTCCCAACATTTCCAGTTCTTGTATCAGAGTGTTGAATAAATGCTCACCTGTGCTGCTTTCAACAACGATAAACTTTATGAAATGTTCATATACTCCTGCTGGTACATCCGAGTGTGAGCCATCAGCAACATATCTTAGCACCATTGACATCTGCTCTTGATGGCTGATATCAGGAGTGCAGTCAAGAATAACTGCAAAATACTTTGCTGACTTGATTCTAGCAACAATTTCCTGTAGAACAGCTTGACCCATGGTTTCAATAATTTCATTTTGAATGTTCTTGCCTAAATAATGGTTGTGAATGTCTTTGTTAATAACTTTCTGTATATGATCTTGCATAACTGGATCAAATTTTCCCAATAATTCGATAACACCAAGAAAATTGCCATTGTGTGAATTTCCAATTTCCTCCTCAGACCCGCGGAAAGCCAAGTTCCTTTCTGCCAAAAACTGTACGGAGGCAACAAGTCGCTCAAAAACTTGATTCCAGCGTTTTGTTTCTTGTCTTATTAATTTTTCATTTTCTTTATCAACAGTTAATCCAGTAGATAATCTTTGGTGCAATTCATAGCAATTGAGTGTGCTGTGCAAATGTTTCTTAGACTTTTCATGTTCCTCTAATCTTGTATGAATATTTGACCAGTTGTTAAATCCAGAAGTAGCAAGGGCAGTATCAGAATTGTCAAAAAGTTTGCAGTAGTAACAGTAAACTTTGTCACTTGATTCAGAGTATATCAGCCATGGCCGTTCTATAACTTCTCCATTTTTCAGCTTTCTTTTACAATGGAATTTCGAAAAATGTAACCCTTTTTCATTTTGAGGAAAATTATCAACAATAATTTTAGGTGGTCCTTTATTCACTAAATAATCTCTGACATTTTGATTTATCCTATCTGGCCATGTAGCAGGATCATCTTTTATCGCAAAACTATTGTGTAATGCTGGGTTAGAGTCCTCTTCGCTTGACTCTAAAGTATCATTGTCACCCATGTTTGTCTCAACCGGCGAATTTTGACATAATGTTGTAATTTGTTGATCGTTACTGCTTATTGAAGAAAGATTAGGTTTACCACTGGCTTCTCTACATGTCATTTCCTGAGAGCCATTTCCTTCATTGTTGTCTGACTCTACGTTTACAGATCTAATAAATTTGTCCATCGCACCTTTCTCCTTTTCTTCCTTAGCTTTCTTCGCCTTGGCTATGGCTCGTTTCTTGCTGCCACTAAGATATTTCCTGCCGATATCTCTCGGTCTTTTGCTCATATTTAAGAGAGTTTTCTTTTAAACTTTTGTACTAAGAAAACTAGCAGTGCAAAACATACACGTAAACTGATACCTGGTCCTAACGCTTACTAAGCGGCGCCAGATACCTAACTATGGATATTCTTTTGACTGTTTTATATAAGACAAACAGCCCATCAGTCAGTCACTCCTTTTTAGATTCTATCTTCATTTTAATCAAAAATTTACAGTTAACAATATCACGAATAAAACCAATTGAAATTTGACTGACTAATTCAAAATACAATTGAGACTGTTCCAAGCGAAAAACACGTGTTGATTCTACGAGCAAGTATTTGAAAAAAAAAATGCTTTCGAATCTAGCGTGATAAGGCAAAATGCGCAAAAGTGACCTAAAGTAACCTCTACTTCACGTTGGAAAGTTAAGAGAAAAATATGTGACTACATCGTTCGTACCAATACCATAGACAGAATACTTAAATGTATGACACTCACTGGCACCCAAAAGCACGGTGTATATACGACGTAATAAATACGTTGCTGGCGAGGACGTACCACGTTTTGCTTTGATGTTTGGCGGGAAAGATACGTCATTAATTAATCTGGTTACTACTGGTTTGACTGCTGGGCGCTGACTGGCTGAGTGCACACATGTGATTGCATCAGCAATACCGCCAGAGGATCGAGATGACCGAGATTGTCGCCTTTTGAAAAAAAAATGCGGGGCCCCTCTCAGCGCGGGGCCCGATTTGGAGCAATCGGTCAAATCGGCCTAAGGCCGGCCCTGAATAGAGTAGAATCAATCCAAAACTGTCTTAAAAATAAAAGATTGGTATTTAGCCAATTCATGTTGAGCGGAACCGGCCATACAGAAAATAGGGCGAAATGAGGGGTGTTTTTTATGAATTTTAGATAATTAATCTATACATTCTTTGTCGTTTATCATTAAGACTTTATAAACAGACCGAGATACTTCATCTTTTTTTTTTTTTTTTTTGTATGTTCTGGTACTTTACTTTAAATTTGAAACAATAAAAAAAAACACTTTGGCTTTATTTTGTTACGTTTGTCTTCTTTTGACAGTCTGTTGGACGTTTCTCGAAAACTTAATGTGGCAACCCTAATTGCGTAACCTTCTGAATTGCTGTGAAGCACACCTGCCGGAGAGCAGCTAATTTTGTGTAAATTAAAAGTAATTAAAAGTAATAAAAAGAAAAACAAAGAAGTAATAAAACCAGCGTTAATTACTAATGTTTGCTAATTGCTTTAAGCAACACAATCGCTCGTCCAACCGGGTAAGTTTAAGGTAGGAATCCGGAGAGAATCCTACACTGCTTTTGTTTATACTGCGACAGATTAATTTAGATACTGTCTAGTTATGATTACCTTATATTTGCAGTGTAATCCTGTTTTTTAAAATATCAATCATCTGATAAAATCACACTGATCTTGATTGTAAACGTTTATTAATTTGAATAAAATAAAACTCATAAAAAAAACTTTAAAAGATTTAACACCATTTTTTTTGCAGACTATTAATATTTCAACAAAACTAACCATTGCATGATGTTACTCCATCTCCCTCATACCCAGTCACACACATGCAAGTGAATGATCCATCTGTGTTCGTGCACATCGCGTTGGTGTCGCAATTATCGGTGTCAGCCGTACATTCATCGACATCTGTAGAAAAAATAAGGTTTTCAATTGATCCTCTTCAAGCGGTTTGATAGCAGATATACCCTCAATAGCAGTGTAGTTTCGTTGCAGGTAAAAACCATTTATCTCTTCACTTAGTTTTGTTTGTATTGAAATCATAGTTACTTGTTTAAATACTTTAGTTTGGTGAACTCTGTTCTGTTTAAGTTTTAATAAGAACTCTAGTTTTAATAATTCTAGTTTTATAAGAACCAGACGAAGTGAAGTCCCAAGTTAAAGTTTACAGATCCGACAAATATAAAAAACAGTTGAAAACCGTTGTTGTGAGTCTGCGGAATTCTCAAAGCTTACGGAACCCACGTTAATGTTCCGCGAAAGTCCGGTAGAAAATCGTTGTTTTAGATGAACCTCAATTTTATTCGTGAACACATTTCGCTAGTTGTTTTCCATGTTGTCGTTTGTAAGGTAGAGTTCGTGGCGTTGAAATAATTGACAACAATTTTACTAATCAGTACTTTGAACGCTTTGAATTGATATTAGAATACTTATAAACAGATTCGCTAAAATGCTGACACTGAAAGTTTTCGGAATGTTACGATACATGCTGCGACAAAACCCTTACTGTTGACCTAGTAGATCTTATTTGTTAGATTGCTGAATCGTATACACAATAATTTTAAATGTATGCGACTTTTATTCTACGGATGACATTGACATTGCAATATCTTGAAAATTTGAGTAATCGCTTGCATTAGGTTTAATGCCTAACATTTTTTTCTTCGGGTCAAATGAATAGAAGGATAAATACTTGACATGATATGGGTAAGATAAAATCTTTTTCACCAAACACACAGTTTTCTCTTTTAAAGTAGTTGTAAGCCAAGACTAGTTGCAAATATCAGAGTATAGTGAATGAGCGAAAAGCCAACAATTTTTACAGGTTACTATTACAATTATGTCTATGATAAACAACAATAATTAAGCGCGGTAGAGTAGGTTCGAGTATCGTGTTTGCGATAATAACAAAAGATTTGGTTTACGTTCAACTTTTCTTCTTATCTTTTGTTATGTCGTTGGAAAAGACACTTTAGGCACTTTTTCCTACTCAGCAATTTTAGCAAGCAGCTTTTATCAAATTTCGTTTCGTTTTATCTTTAAATTTATCCTTCTGATTGGCAGGAAAGCGACAGAGGCGCTATACATAGGACACGCAATTACCCCGATCTGCTTTCGGAAATGCCTAAATATTTCTGTGCCGTTGAAATTTTATATTTTTTTTCTTATTTTTCATAGAGATATGACTGAAATTTAGAACTGTTTGCCAAGACCGCCAACTCTGTTCTGTTAATCAGTAGGGAAAGCGTCATAAAGTGTTTTTCGTAAGGACACAACAGAATGGCACGAGTAGGTTTTGAATCAAGACCATGTTGATCGCAATCACGACGCTTTAACCACTCGTCGATTGCAGTCTATTTCTAAAAATCTTTTTGAGATTTAACTTGATTTCTAATTAACTTTGAAAGATATTGTCGAATTCGTTCCTCCAGTTGTAGGGATGTTCTACCTACATACACACTATCGCAGTGACACGAGTGTTTGTATACAACTCGTATATTACTTTGCTAATCAGCAAGTAATACATCTTTTCGAAAAGAAAATTTTATTCTTGCCGACACTGATCCAAAACAATTGTTGACTGTTGACTTTGTTCGTTTTTTGTATTTAAGGGAAACGTTTTCAATTCAAGGTAAGTTTAGTTATACCATACACTTTTCTGGGCTAAATCGCTTGGATGTTTGAAAGTTTGAAATTTTCCGTTTTAAATCCGTAAATAACGACTTCTTCTGGGTATCCATTCTGTTGCAAGATGTTTTTGATTTTGCAGACTTTACTTGCAAACTTTTTAGCAAAGGAAATTTCAAGAGCTCTGTGATCAAGAGTACCAATAAGATTAGTTTTTCTCTTCTTTGGTCCAAATGAATCCCAGCGTGTATACTGTCTAGTAAACGTAGGTTTTCTATAAACTTTTGTTCAATTTTGTAAAATTGTTCGATTAAAGTAAGAAACGTTTTGTTCGATTTTCTGACCAGCACATAAAGAAAGGTTTGTGAATTGTAATTTTCTTTTTCGTGAGTAAAAATCAGAGACAAGTGTAAAGAATAAAGTTTTTCAAGAAACTGGTTGTATTTCGTTTTATCACTGAAAATAGTAAAGGTGTCATCAACATATCTAAATGTAAAAGAAGTTCAGAGGTGTTTTTAAAGAGTAGATGCTCGTAAAATCGCACAAAAGTATTGTGAAGAGCAAAGCCAAGGGGACTGGACATGGCGACACCATCAATCTACCGATAAATGATGTCTTCAAAGCTGAATTCCGCAGGTTTGGTAGCACCGTATATAAGTTGACAGAACGTGTCTGCGCAAAAAGCTGGACGGAATTAAGTCGCTATTATATAGAGCTTCATCGAAGATGTTGATTGTTTCATCGAATGGGATAGAAAGCTACTCATGTGTAAGAAACAGAGAAAAATAACTTTAGGGTTAAGATCACGGATAGTGCGGACAAAAGATAAAAAAATCTTCGACGCAGTTACTGGAATATCAATTCAAAACAGGTGTTAAAATCATAAAAAATATAATAGAACTCGTAATGTAATACGAAAAAATTAATTAACGGTATAGAAGTCTTTTGGAAATCTCTTAATTAATTCTATTGTTTGCGGTTTCTTTTTTACAGCGATGTTCACTGTAAAAATGATCGTGCTTATCGGCGGACCTCGTGCAGTGATTTTAATGAAATTTGATTGGTTCATTTACATGTGGCGAGCACACTATAAATTGAGATCTTGGTAAATTTATATTCTTTCAGTCGTTTAGTGATTCAGTGGTTCGGTGATTTATTAGGTGTATAACTAAGTTTTTGCTCTCTGATAGTTTCAAATCTATCTAAAAATTTACAAACTTATTTTTCTAACTCAATGAAATTTTTAGTACCTTGCATAAATGTTATTAAATTTTTTCATTTTTATTTTTTTTTTCAGATTAAAATTTACAAAAGAATCGACACTTCATAAACAGAGATAATTTTTTTTTTCAGAAATATAGTCTTATACTCTCAAAACAAAATCGCCTTTCTTCATGATAACGCCCGGCCACATGTGGTCAAAAAAGTTAAAAATTTACTCAAAGAGTTTAAATTGGAGGTACTCACTCATCCTCCTTACTCTCCATATCTTGCTCCTAGTGATTATCATCTTTTTCGATCTTTATCTCATTCTCTAGATGGCATAAAATTCGAATCGAAAGACCAGGTCAAAATTATTTTGGAAAATTTCTTCGAGAAAAAAGAGAAAGAATTTGTAAAAGAGAAATTCAAAATTTGATTGAAAGATCGCAAAAAACACTAGATGCAAAAGGAAACTACTTTGATTAAAAATTATTTTTTAATTTCATCTTTTATTATCTGATATTTTTTATTTTTGATAGAGGGCAAAAACTTAGCTATACATTTAATACTGTAGTTCTGTGTTGTAGTTTTGAAGAGTGAGTTTCTAGATCGCAAGCGAAACTGGGGAAAATTTCGTTTTCCATTGCATCGTTTGGCTGTGCCGGGCTTTGAAAAAGTCCTGTTAAAGTTTATTTTTTTTAAATACAATGTTACTGTTAGAATATTACTCACATCTTTTCACATGTAATTAATGTCAAACTATTACAGATACTATTTCGATTACCAAATAGTATCTAAATTATAAATAGATAGTAATGGAAGCCAATAGAATTGAAGTATCAGAACTCTTACGCGCGGGTCATGGAAAACCTGACATTGCCGCACTGGCGGCATCTTCTCTCCATTTGAAGCTACAACACCAAGCATCATCACAGACGCAGGATGGTTCGTTGTTGACACCTTGCGGATTTCAGAAATGTCTTTACCAAATGTTGCAACACGGTCGTTCTGCTTGTTGAAGACTGGATCGACCGTAAACCTCTTCTCATCGGAAAAAACGAGGATTCGATTTCCATGGTTTTTCATATCATTCAAAAAGCGGGTGCTCCTCTCTAAACGCTTTTGAATCATCAAACGATTTAAGAGAGGTTTCTTCAAAAGTCTTAGGCTTTTTCCTCCCCCGTTTTTAATCGCCCTAGACACGGTAGACACCAAAATTATCTTCCTTTAAGCAAATTTTGTCATTTTCAAGTTCGGATCATTTTCGAAGGCTTTTTTGACGGTTTCACGCTTGATTACCAGAGGCCTACCCAATGGAGGGCGATTCTGAAGTGATTCTGATGTCACAGTGGCACGAATATTCATAAACAACGGAGCTTTTCAGCGTGGTAGGTAAAACATCTTTGCGGGCTACAGGAGCTACGGGCTACAGGAGCTACGGGCTACAGGAGCCCGCAAAGATGTTTTACCTACCACGCTGAAAAGCTCCGTTGTTTATGAATATTCGTGCCACTGTGACAGTAGGTACGTAGGACGAACATCACAGCGACTACAAGATAGAATCAAGCAGCATGTTCCTAAATGGCTACAACAGCAAGCGAAGCGTCCTACACGATCTCAACCTGGCAGATCCTGTAAGCTAAAACGTAACAATCCAGATTGTGACTCTGCCATAGGACAACACTTGCTTGACAACGAGCAATGTACTGCAAACTATAACGACAAACGTTTTAAAATTCTTGCTGTGGCGCGCAACTCGTTCCATCTGTGTCTACTCGAGGCAACTTTTATCAAAACCAAACATCCGGTTTTATGTAAACAAAAGGAATTTGTTTACACATTAAAACTTTTCAAATAACCTAAGTTGCGAGTAACAGTGTTTCTCCTGGGTAATTGCACATAGTGCGTTTCTGCTTTCCGAGATTACACTGTATTGCACCACACTGTGCAATTGTGCCTTTCTCTTTTCCGAGACTGCAGCACCTTTCTCCCAACTGTTGAGACTATAAATACCTTGATTTTCTCTGGTTCGTCCCATTTTGACGCGATTGCCACTGATGAGAGCGTCACGAAAAGCTTATGGCTCCGATAAAATCGACTTTGTTTAAAGCGATATTAGATAAAAAAAATCTTTGACGCAGTGAACAGAATATCAATTTGAAAGAGGCTGAAGAATAAAAGATTGCTATTTGGCCAATTCATGTTGAGTGGAACCGGTCATACAAAAAATAGGGCGAAATGAGGGATGTTTTGTTTTATGAATTTTAGGTAATCTAGACATTCTTTGTCGTTTATCATTGAGACTTTATGAACAGACCAAGGTAGTTCATCTTTTTATTTTATTTAATTATTTATTTTTTGTAGGTCCAGTACTTCAAATTTGGGACCCTAATAAAAAAACACTTTGGCTTTATTTTGTTACGTTTGTCTTCTTTTGACAGTCTGTTGGACTTTTCTCGAAAACTTGATCTGGCAACCCTAATTGCGTAACCTTTTGGATTGCTGTGAAGTACGCCTGCCGGAGAGCAGCTAATTTTGTGTAAATTTAAAGTAATTAAAAGTAATAAAAATAATAGCAAGGAAGTAATAAAACCAGCATTAATTACTAATGTTTTCTAATTGCTTTAAGCAACACAATCGCTCGTCCAACCGGGTAAGTTTAAGGTAGGGATCCGGAGAGAATTGTTTACACTGCGACAGATTAATTTAGATACTGTCTAGATATGATTACCTATTTTTGCAGTGCAATTCTGCTTTTTTAAAATATCAATCATCTAATAAAATCACACTGATCTTGATTGTAAACGATTATTAATTTGAATAAAATAAAACTCATAAAAAAAACTTTAAAAGATTTAACACAAATTTTTTCCAGACTATTAATATTTCAACAAAACTAACCATCGCATGATGTTACTCCATCTCCGTCAAACCCAGTCACACACATGCAAGTGAATGTTCCATCTGTGTTTGTGCAGATCGCGTTAGTGTCGCAATTATCGGTGCCAGCCGTACATTCATCGACATCTGTAGAAAAATAATGTTTTCCATTGATCCTCTTCAAGCAGATTGATAGCGGATATACCCTCAATAGCAGTGTAGTTTCGTTGCAGGTAAAAACCATTTATCTCTTCACTTAGTTTTGTTTGTATTGAAATCATAGTTACTTGTTTAAATACTTTAGTTTGATGAACTCTGTTCTATTTAACAGTTTTAATAAGAACCAGACGAAGTGAAGTGCCAAGTTAAAGTTTACAGATCCGGCGAATGTTAAAAAAAACAGTTGAAAACCGTTGTTGTGAGTCTGCGGAATTCTCAAAGCTTACGGAACCCATGTTAATGTTCCGCGAAAGTCCGGCGGAAAATTGTTGTTTTAGATGAACCTCAATTTTATTCGTGAACACATTTCGCTCGTTTGTTTTCATGTTGTCGTTGGCCCAGATGGTAGGTGCTTTCACGCAGCCTGGGCCGTGAGTAAGTCTGTTCATTGATTTTAAAATGACAGACCGAAACCGAACCTACCAAAACGGAAGGGTATCCACCCATTCCGATGTTCAGTGTGGGTCTGCTAATCGGCAAACGTCCTTTTCAGGACGGGGCAACGCTAGGATAAAACTTCCCTTTTCAGGGCACATTGCCAACAAGTTCCGAAGACCCACTATTCCTCAGCTGAACATCGAAGGCCTCACTGCAAGCAAGATGAATGTTCTTCATCACCTCGCTATGCAGTCTGAGGCATTCGTCATCCTACTGCAGGAGACCCACTGCACTGATGCAGAGAAGTTGGTACTACCACACTACCAACTAGCTGGGTCTTCTTTAAGCAGGAAGCATGGTCTTGCCACGTTTGTCCACGAGCGACTGAGATACACGCTTTTGGACCAATCTCCACCGACATCGGAGATCGAGTGGTTGTGTGTGGACGTTAATAGTTATAAAATAGTCAACGTCTACAAACCACCGCCAACGCGATTGCGAACCCTGGATCTCCCAGTGTTTCCTCACCCCTGTTTTTACGCTGGCGATTTTAACTGTCGTCATGCTGACTGGGGTTATGATGACAATAGTCCGGACGGTGAGTGCTTGGCTGGTTGGGCAAGTGTTAATTGTCTTGCCCTCCTATATAATGCCAAGGACGCTGCCAGTTTTTATTCCGGCCGCTGGAACACTGGCACCAATCCAGACCTAGCTTTCGCTAGCGTAGGTCCAAACAGTCGCTTACCGGATAGACGTGTCCTTGAGAAGTTCCCCAGGTCACAACATCGACCCTCGCTTATTACACCACCAAGGTTTGCTATGGCAGTGCCAAGCATGCCTGTTAAGCGATGGAACTTCCGCAAGGCCAAATGGAGTCACTACATTGCTTTGACGAATAAATTCGCAAAGACTTTGTTGCCGCCTGATACACTTGATGTGGATGCGGCTTACCAGGACTTCTGTAACACCATTAAGAAAGCAGCCAAAAAGAATATCCCACGCGGGTATCGAAATACCTACATTCCGTGTTGGGATGCAGAGTGTGAATCCCTCTATAAAACCTTTCTGCAGTCTCCTCAGGGAGACGACTCAAGCTTGGCTGCTACAGCTCTGCTTGCCAAGCTTGACAGAAAGCCGAGGGATCGATGGTCCGAAGCAGTTCGGAGCATTGATTTCTCACACTCTAGTCGAAAAGCGTGGAGTATTTTGAACAACCTTACTGGTAGGTCACGACACTCTCCTCGTCACTTTCCCGTTTCAGCCAATGCTATTGCATCTCAGCTGGTTAGAAATGGGAAATACGAGGCTGTTGATCGCAAGTCATCTCGACTTGTCTTTCAAGAAGTGTCTGACCTTTGGAGGGCCACAACACCAGACGCAGTAAATATCTCTGACAATTTCTCACAGAGATAATTTGCTGCTGCCCTTCAGCACTTAAAACCAGGTAAAGCTCCGGGACCTGATTCCATCTGCCCCGAGCTTATACTCCATGCCGGAGCTGCTTTGAAGTCGTGGTTACGTGACTTCCTTTCTTCCTGTTTGCGTCGACTCAAAATTCCCAAGATCTGGAGAAGAGCGCTTGTGGTCGCGATCCCAAAACCAGGAAAGCCCGTGGGGGACCCAAAGAGTTATCAACCGATATCTCTGCTCTGTGTCCCCTACAAGATCCTCGAGAAGCTTATCTACGCCCGCGTTGAACCATTAATCGATCCACTGCTCCCTAAAGAGCAGGCTGGGTTCCGACGCGGGAAGTCAACCGTAGATCAAGTTGTTCTGCTAACCCAGAACATCGAGGATTCTTTCGAGGCTAAAAAGAAAGCCGGTGCCGTATTTATCGATCTGACAGCTGCTTATGACACTGTCTGGCACCGTGGCCTTACCTGCAAGCTGCTGAGATTACTTCCGGATAAGCACATGGTCAAAATGATCATGGAGCTTGTCCAAAATCGAAGTTTCACCCTTACCATCGGTGACAGCAAGCAAAGCAGGCTACGCCGTCTTAAAAACGGCGTTCCTCAGGGATCGGTCTTGGCTCCCCTCCTATTTAACATCTATACGTACGATCTTCCTTCCATGATTTCCAGAAAGTTTGCTTATGCTGATGATTTAGCATTGTTGCATTCTTCTGGAAACTGGAAGGACTTGGAGGGGACCTTAAGCCAAGACATGTCCACACTGTCAGCGTATCTCCAAACTTGGAGGTTGAAGCTCAGTCACACTAAAACGGTGACGGCATCCTTTCACTTAAATAACCGAGAGGCCAAACGTGAGCTAAAGGTCTACAACAACGATAGACTTTTACCGTTCTGTCCAAACCCTGCATACCTTGGTGTAAAACTGGACAGATCGCTCACGTTTCGTCACCATTTAGTGGCATTGCGCAAAAAACTATCCTCGCGTGTCACATTGCTGAGGCGACTCGTGGGCTCGGGATGGGATGCTGGTGCTAAAACACTACGCATAGCCACCTTGTCTCTAGTCTACTCAACAGCTGAGTACTGTGCGCCAGTCTGGTGTCGCAGTGCTCACACTCGCCTCATCGACAGTGTCTTGAATGACGCCTTGCGCATAGTTACTGGATGCCTGCGTCCCACTCCAACGGACCACCTACCTGTACTTTCAGGCATCCAGCCAGCTGAGCTTCGCCGAATGGGAGCGACACTCTCCTTGGCTTACCGTGGATCTCTGGATTCCGATCATATCTTGTATGGTCTGTTAAGTGGGTCCTCAGATATTGGCCAAGTGAGACTAAGATCCAGACGCCCGTTTGTGCCAGGTGCGCGGAATCTCTTGGACAACCTTGCCAGACTTGGAATCCGCGCCTCTGAATAGACAAATCACAAATGGAACTCGGAGTACTGTGAAAGTGCTTCCAGGCTCCGTGCTTTTGTGCCCGGGACCAGTGTCAGGCCTGTTGGGATGGGCTTACCCCGAGCAGCTTGGGTTAAGCTCAACCGCCTGCGGACTGGTGTTGGGCGATTCCATTCGTCCATGCACAAATGGGGTCTCGCTCCTTCACCGAATTGCGAGTGTGGCGCCTCTGAGCAAACCGCAGACCATGTACTAACAATGTGCCCCATACATCGGGCACCACATGGAGCACGCGGTCTGACGGTTTTGGATGACGAAACTCGATGCTGGCTTAATAACATTACTGCCAGCATCTGATCCAGGCAGTGCAGCAGTCTGGGGTAGTAAAAGGATAAACCCTCGGCCCCAGTTCTGTTTGTGTCTGGCCTGGAGTAGATGCCCTTCAAACGACGACGACGATGTTGTCGTTTGCAAGGTAGAGTTCGTGGCGTTGAAATAATTGACAACAATTTTACTAATCAGTACTTTGAACGCTTTGAATTGATATTAGAACATTTATAAACAGATTCGCTAAAATACTGACACTAAAAGTTTTCAGAATTTTATTATACATACGAGAAAACCCTTACTTTAGACCTAGTAGATCTTATTTGTTAGATTGCTGAATCGTATACACAATAATTTTAAATGCATGCGACTTTTATTCTACGGATGACATTGACATTGCAATATCTTGAAAATTTGAGTAATCGCTTGCATTAGGTTTAATGCCTAACATTTTTTTCTTCGGGTCAAATGAATAGAAGGATAAATACTTGACATAATATGAGTAAGATAAAATCTTTTTTACCGAGCACACAGTTTTCTCTTTTAAAGTAGTTGTAAGCCAAGACTAGTTGCAAATATCAGAGCAAAGTGACTGAGCGAAAAGCCAACAATTTCCACAGGTTACTATTACAATTATGTCTATGATAAACAACATACAGCGCGGTAGAATAGGTTCGAGTATCGTGTTTGCAATAACAACAAAAGATTTGGTTTACATTCAACTTTTCTTCTTGTCTTTTATTGTGTCGTTGGAAAAGACACTTTAGGTACTTTTTCCCACTCGGCGATATAAGCAAGCAGCTTTTATCAAATTTCGTTTCGTTTTATCTTTAAATTTATCCTTCTGACTGGCAGGAAAGCGACAGAGGCGCTATACATAGGATAAGCAATTACCCCGATCTGCTTCCGAAAATGCCAAAATACTTCTGTGCGGTTGAAATTTTATATTTTTTTTCTTATTTTTCATAGAGATATGACTGAAATTTAGAACTGTTTGCCAAGACCGCCAAATAGGGAAAGCGTCATTAAGTGTTTTTCGTAAGGACACAACAGAATGTCGGCAGCGTGGTCGAGTGGTTAAAGCGCCGGGCTCGTGACCAACACGGTCTCGGTTCAAAGCCCACTCGCGCCATTCTGTTGTGTCCTTGGGAAAGACACTTTACGGCACATTCCCTTGTTTGGTGGTCCTGGCAAGCAGTTCTAAAGTACGGTCATATCTCTATTAAATTACAAGCGGACAGCAATATCTTGGTATCTCCGGCAGCAGATCGGGGTAATTACCTACCCTATGTATTAGCGCCTCCATCGCTTTCCTGCGAGTCAGGAGGATAAATATAGAGATAAAATAAATAAAAAAACAAATGGCACGAGTAGGTTTTGAAACGAGACCATGTTGATCACAATCACGACGCTTTAACCACTCGTCGATTGCAGACTATTTCTAAAAATCTTTTTGAGGTTTAACTTGATTTCTAATTAACTTTGAACATATTGTCGAACTCATTCCTCCAGTTGTTGGAACGTTCTACCTACATACACACTATCGCAGTGGCACGAGTGTTCGTATACAGCCCGTATATTAGTTTGCTGATGAGCAGGTAACACATCTTTTTCAAAAAAAAATTTTATTCTTGCCGACACTAATCCAAAATAATTGTCGACTGTTAACGTTTATATTTGTTGACATTTGTCGACTGTTATAAACATTTGTTGACTATTGACTGTTTAACACATGCAAGTGAATGTTAGTGAACTATGTTTGTGCATACCACGTTAGTGTCGCAATTAACGGCGCCACTCGCACATTCATCGACATCGTAAAAAAATAAATTTCAATTCAATTTTTGTAAATAAGCTACAATAAATAAATTAAAATTCAATTCAACTTTTGATTTGTGCTCTCATTGACGAGCAGTTTTCCATGTAATTGTTGCATTGGAGCGATTCTTTGCAACATTAAAAACATATAAAAACCCAACTGCTTTACTTAAAACTGCTTCAGAATATTGGATTAATATTAGGACGCTTCTAAATCGATTTGTTAATCAGATGCTAAGTAGGACAAGCTTTTTAACACGGAAATCACTTACAGAAATGTAATGGCTGGAAAAACCGGCTAGGTTTTTACTTGAACTCAAAGCCCACCAAAGTTGTTTTAAAGGCAACGCCGATCACATAACTATTAAATTGATCAAAGATTAGATAATAACGAAACCTTTATTCGGCCAGCAATATCTTGGTATTTCTGAAAGCAGGTCAGTGTAATCTCTTTACGACTGTTTAAGGTATGAGGGTTTTCAGAAAAAAAAGAGGTGTGTAGCGAGGGTTTTCTTGCCAGTGCAGCAGAGCCAGTAAGCTTTATAGCTCTAAACGTTTAAAAACGTTGATGGTACTTGACATGAATTTAAACTACTAACAAGGTTAACTTTAATTAACTTAAAAATCACAGTACTCTAAATAACAAATAAATTTACATACCTAGTAAACACAACACATACAGTAACTGGCAGTTGGGCTAAGATCTAAAACAGAAACAGAAACTAACTAAAGACACTGTGAGGTTAAATAAGAAAGGTGAAGTACATAGGGTAGGCAATTACGCCGACCTGCTTCCGGAGATACCAAGATATTGCTGTCCGTTTGTAATTTAATAGAGATATGACTGTACTTTAGAACTGCTTGCCAGGACCACCAAACAGGGGAATGTGCCGTAAAGTGTCTTTCCCAAGGACACAACAGCATAGCGCGAGTGGGCTTTGAACCGAGACCGTGTTGGTCACGAGCCCGGCGCTTTAACCACTCGATCATGCTGCCGACATTGTTTGGTTCCAGCGTTCGTTTTGTGAATTCCCTGTTGGATGGAAAGGTGTCGTTCTGCTTGTTGCAATTCCCCGAAAATTAAGAAAATCTTCAAAAAACTTTAGCAGAAAAACAAGAACCGCGGTCAGTATGTACGAAACCAGGCAGGCCGAACATGCAAAATAATGTCGTTAGGCAGTTAATCACAGCCTGTGCTGTCATGTTACGACATGGGAACACAAACGGAAATCTACTATATTCATGAATTATGATCAAAAGATAATTATTTTTACTTTTAACAGGCCCTTAACTGATTCTTTGCCAAGGTTGGGTTGCTGAAATTAAAGTTTCGGTTGGCTTCCGATAAAAACGAGGTTTTATCTCCGCGCACGTGTTGCAATTTTGACAAAGTTTGCTTTACCTCAGAAAGCGAATAAGGTAAGTTTTTACTTCTTATGAAGTGCCAAAGTCTCGTAATTCCCGGGTGTCCTAAAGTTGCGTGATTATAATAAATATTTTTATTAGTTGAAGCTGAAGTAAGTGAGCTACAGATTTGAGAAAAAAGATCAGCCGCATAATTATTCAATCCTGGTTTGTAGTGAATAGTATATTCAGAGGTTCCAAGTTCGAAACGCCACTGTTGGATTTTGGTGTTTTTGATTTTGCTTCTTTTTCGCTGAGATAACATAAATGCTATAGATTGTTGATCTGTAACTAACGTAAAAGCTCGTGCATGTAGAAATTGCGCTCATTTTCGTACCGCTTCAATTATTGCAGTAGCCTCCTTTTAGATAGCTGAATAGCGTCGTTCGCTTTTAGTAAGTATACGAGACATGAATGCAACTGGGCGGCCGTTTTGGTTAAGTGTTGCCCCAATAGCTAAATCAGAGGCATCGCGCTCGACTGTAAAAGGTTTTTTATCATTGATGCAATGCAAACAAGCGGAACTTAAGTTACTACGTAACGTTTCGAAAGCCGATACCACTTTATTGGTTAGTGGAAACATTTCAATTCCAGTGAGCGGTGCAATCTTTGTAGAGAAATTTTCGATCCAAAGAGCGTAATAAGCAAACATTCCTAAGCAACGCGTAAGTTCCTTTTTTGTTGAAGGAACTGGAAGGTTTATTAGAGGTTGAAGTCGCGCAGGATCAGGCTTTATGGTGTTGTGAGAAACTCTATAACCTAGCAAGTCTAATTCGGTAGCGGAATACACGGATTTTTTCTCGTTTAACGTGAACCCTTCACAACTTGCAGCATTTAAAAGCGCTTTTAAATTTTGATTATGTTCATCTTTGTCACGCCCAGTAACTGTAACATTATCTAGATAAGCGTAGGTTTTCTTTAATTTTTACTTTTCGATTAGATTGTCAATAATTCGTTGAAAGGTTGATACCCCGTTAATTACCCTAAAAGGCATGCGACAGTACTGGTATAGTTTTCCATTAGCTTCAAAAGCAGTAAATTTTCGATCTTCCGTTGCCAATGGGACTTGATAATATGCGGATTTTAAATCGACAGTACTATAATACTTTGATTTCGCGATTTCGTTTATTAGTTCATCTATGCGCGGAAGCGGATATGCGTCCAAATGCGTAAAGCGGTTAACTGTTTGGGAATAATCAATGACCATACGCTTTTTATGATTTTTATCTTTAGTAATAAGTACCTATGAGCGCCGTGAAAAATGAGATGGTTCGATGATGCCTTCTTCAAGGAGTCTTGAAATTTCTTCTTTGATAAATTTCTTGTCAGATTTACTATACCTTCTACATTTAGTCGCGACAAGAATGCAATCTGGGGAAATAGATCGAAAAATTCTTGGTGGTTCGATTTTAGCAGCCATCACGTTGCACGACTTATTTAAGGGCCTATTAATAGATATAGCTTCTTGAGGTCCATCCATTTTAAATTCGATTTCGCTGTGCAGTTTCATAAAATCTAGTCCTAAGATTACGTCTGCGCATAGTTCTTCCATAACCCCAAGTTTAAATTTTGGGTAGTTTTTGTTGAATACTTTAAAGTTTACAAGAACTGCTCCTTTAACTTGCGCAGAATGTGAGGTAGACGCCATAGTAATAGCAGAAGGCTCCCCTTCAAGAAAAAGTTTAAGTCCTTTTAACAAACGGTGATCGATGTAACTTTCGGAGGAACTTGTATCCATCAGTATTTGGACACTAACTCCATTAACAGTTCCTTCGACAACAGAGGCCTTTAGGCACTGGGGAAACCCCGCAAAGATGCTTGAAACGATAGGATCGTACGTAGAGGCGCTAGTTTTGATCTTTTTTTTAGAGCGACATACTCGTGAAAGTGTCCAATTTTATCGCACAAAAAGCACTGTATATCTTTTGCAGAGCATCTATCTCGATTGTAAACGAGACCTCCACAAAAGAAACATGTTTTTGAGTGGAAGTTTCTTTTCTATGCAGCCGAAGTGGAAGTAGGAGGGATTTGGTTTTCTTGTTGAGTAACGTCGTGCCCGATCTCTTGAGTAGTCGCTAAGCGTTCGACACGATTAAGTCGTGTGGCATGTTCCTGAGCTTGATTGAGTGACAAGCTAGGTTCAAAGATCGCTGAAGAGTGATGTCGTCTTGTTCAAGCAATCGTTGACGAATATTTGCAGATTCTAAGCCTTTAATAAATGCATCTCGAATCATGTTTTGCTGGTGCGTCTGAGCGTTTACAGCCTCGAAGTCGCAGTCTTTGGCCAGTCGACGTAGGTCGTCAAAAAATTCGTTGATGCTTTCCCCAGACAGTTGAGTTCGCGTTGACAGTAAATGCCTGGCCATAATTTTATTTCGAGGTTTTATGTAGGCTCTTTCAAGCAAGGTTATTGCTTGTCCATAATTATTAGTTTCTTCAATATAATTATATACGGAAGAGCTAACATAATTAATTAATAATCCGTATTTATCTATCTCAGGATCATTTTCATCGCGACCATTCTCAACGGCTGCGACAAACCTCTCGAAGGTTTTTCGCCAATGTTTGAAGATTTGTTTAGAGTCAAGAGCATTTGGATCAGCTTCTAACTTGGCTGGCGTCAATAGACGATCCATTTCTAAGTTAATTAAATTGACATGAATTCAAACTACTAATAAAGTTCCTATCCCAGTAATTTTTTTTCCCTAATTTGAAATTTTTGTTTAGGGAGCTAAATGACTCACTTTGAAAAACATTGAGTTAAAAGCTCGTATCAACCGCAGTTTAAAAATTATAACTTTTGGTTTAATCTAGACTCCTGTTAATTTGTTTTACAAAACGTCAAGTATTGTGAAATTACCAAATTTATATAACTTAAAAATTGGAAATTTTATTTATCCATTTGTGGTTTGTTTTTATGGCAAGCAAAAATTGTTATACGTACATTAGAAAGTTGAGTTACAAATCACTCTTAACTCTGCCGAGTACCAATGCTTGGTATAAAAGCGCTCCCTTAATAAAAAAAAAAAAAAAAAAATTTGCCCGAACCGTTGTATACTCTTCGCGAGTCTGATATAAGATAGAACAATAAAGTTTCTGAATTTCACCGTTAAAATACTGCATGACTGTCCATGTATTTGGAGCTACATTATCTCCCACTTGTGCAAACTATGCTACGCAACAAACGGCAAAAGATAATGCACATTTGTACTCTGACGAAGTTGTCCTAACGGTTGCAGAAAATTTTTATATGGATGATTGTTTAAAGTGTTTTTATTCCGTTAATGAAGCAATTACTCTCAGCGTTCAACTAACTAAATTGTTAAAGAAAGGCGGGTTTCATTTGACTAAGTGGTTGAGTAATTCCAAAAGGTTTTAACAAAGATTTCACAAGAAAGCAAAGACAAGATAATTCTTAATGTTACTAAAATTGGCGATGATGTACAAAAGGTTCTTGGAGTAGAATGGGATTTTGAAATTGATTGCTTTCGATTTAACGTAAACATCAATCAAAAACCATTGACACGAAAAGGTGTCTTGTCCGTGGTAAGTTCTCTTTTTGATACTCTCGGATTTGCTGCACCTGTCGTTCTTTAAGCAAATTGATTCTTCAGAATTTATGTCGTCTTGGTTTAGGCTTGGATGAACCGATACCTGATCACCCTGCCGTCGCATGGAAAAAGTGGATAACAGAGTTGCCTCAAATTTGCCGAACTTCCAAAATGCAGACTGACGCCAAATAAACCCCCATTTTATTTTACAGGTGTAGACTATTTCGGACCATTTTTTGTAAAGCAAGCAAGAAGCCACGTAAAACGATGGGGTTGTATCTTTACATGTCTTACAACCAGAGCCCTGCACATTGAGGTAGCCCCCACACTCTCTACCGACTCATTGATTAACGCTTTAAGAAGATTTATCGGAAGACGAGGTAAACCGTTTGAACTATATAGTGATAATGGAACAAATTTTGTTGGTGCAGAAAGAGAACTTCGTAAACTCTACAGAAATTTAATTCGTCCGTGATTCAGAAACATTTATTACAAAGGAATATTCAGTGGCACTTTAACCCGCCTTACGCGAGTCATATGGGAGGAGTTTGGGAACGTTAAATTTGGTCAGTGAGACGCATTTTAAAAAATTTAATGATGCAACAAACATTTTCAGACGATGGCCTAGTGACGCTACTGGTTGAAATCAAATATATCCTCAATTCCCGACCCTTGACACCAGTTATCATGGATCCAGAAGCTGATGTACCTCTAACCCCAAATCATTTGCTATTATTACGCGAATCGCTGAATCTCCCTCCTGGAAAATTTTTAGATGAAGACAAGTATTCCACAAAACGTTGGCGTCAGATTCAATACTTATCACAGCAGTTTTGGCTTCGGTGAAGTCACAAATGTATACAAACATTACAGATTCGATCGAAGTAGCAAAAGGTCAAAGACAATTTTAAGATACATGACGTGGTCTTGATGTACGACGAAAATTCACCAAGAGGCAAGTGGCCACTGGAAAGAGTTGTCGAGTTATTCCCAGACCGCCAAAATTGCGTGCGCCAAGTTTTGGTGAAGACTTCAAGGAGCACGTTCCGACGATTGATTTCGAAATTATACAAAATTGTAGACGCCGCTACTTAATATTTGTTTGTTTCTTATGATAGAATTTCTTTTCTGTTTTTTAGTGTTATTGTTTGTGTTTGAAGCTTGCTGTAACGTGGGGTTGAATGTACGATGGGGTTCGTACATTGTGGGGAAATATGTTATAGCAAGCTTTACCTGAGTTTCGAAATTTCACCGTTAGAAATAATAACGTACTTCGTTTAGTCGCTGCTTCCTTATTCACAATCTTTATTTCTACATGCACTATGATTAATTTCAAGTTGATTGTGAGTAAAAATGAAAATAAATAAATAAGTCATAAAATAGAATAAAACGTGGTAATTGTAAAATTAATTTGAAGTTAAACTCTTGTCTTTTGCCAGGAGTGGTCACAAAATTGTGAGTAGGATATTTGTTTTAATGAAAGGTTTGTATTGTTTCAATTTTTATGATTTTTCTTTTAGTAAATTGCATCAAATTAGAACATTGGCTTTAATGAATAGTCTAGATTTATATAACATCCAGGCAGAAAAGAGATTTTGACGTCTAGATTTATATAACACCCGGGCAGGGAAGAGATTTTGACGGAGTGTTTTTAATTTCACACCGTAAAGTAAGATCCCGAATTTATGTTACACTTGGTATTGGCAGTAAGAATGATTCCCTTCTCATTTTTCTATAATTATACGTAATTTGATAGATTAATTATAATCAGTTGTCTTCAGACGATCAAATAACTTTTAAAAAATCAGTTATGTTTATAGGCATGAAACAAAGCAAGTAGAAAAAGCACTTCATTTTTCTTCGTATCAATAATAAACAAATTACTTCATTCTTATTAAAAATTAAACTGATTTATAAAAGCAAACGGACAAGTTCTGGATTTTTTTCAGAAAACATTATTAACATCATAGTACTTTGAAAATACTAAATTTATTATTTTATTTTACAGTTTTCGAGCCTTGTTTTTAACAAAGACTGTGTTTGTTTTGCACTGCACACTTTATTTTTTATGTGTTTATTCTTATATTTTATTGCATACTTATTTGACTATATGAACTGATAAGCTAAAGAGTATTGAAAAAATTCTCTGTTTTTGGATGTTTCCTGCCAGCCTACGTTTATTTGTATTTTTCAAGCATTTTTGTTCACTGTTTTTAGTTATACACAGTATATTCTTAATTATTTTTTTATTTAAAAAGTTTTTTATTGGTACAAAACTTTAAAATACTTTTAGCAGCAAATGCTTCATTTAAAGCTCTTTTGTTAATTGAGTAGCCTTAAAAAAGGCTGTTTTGAAAACTCGAACGTTTTCGTCTAGCTCTCTTCAGGTTTCGCTAGAATGAATAGTAGAACTGAATGTAGTATTTCAAAAGTTTTAAGACTGATTCTCGTCGTCGTCGTCGTCGTCGTCGTCGTTTGAAGAGGTATCCACTCCAGGTCAGACACAAACAGGACTGGGGCCGAGGGTTTATCCTTTTACTACCCCAGACTGCTGCACTGCCTGGATCAGACGCTGACAGTGATGTTATTAAGCCAGCATCGAGTTTCGTCATCCAAAACCGTCAGACCTCGTGCTCCATGTGGTGCCCGATGTATAGGGCACGCTGTTAGTACATGGTCTGCGGTTTGCTCTGAGGCGCCACACTCGCAATTCGGTGAAGGAGCGAGACCCCATTTGTGCATGGACGAATGGAATCGCCCAACACCAGTCCGCAGGCGGTTGAGCTTAACCCAAGCTGCTCGGGGTAAGCCCATCCCAACAGGCCTGACACTGGTCCCGGGCACAAAAGCACGGAGCCTGGAAGCACCTTCACAGTACTCCGTTTTCCATTTAAGATTTGTCTATTCAGAGGCGCGGATTCCAAGTCTGGCAAGGTTGTCCAAGAGATTCCGCGCACCTGGCACAAACGGGCGTCTGGATCTTAGTCTCACTTGGCCAATATCTGAGGACCCACTTAACAGACCATACAAGATATGATCGGTGTCCAGAGATCCACGGTAAGCCAAGGAGAGTGTCGCTCCCATTCGGCGAAGCTCAGCTGGCTGGATGCCTGAAAGTACAGGTAGGTGGTCCGTTGGAGTGAGACGCAGGCATCTAGTAACTATGCGCAAGGCGTCATTCAAGACACTGTCAATGAGGCGAGTGTGAGCACTACGACACCAGACTGGCGCACAGTACTCAGCTGTTGAGTAGACTAGAGACAAGGTGGCTATGCGTAGTGTTTTAGCACCAGCATCCCATCCCGAGCCCACGAGTCGCCTCAGCAATGTGACACGCGAGGATAGTTTTTTGCGCAATGCCACTAAATGGTGACGAAACGTGAGCGATCTGTCCAGCTTTACCCCAAGGTATGTAGCGGTTGGACAGAACGGTAAAAGTCTACTATTGTTGTAGACCTTTAGCTCACGTTTGGCCTCTCGGTTGTTTAAATGAAAGGCTGCCGTCACCGTTTTAGTGTGACTGAGCTTCAACCTCCAAGTCTGGAGATACGCTGACAGTGTGGACATGTCTTGGCTTAAGGTCCCCTCCAAGTCCTTCCAGTTTCCAGAAGAATGCAACAATGCTAGATCATCAGCATAAGCAAACTTTCTGGAAATCATGGAAGGAAGATCGTACGTATAGATGTTAAATAGGAGGAAAGCCAAGACCGATCCCTGAGGAACGCCGTTTTTAAGACGGCGTAGCCTGCTTTGCTTGCTGTCACCGATGGTAAGGATGAAACTTCGATTTTGGACAAGCTCCATGATCATTTTGACCATGTGCTTATCCGGAAGTAATCTCAGCAGCTTGCAGGTAAGGCCACGGTCCCAGACAGTGTCATAAGCAGCTGTCAGATCGATAAATACGGCACCGGCTTTCTTTTTAGCCTCGAAAGAATCCTCGATGTTCTGGGTTAGCAGAACAACTTGATCTACGGTTGACTTCCCGCGTCGGAACCCAGCCTGCTCTTTAGGGAGCAGTGGATCGATTAATGGTTCAACGCGGGCGTAGATAAGCCTCTCGAGGATCTTGTAGGGGACACAGAGCAGAGATATCAGTCGATAACTCTTTGGGTCCCCCACGGGCTTTCCTGGTTTTGGGATCGCGATTACAAGCGCTCTTCTCCAGATCTTGGGAATTTTGAGTCGACGCAAACAGGAAGAAATGAAGTCACGTAACCAGGACTTCAAAGCAGCTCCGGCATGGAGTATAAGCTCGGGGCAGATGGAATCAGGTCCCGGAGCTTTACCTGGTTTTAAATGTTGGAGGGCAGCAGCAAATTCTCTCTGTGAAAAAGTGTCAGAGATATTTACTGCGTCTGGTGTTGTGGCCCTACAACGGTTATACACTTCTTGAAAGACAAGTCGAGATGACTTGCGGTCAACAGCCTCGTATTTCCCATTTCTAACCAGCTGAGATGCAATAGCATCGGCTGAAACGGGAAAGTAACGAGGAGAGTGTCGTGACCTACCAGTAAGGTTGTTCAAAATACTCCACGCTTTTCGACTAGAGTGTGAGAAATCAATGCTCCGAACTGCTTCGGACCATCGATCCCTCGGCTTTCTGTCAAGCTTGGCAAGCAGAGCTGTAGCAGCCAAGCTTGAGTCGTCTCCCTGAGGAGACTGCAGAAAGGTTTTATAGAGGGATTCACACTCTGCATCCCAACACGGAATGTAGGTATTTCGATACCCGCGTGGGATATTCTTTTTGGCTGCTTTCTTAATGGTGTTACAGAAGTCCTGGTAAGCCGCATCCACATCAAGTGTATCAGGCGGCAACAAAGTCTTTGCGAATTTATTCGTCAAAGCAATGTTGTAGCAGTGAGAATTGGATAATCTAAAATCTTGTTCGCTTAAATGTTCGTCATAAATTTATCGCTAAGAATTGGCTGACTCAATCCTTTTTTTTATTGCCTTCGTGTTTCGTCATAAACGTTCCGTGAATTACCTCGTACGTCAAAATCTCCAGGGAGTCTGTTTCGCGCACACGTGCTTCAAAGGCTTTCTTTGAAGCAGATAAGGTTTAGTTGTTTGCCAGTACGGAGTGTACAATTTAAATTAGCTACGATTTTTAACCTTTTTCAATGTTTTAGATAACGCCAGAATTGATTTTAATTATTTCTTATTTTTATAATTTGATTAACTATATTCTTGATCGCTGCCGTTTCTTGGTTTATTTGATTAACTATATTCTTGATCGCTGCCTTGGTTAATATACGAAATTAATTAAATCAGAAGTCGTGATTCTTGTTCGATTAGAATCAAATTGGATAAAGTCAAGGTCAACTTAACAAATGTAGTGACTCCATTTGGCCTTGCGGAAGTTCCATCGCTTAACAGGCATGCTTGGCACTGCCATAGCAAACCTTGGTGGTGTAATAAGCGAAGGTCGATGTTGTGACCTGGGAAACTTGTCAAGGACACGTCTATCCGGTAAGCGACTGTTTGGACCTACGCTAGCGAAAGCTAGATCCGGATTGGTACCAGTGTTCCAGCGGCCGGAATAAAAACTGGCAGCGTCCTTGGCATTATATAGGAGGGCAAGACAATTAACACTTGCCCAGCCAGCCAAGCACTCACCGTCCGGACTGTTGTCGTCGTAACCCCAGTCAGCATGACGACAGTTAAAATCGCCAGCGTAAAAACAGGGGTGAGGAAACACTGGGAGATCCAGGGTTCACAATCGCGTTGGCGGTGGTTTGTAGACGTTGACTATTTTATAACTATTAACGTCCACACACAACCACTCGATCTCCGATGTCGGTGGAGATTGGTCCAAAAGCGTGTATCTCAGTCGCTCGTGGACAAACGTGGCAAGACCATGCTTCCTGCTTAAAGAAGACCCAGCTAGTTGGTAGTGTGGTAGTACCAACTTCTCTGCATCAGTGCAGTGGGTCTCCTGCAGTAGGATGACGAATGCCTCAGACTGCATAGCGAGCTGATGAAGAACATTCATCTTGCTTGCAGTGAGGCCTTCGATGTTCAGCTGAAGAATAGTGGGTCTTCGGAACTTGTTGGCAATGTGCCCTGAAAAGGGCAGTTTTATCCTAGCATTGCCCCGTCCTGAAAAGGACGTTTGCCGATTAGCAGACCCACACTGAACATCGGAATGGGTGGATACCCTTCCGTTTTGGTAGGTTCGGTTTCGGTCTGTCATTTTAAAATCAATGAACAGACTTACTCACGGCCCAGGCTGCGTGAAAGCACCTACCATCTGGACCAAGACTGATTCTGATTGGCTAAAAATTAAGGTTAATAATAGTTAGCATAATAATTGAAAAGCATTAATAAATAAAGTCACGTTTCGTCAGCGTAAAAAAATGTTTTGGTAAAAAAAGGAACAAAATTATGCAAGCTTATATTCAATATCGCTTTAAACAAAGTCGATTTTTTCGGAGCCATAAGCTTTTCGTGACGCTCTCATCAGTGGCAATCGCGTCAAAATGGGACGAACCAGAGAAAATCAAGGTATTTATAGTCTCAACAGTTGGGAGAAAGGTGCTGCAGTCTCGGAAAGGAGAAAGGCACAATTGCACAGTGTGGTGCAATATAGGATGTTCTCGGAAAAGAGAAACGCACTATGTGCAATTACCCAGGAGAAACACTGTTACTCGCAACTTAGGTTATTTGAAAAGTTTCAATGTGTAAACAAATTCCTTTTGCTTACATAAAACCGGATGTTTGGTTTTGATAAAAGTTGCCTCGAGTAGACACAGATGGAACGAGTTGCGTGCCACAGCAAGAATTTTAAAACGTTTGTCGTTATAATTTGCAGCACATTGCTCGTTGTCAAGCAAGTGTTGTCCTATGGCAGAGTCACAATCTGGATTGTTACGTTTTAGTTTACAGGATCTGCCAGGTTGAGATCGTGTAGGGCGCTTCGCTTGCTGTTGTAGCCATTTAGGAACATGCTGCTTGATTCTATCTTGTAGTCGCTGTGATGTTCGTCCTACGTACCTACTGTCACAGTGGCACGAATATTCATAAACAACGGAGCTTTTCAACGTGGTAGGTAAAACATCTTTGCGGGCTACAGGCAACATGCGTTTCGATGTAAATACAACTCTGGTGGTAACGGAGCCATAGCAGCTTTCAACAGCTGTTTTGACGTTTTTGTCAAGACCAATGGAAGCTTTCCCTATCCAAGGAACTCTCAAATATACGGGACACTTCTCAGGACCAAATCGTTTGGGCATAGAAAACTGAGCAATTTTCTTGGAAATGTTGCAGTCAATAATAGATTCAGGATAACCATTGTCCAATAGAATGTTCTTGATATGCTTAATTTCTTCGTTTAGTTTAGATTTCGTGCATATCATTAGTGCCCGGTGTACCAAAGTTGATATAAGATTTGTTTTTTGTTTAGTGAGACTGAAAGATTCCCAACGTAAGTACTGTCCAGTAAAGGTAGGTTTTCTATACACACTTGTTTCAAAACCGGTAGCTGTTCGTTCCACGTTAACGTCGAGAAACGGTAAACAATTATTTTTCTCTTTCTCAAAGGTAAATTTGAGAGAAGGATGGAGACAGTTTAGTTGTTTGAAAAATTTATCCGACTCTTCTTCATTGCGAAACATAGCAAATGTATCGTCAACGTACCTAAAATATGTGGAAGGTTTTGATTTTTGAGAAAAAAAGTTTTTCTTCATAATACCCAACAAAGATGTTAGCTAAGGCTGGGCCTAGTGGTGAACCCATTGCAACCCCATCAGTTTGCTTGTACATGATGTCGTTAAAGCTAAACTCTACTCCAGATGTGGCGCTTTTCATCAGTTCAATGAAGACAGCCTTCGAAATAAGTGGTTGTGCATCCGAATCATCGCAATATAAGGCATCTGCACAGATATTAATGGTCTCTTCAAGTGGGACGTTTGTAAAGAGGCTTGAGATGTCGAAGGAGCACATGAAAAGATTGTTAGCATCTTTAGAGTTTTGAATAGCAACAGCAAACGTAAATGAGTCACGGATACAATGGGTCGAGAAACGCTTTAACCCATTAGTGCCCAGTGGCAACATTTGTTGCCAGTGACGTGCTCTAATAATTTTAACAATGTGACCTATTAAATTTAATTATCTTAAAGTTTCTTTGTGATTAAACTATTGTTTGATTGTGTCGCAGTTGGTTTATGTGTTTGTACGGCAGATAAAGTGCATTTAGTTAGTAAAATACTTGTATGAAAAAAACTAATTTTTTTTCGTAGCTAAAAAGCAGTATGGCTTCAAATAAAAGGTAAGCTACTTAAAAATAAAATGCGTTAAATCATTTTTTTTGTATTCGAGATATGCTTAAATATCTGTTTTATAAAAATAAAAGTTTTTTAATTTAAAAAATATTGTTTTAGTCACTGTTTAGTTGCATTATTTAGCGCTGGCAACAAATGTTGCCACTGGGCACTAGCATAGTCAATAATTGGTATTTGTTGCAATCTGGTGAAAAGATGAGCAATGATAACCACATGTTAATGGAATTGTTTATTAGTTGTAAACATTTGATTTTGAATTTAATAGTATGAATCTTAAGATGTTGGTTTTTTTGGTGATAATTTTACCATGTTTTTTATACTATACCATTACCATGAGATGTATTTTTTTAAGTTATTATTTACGTATAATTTTTTATCTATACCGGTTTACTCTGAACAAACTAATGACAGCTTTAGAGGAAAATTCACCGAATTCTACAGAAGATGGACCGGATGTTGAAATAGCAATTGTACCACCTCAAGAAGAATGTGTGACTGATATGGATTCAAAATTCCGATAATGAAGTCACAGGGATGTTTTTGCACCTGCCAAGACAGATATTGAATACAGAAGCAAAAACAACTGCTCTTTCCAATTCTTTAGACTGTGCAAATTTTTCTAATGCTTCACGTCCATTACAGAAGAGAAAGAAAACTCTGAGAAGTGGGATATCATTTTTCAAACTTCACAAGTTCTTGTTGAACCACTCAAGACTTATGCTTCAAATATTGATGGTTTTCTTGATTCAAAAATTCGCACTCCTTTGGACAGTTTTTTGAAACTGGTTTACAACCCTGTCTTTGCTTGATAGACTGAAAACCAAAGGAGTTGAAGGAACAAGAACTATACGATCCGACAGGTGTAAAAATGCTCCTTTTTTATCAAAATCTGAGCTGGAGAACTGGGAGGCGCAATGTCATTTTCATTTGATAGTAACAACATTTGGTGAGATGGTGTGACAACACCATTGTTTCTACAGTATAACATCAATCTGCCAAATAACCAATACTTTCAAATCTGCTTCACGCTGGTCAAAAAAACAAAAAAACACGTTGATGTACCTATGCCCAAAATTGTTTATTCGTACAATCGCTGCATGGGTGGAGTTAATTTGTTTGATCAATTTGTTGCGAATTATCGCATTCGTATACGAGTATATGTAGCAAAAATGATGGTGGGCGTTTTTTTCTTGGTCAATAGATGCATGCATCTTAAATTCTTGGATAATTTTTAAATCGGTAAAGAAAAGCTCCATATCTTTATTAGAAGTCCGTAGAGAAGTTATTCAGCAAGTGCTAAAGCAATGTGGCACCCCAAGGATAAAAACGGGTCCCAAAATACCATATAGTCCTAATGCGGCAACGGCTATTCATTTTGATAAAGTTGATTATTGGCCCGTAGCATTGCTTCTCGTTACTCGCGATGTCGGGAGTGTGGTGGTAGATGCTCAATAAGATGCAAAAATTTGATGCACCACTTCATGTGCAATGCTTTAAAAAATATCATGAAAACTAAATTGGTGTTGGTAAATCAATAGTTTTACCATTTTTTGATTCAAATTGTGTAAAACTGCATTATAAATAAAACTGTTTTGTTCTTTACAATGTGAGTGATTTTTGAGCTTTTGACACCGTTAATGCCCAATGGCAACATATGTTGCCACCTTTTTTTTAATAGATAAACAAAAAAATTTTTAATAAAACCAATAAAATCGTGTTTTCTACTACAAATATAGTCTGTAAATAAAAAATGGCGCATTTCCTACGAAAAAATAATTCTGGGCACTAATGGGTTAATACCGGTTCCAAGAGGCTTGCTAACCACTTGCTGAGCTCATGATGGGATGAGCCTGTCATAGATAGTATTGGTCGTAACGGTACGTTTGTTTTGTGCGTTTTGGGTAAACCATACATTCTGGGTCTTTGTGATCCGGTGGGACGAATATTTTGGTAAAGACTTTTGGGTATTGAATCTTCTTTAAATAGTTCTAGTAAGCGTTTTTGAAGTTTTAATTCAATATTAGCAGTGTTGTCGTTGCTTGAGGTTGGTCCAAGTTTTTCGAATTTTGATGGATCATCAAGTATTCCTAGCATTTTATCTATAAAGTCATTCTTGTTCAGAATGACTACTCCTGAACCCTTGTCCGGTTTGGTGATGACAATGTTTTCATTGGAATGCAAGTTGTTGAGTGCTCGAAAGCATTCTCCATGAAAAGCAAAATCACGTGAGTCAATCTCTTCACCACAGTAGAGATGGGCAAGGTCTGTAAGTCTAGCCTTCAAAGAAGATTGATCATTTTCTGATGAAACTCTGTGATGGCCCAATTGGGCCCACAACGATTCAAATTCTGCAAAGACTTCTTCTCTGCATATTGATTTTGGTGGAAGGCTGAAGTTCAGACCATGCGATAGAACAAAACTTTCCACGTCTGATAATACATGGTTCGAGAGGTTCAAGATATGTTTCTTTGTACAACTCAGCATATTTCGGAATCTTTTCTTTTTTAGAGTGGCAAGCAAGGATTCATTTCTGTTATGAATTTTCATGCTTGTCTTTTCTTCAATCATAGCGAGGTATCTGTAAAATCTAATTTTGTCAAAGTATGACAGAAATTGACAGGTTGTACGTAAAAGATTTCGGTAAGGAGCATGCAATTTTTTCAATTGTTTAGTCTGCTTTTCAATTTCATCATTCATAAAAGCCCGTTCAACAACAAGGCTATGTCTGATTTTCGATCGTTCAATGCGGGCAATCATATATTTGGGTGCGACTCTATGGGACCTGCAAGCCTTAAGAAAGGCTGTTGAGAACTTAAAAGTTCTGATTTTTCCTCTAATTCTGACCACCTTGTTTAAAACAGCTATTTGCTGTTCAGTGTACCTGCGCTGCAAATACGTAAAGAGCTTCTTTGTGGTACAGAATTTTAATATCGCTTTAAACAAAGTCGATTTTTTCGGAGTCATAAGCTTTTCGTGACGCTCTCATCAGTGGCAATCGCGTCAAAATGGGACGAACCAGAGAAAATCAAGGTATTTATAGTCTCAACAGTTGGGAGAAAGGTGCTGCAGTCTCGGAAAGGAGAAAGGCACAATTGCACAGTGTGGTGCAATACAGGATGTTCTCGGAAAGGAGAAACGCACTATGTGCAATTACCCAGGAGAAACACTGTTACTCGCAACTTAGGTTATTTGAAAAGTTTCAATGTGTAAACAAATTCCTTTTGCTTACATGAAACCGGATGTTTGGTTTTGATAAAAGTTGCCTCGAGTAGACACAGATGGAACGAGTTGCGTGCCACAGCAAGAATTTTAAAACGTTTGTCGTTATAATTTGCAGCACATTGCTCGTTGTCAAGCAAGTGTTGTCCTATGGCAGTCCTAGTCCGTGACTCATTTACGTTTGCTGTTGCTATTCAAAACTCTAAAGATGCTAACAATCTTTTCATGTGCTCCTTCGACATCTCAAGCCTCTTTACAAACGTCCCACTTGAAGAGACCATTAATATCTGTGCAGATGCCTTATATTGCGATGATTCGGATGCACAACCACTTATTTCGAAGGCTGTCTTCATTGAACTGATGAAAAGCGCCACATCTGGAGTAGAGTTTAGCTTTAACGACATCATGTACAAGCAAACTGATGGGGTTGCAATGGGTTCACCACTAGGCCCAGCCTTAGCTAACATCTTTGTTGGGTATTATGAAGAAAAACTTTTTTTCTCAAAAATCAAAACCTTCCACATATTTTAGGTACGTTGACGATACATTTGCTATGTTTCGCAATGAAGAAGAGTCGGATAAATTTTTCAAACAACTAAACTGTCTCCATCCTTCTCTCAAATTTACCTTTGAGAAAGAGAAAAATAATTGTTTACCGTTTCTCGACGTTAACGTGGAACGAACAGCTACCGGTTTTGAAACAAGTGTGTATAGAAAACCTACCTTTACTGGACAGTACTTACGTTGGGAATCTTTCAGTCTCACTAAACAAAAAACAAATCTTATATCAACTTTGGTACACCGGGCACTAATGATATGCACGAAATCTAAACTAAACAAAGAAATTAAGCATATCAAGAACATTCTATTGGACAATGGTTATCCTGAATCTATTATTGACTGCAACATTTCCAAGAAAATTGCTCAGTTTTCTATGCCCAAACGATTTGGTCCTGAGAAGTGTCCCGTATATTTGAGAGTTCCTTGGATAGGGAAAGCTTCCATTGGTCTTGACAAAAACGTCAAAACAGCTGTTGAAAGCTGCTATGGCTCCGTTACCACCAGAGTTGTATTTACATCGAAACGCATGTTGCCTGTAGCCCGCAAAGATGTTTTACCTACCACGCTGAAAAGCTCCGTTGTTTATGAATATTCGTGCCACTGTGACAGTAGGTACGTAGGACGAACATCACAGCGACTACAAGATAGAATCAAGCAGCATGTTCCTAAATGGCTACAACAGCAAGCGAAGCGCCCTACACGATCTCAACCTGGCAGATCCTGTAAACTAAAACGTAACAATCCAGATTGTGACTCTGCCATAGGACAACACTTGCTTGACAACGAGCAATGTGCTGCAAATTATAACGACAAACGTTTTAAAATTCTTGCTGTGGCACGCAACTCGTTCCATCTGTGTCTACTCGAGGCAACTTTTATCAAAACCAAACATCCGGTTTCATGTAAGCAAAAGGAATTTGTTTACACATTGAAACTTTTCAAATAACCTAAGTTGCGAGTAACAGTGTTTCTCCTGGGTAATTGCACATAGTGCGTTTCTCTTTTCCGAGAACATCCTGTATTGCACCACACTGTGCAATTGTGCCTTTCTCCTTTCCGAGACTGCAGCACCTTTCTCCCAACTGTTGAGACTATAAATACCTTGATTTTCTCTGGTTCGTCCCATTTTGACGCGATTGCCACTGATGAGAGCGTCACGAAAAGCTTATGACTCCGAAAAAATCGACTTTGTTTAAAGCGATATTAAAATTCTGTACCACAAAGAAGCTCTTTAAGCTTATATTCGCTCTATTCTTATACAAAATGGCTATCCAGAATTCCTTATTGATTCGAGAATTTTTAAAAAACTTTTACGTTTCCAACAAGCACTAAAGAAGGCCCAAAAAAATGTTCTGTCTATGTACTGTAAAACTGCCTTGGATTGGCGAAACTTCCCTGAAATTTGAAAGAATAATTAAATTATCTATTAATAATTGTTTTGGAGCGATCCAACCACGAGTGGTCTTTTCCACCAGACGAATTTTACCTGCAATACATAAAGACGTTCTTCCCACTTTTCAACAAAGTAACGTCGTATATGAATACGTGTGCCACTGCGATAGTCGGTATCTGGGTCGAACGTCTCAACGTTTGCAGGACAGAATCCGCCAGCATGTGCCGAAGTCTATTCGGAACAGAACCAGTAAAGAACGTAAACAACCAGAACGTCCAGAAAAACTAGCTAATTCAATACCGCACTGTGACTCAGCGATTGGAAACCATTTGTTACGTAACCAAAAATGTGCATCTCACTATAAGGACAATCAATTTTTTATTCTTTCTACTGTAAAGTACGATCCGATTTCCATTTATCAGTCTTAGAATCAATTTTCATCACTCTTCGAAAACCTAATTTGTATACACAGAAAGAGTTTGTTTACAAACATAAATTGTTAGCATAATTGTAAAAAATTTTCTTTTTAGTTCCAAATTTTTAACACAAAGCTTGCATAATTTTGTTCCTTTTTTTGCCAAAAAAATTTTTTACGCTGACGAAACGTGACTTTATTTATTAATGCTTTTCAATTATTATGATAACTATTATTAACCTTAATTTTTAGCCAATCAGAATCAGTCTTAAAACTTTTGAAATACTACATTCAGTTCCGCAATTCATTCTAGGGAAATCTCCTGAAGAGAGCTAGACGAAAACGTTCGAGTTTTCAAAACAGCCTTTTTTAAGACTACTCAATTAACAAAAAAAGCTTTAAATGAAGCATTTGCTGTTAAAAGCTATTTTTTTATTCTTGTATTAGTCGGCAGCGTGGTCGAGTGGTTAAAGCACCGGACTGATGATCAACATGGTCTCGGTTCAAAACCCACTTGCGCCATTCTGTTGTGTTCTTGGGAAAGACACTTTCCCCTGCTTGGTGGTTTTGACAAGCAATTCTAAATTACAGTAATATCTCTACTAAATTACAAGCGGACAGCAATCTTGGCATCTCCGGAAGCAGGTCGGGGTAATTGCCTACCCTATGTATAGCGCCTCCGTCGCTTTCCTGCGAGTCAGGAGGATAAATATAGAGATAAAAATAAAATAAAAAAAATATTTTATTGCATGCTCACTTGATTGTATGAATTGATAGGCCAGAGTTGTAAATCGGGCCGGGATTTTCGGGTCGGGTTCGGGTTCGGGCCGCGTTCGGGCCAGAGTTTTAAAAAATTTGGGCTTGAGTTTTTAAAAAAGTTCGGGCCTGATTCGGGCTTAAATTCGCATTGTTATTTTATTTTTCATAATCACAAAATTTGATTTATTTTTGATTTGAACAAAAGCTTGTGAAATTCTATTTCTATTTAAAATGTCCGTTGTGACGTATATAGGTCACACACTCAGTAACTGTAGATTGTGTATATTAGCCAAATCAAACCTTCACATCTAAAATAATCGGGCCCGATTCGGGCTTGAAATAAATTTTATGGTTATGTTTGGGTTCGGGCCGGGTTTGGGCATAAAAATTGGGCTGGTTTACAAGACTGTGATAGGCTAGGGAGCATTGAAAAGATTCTCTATGCTTTGAATGTTTTCTGCATGCCCAACGTTTATTTTTCAAGCACTTTTGTTCACTGTTTTTTGTATGTACAGCATATAATAACAATTTTTTAATTAAAAAATTTTTAATAGTGTTATATTACATACAATGATACTTTCGCATGCGATGGTTACCACGCATAAAACAAAAGACGGCAACAGAGACAGTACTGATTGGCCGTACGAATATGAAGCTATAAAAATGCCAACAGTAAAGTTCTTTCTTGTCGTTTTTGATATGTTCGTTCAACTTTCTTAGAGGTCTGATAATTTTTGAAAAAAAAGTCAATTTGCTTAACGATTTACTAAAAACAAAGTTTATCATGTTTTATCTGATGCTTGTTGACTTTTAGTAATAACGACAATCAAACTTTTATTTGGTTTCTTTTCCTTTTACTTGATCGACATTTCAATGTTTTGTGCTGGCAAGGTCATACGTTACAAAAATTTTACCATTAAACTTTCTTAAAGGTTATTTTAGCTTATAAAAAAAAGCAAAAAAGCATAATTTTTTGTAAACAGTTTTGTTACGTGAAATGACTATTGTTCTGGTTGTGGAAACTCTTTTATAGAAAAATTCGCTTATAATTTTTTACTTATGATATATTTCGTTACTAATGAAGTTATGTGTTAGATGCAATAATGAGATAGGCTTATGACCACAACATAAACCTAAAATGCAATAAATCATTTTAAAAAATAAAAGCTTTACAAAAGGTTAAAAATTTCCAAAAAATCGAGAAAAAAGACAGGGTACAGTAACGACAAATCCACCATAATTTTATCACAACAGAAACTGCTAGTCAACACATTAAAAGAAATCGTACAAAACAAATCAGACAAAATTTCAAACTTTTGATGAATTTGAACGCAGATAAAAAAAATTTTATGTTTTTAACTTGATTTTTGACGTGCAGGCGACTTTGGACATGAATCCGAACATTGCAAACAGGAAAGGCTGGTTGTACAGACTGGTTATTTTTTCTACTTGGTTTATTTTCTCTTAAACTTTTCTTCCTAGTTTTGCCTAGATTTTATATAAACAATCAGTTGATTTAATTTTGATTAAACAGATTATGGCTGACAGTGTCATAATTTTGGTTTTTTTGAGCTTGTCAGTGCTATGAAGACCAGTACTTGTTTAAGGCTAAATAAATAGCCTAAACAAAATTTAATCTTTGTGGTACCTATACTTGTTACAGTCAAAGCCTTGTAAGCTTAAGATCACATTATGCTTTCAACCATTTTTCTAAAGCTTTTTTTCATTCCTTTTTTAATTAGATGTTTTGTTTCACTTTCTTGCTTTAATCTTTTAATTTGCTATGTTGATTGCTCAACGTGTTTATCTTAAAAAAACAAAAAGAACTTCAATGCAACTGAAAGAACTATTCTAGACGTGATATAAAAAAATGTTTTTGTATTTTATAAAATGTTTTAAATTTGGAAAAGATTAGAAAATTTATGAACTGACTAGTCGTTCAACTTTTTATCAATAATAATTATTGCTTGTTTATTGTAATAATTTGAAAAAACACAATAACTATAGAAAATGAACAGTACATAGCTGTAAACTCACCAGAGCAATTCGTTCCATTTCCAGTAAATCCTGTATTACACGTGCAAATGGACTCAGTTGGTAAGTCATCGCAGGTCGCGTTAGGGTCGCAAGTTAGAGCACTAGTTGCACAATCATCTAAAGAAAAGTAAGTTGGAATAGTTACTTATTTTATTGCATTGATTATTAAGATTAATCGATTAGTGATTAATATTAAGATTAATCAAAAAAGCTTGCAAACAGTCGAATCAACTTATTTCGTAGAATTGATGATAGTAAAAGATAGTACAAATTTTAAACTAAGAAAGATTGAGTAACTATTTTTGAAAGCAAACGTATTTGCAATATTGATTTTAATATTGTCATTGTCGGTGGAGTAGTTGAGTGGTTAAAAGTGCCTTGATGGGGATCAACCCAATCACGGTTGAAAACTAATTTAAAACATTCTGTTGTGTCCTTGAGAAAGACACTTTACAACACTATTCCCTGCTTGGTGCTCTTGGCAAGCAACTCTAAATTTTAGTGACATCTTTAATTAAAACTAAAAAGCCAAAATAAAAAACTTTAACGGGGCAGCAATACCTGTACATCTTCAGAAGCAGGTAGTGATAATTGCTTGATAGCTGCTCTATGCATGGCGCCTTCGGCGCTTTCTTTCAAATCAGGATCAAAAGTTCCTGGGATTGTTCTTAGCTCACTTTCTTTTTAATTAGTTTCCACAATCTTCAAACGTTTACCTATGTGAATTATCTAGAATTGTGGCTCTTTTTTCAAAACTGGAAGGATTTTATATCAAGATATGATCACACTTTCACCCTTTCTCTAGACTTGAAGGATAAAATACAGTCATTCAAAGACGGCCTTTCATAAGCAACCTTTCATTTTAACAAGCGAGAGTTCAAACCTGAGCTAAAAGTTTACAACACTATGAACGTTTACTATTCGGTACGATTCCTACATATCTTGGGGCAAAACTGGAGAAATTATTCACGTTACCTTGTAGGCTATGGCATTGTGCAAAAATAATTTTCCGCGTCACACTTTGCCCTGTATTTGGTCTGCACAACAGCTCACTACGTTGCAGTGCACATGCTCGCCCCATGAATAGTGTCTTGAATGACGCGTAAAACATTGACACTGGATGCTTACTGTGTCTCACTTTAACAGACCACTTTTAAATTCTTTTAGTCATCAAGCCAACTAACTTTTGCCAACTGTAAGTGGAATTCTTCTTTGTATAACAGTGGAACTCTGGATCCTAGCCATCTACTGCGAGTAATTTTCCCGACTTGCTTCCGGAGATGCCACGATTTTGTCCGCTGGAAATTTATTATTATTACTTTTTAATATAATTGAAATTTAAAGCAAAAAACAGTGCCATAAAGTGCCTTTCTACAAGGACACAACAGAACCTAGCGAGTAGGATTTGAACCGCAATCGTGTCAATTCCTTTAACTATAATGCAAAAACATGTGACTTATTACAAAACAGAATTGACTACAATTAAAAACATCGTGGTATAGTCGCAGTTCGAGATGGTAAATTTTATTATGAAAAATATGAAGTTTAAACGTTGATAAAAATAGGCCTATAATTTCTCGAACACTTTATACTGTGTCCAGAATAAAGATTACCATGTTTCAATTCTACTGTTACTAATGGCAAATTTGAAGAAGGCCATGACGTCCGAATAGCTAAAGCAGCGTAAAAATATCTTATTTTTATCAAAAACATTATGGCATATATACAAGACTTGTTGGCTTTGCCAAATTGCTCCAATGTTTCGGCCTGAACCTGAGACCCAGAGGTCTGAGACTGAAATCGAGACGAAACTTTGGGGTTACGAGACCGAGACTTTGAAAAACGTGTCTCAAGACATCCACCTCTGATTATTAGCTTTTACTGTGTTCATGTAAAAACAAACTAGCCTTTTTTTCTTAATACTGGAAGATTTGTGAATAAAAACACTGCCCTGTGTTAAATGCAGCTTCGAAACTAATCATTATAAGGTAGGAACTCTCAAAGTTCTTGATGTATTGACCCCTGTCAAGCTCTATGGTAATTTGTCGATCATTTTAAAACAATAACAAAATAATTTGTCATAATGCGACATAATTGCACTAGCAAACACTGTTGACTTGGTTTATGACAAAAAAGAAACGTACAGGAAAAAATACAGCAGTTTATGGTTATTTACAGTAACTAGCTTATAGTTTTTTAAAACCAAAAACTGTTCGGTTTTCCTTCTCATTAATGTTGTAATATTGTAGTATTTGTGCATCCACTTTTAATTCATTCGCAAATAAACTTATTTTCCCACACTTTATAATTATTAAAATCACTATATGCAGTGTTGGGATTCAAAATTTTAAGAACAGGTTTTCTTTTGTTTAGAACTTACTAACAACAGGTTCCGTCATTATATAGAGATATAAAGTTAGATTGATTACGTTAAATTAAGATCGGGTACGCTGAACGTGCTGAAATTCCAAGAACCGATTTGCGCAAACCCGTACGAACCCCTAAATCCCATCACTGACTATATGTAGGCTATTGATAACAGGCTACCTTCTAGTTTATTCACTGTTTCAAAGAACTTGCTGTTTTTGTGTAAACATATCAGCTCATTAAAAAAGAATGAAAGAATATATCAGAAACAATAGGAAAAAAGGGTCCTACTTGAAAAAGTTCAAACCAAATCCGGAAACTGCTCGTCTCTTAACCAGCTTGAGTTAGAAAATGCCCAGGGTGTGGCAGTAGCGCGTCACAATACAATTACCTTAAGCATAGCCGTACCTGCCGGGGGGGCAGGGGGGCAATTGCCCCCCCCAAGTTTTGAAGATTTGGGCAAAATTAAGATTTTTCGGGCAGTGAGAAGAAAATATTTGGGCAAAACCATAATTTTTCGGGCAGCGATACGAAAAATTTGGGCAAAGTCAGGAAATTTAGAGAGGTGACGATGAGGAACTGCAAAAAATAATAACCCAAATTTAGGTGAAGACCTTTTTTTTTTTTTTTTTTAGAGATCACCATGATTTTAGGACAAAATTGGTTTTTCGTCTGAGAATCTCAGACAATTTTTTTGTCATATCCGAAATGTACTATAAAATTATGATTTGGGCAAATGTCACAAAATTTGGGCAAAACTTCATTGCGCCCCAAAATTTTTTGGGCTGGTACGGCTATGACCTTAAGTCTGTTTCGTATATAATCTCGAGAGCAAACTAATTCCAATAATGTTTTTGAATTTTGATTTAAAAGAAAGGTGATCAATCTTTTTTCAAAAAGGACTACATGGGGAATAACGATTACAAATTTAGCAAAAGTGATAAAATTCTCAAAAAAAACTTTTTGATTCGAATAGCAATTTCAACAAGCGCAAATTTTAGCGAATCGGGAAAAATTTTTAGCAGAAAACTGAATAAAGATAAAAAAATCTTCACAACCAGAGCCTGAACATAGTTACCAAACCCATCAAAGTTTTTACCTTCATCTTATTTTTTTCTCAACATTTTCTCCAATTCGTTAAATTTGCATTCTTAAAGGTTTTATTTTGGATTTTCACTAAGTTCGCAATTTCAACCAATTCGTTAAATTTGCATTCTTAAAGGTTTTATTTGGGATTTTCACTAAGTTCGCAATTTCAACCAAAAAAGTTTGCTTTTTCTAAATTTTGCCTCTCTAGCCGCTTTTTCTAAACTTTTCTAAGTTGTAGTGATGATGAATGAATAAATAAACTTCTGTAGGTGATTTATATTGCAGACATTTCCTATTTACTAATGCTTATACATTTAAATATAATGTTACTTTTGTATACTTTTCTCTATGTGTACTAAAAATTTTTAAACGAAAATTTTTATCTACATGATCATGGGATAGCCTTCTAGTGTCTTGTTTGTTTAACAAATAAAAAGGATAGGGTGAAAAAATAGTAATAGTAAAGAAATTACGATTAATTTGGCAGTAATTTTTCTTTTGCTCAAGTGTGCTTTATTTCGGTATTTTATTGTTCAGCGCACAATTAAACTTTTTTTTTCGATACTATTTAAAAGTTTAAAAATTTGCTTTGCAAATCTTATTATAGTTCGTAACAATATTTGCAAAGCATTTAAAAAAAATCGAATAGTTATGAACTATGGTCTATATTATTATTCATAACTTTACATTAATTAACTTCTGGTCATTTCGTAAAGTTGCCGAAAATTGTGGCGTCAGCTACTTTTTCCGGCTGACTAGCGCTAACCAGTAGCGCGCCAAATTTTTGCAGTATCACGCTCACTACTGAGAGTACTTGAGTCAAACATTTCCAACAAACCAGACTGCATACTAAATAAACTTTAATTACATTTTCTATGCAGTTAAAACTATATCCGGGTTGATATTGAATGTCATCTTTGCCAACTCCGTTGTTTTGCAATTGTGAAGAATGGAATGTACAGGACAAAAGACCGTGAATCAGCGACTTGTTGGCAAGGAGGTAGCTAAACTATGGAGGATTCCCACAACTTCTGTTTAAACATCACTGGAAACTTTATCTAGAGGAATTTTCCAATTTCCTCCGGCTGTTCAAGTCCCAAAAAACTCCGGGATCTGATTCGATTTTCTGGAGCTAATAACATTGCGCTGCGTTAACTACGCCAAGACGCTTGATAAGATGGCCCAGCCTTCAATTTCTTACAAAGGAAATTTCCCTGTATCTCTGAAGCGAAGCTACGAGCAGGAGTCTTTAATGGGGCACAGATTCGTGAACGAACCAAGGACAAAGATTTTACTAGACACATGAGTGCGGTAGAGAAAAGAGCATGGACAGCTTTTTTGGTAGTGATTTTGCACTTTCTTTGTAAGCACGGAAGCCCTGATTACGGGAAACAGGTTAAGGATAGGGTTGCAGATCTGTAGGGTTGCAGAGTAAACATGCTCGCAGATCACTGTTGGTGCTTATAGAAAGATTTTCTCAATTCCACACGTAGGAGAAAATCTTTGAAGCGACACTTCTTGTCATCATAAACTGTTTATTGTCGAGACACCACCATGTCCTGCAAACTGTTATCTGTGTTACAGCTCTTTTAAAGACCTTGTTCCTTGTTTTTCCGACTCATGTTTGCGAGCCTTGAGCCTTTAAAACAAGTTTGTAATCTTAAGTGATTACGGTGTAACCTATTAATGTCATATATTAGTCTGAGCGGTTTTAAACCAAATTACATGTCAGAAAAGCATATTGGTTACTTGTAATTGCCTTTAACTCAGCTATGCTGTGCTTTTTTGTAGCTTTTAGAACGCCTGTTGTTACAAAAAAACTTGCATGCAAATGAAAGTAACATCTTACTTACAAAAATTAGCAACATACGTTACCAAATAAGCTACCACAAAAATTATTTTCCTTGTAAAACGGGCAAAATGAGGACCAAAGCTCAAAAAATTAAAAATGCCATGAAAAAGAATGTGATTAGATTGGGAAAAACTAATTGTATATTAGAGTTCAACGCAATAAACTGAACCAGGAACAATTAAAACATTCTTGACTTTGAGGAAAAATAATTCAAACGCAGCACAACGTAATTCATACGGGATCAGTTCCTAAAACCTGGCAAAACAAGTTCCTGTCTTTCTGCATGCACAAACTCAAGATGTCGAAAGTCTGGAAAAGTGCATTAATGCTTGCCACGTAAAATCGATGAAGCCCTTAGGGAATCCAAAGAGTCATAAATCTATATATTACACTTTTATGTATTCCTTTCAAGATCCTGGAAAGATTGATTTATGCTTGTATAGATTTCGATCAATAAAAGTTTGAAGTGCTATTATTTTGTAGCTCATGATATGTTTTTTCCTCATGGCTTATAGTTGTTCAGGCTATATATTTCAAAATAACAAGTTTTTTAGCTTGCTGAAAAAACTAAAACGTGATTAAAAAATGCTTGAATCAAGTAATTTATTAAATGTAGGTTGAAAGGATTTGTCAAAATTAGAAAAAATTGTAAAAGTTGAAATTTTAAACATGCGTGTTTGCCTTACACATCGCACTTTTGGAGATTTTGTCATCAAAACACGAAACAATCGTTTACGTAATAAACAAAGTAATTCTATTCAATGGGTAATTTTATGATGACAATAATAGCACTTTTTTATTTATATCGTTCATCAAATCGGGAATATATTTTCGTGAGTAAAACGAAATACAAAAATGTTTTTTATAATGCATGACATTTTCCGTGAGTGACCACAGAAAAATAGCTAAATAGTATAACTAATTCAACACGGAGAAATTATTTTCATCTTTTACATACCTCGAAATAACAAGGTCCAAGAATCAAGAGCAGTCAAACGAAACAATAATAACTATTTCAAAACCCTAACAGATCGGCCTATTGTTGCCAAATTTATCAACTAAAAATATATTTTTCCGAAAAGATAATTTTTATCAAAAACTCTAGATCTGAGAGCAAAGATATAAGTTATAAAAAGTTTTCAAGAGAGAAACTTTAATGATATAAAATAACTTACTAATAGACGTTAACTTTCACCAACTTTGTAGTGTTTTAGGCTTAAGTTTAAATATTTTTTAAGATTGCGTGAAGTAAAAGATTTTTCTTCCCAAAGCTTTTCATCTGACACTCTTCAGGGGAAATGCTTTGGGAAGAAAAATTTTTTACTTCACGCAATCTTCAAATTCTGTACCACCAAATGTTTATTCAAATATTTTTTAAATGAATGTAATATCCGTAACATTTATTCTTTTTCATTTAACTCTTACTTGTTTTGAGCAAAAAACAAAATCAAAAAATGCTTAGCTTAGTTACCTTGAGCTGTTGAGCTTTTGATTAGCAACAACGAAATTAGACCTGTAAAATAATTGTTTTCAGCAGCAGCAGATATAAAAAGTTAAAACTAGTATTTTAACTGAACAAAAAATACATCCGCTTGCTTGAATATTAGAATTTTAATAGTTATTAGCTGCTATAAATTTTACATATTTTAAAATTAATTTTAGGACTGTTTTATTCAATTTGTGAAAAAAAATATAACCGTATCCTTTCCATAGATCTTGTTAAAAGTTTTACCATTAGTAAGCCTACATGAACAAAAACTTTTAAAACCTTGTTCATCAAGTGTTTTTCCTTTGTAGGCAATTTTTTGCAGTACATCTTTATTTAAACAACCTTGCTAGATAAGTCACGACACTCCCTTTGGCACAAATTCCTGCTTATGATATTGCATCTCAACTAGTCAATCAAAAACAGATGATTCAAGGATGTTGACAGCACCTCAACTAATTAGAAGGATGATGATCGGTGTTGTCGATATACGTGTAAATCTGTCCCTTGAATTTTTCTGGTATCGACTTTTCTTTATGCTTCACTGATTTAGAATTGGCTACACGGTGTTTTATGATTTTCTTTGTTCACGGTTTAATATTAAGTACATGACGTAGCAGCCAGTTGTAAAAACATGCGTTGCTACTTAAGTTTATCAATTTTGATCGATATCATAAATAACAATTGAGCAGTTTTCTTCGTTAAGATTGTTTAGTGCTACATTTGTTTAGTTAGTTGAAATAAGATAAAAATTTTTTGCGATAGCAAATGTAATTTGATTTCAAATTTTTTTTACAATTATGTTTGTTTAATAATACTAATGTAAATACCTTTATAGACCGCAACATTTAGTATGTAACACCATTACCAATTTTCATACCGATATATGTGGTTCATAGTAGATAATAAAATTGCGTTGGTCAATCTCTGCTGAATAGAGAATAAGTTATAGCTAGCTCCAGAGCCCTTGCGATCAATTTGGTCAAATAGAGGCAGGCAGACTAGTTTGGTGCGCCTTGACTGCATACTAGTCGGCCCCTTCAACTGGTAATGTGGAAACGATTGATTCCGTTTTTGCTTCCAGCTTTACTGCTCCACATCCCTAAGGTTACCGGCGAATTATTCCGACTTGTTTTTCAAAATTTTAGGCCTCCAAACTTGATGAATTTTTAATAAAGTTTGATTTAGAGTTGGAGTTCACAAAATATTTGCGAAGTCGAGTTCTTTCTTTTCAATATTTTTTGTTCAAGTTCGAGCTTTGTCACCATTGTTTTTTTCGATTTCTAAGTACAAGTTTAGCAAAATGTCGTGTTATCACAATCAACCTTGGAAGTATATAGAATGTTAAAGCAGCAATTTTAAATTAATTAAATTATACAATTGTAGTTCAACTCATTCTAGCGAAAATTTACTAGACCGTGAAAAAGTGAAACGCAGCTGCCATTACAACAAGACGTCCCAGCAAAATTCTGTGGTAGTAAAACAATGTTTTCCGCCAACGGTATGCAGCAACACAATGCTAGGTGGGCGCGAGATAACGATAATCTAAATAACCACTTTTTAAATAAAAATAACTTTTTAGTTACTTATTTTAAGATTTACGCTTTACAACTGCTGGACAATTCGGGGATTCCAACTCTTGAGAAGCTCTTTAACTAATTAAAATAAATCATAAACTCAATTTTACGTTTAAATTGAGTGTATGGTGAGGTGCTTTAAAAGTTTTCAGTGTGCCGTGAGTGAAAACAGGTTGTGGAGCACTGAACAAAGACTATTTTATCGTCAAAATCATCGAGAAAGTTAATCAATTAAAAATATTGAACTCGATTGACTTTTTCGAGTTCAAATTCAGGAACTTTTAGTTTTCAAATTTGAGTTTTGGAAGACAGAGTTTTTCTAGTTTTTTTAATTTGAGTTTAAATTCATAGTCCGTTTCAAATGATATATGATTTTTGGGAAAGCACAAGACTAAACCTAACGAACATCTCGGTAAGTTATTCACCGACAAAATTCAGCATAATTGATGCTAAAGTTATTTTTTAGTTCCCGTTACGCAGATTTTTTCTTTTTGTTTACGCCGACTCAAAGCTTTCAAAATATTGAGAAAAGCGCTAGTAATCACGTTGCTAAAGCCGATGAAGACTACAGGAAGACAATTTGGCCAATAATTTCTACTCCGTTGTCTGCTTATAAAAAATCCTCGATAAGCTTATTGACGCATGTGTTGAATTGATTGGACAAATTGTCAATCCATTGCTTCTTGGATAAACCGTAAACAAACTTCAACTTTGGTTCCAGTCACTTTACTTACACAAAACGCAAAGGACTTTTCGATACTAAGAGAAGGCTGGTGGCTTCTTTATCAATCTGAGAGATACGCATAAGAGGACACTGCCTGGCACCCTGGTCCCAAAACCTGTTGAAAGTTCAACGGATAAGCACACAAATGGAATGATGGTCAAACTTTTCCGGAACAGAACTGCACTCTTAGTACCAAAAATAGCAAGTGAAGCTGGATTTACCTTTAAGAAATGGCGTTTTGGAGGGATCGGTTCTTTTTTACATTAATCTATTATTTTTCACAAGCTCCGAAAAGTTTGCCTTTCAGAGATTTGGCATTGCGGCATTTTTTTGAAGATCTTTAGTCAAAACACAAGAACATTTTTTCAGATATCTCCAAACTAGCCGGGTAAAGCTTAGTGTTACCATATTGGTGACAGAAGTCTTTAATCTAAACCAGGGGACACAAAATCGTTTTCATAAATGGCAATGTAACCGTGAGAACTGATAATTGAGGGCCGGACCAGAGGCGGATTAAGAGATCGCGGGGCCCTGGGAAAATAAAAGTGCCCCTAAATTTTGGAACGCGAAAACAACTAACTCAGGTTGGGGTCGCGGTCAAAAAAGTTTGAGAGCCACTGATTTAGTAGATCTTAATGATAGAAGACATAATAAGCTCTTACCTTCCGGGAATAAGGTTTCCCTGAGGTAATCCTTATTTTAACAAGGATATATAGACGGAAACCATCATCAATATTTTTCCACAAAGCTGGATTATCGCTATTGTTTTCAGTTGCATTGTTAGATGTTTGCATATTTTCATTTACATCATTCACACTTTTATTTTCAGATTCAGTATCTAAAGCAGTGTCGAAAGTTTGCTCTGCTGTACTCTCAAGATTCATAGCTTCTACAGCTTGACTATCATTACTCAAAGATTGAATTAATGGAGGATCAGCTAACTGCTAATTTGCATTAGGAAAGAACTGACTTATTTTCTTACAATTGCTTTTAACTTCTTTTGATTTCTTTTTTTTTACGTTTTTGACTTCTACTCTCATATTTTCGGCCCAAGTCACGAATTCTTCCAGTCATGAGCACTTTAAATATGAAACACTCGGCAGTGGTCACGGAAGCTCAACCAACTTAATCTATTCAATTTAACTAAAAATATTGCTATAAGTATAAGTACCGGTAAGCTTCTGTAATTGGGAAATTTGGCTAATTTTGAGCTAAGTGCGAAGATCCGATACCCCAAAATCCTCTAAATTTATCACTCAAATTTTCTAATATCCTACTAGTTATACTTTATCGCCTATAGCTTATTAAGTTTCTTGCGACTCTTGCTGTCCTACCTATTTACTTTGAAAGGAAATAGCTTGTGAATTTCCACACACTTATATTTGTCTGCACGCTGCAAGATATAGGCCAGAAGGCCTAAGATTTCTTATAACTGCTCTAACATTTGGCAGTCATTCGCAGCCATTAATTTCAATGTTATTATATCAGTCTCTACTGTGACGTCACAGTTACTTCGTCATTGAAAATATGTTTTAAATTTTTTTTCGTACAGATAATAACTGTACCCAAAGTTACTAGAAAATACAAGTTATGCAACGCATTGTTCTCTATTGTGACGCCATGTTTGGTCCCAAATTTTTTCTAGTGATTTATAATAAGTTTTTTTTTATAAATAAAAAAGTCACTAGAAAATATTTTCTAATGGTTTCTAGTGAACTTGATCGCTAAATAGGGACCAAACATGGCGGCCATTGCATACCTTGTATTTTCTAGTGACTTTGACTGTTCCGGTATGTAAATATTTTGATTTTTCAGTTTAAGTTTGCTGGCAATGTACGTTATAAGGCTATAAATTTATTTCAATATTTCAATTCAATAGTTAATAGCGCTAAAAATTAGTAAAAGCGCAGGGCGCGATAAAGTATCCCAACTTTAGGTTTTGCCCTCTCAAAAAATTGATAGACTTGTTCAAAACAGTTATTCGCCTACGAACTGATGTGAGTGCTGTCATTTTAGACACAAAGGGGCGTCTCGCTCCTTTACTGAATTACAAGTGCGATGCCACTGAGCAAATCGTACACTGTAAAAAAAGCCGCTTCGTGTTCTTTGATCATTTCAGTCAGCATTTTTGATGTTTGAGGGATTTTGCAAAAGTTCAGTGCAGACTGTATCATAATCAATCAGTGTGCGCCATACAACGGACATTAGAAGGAGCACGAGTTTATGGTTTTGCACGACAAAACCTCTGGCTTAACATCATTGCGGCCCCCATCTGATCCAGTTATAAAGAAAAAAAACTATTATATGTTCGTGATTTTGACTCTTTCTAGTTCTTTTATTCCCTTATTTAATTCGAACTTTTCCGTTGATTGAAAAAGCGAAAGTTTTTTGTTTCAGGCAATTATGTTGAACTGCTTTCGTTCTGGACTTACGCGACATGACCTCAGATGGCACGAATTTACGTAAGTCCGAATTTCGTGAAAAGCTTTTAAGTTCGAACCTGACCCAAAACAAACAGCCAGGCTTAACAATAAAGTTTTATAAACAAATAGAAAACCAAAAAAAGATAGTTCTTAATATTCTTTTTTGTTTTGCGACTGTTGTATTTTTAACAAAGTCGCAATCGAGACACAGCATACAAAGAAGTTGACACGTACACTTTTTTTATTCGAAAACCTGATTAAATCTGGTGAAGAAACGTCTTACAAGCCAGTTTATGTCCTGTAATTCAAATCAATTTTACTTAATTTTCTTAAAAACAAAGAAATTCATGATCAGCAACCTAACAATTAAAGCACGCGTGGTTTCATAGTAAACGGCGCGGTCAAATTAGAATAGTTCGCACAACAAGCTTTCGATTTTTTTGGGAGCAAATTTGCAAAATAACACAATAGCGACTTAACTATTTTTCTTAAAATGTATACTTTTACAATCTTGATACAAGTATTTCTTGCTTTGCTATTTCAATTGTTTTTTATTTAATATAAAACGACGACTGCAAGGTTTTAGTAATTTAACAAAATACAAATTGGCTTCAGTACAAAATCAGAACTTTTTAAATGTCATAATTTAAAGATTTTCAAGCTAAGATTCGTGAGCGACTCTCAAGTCGTCGTGGAAAATTTTGTCGTTTTAAAATTTTAGATTAATTTATTTTTTTGCCACCATTTTGTGGATTTACAAAAGTGTAAAGTTGCAAGCAGACCAATATTTAACTATAACAACAAATGTTATTATAGAAAAGTTTGAAAACCTCGGCTATAACCTAAAATTGTCAAGTGCAGATCAAAAAGAATTTAATAGCAGGTCTCTGCTTTAAAAAAAAGAACTCTTTAAAAATCTGTGACTAAAACAGGTAAATCAGAAACAATTTATGTTCTTCTATAAGATTTCTTAATAAAAAGTAGTCGAATACTTTTGGTTAAATTCAATCAATTTACGGGATTAAGTTTGAATTTATGAATAAGTTAAGTTTAAAATATTGAGAAGTTGTTGTATTCTTATAGTAACATTCATATTGATACTCACTGAAAAGCATCCAACTTCCAATGATTCTTTTTTGAAAGAATTTCATGTTAGAAAACCTAAAACTTTACGCTTTTTAAAATGAAATTTGATACAAGAAAATCAGCTGTAAACAATAATACCTGGAAAGAATTTTTAAAAATTCTGTTAACTTATAAATTTCATTCACTAACGAGCGAGAGAAAAAACCTGTCTGCAAAAATGTTTATCTTTGTATACTGTATTTTGATTATTAATCATATAGGTTTTTTATTCTCCCAGGAAATTTTTAAATTAAATTAAATATATTAAAATATGGCAAAAGTTTTGATTTCTCAAAGATGAAAAATGGCGTCTTGTTTTGATTCAGAGTTAACAGCTCGTTTTACCGAGTTCAAATCGCATCTTTAGTGAGAGGCAGTAAACGAAGCAAACAAAGATGCCGCATCTGGCTCCCTTAAGAATGTCCAAAAGTGTTCCCCTAAACAAAATATTGCACTATCTCTTCGTAGTAGCACTATGATGATGGTCGCCGTATCTCCACGTTTCCGGAAATTATCTCCTTGCTCTTTGCTTGCATCTTAATTTCAGGACGAAAATATGGATTATGTACTCGATTAAAAGCGATGACCTTTTTTGTATTATTTTAGGGATTACTATGTTTTTGGGCCGAAAATGAAAGTTTTGGAGATTGATTGAAAATGATCACCTTTTTTTAGAGATCACTACGTTTTTGGGACGAAAAAAAGTGTTTGCTTTATTTTGAACTAGGCTACCTTTTTTTTATTATCATAGCAAAATAAATTTTAAAAGTGGCCCCTTTTTTTGCGCCAAGACCCTTTTGTAAAGCCATCACAGGTGGTAATTGATAATATTGCGAAGTATTTCTGTCAATAAAGAACATATAAATAAAAAGTAATTGTTTTTAACGCTTAATAAACCAAAAATGCTCGTTAAAAAAAAGAACGAAACAAACAAGTAAAAAGCTAACGTTTTGGTCCAAACATCAAGTTCATTTACTTTGATACTTTGATGCTGAGTATGTATTGCGTAAATTACAGCTTAATGCTTGTAGCTACAGCACACGCGGTTGCAATTAAAAAAGTGAGGGGTTAAACGGTTTTACATTTACAACAAACGAACCAATTTATAATGTATTTTATTATGGAACATGACGGCAACTAAAACGAAACAAAAATATTAAAACAAAACAATAATAATCCAAAAGAACACAAATATACTTCTAATCTACTTAACATGGATAGTGATTACTGAAAGCAAAAGCAACGAATATCTACAAATTTTAACCAGTATCTGAACCAATGAATCTCGACAAAATGAGTTAAAACTACGGTGAAACGATTTCAATAAAACCAAACAACTAATAATATGCTGCCCAGGGCGTCGAACCGAACCGAACCGAATCCATGAACCGGTATTAATCGTTACTATTTTTTGAAACCCGAACCGAAACTGAACTCGAAAAAATAAAATTTGCCAAACCTGAACCTGAACCGGAACTTCATTTCAAATAACTCCGGTTGGAAGCTTTGATTTAATTTTTGATTTATTTACTAAATGGATAACGATATTTTATTTAAAGTTGCCACAATTTGTTTGGTCACTTACTTGTTGCGTGACGAAGCAAGGAGGTCATAAACGACTTTCTAGGTGATATGTTAAAGCAAAAAATTGGTCAAGTGGGATAAATAAAAAAGTGCAGTTTCAGATAAAGAGTTGGAGCAATAAAGTGAAAAATTTACTAAAATGAAGACGCACTAAAGATAAATAAACAAACTTAGAGACAAAAATCAGATTTTAAGATTATGATGATTGTTTTAAACTTTGTTGTTGTTGTTAATGTTAAACAGCGTTTTAACTTTTAACTATGTTGTTGTCCAACGCATTACTGAGTTAGTTTTAAGTAATCGCCGGTTATGAGTTATGAAATTATGTATTTGGCGTATAAAATAATAAGTTCATCGATTATATATGCTTTTTACTCTTAAAAATTGTAATGGAACGAAATGTTACTATTTCTTAATCAACAAAAAAAAACTACCACAGTGTCTTGAACGACGCCTTGCGCATAGTCACTGGATGCCTGCGTCCCACTCCAACCAACCACCTACCTGTACTCTCAGGCATCCAGCCAGCTGAGCTTCGCCGAATGGGAGCGACACTCTCCTTGGCTTACCGTGGATCTCTGGATTCCGATCATATCTTATATGGTCTCTTAAGTGAGTCCTCAGATACTGGTCAAGTGAGACTAAGATCCAGACGCCCGTTTGTGCCAGCTGTGCGGAATATTTTGGACAACCTTGCCAGACTTGGCATCCGCGCTTCTGAATGGACAAATCACAAATGGAACACGGAATACTGTGAAAATGCTTCCAGGCTTCGTGCTTTTGTGTCCGAGACCGGTTCCAGCCCTGTTGGGATGGGCTTACCCCGAGCAGCTTGGGTTAAGCTCAACCGCCTGCGGACTGGTGTTGGGCGATTCCATTCGTCCATGCACAAATGGGGTCTCGCTCCTTCACCGAATTGCGAGTGTGGCGCCTCTGAGCAAACCGCAGACCATGTACTAACAGCGTGTCCTATACATCGGGCACCACATGGAGCACGAGGTCTGACGGTTTTGGATGACGAAACTCGATGCTGGCTTAATAACATCACTGACAGCATCTGATTCAGGCAGTGCAACAGTCTGGGGTAGTAAAAGGCCTTCGGCTCCAGTCCTGCTTGCGTCTGACCTGGAGTAGATGCCTTTCAAACGAGGACAACGACGACGATGGCGAATCAACAATCCACGCTACTGTTGTTATATTGAAGCTGCTAACAAAATTGTATGATCAACAATTTGTACTAAAGATGAACCAAAGCAGCATAGTTATAATGCTTTGAAAAGGAAAAAATTTAAGTTAAATTCGTAACGGAATGACGCGAGTAGATTTTGAACCGTGACCTTGTCAATCACGCTCGCCGTCAACACGCCTTTGAAGTATTTGAACACGGTGCCTATCTTTTATAATAAACATGCATTCACTTACGTGCAATTGTTACTTTATTTTCACCGAGTTTTAAACTGTCAACGTTTTTACCATACAAACTAAAGATTTTTAAAATAAAATTGCGTACCTCGTGGTGGAGGTGCTAAAAGTTTTAGGAACGGTTCGAAGTTGGGGGAATATTGTAAAACATGTAACATTTATATTGCTGATTCAGAAATTATAGCAAAAAAGGCGAAAATATTGACGCTAAGGGCTCGCAGCCACAAAAGTTTTAGAATGCCAGCTATAAAATGGGGAAGCAAAGTATTAAGATTATTCATAGCTGTTTGAAAAATTGCAAAAATAAGAAAAAAATGAGTTTTTATTGATAAAATTTGATACGATAAAATTTTGAGAAATTTTGACTTCATTCAAATTTTGACTTATAAAATTCAATAAAAGACTCCCGAAGAACCAAAACTATTAGGTTGTGTAAACTTCATGACTTAGGTTTATAAACCCGTAACAAAATTGACTTGATTGACTTTTGAGGGCCGTAGTTATTACGTAATAGCATGCAGACGAAATAGAAAGGAATACTTAATAAAAAGGCTTTGACCGTTGCCATTGCTACACTTTATTTGTCCTATATTTATGTGTAACGTTGTCATTCCAAAAGGAATCTAATAAATGCACACACACACACACACCAGTATAAAGACGTTTTTATGACCTTACCATTGGCGGAAAATTGTCCAAAAATCTATAATTATTAATAATAAAATAGAAGAAATTTCGTTTACACTTTTGGGGATCGCAAAATAAGCATATGCATTTAACTTTTTTGAAAGGGTTTTACAATCCACTCCTAAATAGCTTGCCGTAAAACAATTACAGGCCTACCAGAAATAGTCTACCATCACTTAAGCAAATTTTGCAATCCAACTGTTTATCATGGGTACCAAGAAACATGCCAGTAGACGCCCATAAGATATCATTTGGCAACAAAACATAACTTTATAAATTGGGGAATGATAGAAGGATCGTCGCCACTTCAACTTGTTCTTTAGCTAAAAACTTCGAGAACAATCTAATTTTTCGGGCTCTGAGTATGTTTTTAAAGAATAGAATGCACCTGTAAAAATGTTTTGTGGAGAGAGGAAGTTATTTCAGGCCTAAATTGTTTATTTCAACGTGCTGTAAACAAGATGCAATCATAAAATTGTTTTTTTGGGGTTCCAATTGATTATTTTGAGACATAACACTTTTAAATTAATTTTTTGGACGCCAAAAAGATTTTGGTTACATAATAAAGCTAATGCATTCTGCTCAGTTATATTTGTTACGTTTGGTTTTCTTGATAAAATTGCTGAAAACCATAATTCGGGTAAAATTGTTTCGCCCTTTTTTTCTAATCCTGTGGCCTGGTTTGTCTATGACCACCATCCACGAGTCATGTACTTAGTTTCAGCGATTGCAATGGACAGAAAAAATGTTTTCTAACATTAAGAATTGAACAAAACCCGAATTAAAAATCTGCTAACTGTTTTCTTTTAACCGGAACCGGATCTGAACTAGAAGTGAACCGCTAAAAATGCAAGTTTGCTAAACCTGAACCAGAACTGAACCACTTAAAATAAATTGATGAACTTAAAAATACACTGTTATTTTAAACGGTTCAATGCCCTGCTATTGCCAACCTAACCGGATTGCCCAAAAAAATTTTTTTAATTAAAAGAAAAAGAGCAAACCAAAAGGCTAAACCTAAACCAAAAGAGCAAACCAAAAGGTCACATACCCCCTCAAAACTGCTTTAAAAATTAATACGGTTTTTAACAAACGCGCTATGAGTAAATACGATCGAAATACAAGGTACACACAAAGTTAAGGTTATACAGCGGTTCTCGAACTTTTTAAACTAGCGGACCGGTAATATTTTTAAAAAATTTTGCGGCCCGGTAATCTTTTTTAATGACAAAATTGTTTTAAACGCGATAAATTGATCAAAAGAATTTTATTAGAACAAAAGTAAACGTTTGTCATCAAAAGAACTCTATTTCATGTGAAATTTGCTGCTGTTTTCTTGATATAATACCTGTCAAACGTTACTTTATTGAAGTTTCAAAAATGCAAAGTACAGCTTGAATATCCAGGCAATTTCTCAGCTTGATTTTGATAAGAGAAAACTGAAAAGCTTTTTTTACATAGACAAGTTGTGGAAAAAACAAGCAGCATTTACAGGGTGATTAAACCAAGTGCAGACAGATTTTGAAGGTGGCTCTAGAAACCCTGGGGATGAGGACTGCGGGTCCCGTTGCTATCTTAGGTGGCTTATTGTGTTGACTAATTAATGGATTGCTTTTTCAGAAATATTTATAAATATTGGTGTTGCTATGGGAACTGTAACTGCGACTGTTCGGGAGTTGTCTGAGTCGGGGCGGACCCCTGGCAAAGTGTCCACACTATTGAGAGGTTGTGTGGGCAAATCTGGTGTTTCTAAAGCTCTGAAACGTTTAAAAAAGACGGGTTTGGCCCTCCCAAAGGTGGGAAGCACTCCAGTAACAAGATCGGGGCACCAAAACGTATTGCCGGGGAGAAAATCGGAAGGAATCCCAGGAGAAGCATGGGGAAATTGGCTTCGGCCGCTGGTGTGAGCGGTGGAGCAATGCAAAATGTGCTCAGGGGTGATCTGAGCCTGTCTCTATGCGGAAAAACAGAAGCTCAGTTGCTGTTGCGGGTTGCAAGAGCCAAGGGGCTGCAGATGGCCGGGCTTCTTTTGGAAGGGCTTGGAGATGGCACGCAACCTCCAATTCTGTGGACTGATGAGAGGTTGTTCACTGTCCGGGCCGTGCACGGTCATCAGGGTGGCTGGGTTTATGCAATAAATAAACAGGAAGTCCTGTTGAACGCCAGGCTCGCGTTCCGAGGACAGAGGCCGGATTCTGTCGTGGTCTGGGCCGGGGTGGCTTCGGCTGGAAAGAGGGCCCCCGTCTTTTTCATTGAGGAGGTGTTGGAAGCAAGTCAGCGCATGTGTCTGGAGCTGTTGCAGAAAGGGTTGGTGCCCTGAGTGAACTCGGCGTTCGAGGAAGGCACAATTACCCTCCAGCAGGACGGAGCCACATCTTGCACGGCTAATCTTGTACAAGAATGGTGTAAAAGGAATACGGCGGGGTTTTGACCGAAGGAATTGTGGCCTCCTTTCTCTCCAGATTTAAACCCTTTGGACTTCGCCATTTGGACTATTCTGGAGAGTAAAACCTGCTCTTCCGCTCACCGGGGTGTCGGGGCCCTGGGGTGTGAATTGGGGACTTGTTGGAATGGGATTTCGGGAGAAACCGTGCGTGCCTCGGGCAATCGGGTTTCTGGCGGATTGAGACGTATTGTGGGGGTGGGGGGAGGATGTATCAAAAAAAACTGTTGATTTTATTTCCTTGGTTAATTTTTATGTTTTCCTCAAACTTGCTTTTCATTTTTCTTCTGTTAATGTATTTATATTTTATTAAACATTATTCTACACCTGGTTTGATCACCCTGTATTTGCTTTGTCATTCAGTTGTAGATATTCGTTTTTAAGTGAAATCCAAAATGGTGAAAGTGATAATTTTTCATGTTTAATCTTTAACGTGGTATCGCAGGCGAGTTCCATCAGCGATTTTTTTTTCAACAGCGTTAAGATTACACAAATTTATGTCCTCTATAAAGAATTAACGATCCAAAAGATTTCCTTTGGAGAACTGCACTTTCGGGAAAATATTAGCCAAAATTAATGGCGACCTCTTTTTAGTATTGACTCATAATAGCAAATAACTCTTTAGTGTCAACAGAGGCATTTACCACAAAATCTTGCAAAGTTGGAAACATATTCATGTCGTCTTTCTGCAAACAACTATTCCAAAAAAATATACTTTTTGAAAGCATTAATTTTGTTGCACAATATAAAAATATTGGGAAATGACCTCGAAGAAAACTATTAAGGTCATTCAAGCGTCTGAATGTATCCGCTAAGTATGCGAGTTTGTCTATCCAAATCCTATCGGATAGAAGTTCTTTTAACAGGAAATTTTCACCAGTTAAGAATTGATTTGCTTCTTCCCTCAAATCAAAAAGACGCGCAAGAACGCGTCCTCTCGGAAGCCATCTAACTTTTGCGCGAAAGATAAGATGGCGATGTTGCGAATTCATGCTGTCACACAGTCCCTGAAAAAGCCTTGAATACAATAGTCGGCCTCAAATGTAATTGACAATCTTAACTACTCCAATCATAACGCCATTTAATTCAGGCAAGAATTTCTTGAATGCTAAATGTTTACAGTAAATTATGCAATGTGTAGACAGCAGATCTTTGTTTGCAACTTCTCTTATTTTTGCAATTACACCCGAATGACAACCAACCATGCTGGCAGCTCCGTCAGTACACACCCCTACACATTTTCTTCAATCTAAGCCTTAATCTTGCATGTAGTAATTTAGAAACCGAAATATTTCCGAACTAGTTGTTTGAGATAGCAAAGAAGTTCTTGCTTAATACTGTCGTCATACTTATATCAAACAAAGCACAGTTGCTCAAATCCATTGACTGGTCAAGCTGAATAACAAAGTACAGTATTTCGACTTCTTTGTCGTTTCTAAAACTTGCTCTTCAACGTCCATTGTTAAATCTATTATTCGTTTTTGGATTGAATTATTTGAAAATGATATTTCTTCTACTTAGGGCTGCTTTTAAACACAAAACCTCTTTTGCAGCTGTTATGATACCAGGGTTTACTAAGTCTTCTCCAATTTTAAAAGATTTTATAGTTTTGCTATTTGGAGAGCAATTAAATACGAAGTTTTGAGGAGGGTTATATTGGCTGTTGCTACTTTTTGCATTTCAGTGCTTTCATTTTCAATATTGCTCATAAGTTTTTTAAAATAAGCTACAGGTTTGCCCGCAAGATTGCAATGCTGCGAGGAAAAATGTCGAGTAAACAGGGGTTGGAAAAAATTAATTGATGAAAAATTAATTGCAGTTTAATTGGATCAATTAATTGATTGCGAAAATTTATTTATTAAATAATTGATTGTTTCAAAGGCAATTAATTGCAATTAATTGCAATCATGTAAAATATTGGCTATATATAGTGCTGTGATATAAGATTTAGGATTTTTTAAATATTTACCCATATAATATGCCGTTACAATCTGAAAATGAGCAAATTTCTCGAAAATATTTTAGCCAAGTTGTAGATTCTGAAGGTAGCTGGGTATGCAAGTGTGGTAAGAAGTTGACACAGAAAAAAGGTACCGGATAGACAAATTTAATGAATCACATAAAAAATCAGCATACGCAGTATTGTAAAACCCAAGAACAACAATCATTGTCAAATTTTGGGTTTTCATCTTTAACAAGTGCGGGTTCTGTAGGACGCTCAGCATTGATGTGTTTGGTTGGATTGAGTGGATATGTGTTGGGTTAAAACCATTCTTTTTTACTGAAGATCCATTAACACACAAGTATACAAATTTGAAGGATATAACAAATAAGACATTAAAGAAGTATATGGAGAAACTTACTCGCCAGGTAGAAAAAAAATATCACATGATCTTTCAGATAAGTTTGTGTTGGTGATAGATGGCTGGACTCATGTTTTAACACATTTTATTGGACTGTTTGCATCGTATACATATAATAATCAAAATGGATATCATACCGCTTTGCTTGGATTTTCACCAATGATGAGTGAAACTTTCTTTACTGCTGCTGATCATGTTAAACTTATTCTGTACGTATTAAATGTATTTAACAAAAGCTTAACCAATGTTGTTGTTATTGTCAGTGATGATGCAGAAGTAAATAAGTCTACAGCAAATTTGTGTAGAATACCACTAATTGGATGTGCGTCACATAAATTCCAACTAGCAGTTTCTTGTTATTTAGGTAGAAATGAATGTCTTTTAAATAAAATTAATACATTGATGGGCAAACTGAAATCATTAAAACTTGCGGGTAAACTTCGGAAACACACACCATTGCAGCCTACACAAAGAAATAAAACTTGCTGGTCTAGTACATATGATATGATAAATAGGTATATTGAACTGAAACCCTTCTTAGATTTTTTTCAAGAAGAACCTAATCTTATTGATAATCTTTTAACTCCTCGTGAAAATAATGACCTACAGACTCGGCAAGATGATCTTAAGAATTTATTTTCTGTAACGTGTGCCTTGCAAAGAGAAAATCTAGACTTGTACGATGTTCGAGTTCTTTAATGAAATTCTTGCAGTTTATCCATATGAAGAATTTCAAAGATATTTACCATTATCAGCAACCATTGTCCATAGCCCAAATTTTGACAATGGAGTTTTCAAAATTTTACAGCATACAGAAGCTGAGTTAACTCCGGAGGAAGTTTCTGCTGTGCGTATGCTAAAAGTGCAATCAATTGCTAGTCAGTCACAACAGTCTGATTTCTCTGAAGATACACATGATTTTGTCTCAATTTGCTTGAAAAAGCGAAAAATAAGTGATTTTCCTTGGCAGCAATATGTTGACTGTAGATTTTTGCTACTTACATCTAACATTATAGAGCGTTTTTTAGTACCGCAGGTTATACATTTAATGATTATAGACAGTCGTTATAACCGATGAATTTAGAAATGTGATTATTTCTTAAAATAATAGATCTTTCTGGGATCAGGTATTGGTTTCAAAAATATATACTGAGTAAAACTAAACAATAGTATCTTTTAATTGATTGTATTATAACTGTTAGAAAATTTGCTTATGTTCATCTATAAAAATATTTTCATGTTAATAAATAATCTTAATGTTTAAAAGATTTTTTTAAAAGGAAACTTTTAAAATGTGATTTTGTGTTTACAGAAATTTTTTATACTTACATATAAAAATACTTTTACGTTTAAAAACATTTTTTTATTTTTGTAAAGTAATTTTTTTGTTTTTAAAGAATTAAAAAAAAAACTTTTAATTTTAAACAGATGTATTTGTGCCTCATTTCAATTTGTATTAATGAATACCTTAAGCCTACAGGTCTTTTATTTTTTAGTCTTTATGACTCATTATTATTGTACTTATGTACAGCTTTCGAATTACGTGTAGCTCAAACAAATAATGTAATTATTTTTAGCTAATAAATTGCAATTAATTGCAATTTAGCTAATAAATTGCAATTAATTGCAAATTATTGCAATAATTGATTGGTTTACTTACCACTTAAAATTAATTGATTGATAGTAATATAATTAATTGGAAAGGTTCCAATCAATTTTTTCCAAGCCCTGCGAATAAAGCTTTAAGGCTTTATTGCTTTATTTGAAAGATTTTTCGCGCAGGCTTAGCACAAGGACGAGGTACTTTTTCGCTACCAAGATCAATAGCGAAACCTAGCTTCGCACGTACTTCTTATCATGCTGCCAGACAAAGTCTCTTTTCCGCTTTTTTTTAGTCAAGTCCACACCGCAGAAACGTTTTAAGACTTTATTGTAAATTTGATGTAGTAGCTTGTTGATATTTGTGAGAATTACAAACTTTATTGTTAGGAATGCGTCTCTTTGTAAAGAACTTGTAAAGAACTTGTAAATGTTTTGTGTTTTTTTGATTCTACGTAAGTGTCAAATTTTGTATAGGCCTATTGATGTTTACTAGCCTAACTAAGCAAAACAATTAAGATTTAAACAGCGATTTTAAATAGCCAAGTACTACACTGTATTTATTCTCAGAACAAAATTTCCATCAATGACAAATTTATTGTTTGTCACTCCCAAAAATTTAATTTGTCAAAATTAAGAATTTTAATCAACATATGCATAGCCGTACCTGCCGGAGGGCAGAAAGGCAATTTTCCTCCCAAGTCATAAAATTTTTCTGGAAGCAATAGCAAAAGTTAGGGCAAATTCAGGAATTTTAGGAAAATGACAAGAGATTATGTGAGTAAAACAAACCTTTTTTGCATCGAAAATGAACAGTAAATGTAGAAAAAAAATTAAGATTTAAGGTGAATATCTTTTTTTGGGTCTTTACCCTAAACTCGAGACAAAATTTTTTCTCATATTTGTAAAGTACAAGAAAATCATACTTTGGGAAAATGTCATGAAATTTAGGCAGAACTGTATTGCCCCCACAAATTTTTTTTGGCTGGTGTACGCGTATGAGCGTATGAATTATTTAGCAGTAGTATATGTAGATTTAAATGCTTGTAGTAGGTTATTTCAGTTCATTCCTCTGCACAAACTAATCACTTTTTAAAAAGCAAAGAAATTTTAATAACTGTGCCTTTTCAATGGGCGAGAAAACTTCAGTAAAGTTCCAACAAGCAGTAAGTAATCAGATCAACTATTAAAGGCTCCCAACTGAAATCAGACAAAAACAACCGTCGCTTGTCTCTAAACTCACAGACAAGCCTTTTCTAAATAACTGCTAATTGTGCTTAACTAACAGACTTCAATAACCTCTACAAAAATGCAGCGCTGTCTACAGATAACATCATCTACCGCCTTACACATTAACTCAATAATTATTATCAATATTCTTGATTTCGTTTTATTTTGAGCTTTTACAACGAGACGCTCCACTGCTTAAACAGTTTTATCCAAACCTTTGTCAAATTTGCTTTCCAATTTCAAATATTTCTGTTCTAATTTCTTACGTTTGGTTTCATTCATACGGCATTAAGTTTTTGGAAAAAAGTTTTTTTATCTCTATATTTATCTCTTCTTGCTGCAGGAAAGCGACGGAGACGCTGATACATAGGGCAAGCAATTGCTCCGACCACTTTCCGGATGTGCCAAGATATTGGCTGAAACTGTAACAGCTCGAATTTCTTCACCAACTTCAGAAGTAATTGTAGCAAGTGTGAAGTTTCGAATTGATCTGTTAATCAGTTTAATTTTCTTTTCAAATTTCTTGACTAATTTTTTACTTTTATATTGCAGTGCTTTTGGGTTTAATTTCTTTCTTTTTCGGGAACTGATCTTTTTGGGTTTCACAGTTCACACTCGGTATCGGTAATGAACTTGTTTCTTGATCTGAAATTCTTAAATTTTCTACCATCTTCATTGTCATAAGCAGTTACTAAGTAGTTACTGTAGCTGCAACACACAAAGTTGCAGTAAAAAAAGTGAGAAGTTAAGCAGTTTAGGTTCTTAACGCGTCGTCATCCATAATAAAATACATTACAAATTAGCTCGTTTGTGGTAAATGTAAAAGGAACCTCGCCTTGACAACCTAAACTGTTTAACCTCACTCTTTTAACTGCAACCGATTGCGCTGTAGCTACAAGGCTTACTTCAAATCATCATCATCATCATCACCATCACATCATCTATTTATCCTCCAGACTCGCAGTGTAAAGGGTATGACGCGTAAGTGGAGCAACCGTCAAGAAACTGCTCGGTCCTGGTTTCGGAAATGCCAAGATATCACTCTCTTTTTGAAAGTTGTCATTTAATTTCTTTTTAGTTTTTTTAAAGTGAAGTGACTGTAAATTAAAGTTTTTAAAGACTGCTTAAACCTTTTTTAAGTACCTTAATTTTTTTACCAGGACAAAATAACGAAAAATGGTTTTACTGCAATAAACTTTTTTTGGTCCCTTCTTCAAGGGAAAAACTCTACCTGATTTTTAAAGACCAAAAAGTGCTTTTCAGCTTTTCATTTGAAGCAAAAAGCACATAAAGTCTATACTTGATTTTCAAAGAGAAAAGTACATTTTTTAGCTTTTAATTTAAAGCGAAAGCGCCCACAATTTGCATCAAAAATAACTTTGCGCCTTCCCTATTCAAAAAGTTGGGTATCACTGGCCTAGAGTAGATTTAATTTAATTATTTGTTCACCTAATCCAAAATTACATGAAAACAATTCAAAAAAGTACAAACTTTTGGATGTAAACCGGAAGTACTTAAAAATTTAAAGTTGGTTGACCAATAATTAATATTTAAGAAAATAATTTATCTTCTATCTAAAGTGTTTTAATACATCGCTTAAAATTTTCGCTAATACAACCTTTAGTTAAAAATATTTTTATGCTTACAACTTAAGACTAAAAAACACAACAAATTTTTAGCAATATTTCTGAAATGAGTCTGTTCGTATTTTCCTGCTTGTTGCAATAAAGGCTGAAAAACAGCTACCCACCAGTTTGCAGTAACAGTGGCGGACCGTGACCTGTTTTATAGTGTGCCCTGAAACTAAAAACTGTCCGCCTTGAGCAGTAACCTACGTCTATCTCTTAAAACCTGCTTTGGTGATCGGCCAGGAACAACTATCAGCCTATAAAAAATTTTTTCATCTGGCTTTTTAGACCCTAAACCGTCGTATATTTGGATCAAGTGATAAACTTGCGATCAAAATTCGTAAAGAAACAATTCTACAAATGAACAAGCTAGCTTAAAAATAAACGAACCATCACTTTTTTTATGAAGACGAAAGCCTCACTCTTGTACTCAACTCACGCACATTCTTGCAGCCTACTGACTGTAATTTTTGGACGAAATAAAGTCAAGGGCGAGGGAGTCGTAATTGTATATTTACACTTGGATCGAATTTCACTTTTCGGATTGTCTGTTTTTCTTTCGTAAATCTTTTCTGCCGCAATATTCAATAGGAACAATAAAAAACACTATCATGTGATATGTTAACCCAGCGTCCTATTTATGGTACAGTAATCTGTGTTTGGATAAAACAGAATTAAAATATAATCTCGCACTTTTCATGTATCTATTGGCTGGCAAGACCCTTGTAGCTGTCACAACAATAAAGTTTAGCCATTTTTGTAATTTTGAAATGTGCATTGTGTGGATGTAAAGGTAGCAGTTTATTTATTTGCCCAAAAAATTTTACCCGCTTAGAAAAAAACTTGAGCGTTAGTGGGTTAATGATAATTTCTAGAACGCCAAACGACTTTTAAAGAAAGAAATCAACAAAATATCTAGAACAAAGATGAAAAACTTCTAGTCCCAAGGCAACATACGGATTTTGTGTCATAAAGTGCGCCCTTTTATGACTAAAGAATGTCATAAAGTGCGCCCTTTTATGACTACGTGTTATGAATAATACATATATATCAGTTTTCTTAATGTTATGTATTGTTTTTATTTATTTTTTTTTTTTGTTTCATGAGATATTTTTGCTATGCTGTTTCTTCAAAATCCACCAATTATATATATTTTTAATAACTGTATTTTTCCTATCACAATTGTATTGCATTAATTACTTGTATTGCATGCCCTCTGTATTATTAATAGAACTGTTTTTGTTATTTTCAATTAACTTGATATAATGTAAAAAAAGGAAATATATGTTTCTTTTTTATTTTTTCTACATTGTTTGCTTAAAATCATATTTATTGTGTATTCTTTTTTTTTTTTTTTTTTTTACCTTTAATTCTTCTTTGTGGAATTTTTCACCTTTATGTAGGCTACTAATACTGTAAATCAGTTTATTTTAATGAATTATATTACTTGTTTTTAGATTTATGTGTTGCGTTTTTTTTTTTTTTTTTTTTTTTGTTTATTTTTTGTTTTTCTCTTTATAAATTTCTCGGTGTGCTTTGTACCAGCTGTAATTTGTTTTGATATCTGTTGTATGTCATTGCATACTGGTGTGTACTATTTGTTTGTTTCTACTGAATGGTAGCCTAACTGAACATTAAATAATTAAAGTATTTTGAGGTGCTAGCTGACTTTGGTGACCTTGATGGTCTTTCGCTGGCATCTAGTCATAGCGACCAAATGTTGTTGTAGTGCATTTACAGTTTTTTTTTTTGTTTGTTTTGCTTGACTTTTCATGTCTTGGTCGTTGACAAAAAAAATAAAATCCTTATCCTTATCCTTAAAGAAGAAAAATGTTTAATGATATTAAAAATTATATAATGTTGATTGTTTTTATTTGAAAAATATAATTGCTACACATGCATTTAATATTAATAAAAGTTTTTTTAAGTGCCATTACACTTTCAATTAAAAAAGTAAAATAATTTATAACAATCTAAAATAATTTATAACAATCATAGGCCTACATTAATTTTTCTCACCGAAAATTTTACATCTTTGTTTTCAAAGAGCAGCTTTTGTTTTTTAAAGCAAAATGAAAAGAATTCTTGTCTTTGATTGGACAAAAAGAACTTTTTGCATTGAAATAGTATACAAATTAGTAATATATGACCCGGATAATGTAGTCTTTATAACACTTGCCTAAGAAGCGAAAGCATTTTTTGAGTTCATCCAAAAGCGACTCAATCGTGGTCGTGTGAAGTGAGATTCACTCCGGGCTAGACTGAAACAGGACTGGGCCCGAGGATTCATGCTTTTATTATTCCAGGTTTATTGTACTTCCCGGATCAGATAGTTGCAGCGACGGTGTTGAGCCAGCATCGGGTTTCGTCCTCTAGAATCGTTAGACCTCCTGCGCCATTTGGTGTCCGATGTATGGGGCACGCTGATACAGCGTGATCTGCGATTTGTTCAGTGGCGCCGCACTTGCGATTCGGTGAAGGAGCGAGATTCCATTATTAAAGGCCCGTTTCCACTACGAGCGTGGAAAAAAGCATTTTTTTTTGTTTTATTGCTTTTTTTTTGCGCTCGCTTCAATTTTAACCGCTCGCTTCAATCGAAGATCAATAAAAGAGAGAAAAAATGCTCTTTTCCACGCTCGTAGTGGAAACGGGCCATAATACTATAATACAACGGTGGGCAAATTGCGGCTCGCGAGCCGCATGTGGCTCGCCGACCTTTGGTTTGCGGCTCTTCAAGCTAAACTAAATCAAACAATGTACAATTGTTATTCACAATTGAATTTGGGTCAAACGAAGATTTCTAATAAGGTGCTAAGTCGGATTATAGCGTGGAAATAAAGCATTTCTGTATTTGTTGTTAATGACCATACAGCAAAATTTTGAGCAACTACAGCAAAAATTTGAGCAAAGTGAGCGCTCTCTTTATTTATTTCTCGCCCACTGAAACACACTGGTAACATAGTGTTTGCTTCTCTCCGATTCGCTTCTCTGTAATGAAATTTGTAAAATCATCATATCGTACAAGTCTAACTGGTAGAAACACTACTTATAAATTCAAATTTTGGTTCCAAGACAAAATTATAAATTCAAATTTGTTGATAAGAGAAAGAGATTAAATTCTTGTTAATGAAGGAAAGACTCAATCCGCTCCCCGCCGAAAGGTACCAACGATAAAAACGGAATTCAATAATGATGACCGTCCTTGAAATGCTGAATTTGTCTAAATAAGGTCAGCAAAATCCCTCCAAGTTACAACTACCCTTATTTAAATAAGCGTAACTCTATGACGCCCGGTACAGAAAATTATAGTTGCACGAGAGGAAGGAGAGAATTTATTTTTTATCTGCGGTTTGCACACACGCAGTCAACACTATACAAGCGAAAATTAATAATACAATGGTCACCTGACCATTCAGCAAACACGGTCACCGTTCTCTGAGCCAAATTCTAGTTACTGTATCCAGAGACTTCTAAATAGTAATATCTGGACTGGAAACTGAATCGCTAATGAAAGCTTTCGCCTACATAATGAGGCCAGACAAAAGCGACAAAGGAATCGAGCTGCTTGAAAGCGAATTTCGACATTTCAGAATCAAGCGACAGTTATATTGAAAGTTCTAGTTTTAAAAGCTTCGCTGCAGTCTTTTTTAAAATATAAATTATATAGTAAGTTATATCTAGAGAGTCTGTCTTAATTTTTATGTTCTTATCTAAATTCATTGCAGTAAGTTTGTTCAGGTATATGTTAAATTTTTAAATAACTTTGTCGAAAATACTAACTAAAAGTCTCTAAGAATTTGCCAGGATTAATGTTGGTACTGTTTCAAACTTTTTTTATGTAGCCTAAATACTTTTAAAAAACTAATTTTCCTGCAATTTTAAAGCAATTGTGGTTAGTATAAGTGAAAACATTTAGATTCACATTTAGAAAAAGTAAGTATAACGCTTAGCAACCATGTTTGTACTTTATAATAGATTGGATAATAGTTTTAGCAGCTTTTCCCCAACTAGTTATAAAGTATTTTAGATGGGAATATATCAAACTATAATAAATATTTTTTGAAGTATGGATATTAACATATTTTTTTAGCTTCGAAATGGCCCATGATCCTTTACAAAGTTTGGCATTTAGATATTTCATGTGTTGTGTCTAATTCATTTTGTTATCAAACATTATGCCCAAATATTTAACACTATCTTTTGGATAATTTCATTTTGTCCAATTTTGATTTTAAACAAAGATTTGTTTATTTTTTGTTTTGTAACTATCATATAATTTGTTTTTTTTGTAGTTTATTGTCAATTTATTTGTTTTCGTGGTGGCCTGTAGAAACCAACAACGGCATTTTTTGACGTAGGGATATTATGCTGGAAGATATTTGCTGAGATAGCATACACAAATTTAAAACACTTTTTTTTGAATGGGCATGATCAAAGGAATATATTTAAAAAGATAGTATCAATATCCATTTTTTAAGGATCCGTAGTTTTGCCATGGTCTGTTCCAGCACAATGCCACAAAGGACACGAGATTGTGGAAGGAGTGGTAATGCGTTTTTTTAATTGCATGTGCAAAAACTTGATGAAGAACATAAGCGAACGTTCTTCACGTAGTGGAAAAAGAAAAATTCGAAAGCTCATCGGTAAAACAAACTGACAGAACTAAAAATAGGGCCTGCACTATTAACAACTGAATATTTTCAATACAGTTCGAAGTAACACTTTGACTACCATGTCAGCAAATATTGTTGACACGGCAGTTTTTAATAAGGCCGTGTCTGGTGTAATTTCTATTTCTGGTATAATTTCTATTTCATTACTTTGAAACAAAATAAATTCGGGTAAAAACCGTTTAAAGTCAAGTGGAAATAATTTTTTTGCATGTATATTTTCAGTATCATACAAATTTAGAAAATTTTTTGTGGCCCCACTGAGTTATTTCTAGAAAACCAGCTTGGCAGTCAAAGTGTTAATTTGCATATTTATATGGTATAGAGTTGTCATTTTCACTGAACTGTCTGTATTTCTTTTTTTTTTTTTGATTGATTGATTATTGAAAGCAATATTTACAAAATCACTAATGCAAAAAATCGATTCTAACTTGCCATATACAACTTTTTATTTTCGGCTTTGCATTGGATAATATATGATCCACGTTAGTATAAATTTGTGAGATTAATATTAATAAGACGTGGTTTCATATTGTATATGTTGTGCTACTATTTTGCAAAATTCTTCAAATATTTATCATTGTAATTTGCATTGTTGATGCATTTTCTCTGTTGCGGTGTTTCATATGGAAAAACCTTTGTCTGAAATAAACAAAAATAATGTATTTTTTTAACTGCAGTGATCATTTATTGTATATGCTAATATAGTATTTTTCAGAATTCGTCGAATGAATATCATTATCTTTTGTATTGTTGACGCATTTGCGCTGTGTGAATATGAAGCCTTTTCTGAAATAAACAATAAGAAAGTATTTTTCTAACTGCAGTGACGATTTATAGTATTTTTAAAGCACTTTTCCATTCAATTTCTTTCTTTAGCTAACCGCGATTAGTGAGCTAAGACAAAATCGCTTAGTCTGAACTGTTGTTTCTGTTTTTCTCTACGGCCTCATGTTGTACGCAAAGCGAATTCAGTTTCCAGTCCAGGTATTACTATTTAGAAGTCTCTGCTGTATCATAAGAGCGATCTCTCACTCTATTTATAATAAATCCGAATTGGGCCACGTGGCCGACGACAAAATTAACAGTAAAATTCGATTTTATGCTATTATACAGCAGAGACTTCTAAATAGTAATACCTGGACTGGAAACTGAATTCGCTTTGCGTACAACATGAGGTCGTAGAGAAAAACAGAAACAACAGTTCAGACTAAGCGATTTTGTCTTAGCTCACTAATCGCGGT